>CM052168.1:9543059-9905967 GCA_028455555.1 Augochlorella aurata | reverse complement strand
AATTGATGTCATTAATTGTTAAGACGAGAATCAAATTTTCATTGGATTTCAAGGTTACGTGTAGCATCTGTGTTTGGTAGAGCCGTTTCGACATACGCGTCACGAATTCAATTCGGTATTATACGTCAAAATAGCGTCCATAGTTGTTAAATTCTCAATGAATCCTCCGATGAGAATCTGCCTCGGTAGCGTAGGAGGTTAATAACAGTATGTATCAATTTCCAAGAATGTCATTGGTGATTCGAGGCTTTCGCGACTCGGTTTAGCATTATTGATTCAGGCTTCCCAGTATGTTGCTTCATTCTTGGAACAAGGTTTCGTCGGCATCGCAACTAGGTCTATCAAGAGACTAGGGACGACCGATTCCATTGGTTCGGTAGCTGTCCCACTCTATTTTTATAATCTATCGACTCTTTTGTTGTATCGCTAGCCACTCTTACGTTTTCAATCAGCTTTATTCGACTCGAACAAACGCCCGACCCGCTATCCATTCCTGTATCGATACGAATTTATCAGAGGCGTTACGAGCCACTGAATTCCAAACCCATGTCAATAATTAACACGTGTCTGTTCACTGCGAGCTATCTCGTAGCACGTCATGCGACAACGATTTTCATCGAATATTCATTGTCCGCGTCAGACCCACGGACGCGAGTAAATGGAATTTTTATTAATGCGAAGAAAATAAATGAATATAAAATTGTGCGTACAATTTAGCATATCTCCGGGACCATTCTGGCAATTGGTGTCGCGGCAGCGAGCGCGTCAACGATTTTCCGGAAATTGCCCGGCGCAGGATGGAAACACGAATCTCGAATTTCGCGGAAGCTCGCGGCCCCCCTCGTCAGGAGATCCCGCATTTCGTCGAAAGATCAGCCATTGTAATCGCTCGTTAGGTTCGGATAATTGATTCGTCCGTGTCCCTGTCGCTAATAGGGGCCCGATAAATTATATCGTCGGTTATCCTCTTTGCGTTCGTCGACCGCGAATATAACGTGACCACTAATGAAATTCGCATCGTCGGAAATTAATTCGCGAGCAGCCGGGATGCCGCGATATGTCGGGAGAGAGGGAGAGAGACAGGTCGTCGGTTCTCCGCACGGAAAATCGAGTTATCGATTCGCGCTGAAGCGACGCGACGGCCGTTTGACGCGGCCGCGATTATCGGGACGGAATTACGCGGCCTGCCGGATACGGGCGGTTTTTCCACGACTGGGAAAATCAGACCTGAAAAATCCAACCTTATCTTTCGCGCCCCATTTTTGCCAGTCTCCGGCAGCCCGGAAAAATTCTGCCGGCAAGACCTGCCTTGAATAAGTAATGCCCTGGGAATCGTCGATCCTCGGGAATTCGCTCTGTTTTGCATCAACCTCGCCCCCACCTCTGCCTCCCCCGTCTTTTTTATTAACCAGCACGTAGCGCGTGCTGCGATCGCGTGATTAATCTGCGCCCCTGGCCGCACCAGCCAGCCACGATTAACGTTTTCCCTCCTCCGTGGCCGATTCGAGCACGGAAGCGGCGGCACGCGTGATTTCCTCGATCTCCGATGCGTAATACTTCTTCATCTTCCGCTTGCACTTCGTGGAACGTTGACTCGAGCTTCCTGGAGCTAGCGCGTACTTCGCGAGATGACGACGAGCTTCGTCGAAGAGAAAGCTACCCGGAAAGTGCGTTGCGAACGTTCAATTTCCTCACCCTCGGATCGAAAATATTGAAACACTACTTCGACTATTCTTGGCGATTGGAATCGACAAGCGTTCTATTAGAAGCAATAGGTATGTCTACGCAAGAAGTGGCTTTGTAAATTATTTTATTTCAAGGATACTTTGTCGAATTAAAGCACTCGTTAGCGCCCGACGAAGTTCGCTACGCTTACCGCATTAGCGCAATTAATATGCAAGCGTTGACAAATAATTGCACGGCTAATTTAAACAGCGACCTCGTTCTGAAAATAAAGCAGACTTCCCCGCAGATAAAATCTACGGCACGAGCACGCCCCAGATCTACAACAGTTCGAGAGCCATTCCCGTGCAATCGTTTGTTACGTTCATTTAATTACAGTCTTAAACCGTGCTCCCTCAAGTATTCGCCTTTTTCACGGATAAACGGGCATCCAACTGCTCCGGGGAGATTGTCACGAGGCTTTTTATTTCGCAGGGACGTGCTCGTGGCCGCCGAGAGAATCGATGCATCTTTTCTCCGTCGATGGAATACGTTAGCCGAGATCGATCGATCTCACGGCGGAAAGTTCGCCGGCGTTGGAAGTGGATTAAAGCAATTTTCTGTTGCATCGGGCGGCGAGGGCGCGTGCGACGAGCAGTTTCTTGACACCGCGAACTTCCCGCCTCGTTGAAGGAAAATTGTGGAAGTTGGGATTGGAAGTTGAATTAGATTTAACTTCGAAAGTCCATCCGCCGCGTTGCGCCAGGCCGCGGCGGCGAGTCGCCGCGCGACAAAATGCCCGAAAGTGACAATTCCCTCCTTTCGGTCACGAGCCGTGAAAGACTGCAGCTAGTTTCCCTTTTGTTGCCTCAATACGTGCTCTCCCTCCTTAGCGATCGCCACTGGAATATTCGCGGCACTTTTTTTATCACGCCGAGTGACTTCCAATTGCTTATTGATCATACCAAGTCAACGTTTCGCAACTGGGGCCGCTAAGAAGGTTTACTAGCATCTGCAATTATGCACTGACCTAGGTTACGATGGATTAATTTTCTTGATCTCGAATCGTTTATTTCAGATTCAGAGATCACTTGCCTACTAATACACAATGGAACGAATGACCATTCCAGATGGAAAGAGGTCATGTCAGAAAATAGATACATGTGGCATTATTCTTTTCTGGAATATTTACTGAGACTACCGACACAGATAATAATGAACATATTAAGCTACCTATATAAACATAATTAGTTGTTGATTTCACTTTTTCGGAAGAATGTAGGTCATATTGAAAAAAATTATCCGATAACAACTATAAAGTTTCTTTAAACTTATTAGCATCGTCTAGTACATTAGCATATTTGAATATTCGTGTATCGCTAGAAAAAGTTCGTAAATAGTACATTTTTTCACTAAATTTAGCATACACATTTACAGTTATGTTTATATGGTTTATATACGTTTAGTAATATTTGCATAGATTTATTAAAAACTACTAACCATGTAAAGACATTATTTCGAAATCTAAATTAATAACTCAACACATTGCGACTAGCAAATCACAATTTTATTCTACCAATAATAGTGATTCGCCTCACTGTGCAAGGCACGGTAATTTTTACAAAAAAGACAGTTCGCCCATTGAACAGGAAAAGGAAGCTGTAAGCCAGAAAAGATACGAGAACCTAAATAAAGAACATTCAATAGAGGCATGATATCGCGATCGATGAATCAGTCGTCGTTGCCCGAATCAAACATTTCTTTATTTCCGAGGAAGCGAAGTCTCTTATCTAACTCCCGGAATCGTCGAATGACTGATAGCCGCAATGCACAGTGCTCGTACAAAGATCTAGATTCGCGATCAAGGATTTCTCCAGCGATCGGATAGCAGAGCAGAAAAACAAATCACGACCGGACGCGTAATTCGCCGCGAGTTTTTGCGAACATCGCTCGTCGATCACTCGCCAATAAGATGCACGGTGTTTATAAATCTCGCCTTGCCGCGAGAAGCTGTCGCGATATTAATTAATAACATTAACGATGAATAATAACGGGTAACGTCCGCGTTAAAATCTGGGTCAGCCTCGTCGAGTAGTCGACTGTGCACGCCGCACCGGTCGGCGTAATTTTCTTGCTGCCCGGGTTTACTCCCTTGAGGGCTAGCCACACGGTAGCACGGCTACCCTTTTCCGCTCGAAATAATTAATATACAAGGCACGGGAGAGCGATACGGGGGCGGGTGGGATTTCGGTCGAAGGCTCCTTTCACCACGCGGAGGAAACCTCTTTCCGGGGGACCTGCGAGACCCATGAAGTGCTAATGTGCTTCCGTAAAGACCTGTCGACCGCCCCGGCCGACCGGTTCATAAAAAATGAACGCACACACCTTGCCTGCGTTTCCAGGTTGCCTCGTGATCCTTTGCCGTTTCCCTTTCCACGAATCCTGCGCCCGAGAAATGTGGAAATTCTTCGGCACCCGAGGTCCTGATCATGGCTCCTTAAAAATGAATGATCCGTTCAAGAAATGCCAGGAATCTCTTTCCATCAACTATCTAAATAGGATCGCGACTTGTCTTCGTTCATACAGTGCCCGAAATTTTCGTAAATCCGCCTGATATTTTAATGAAATATTGTAGTTATTCTACAGCGATGTACTTCGAGAATGGTACAATAAATTCTCTCCAATTATCCTTCAGCTCGTAAACAGAAATGGACAATTTGGGAAAAAGAGATACGTTTATTCGAAGCTTGCGCCTCGTTTTTATGATTGCTGATAATTGGCAACTATAAGAACGAACTTATTTTTGTTTACAAGTTGCAGGACAACTGGGGAGAATTTACTGTATATTTTAGGATTAGTAATAGTGGTTAGCTGACGAAGATGAGTAACAAAGTAATTGGGAATTGCGAACGGTATAACTCTATTTCTGATTTACGGACTGCTGCGAACGACGTGTGGTTATTTATTGAATCAGAAAGTTTTTGTAATTTGATCTCTTCAATGCTTGATCGATTTTTCCACGTTATTTTTCCACGAGCGTGCGAGGCAAAAATTTTCGTGTGCGAGAGTGCCTGGATTATTCATGACGCGAAATCAGATCGTTATCTCTGAGCGGTGCACCTGGAACGGAAAGTATTCGTTACGGAAGGGGCCCGCATGGTGCCTCTCCTTGAAAGTGAACGAGGAAGCAAGGTGCGCGGCGCGAGCCAAGGAAGGAAGCGAGTGATCGAAGCGGGGCGAGGAGTGGAAAGGAGCATTCGCGAGAGACCGCGTTTACCTTTGCGGAATTATCGCGTCGCCTAGATTCAAAGGACCGGGACGTTAACGAATCGCCGTCGTCGAAAGAAATGATTAATCGAGACCGTAGCCTGCGGTAAACCGAGGCCAGAGCACAAAGGGGTAATCGCGGCGTCGTAAATTCAAGGTGATTGTCCGGCGATCGAAGGGGACACGCGAGCGGATAATTAAAAAGCTCTCGGCGCGTGGCGGCGCGATAATTGAACGGCGCCGATGGAGACGCGGCGCGATCGACGCCGAGGATCTTTTACGAAATCGGAGCGTGTCTAATGAACACTGCGCGACGCCACGCGAACGGGGAAAGTGGGCCAAAGAAAGAACGGAAGGGAAGAAACGTGTTCCGATCCCGGAAAAAGAGGAGGATTCCAGAGAGGAGAGGAGAGGCCGTCGGGCGTGGAAGAACGATAACTTTCACCCTTGACGTTCAGAAGGGTGGAAAACCGTCGGAGATAGAGGACGAGGAGCAGAGGGAAACGGAGAGAGGAGAAGGGGAATGGGGATTGGTTCGTTAATGTTATCGGCCGGTAGCGTGATGCGAAACATAAAGCATCGTGGCCTTCTTGAGTTTCGTTTCTCTTTGTGCCGCTGAATTTATGGCAAGTCTGATCCTGTCGCGTGAGCGAAAAAGAAAGGGGAGGAAAGCCGGAGCGCGTGATACGCGTCCGTGTCCGGTTCATTCGTTTCCGCGGAAAATCGTCACGCGAGTCTTTCCTTCGCTTTTCCTGTTACAAGGGGAACAAAGTGCAGCGTGACTATTGCAGCTTTTTTACAAAGAAACCAGTCGGAAATACGGGATAACATCTTCCAGAGCCGTTCGATGCACTCTGCCCAGGCATACTGTCAAAGGGTAATGTGCCTGCCATGATCAGACACGGGCTCGGTTGTCGATTATTTCAAAAAGTTGGACAAAAATCAATCAGCGTCAGCGTTGTCAAGTAATGATTTGCAAATCATATAAAACAGGTCTTTCATATTTGCACGTCTTGAAATATTTGCTAGTATCGTTCGTATGCCTAAACGAACTGAAAAATGCCACAGTTACTTTTGAATTCTCCAACTGCAGTAAGGAATGCTGAATCATGTGCACCGAGAAACAACTCAAGGTATAGGCTCTATGAGAAATCGAGCAAAAATAATTCATTAGTTATTGTAACAGGTAAAAGTCACATGGTCACTTCTGTCACTTATGGTCTTTTCTGTTTTTGTTGCATTCTTAATGGTTACGATCACTGTGCGACCGTTATGTACCGGACAGATTTTCTTTGGAAGGCAGAATCTTATGCGCGAGAACCGTGTCCAGGGATTGTAGTCGCTACCAAGGAATTTTCGATTTCGTTGACAAGGCCGTGACAAGATCTTCCGACAGGCTCCGCTTCGTAAGAAGCGCGTTCGGCCGCGCTTAAGAGGCTCTTTGATGTCCCATAGAGCGGCCCGACCTCGCTGAAACATTCACGAGGCAACTGCTGTTCGTCGGTTAGCTATTCATGGTGTATTCGCGGCGAACAGGGCCTCCGGAACCAGAAGCTGGCAGAGAAACCGTGACCGCGCGGTGACTTTCATAAGGCTTTATTGCGAGTCGCGAGGCCTGTGGTCGTTGCCGAATCGAGGAGGGCGAGCGAACGAGTGCTTAAGCACTGACGACAGTTTGAGAGATCCTCCCGGCATCCCGTTTGCGGCTAATGTACCCACTCCTCGCCCTTCGGCCCTCCCTGCGTCCCTTTCTTCTCGAGCCGCGACTTCCTCGCCGCGGGAAATCCGCGTTCCGAGAAACGTTTCTGCGTTTCCCTCTCGGCGTTCTTTTCATACATTCTCCCCTTTTTCTCTCTCTTGGTTCTCTTCCCTCTCGACGCCAGATGCTACTAACTGCGCCCTCCTCTGATGAGATCCTCGTCTCTGCTCGGGCTGCCCGGCTTTCTTCCACCCTGGGCGGCTTTCTACTCAGCCGTCTTCGCGAGCAAGGGCTGAATTCTGACGCGACTCTTCAACCCAGACCGGATCGAACGTCTCGCGCGTTCGAAGCGCCCCACGTTCTTCATTCTGCTCCGAGGCAATCCTTGCTTATACGTCCTCCCGTGAGTTACCTTTCATTATACGATTGAAAGGCCGACACGAAGCATTACGAAATCAGCGAAACAGACATTCGAATCGTCGGCTTCATCGAAAATTCTTGAAATTGCAGCCATGAATTCGTACGTGCCGTATGTCGTTCTGATCCTCTTTCCGATATTCTTACATATAATTCTGAGGCAGGGCTTACTGGGTAATCATTGGAAACGAGTGGAATGACGTACCCCTACCAGTTATGTTTTATACCGAAACAATACATAAGTTGTCTAATCACTATACTACGGATTTTATGCATCTATGGCAAAAATTAATAGCCGAAATACAAACTTGTAAGGACTAAAAGAATTTTAAAATGCTGGCATATTATTTTGAATACATCGACATTATCAAAAGAAGGGATACATTGTTATCTAGCTTCCGTTTCTTACAGTTGACGTAGAAATATTTTATTTTGCATAAAGATTCGCACTAACTACACATTACTTCTCTCTACTATAAGATATGTGTATTACATGAACTATTAAGAGAGTTACTTTTTCAAATGCTGACATACTGGGTCAGTAGTGGAGAAAGTGGAGGAGGAACTATGGAGAACCGAGTACTATTGGAAGAGAGTACCGTAGGACGTTTTATGGTATGAATCGCTTTATTCACACCGTTCTTGGCCGCTAAACACGTATGTAGTTCAATTGTCATTGGTCACCTAAACCAATGACGGAATTCTATCTCATTACGGTGAGCAGCGTTGAAAAGCATTTTGTCAGATACGCGTGCACGTCCCTCGGGAGCGAAGCGAGGCTTCAAAGAGAGACGGTTCCTGGGGAAATTGCAATTTTCCGGCGTGGGCAGACTCGCGGAAACGCGGCACCGGCTAATTCGGAAAGCAGAGGGAGAGAGAGAGAGAGTGAGAGAGAGAGAGAAACGAGGCCCGATACGCGACGCCGCAGCCGTGATTTAAGTCTCCCCGGAATTAGCAGGGTAGCCCCATTAAGCCGGCCCGAGTCGGCCAGCTCCTCTCGTTGACTCGGCTCGCGGCCTGGCGCGGCGTAGAAACCGGCTGAAAAGTATTCCGTGGTTGACCCCCGGGGCACAGTATGAATTGCTCTTAAAGCCGAGCCTCGACCCGTATATTAACCTCTGTTTTAATTAATCACCCGGCGGTGCGCGGCGACGCCCGTGCTCGCCATACGGAACGCGCCTGTGCGCGCACAAGGCCGAATTTCGCGGCCGTTATTGCCCAGCCCGGAATTCCGTCGCTCAAACTACCCTCCTCCACCTTCTCCACCTCCTCCTCCTCCTCCTCCTCCTCCACCTCCTGCTACTGCTGCCGTTGCTGCAGTTCTGCACAGCCTTCGCGCTGAAATTTATTCCGTACCGGAAACTGTTTATGCAATAAGGGCGCCGATCAAATAACATGAGTATTTATCGCACCGGTTAACGAGAGAACGATCCATCGTCCGCTCCATAATTGACACGAAACGCGCCGACTGCTGCTTGTCGGAACATCCGCGCTGCAGCACCATTTTTCCTACCCTAAAGGGCCTGTCCGCTTCGGACAGCTGACGCATTCAACGTTTTTCTCCGTAACGACGCAAAGAGCTGCGATGCTGAAACGTTGCGATCTCTTTCGTTGCTCTCTTTACTATCTAAAGCAGTCGATCGAAGTTTAAAATGTTTTCGATATATGCAGTTACACGCCGAAGCCGCGATGGAGTCTATATACCGCGAAAATTATGTTTCGCTGACTAGGATATATGTCCCAATTTTCTTGAATTAAAAACGTATAGAATAAATTGATGATTTATATTTTTTTATTATGTTCACCTATAAACATGTTAGATTCAGAGAGAGGTGTCAATTTATGTATAAAACTTTTCTTTTTCTACACGTTTTTAATCCGGCGCCGCGATAATTGGAACATCTAACCTAGCTGAAAAAATGGGGACTTTCCTAAAAAGTAGAAGAAATTGAACTTCTGAAGAAAGATCAGTAAATTAAAATATTTTCTTACAAGAGAGAAGGGAAGAAAGCGCGATAGAAAGTAGATAGTATAAATTGCGGTGGAGTAGTTTAGAGTAGATTAAGGTAAGATGTGTGGAAGGATGAGTGGGTACGCAGGAAGGAGCGGTATGAAGATAAGGAAGATTTAGAACAGTAAGCCGAGTCAAGAAACTAAATAAATATATAAATATTTACCTCCAAAGTGTCCTCCGATTGAAGCCGCAAGTACATCCGTTTCCGCGTAAACCGCAACGTTCTCGCTGAAGCAACGCCCAGTGCGTTGACGCAGTTGTTGGTCCCCCTAATCCTCGACCGGAGGGCGTTTAATCCCTCTCGACCGTCCAGGAATTAATTCCCTCCCTCTGCGAGGGAAGTTTCGGTCCTCGAAGGCGAGGCTCGAGGAAATACGAGCGCGTCGGTCCGCGACACGCGCTTATCAATCTTTGACGGATCAGGAGGGGCTCGGAGGCGCCGCTTAAGTCCACGGTATCCATTAAACTCTCGTCAGCCGTGGCACTGCGTGTCGGCTATGGACTTGAGCAACTTTGATGGAACTTTTCCTCCTCGCAGGAAAATTAGATGACGTGAAAGTAGTTCCTGCCCTACGCTTGGAACGTTGCTCTTCTCGGTACGGTGTCGGTTGGCGCTAGGATTATGAATATTTCATTTTCTTTTTTTGCGGAACACCGATGGCCGACCGTCGTTTGGAGGTCGTCCATTGTTGAGAAGTCGTGCTGGTTCGGCGTCTCGTCGAGACGCCGCAACCAGAGTGGAAGAGTTTTTCGAAGAAGGTGCGAGCAGTTAATTAATGACTCCTATTTTTCTTTGCAGCTCTCGGAGCTCGAGCAGCGGGTGCTGGAAGCGGAGGGCCGTGCCGACGAGGCGGAGGACAAGGTGAGAATAAATTATAATCGCGGTTCTCGCGATCGAGCGACGCTTTCGCAAGGCGACGAACGATTTTCCACGATCGCGGCGTCCTCTCTACATCGTTCAATGGCGATCGAACGAAAGCGGATCGATGCTCCGCGCCGTTAAACCGGGTTGCGACACCGTTCCAGATCGTCCAGTCGATTCGCTCTAAGCAATTACGTTACGTTCGCAATTAACGGGACACGGGTATCGTTAGTTAACGCTCGGCCAACCGGCCCGCAGACATCAAGGATAAATAATTAATTTAGCGAGTGGTAACGACGCTCCTCGCGAGAACACCTCCGGTTTAATGACTCGGCCGAGGCGCGCACGAGCCAGGTGTCCCATTAAATCGTCTTTCATTGCGCGCTTTCGAAAACCCATTGGCGTTTCACTGTTTCCAATTAGAACATTGATTCACGAAGCATTTCCCCCGGCGAATCCCGCGGAACGTTCTGGTCTGATCGGATCTAATAAACCGGCCGCGCTTTAAAAGAGCAGTTAAGATTGCACCCCTAATCGATCCTATGGCGTACTCGATGAACTCCTCCCGCGCGGATAAAAACGGGAACGAGACTCCGCGAGAATCGATACTGCGTTACCGACCCCCTGAAAAATCAGAAACTGCACCCTCCGGTGAGCTGTCACCCCTTACCGACTGCCACCCTGCTTTCCCACGCGCAATACACCCTTGAATTTACCACCTACCATCCGTGGGCAGTCGTGTTCCCTTCCTGCCTTCGAATCCCGCCGCGTTGGATGTTCATCGCGTTGCCTTCGTTCTTCTTCGCGTTCTACTTTTCATTTTGCACTGTGACAAATGGAAGATTTCGCTCTACGGAATGAATGGACAACAGTTGAGCAACGAAAATCGAGATCTCCGCCGACATCTACGGTAAAATGAGACTCGAGTAAGAAACCCTTATCCGAAAAGAAACGAATGAATCTCCAGGACAAGTTATCCACAGGCTAAAGGATTTTTGCGAAGGCTCTGTCGGTACTCTCTCGATATCGTGGGTGTCAGGGCGCATGTTGGTTCGCATTGATTTTTGCTGAGGCGCGAGGAAGACAGGCAACCAAGACAGGAGAAAGACGGCCAGCTGGCTGCTCCGGAGAGGAGAGAACGAGGGCCGAGAGGACAGAGAGAGGAGCGACAATATGGCCGAGCAGCCGGCCGGCAGGACCGTCGTTTTGTTATGACCTCGAAATTCGACGGTGAAGTCGTCCGGCGTTGGTGAACCACGTGCATCCGCGGGCCGTGCGTCCGCGAATACTCGGAACACCGTCTTCGTGGCCTCGATCCTTTGATCCTCGTGGTCTCGATCGCGGGAACGATCGAGGGGCTGATCAGCTCGGACGCGACGTCGGCATTCGAACCACCGCGACTCGAGAATTATGGATCCCTGCAGGTGACATCGATGAAAGGTAAACCTAAACTCGCCCTGCTGCCTCGTATTCTTGCGATCGATACTCTCCCGATGCGATTAACGTCTCGCGATCCGGTTGAATCTTTAATGGCTCCTCCGAGTGTTCTGCTGCTCGAACACGTCACAAGCTGCTTGTCATCTAGGCCGAGTTTAGTCGGCGTTTAGGCTCGTTTGCCGCTACCTCCGACTTCCAAGATACTCGAAGTAAATTATCCCAGAGTCCTTTCATATCGAGCTTCGATGCTTTTCTCTCGCTTGATCGCGTATCGTGGGACCGACGGATCGACGATCTTGGGAAACGATTGACAAACACGTCCTCGCAGCTCGGCGAAAGGGCGAAACGGATCCACCGTTCGCGGGGCGGCTTAACGACCCGCTTTGACGGGACGTGTCGCGTATAGAATTGGCCGGCAGCCAATTCATGAGTAATCCGCGTTTCCCGTGAGCACCCGCTCAACGAACAAAATAAAGGCGCAGCGCAGACGATCCTTGTGCGCTCCCCGCGACTCCTTTAAATATTTCAAAGCCGCTGCGGCGGTAGGCTCGCTCCGATGTTGCTCTTTCACGTCGCCCTTCGCGACCCTGACGGGAACCCTCTTTTTATAAATCGATCCGCTTGTCGAGCGCTTTTTATCGAGCAGTCGCACGTTCCCTCTAATTAAATCATTCGAAAGTGCACCAGCCCTCTTCGACTTTGCTACGAACCCATCGAAGCATCGCGCGACTTCATTCTTCGAAAACAACGATGGCTTTAGGTTAATTTTCTCTGAGAATCTATAAACGTCTTTCTATCTATAAGTATCTTTGTCCGTATCCTTTGATCGCGTTCTAATCGGAGCAAAGGTCGACTCGATCCGAGATCGGACGATCCAGTGGATCGCCCGCTAATTTCGTAATGCGGGCTGACCGTATACGTCGCCGACGATCCAGCGCAATTTGTTGATCCGCTTCTCACGCGTTCGCCGGTCGTTGATCCATTTAGCCTCCGCCGGAGCCGCGTGGTCGTCAGATGTCTCTTTTTTTCCTGCGGCTGCCCCATCCCCCGAAGAATCGCGCGGTTGAATGGCTGTTTCTGGGTATACGTGCACGTGAACGGACCCGTTTTGGCGGGAAGCCAGCACACGGTTCGACACCGCTAGGGCGAGGAGGACCGGTCTTTGTCGCGTGCAGGCGCACGTGCGCCGGTCCAGTCTAAAAAGATAAAGGGACCGGTCTGTCTCTGACTCCCGCGGCAATCGACCCGTTCATCCTTTCTCCGATGACTAAAGCTGTCTTCTGCGCGGTTGCACCGAAACAATTAACGTCGTCCGCCGCAAAAGTTCTCCGAAGCTTAAACGCTACAGAAAGTTTCAAGTTTACGATATTAATTGTTGGAAGATCTTTCGACGAAGAATGCCGACCCAAAGCTGCAACTATCTCGAAGCAGAGTTTCGGGAAGGGCTGATCTTCCGGCGCAAGATATTCGCCTAGGTCGTTGAATCTTCCTCGCACCCGATAATCGCCGATTATCCCCCGACCCGGGGCGATAAACCCAGAAAGCTGTGGGAGCAAGATAAACCGGGAACGTGGAATCCGACATGCGGCTCGAGGGAATTCAATTATCCCGTGACGGAGCTATTTCTGGTTTCGCATCGCTTTGCTTTCAAGCCTGCGCTCCGGTAGAGACGTTCGTCGAATCGATAAATCTCGAGACGCGGTTCAAAAATCGCCGGTCACGTTCGACGCCGCGCTGAACCGCGGGTTCGGGTCGTCGTCCTCGTCGCCGGAGTGGAGAGCAACGAGCCTATCCCCTTTCTCTGCCGAGAGAGAGAACTTGTCTTCGGCCTCCGCGTCGGAGGAAAACGTGGTCGCAGCCGAGGACGGGGCGCAGCGCAGGCCTGCGAGAGATCGATGAGTCCGATGAACGCCGGTCCTCGTCTCCTAACGGCGATCTTGCTCTTGTCCTGGCTCTCCCCGCATAGGGATCCTAGAGGGAGGATGGTTTGAGGGTGGTCGGGGGTAGCAGCGACAGTTTCGCAGTCCGTGTGCCGGCTGTCAGGCCGATCGGCTCGCTTTGGGGTGGCGCGTGCACACAGGAGTCCGCCAGGACCTCTACGAATTCTGCCATTGGCCGCGAGCCAACGTGACTCATCGCCTCTGGGAAACAGAGAGAGAGAGAGAGAGTTTACGTGCATCGGTTGTTCCGTTTCGTTCAGTTCTGTTCGATCTACGGCGCCGTGCGTACCTTGCTCTTCTACTTCGTCTTCTACACCGTAAAAGAACAGGGGAAAACCGAAGCGTCGCGAGACCGCGGCCGGCTGCTGGGAGTGTCCTCGAGGCTCGGCGGAGTGTCCTCGAGGGAGAGAAGCCACGCGGCGAAGGGTTTAAAGGGATCCTCCGGCACTCGGAAGCCACGGATCGGCTATCATGGCCACTCGTAGCCTCGGTAAGCCTCGAGTATCCCGTCTCTCGTCCCCGGGGGAAAACTAGATCAACCAGGAATCTGTGTGCACGCGGTTTAAAGACGCGACGACCATGCTTCGCGAGTCTCGTGCGCTCGTTGCACCCTCCGAGGGGGTGGCGACATGGCCGCTCGACGACGCTCGACGACGCTCGTCGACGTTCGACGACGCTGCACGTGGCGAACCGTGCTTTCATACGGGAACCATCTCCTCTCCTCCAAGATTCCAGCTGCCAGCCTTCCACGAACCTTCGGGGAACGTGGAATTATCGTTCGTCGGCCAATCTTCCCTCCAGAGCCTCGTAGTCGAACGACGTGCTGACTAGTTCATTAATTAACGAAGCCCGAGTAGTGAGCCGAGACTCCCAAGGCTGGCGTTCATAGGGTTCTCAGTTGGGAATCGGAGTCCCCTTAGGGAGAAATTACTCAACGATTCATCCGAAGGGTATCGGTTCATAATTCCACCCCCTTCCTTTTTGGACGTGGCTGACGGTAGTTTCTTCCCGAAAGAACTGTTTCATCTACATTCTTGCGTCTGTCTGTGTACAATTTCATCTTCGATTAAACGAATAGGATCCTCGCAGTTGTTTCTTTCCAAAAGTATTACTTCTACTAGTGTCTAATTCCATTCTTGAAGTTCGTCGCCGCTGGAATGGCCCTATCGCTCCCAATCCGGAAAGAAGACAAGCCCTTTCCCTTTCGAAACCATAGTCCGGCATTGGGGTCGAATGTAACAGCGTCTATTCCAGGGAGCTAGAGATGAAGCCAAAGCAGATTCACGCTAAAGCATCGCTAGTCTCTCTGTCCAACCCTTCCAACGACGGTCTCTCCTTTAAATACCCGGAAACCCAATGAAACAGTGAGCGACGATAGCGTCGCGTCGGCGGTGCGACTCTGGAGGGGGTTGTTCCTGGAGAGCTCGTGGGAAAGAACGGCAATGAACGTGAAAACGAGCGGGTACGCGAGGGTGATCGATATAACTCGCGGCGAGAGCACATGCAGGCCAGGGGTCGGGAGGAAAACACTCGGCCATAGGATTTCCCCGTGCGCGTATTGATTTTCTCGATACCGCTCTCCCCTTTTGGTAGTGGACGTGGCTCGGCAGCGTGCACGTCGTCGTTGCTTACGTACGCTCTACGTACCGTCTGCACCGGTGTGCGTGTCGGTGAACGTGATATCGATTTTTGACAGCTGCTGCGAAACGAGAACCGTCGGCCGGCGCAGCGTCGTGTGTCGAAGAGAAAAAGGGGTGCACAAGGGGTTCTGTGTGCCCCGTCGCCTAACCCCGCGCGATCACGCGTTTTCGACGGACGCTTGTTTATTCGGTGTCGCTGTCGCTGGCACGCCGCGATGACGCGCGTGCTCCTCGCGCCTTGAGTCGAGAAACGTCGACGGTTCTGCGCTCTCGAGGATCGAGAGAGCGGGTTCACGCGGTCCGCGCCATGGAAATTCGATGACCGAGTCGACGGCTAATCCTAGAAAGCCTCTGGGACTCTCGCAAAATCGTCTCACGGTAGCCAAGTTCGAGGGAGATCCGCGCCTCGACGCATTGACATCGAGACGTCCAGTTCCGTACCGCCGTTGTCTCGTTGACGAGTGAATTTCCTCCGCGAACGTGCCAGACGTCGATGCGTTGAGTTGTGTTGGTGTTGGAGCGATAATAGGTTACACTGGGATGATGCTGTTTCGTTTTGCCGCAGGTACGGATGATGGAGGAGCGGCTAGTGAAGGGTGAATACTGCTTGAGCACATCCGGCGTTGGTTCTCCACCGCATTCGCTGCCGTCGACTTCCGGTACGCAGAATGACAAGATCGAGGACGTCCACTGCGCCTGCATATCCAAGCTAGAGACACAGGTCGAGGAACAGGTGAGACTTGCTTCTTAAAGGCGCAGTAACGCCGAGTAGCAGCTGACTAGTCGGCACTGAAAACTTCCGCCTGTTTGTCTTTAATCTCTTAAACAACCTCGCCGTGGTGTTGACTTTACAAGAACGGTGGTATTCGCGAAGCGTAACGTCGCGAACACTCCACGGGTTTGTTATCGGCGCTAACAGGCTTCACGGTATCGCGTAGATAAACGGCAACGCAGCAGAACTGATTAATAATTGCTCGCAGAGGCAGCTCCGACTTCAAGACGCGAGGCAGGTCGAAGCAAAAGCCGCTAGGATCAAGGAATGGGTGACCAATAAGCTGCGGGAGTTGGAGCAGCAGAACCAGCATCTGCGGGAACAGAACAACAAGTGCAACCAGCAATTGGAGCTCCTGAGGAACCACATAACGAATATCGGCCTGAAACCACCTGTGAGTGTTCCCATACGGGTAGATCCCCGACAGCTGACGCACCGTGTCCCGCCGCGGTGCGTGCGAGACCCTCGTTAGACGAACCTTCGAGTGCCGGGTGTCCACTATCGCGTGACGTCTCTGTCCGTTTCGAATTCTTTTTGCTCAACAAAAATTCAGTTTCATAGATCCCACGAAGAAGATAGATCGTCGGGACACCGGTCCGACTTGGGCTCGCGTGAAAATATGTAAAGGGACTCCACAATGTTTGCAACATTTCTGTAAACCGCTTTTGCGAACTCGATCGACGATTCCAGAGTTTGACCTTGGTTCGAAGTCGCCCGCCAGTACCGTTTCGAATTCGCTTTTCCTTCTACGTCCGGATGGAGCCAAGTACAACGTCCTCTCTTGAAACTGCAAAGTGACCTACGTGTAACCTTGCAGTCAAGGGTTTCCCATCGTTTCATTTCAAATTGTTCTAATAATTGTAAGGAGTTTTTCGTACGAATTGATTGAACGAATTTCTTAGTAGAAACACACATTGTAATCAAAATATCAAGTTAGGGCTCGGTAGGTTTAGCGTTCCTTAAACAATTAAAGCTGTAATCGCCGTATTAACTGAATGATTGACGTTGCGACGGGTGGGTTTCAGGCACCAACGAGGGCATCGCTGTCTCTGGAGGTGGATCCCACGTTGCGCAGACGATCCGAGAGCCTAGAAGGAACACCGCAGGCGGTTCCGGAAAGCGTGCAGACCGCGGTGGCGGAGCCTCAAGCCGGCACCAAGCACCGAAGACACCTGTCCGCTTGCGGGACCATCCAGCGCGGGATCCCGACCACCAACATGGACTCGAGGTAGAATCCTTTGCTCGTGATCGCGACACGCTTCTTTTCTTGCTTGGCGATCGCTTCAGCTGCCTTAACAGCCGGCGCGGCACATAACGCTCTCTCGTGTAAATGTATTTCGATTCTCCTTGGGAGGTCTCACGACGTAATAGCGGCGCCCGACTCTCGAAACTGTGGTACCCTGTAACGTCCTGAGACTTCCTGCGGGGATCTGTCAACCCGTGTACTCTTCTCGACGATGTCACTGTGACAGCGGATCGAAATCGATTGGACGTTTCCAAGGCTGCTTCGCGCTATCCGATTCACTTTTTCCCCTCGGATCGACGCGGGAGCCGAGGAAGAAACGGCCCTTGGACATTCAATCGATTTCGAACCGAAGCTGCATCTTCCTCTTTCTTTTCGAATGGTCTCTCGCTTGTCCGACGTTAACTGAAAGCGCTAACGCTGATCGCAACCAGGCTGGTTCAATTAGTCCTGTGCTTTATGCTTGCCGTTTCGTTCTCCGCCACAGCCTTCTATCTGAGGAGCTCGCTGCTGCTGTCGAGAACCTGGTAATGCTTCCGAATATCCCTGGAGTCTCGGAGACCAGCAGGGACAGTGGTAGTTCCGAGGCTGTACACGATTACGCCGAGATCTACACGCCGAGCAGAGAGGGCATGAATTGGACGCAGAGCGCGCAGGGACCTCGACCTCCAACACCGCCGCTGCACCGGTTTCCGAGCTGGGAGGCCAAGATATATCAGGTACAGAGATGCTGTTACAGTACCGTCAGCATAGGGTCGAATTATCGCGTCTCGCTCGTTCGATGGTTCAGCGTCCAGAGACTCAATGGACAATTCGTTTTTTTATGCTTGTCTCGGGACAAGAAAACCAAGACGCGACGACTGGAAAGCGCACTGGCGATAGTACACGTTCCGTTTGGTAGCAAGAGATGTAGATAAATTAGCAGAGATCCTCGCGAGAGTTCGCCTGTGAGTCACACCTGTTGTCGCGTTCTTGGGAGACGGAATAGAACGGCCGCGGATTCCAGAGCGAATGAGCGATGCAGCCGAGCGTGCGCGCCAAGTTGTTGCAATTTGTAACGAAAGAAACCGGGCACTCGCCGATTCCGTAGGTAGCCGATGGCGGGCTTGGCATCGGTCCACCGACCAACGAGGAATCCGCGCCTTCCACGATGACCAACACGACCAGCTCGTCGAAACATTCCCAGGCAACAGGACACAACTTGACTGCGCACAATTCCCAAGGCTACTGCGATATTTCGGTTCCAGTGTACGCGACGGTCAAGGGTAGGTTTCTCTTCTTCGAATCGCGTTCACCACCGGAGCTTCGAATCTCAACGATGCTTTTATGTTCTAGGACGAGCCAGTCAGATCAGGTCGATGCCCTTCGGCGACAGTTCCGACGACAGCTCGGACGGCGAGGATCACCCGAACCAGACCGAGACGAACACCAGAATTACCAACAGTTCCTCGGACAACACGGACTCGTCGCTTGGTAGCGGGAGCAGTCCCTCGAAGAGTGTCAAGACCACCAGCAGCCTGAGCCCTGCCAAGAGGAGCTCCAGTGGATCGCCTAGCAAAAGTGTGAAGCGCGGTAAGTCTCTTTAAGAAAACATTTACCGAAATTCATTGATAATAACCACGGAGTCTGTAATTCTCCTTGAGAGTATTTGACAACACGAGGATTGGCACTCACTCAAATATTTGCAGACACCTCGCTGGAATCCGGCTTGTCCGAGGACTACGCGATACCACCGGACGCTTTAAGCTCAACTTCCCTGGAGTCCAGCATGCCCAGTCTCCTAATGCGGGTCTCCGGCGAGAGTCCGAAGCGACAGGAGTCGCTGGAGAAGACTGGTCACCTGGCGAAACTCGGAGGGAAACTGAAAACGTGGCGGAAGAGGTGGTTCGTGCTGAAGAACGGGGTGCTAACTTATTGGAAGAGTCAAAACGACGTGAACAGAAAACCTCAGGGTCAGATCGTGTTGGACGAAGTGTGCAGGTAATCATCTAGCAATCATCTAGCAGTCTGTTTCGGTTGTACGAGCGGATGTACGAAGTACTCTGATTTCTGGATAGGATAAACAGGGCAGAAGGTGCCGCCACATTCGAAATAGCCACCGGTAAAAAGACCTACTACCTAACCGCGGACTGCATCGCGACGATGGAGGATTGGATCAGGGTTCTACAGAATGTACAGAGGCGAAACGCGACTAAACTCCTGCTCAGCAAAGAGGACAACAAGCCGACGATACAAGGCTGGCTGACCAAGGTGAAGAACGGGCACGCAAAAAAGTGCTGGTGCGTCCTCATTGGAAAAATGTTCCTTTACTTTAAGTGCCCTAACGATACGGTGAGTCCTCCACTTTCTTAAATCTTCGATTCGTTGGGTTGTCTAGTTTATTGAACGAAATACGTTTTTCATTAGAATCCTATTGGACAAATAAACATGAGGGACGCGAGAGTGGAGGAGGTCGAGCACGTGTCCGACAGCGACAGCGAGGAAAGAGACGCCGAGTGTCCTCACGAGAGGACCATCGGTATATTTCCCACCCACCAAGGCCCTACCTATTTGCTGATGCCGCATAAACAAGATAAAGACAACTGGTTGTACCATTTGACGGTGGTCTCTGGAGGCGGGCCCAGCGCCGGGACTCAATACGAGCAGCTAGTGCAAAGACTGATGGAAACCGACGGAGACTCTAGTTGCGTTCTTTGGAGACACCCATTGTTGCTCCATACAAAAGAAAACATCACTAGTCCACTAACCAGCTTGACATCCGAAGCCTTGCAGACCGAGGCTATCAAGCTATTCAAGGTTTCTATCCGTCTTGTAAACAACGTTGATTTTTCTGAGAAGCCACTGACCAAACGTTTATTCCATAGGCATGTCAGTTGTTCATGTCGGTGGCCGTGGAGCAAGCAGGCATAGATTATCATGTGGTACTAGCGCAAAATGCGTTGCAGCAATGCTTAGACCAGCCTGAGCTGCAATCTGAATTCATATGTGCACTGGTAAAGCAGACAAGTCGTCACACGCAACACCGTTTGGGCGTACAGGTAAAAAAGGCCGCCAGACTTGTGTCGCTGGGTACTGCGCGCGTTGTAAGTCCTGCTTATTGTTTAACAAACACTCTGAACCCTGTACCATTTTCACAACCAACGGTCGATGCGCACTATCAAGAAACAAAAATGTATCTGTCAGCTTCGAACGCGTACACCTCCTCACCGTTCACCAAACTTCTCGTACCCTCAGGGTTCAGTCTGGTGAGCGTTCTATTGTACGGGGTGCACTATTCGAAGGCTCAATTGGAATAATAGTCTAATGACTCTAGAGTCGAATGATCTCGCGTTCGTTGATTCCGAGTCGAAGAAATGGTACATTGGGTACGCTTAGTCAAGTATTATACGGTTAATCTTGTTAACGTAGAACGGTGAACTGTTTGGTTTTGTCTTTTTCCCTGTTGTTTTTCTGTATTCTCGAGAAAACTAACTGATGTTAATAACAACCACTTGTCGTTCGTTCGTTCGCTCGTACGTGCGAACTATAATACTTGACGAAGTCCTTTTAACAAATGAGAAAGAATTTTTTAGTTTTAACATTCATTCACATTTCATTTTCATTTGCTGCTTTACGTGTGCTCTTCCTAGGCTACTCTGAAAGTCGCATGCCGTTTTCTTCCAATTCTTCGTTGGTTCTGTTTCTTAGGCGGAACGTCAAAGTTCACTTTCTTTCTATTTTATTGCGTTTCAGTTTCTACATCGTTCTCTTCTGTTTCTTTACATAATTTTTTTAATTTTTTTTATTTATTTTCGATTAATTGCGTACTTTTTAATATTTATACATGAATACCCAATCACCTTACCCTGATGACCACCCTATCATGTGAGCTGAACATATTTCGACAATCTCATCTCCTTTCACGAATCGAAAAGTAATCAACAAACTAACTGCTCCGCATCCATTCATCGATCATTCATCGATGCATCGATCACGCGGTCATGTGCCCGGTTTTTTGCGATCCGGAACGAACAGACAATTTTGAGACGATAAAACGGTAGATGCCCGGTTGCCTTTGTCAAAATACGTTCTGCGGCACACACACTTGCAGAATGGTATGTTGGTGTACATAAGAAACCACACACAGATAAACATCTTTTTATAGATTGATTTTTCTTTCTGTTTCCGTAACGTTTTTTTGCTGAATAGCTGATTACGATATTCTCTGTTTTGAATGCTGCTTAGAGAATTTAGTCGTTTTGATCATGCCAGTCTCATAGACGGGTCTAATTAAGGAAATCACGGAAGCTAGAATCCTTGCAGATTCGAATACGTCCGTTGACAAAAAGAAGTATAATCGAACGAGACTCCACGATCTGAGATCGATAATGCGGCAGCATTACCGTCGATCTACGCGTGTGGAGTTTCGCAAAACAAAAAAAAGACACCTCAAGAAATAGAAAAGAACGCGTTTCGTTCGTTGGTTCGTTCACCAAAAACGATCGTCGAACAAAACGCTTTCGGACGACATCGAGAGATAGATCTCGTCCGAAGACGAAGAACCGAGAAATCAAACAACGCTTCTCTCATCCACATTGTTCTTAATTCATTCGGATTGTTGACGGTCCATGCGTTTTTCTTTTTTTTTCCTGTGATTAACACACATGGAGAGTTGATGCGTTTAACGGTCCCATTTCGATTGCTTTACATACTAACAGACGTATGATGACGTTCACGAGTGTCCCACATAGTCGAGGAAAGAAAGAATTTGGTTTACCACCCTTTTGTTGAATGAACGAGAGAGAATGATTTAGTTCTCGCGCAATTAGAAATTCAACGACCTCCGTGTAGAGGTCCGTGATAATTTTCTGATTAAGAAAAAAAAAGCGAGAACAAGCTAAAGATCGAACAAACGATTCGAATACGAAGACAGTGGGTGCGCGGTGGTCAATTAAAAAAAAAAGAAAGTAGTAGATTAGGTCTGGTTCGATCCAGGGATCTAGTAGTATGCCAGCATACCATTGCAGCAGCTCCTCCTCTGCGCCACGCAATCGCTGTTCACCTGCGATACGCAAAGTCCCGCGGCAAATGGCAGCGGTGAAAATGCGGACGCGCAATCGACGGCCTCCACTTCTCACAGTCCTCCGCTCACGCAGGGCCATTCTACGTCTACGATTCTGGACTGCAAAACTAACCCCGCCCAGTACGTTCTTATCCAGGGGTGGCAGCTGCTCGCCCTCGCCGTCTCGCTTTTCCTACCCAGGAACAATCGACTACTCTGGTACCTGAAGCTACACCTGCAGAGAAACGCCGACACCAAGTGAGTCCCATCGTCCTCGTTAACGCTTTACTCATCGGCCCTCACTTGAAAGTCCTTCAAACATACATAATTGAAGAGCGTTCAACAGCGACAGCAATTTTACTCAAGGATCATCGAGCCATCTTGAGTTTAGACTTCCAATAGCTAAGGCGTTAAATTCAGTCTCCCTCGTTAACCGGAGCATTTTTATGTTTTCTCTCAGAAATTAGAGAACTTGAACTGTTTCTTGTTAATGATAGGACGGAATGCGGCAAGTACGCAGCATACTGCGAAAGAGCTCTGGAAAGGACCTTACAGAACGGTGGCAGGGAGGTGAAACCCTCCAGGATGGAGGTCCTGTCGATCCTAATGAAGAACCCTTACCACCACTCCCTGCCACACTCGATACCGGTTCATTTTTTAAACGGAACCTACCAGGTCGTCGGCTTCGACGGCAGCACAACGATAGAGGAGTTTCTAAACACCTTGAACCAAGAGATCGGTTGTCGGGACGTTCACCAGTCTGGTTTCACATTATTCAGCGACGACCCGATCGAGAAGGACCTGGAGCACTTTATCGATCTGCAGGCGAAGGTATTCGACGGAAGATCCGTAACTGTAAGGGATCATAAGCGACATGTTTATCGATCGTGTTTGTTGTAGCTGTGCGATATCATCTCAAAATGGGAGACTGCATTAAGGGAGAAGGGCTCTGGAAAATTCGAAAATACCAGGCTGGTGCAGCTGACGTACAAATCAAGGTGTTACTGGCGACAGGCGGCTAAGATGGAGACCGATAGGGAAAGGCTTCTTCTGTGCTACCAGGTGAACCAGCAGGTTGTGCAGGGCAAGTTTCCGGTGAATCGGGAGCTTGCTTTCGAGCTAGCATCCCTAATGGCTCAGGTACTTTCTCGTTATATCTGGAACAGGTTCGAGATCATTAGAACGATGTTTCTGATGTACGCAATTTTGCAGATCGATTTCGGCGAATATAACAATGACAAGGCTCGAGGGAGCGGGCCCGGAAGCAATCCTCATCATCTGGTACTCCAGGCTCTGGACAAATTCTACCCCATACGATACCGGACAAATATCACTGCCGATCAGTTGAGGCAAGTACAAAGGATTTAGAAGAGATATTAGCGTCAGTGGACGGATCGTTTAATAAGAGATAATGTTTTACACAGGGAACTGCAAGAGAGATTACAAGAAAAGTGGATCGGCTTGAAAGGTCGTAGCGTACTAGACTGTGTTCGTATATATTTAACTTGCACCAGAAAGTGGCCTTTCTTCGGAGCTACACTTTATCAAGCAAAGGTGAGCAAGAAAAGAGAAAGCCCCTTTTCTACAAAGTCATATCAAACAAATGTATTTCTTTCCATAGTTAAAACAAGCCGAACCGATAACCGTATGGATAGCTGTTTCCGAGGACAGTGTAACGTTACTAGAATTGCAAACGATGGCGGTCATGTGCCGCTACAATTACGCTAACATAGTTACATTCGGTGGGTGTTTAGATGACTTCATGCTCGTTGCCTGCCCTGATGAAGGGGCTGCTGAACAGAAGCTGTTGTTCGCTCTTTCGAAGCCTAAGGTGCGTTGACTTATGTTAGCTTCTGGTCCGTTCTAAGTATTCATACTTTTTCATATTTTTACAGATTTTGGAAATAACGTTGTTGATCGCCGACTACATGAATGCTTTGGGACACGCTTTACCTGGAACACCACAAATGAACACGTTAACTCGAAACGGATCTCACAGATCGATCAAATCCACTCTCAGACCTACCACTGGTACAAATACGCTTTCTCTCATCTGTTTATACTCATTTCAAGTTATTAATGAAATATTTGGATCAGGTTCGAGCTGTCTTCCAACACAACCGGATATTTTAAAGTCAACGCCAGATCACCAAAGACCTTAAGAAGACTGGTCAATTCAATTCGGTAATGGAAGCAAAGGAACAGATAGTCGGTTCGTGAAAGTCTGATCCAGCCAAGGCACTAACTTTATACTTGAAGGGTACTACATTCTGTATTATAAAAAAGTCCTCGTGAAAGGAACACTGCGAGTAAAAAAGGGACAACGCGCGACAGCGTGTGCTGTAGTTAATTTTAGTTGCGTTTTTTGTGTAAATTAGAGAACGATGCTTACGAACAACGTACATACTTGTAAATATCCGACAGCATGCGAGGACAGAGACAAATATACGTTCACACATGCACATGGACACGCAGACATTAAACACGGAGACACTGTGTAATCCGCATTATCGTAAATGTGGTTGACTGAAATCAATTGAGAAACGATTCGCAAACACTGCCTAAAAAGTAACGTTAGTATGTCTAAAGTTACATCGAATAGTTTCGTTTCGGGGGAGAGCTGAAGCGTCGCGCTGAGACTTTTTGCTACCGTATTTATATACCAAATTCGAGGAACGTGTTTAGCGTTAGATGAGAACCTACGTAAAAGAAAGGGCGGTGTATCGTATACTATGTATATAATTAATCAGAGTTAACTGGATGTTTAGAAGTCTAGCGAGCGATGCAGCGATGTACCTTTGTTTTTCTACGCAAGAACATATTGAAAGGAAGATTCTTGCCAAAATCGACTGCAACACAAACAAGAACGCACGCGATCGTTGTCAACTCGGGGATGAAGTGTGCAACGGATTCTTTTTTTCTTTTGAACGCAAGACATGTTTAGACGCAGCAACTGTACCTACTGTCGATGTAAGATTCTACGTTTTCGATTATGAATTGTATGATACGCGATATGTGGCTGTTTCGTTTCGTTGTAGGCCCCTTTTAAAGTTTTACGTCTTTGAGTATTTTGTAATCTGAATCGTTGGAACGACCGGTATTCGGACAGTAAGTACAGACAGTATTGAAACGTAAATCTCGTTAAAGCTCAATCGTATGGGTGAAACAGTTTATAATGGAATAACGACGAACGAACGGAGGGTTACATTAATTGTCATGTTAATTTAATAACAACTAGTCTCTCATATTTTCTATTTATTTAATGTTTAAGCGAATAAGTTCGTTTTATATAAGGACACGACCAAATAGATGTAAAATGGGAACGCGATTTTTTCTTTGACGATTAGTATATCGTTCCTGCGTAATTGTATGTGCAACAACAACAACAACAACAATTTTGTACTAATCGAACACGGAGTAATCCCGTTGATACTATAGAAGTTTTGTACGCGCTTGACGTGTCCTACGTAACTAGCAAATGTCTTCCTTCTCTTTAGTAACAAGAAATAAAATAAAGCAAAGTTGAATGTAGGGCTTTCGTGCAATATGTACAAGACTTCTATATAATTTTTGTAATTCCTGGGATAGGCTGAGTATGATTGTGCCTCTCTGAGCAGAGTAGACAAAGTAAATTTTATGCACGGCTTCGTTTAGCGCATTGAAGAATTTATATAAAGAGAAGAAGAATAATGAGAAATGAAAATGAAACGATCGAACCTCAGATTACTGGGAGCAGTACAAAGATATGCAAGAACGACATTTTGTCTTTAATTTTTATAATACGCGATTATAAGAAAGAAAAAAATAATAATGCTACTATTCAGGCGCGTAGCGTCTTTGTATTATGATGCAGTAAAGTCACTGATTCTGTAAATATCACGTTAGGCTTAAGTATATAATTATAGTAGAACAAGAGAAGAGAAAAACGGACAGTCGAGAAAAATTCAAACAATCGTCAAAAATTTCCTGCGATCGTCTTTGAGCTGTCCGCGGTAATTCTACTGAGCCTACCACCTTACATTTCTATTTATTATTTATTCGCATAAAAATGACGCATAAAGGGCACGAGCGGTGTATAGCAGAAAGCATTGTACTATTGTACAGAAACAAGAAATAAACTGCTCGGATCTGCATTTTAAGAGATTATTTATTCATTTTAGGCAGTGAAAGTCTTGTTACTATAATGATTTCGTATGTGCTTCTCAGTGCATTATTTATTTTTCGTAGATTCCGCAAATAAATATTTATATATACAATCATTCTACTTCTTCTGGTGTTACCGGATGAGTCAACGGTATTACTGATTTCTTTTTCAAATCTCGAGAAAGTGCCTTTCTCATGTCTGAAAGGAATGGAGGAAACATTGAGTTTGAAAATTATAAAATACTGTAAAGAGATATTAAACGATTCTATACCAAAAGCATCCTCGTCTGGATCCCCATTATAATATTCTAAAACAGTTCTATAGACAATATATCCTAATTGTTTATACATTTTGATTGCCACTTTGTTGCTGACTCTAACAAAAAGATCTACAAAATAGGCTTGTTTCCTGAAACAAAATATACTCAACAGATGTTTGTAACTGTATCGTATTTGCATTAACTCACTTTTCCGAAACCTCTTCAAGGAATTTAATCAGCATTGCAGCTAGGCCTAATCTTCTATAACTAGAAGAAACTGTGAGAGCAGTTATGTGACCATGCCATTCCTCCCTGTATCCCTCTGCCTTTCCCATAACTTTGATAGATTTCAAAGAAAGCAAATGGCTAAGTTGACTGGTACTCATTCATGAATGTTCGAGTAAATGCAGCAAAACTTACTGTAACCCATAATTTCTCCACTTGGTGATTCTGCCACTTGAAAATACTCGGGCCAATGGGCCAAATAATGCGTATAAAAAGAGAGTCCATACTACGGAGTACGAATGTAAGGAAAACTTCGAATTAGTAATACTTCATTTAGAAGATACTAAACAATTGTCTATACACAGAGGTAAAAGTACTTAAAGGATACAGTTTCCGTCAACGGATCCAAATTCCTGCAAAACAACATATTATTCAAAGTATGATTACATTATTACATTTACGTCTAGGTTAGAAACGCAATATTCTATTTATTTACTTACACGGTATTGAATATGAACAAATCGTTACATGTGAAAGGCCTGAGAGTCGTCATGTTTAAAAAGTGTAAACTGTACTTAAGAGGAACGTATAACAAACGTAACTATCACCACAATTTAACAACTATGAACTTTATGCGACTTCCGAAAGAGAGTGCGGGCTAATCGCACAACATAGGTTATACAGTGATCTCTATTCAAGAACTACAGTACAGTAATGGGTCTTACTCCCGCACACTTTTCGTGCTCCCGAAGCTAGCTCGCACATCCCCACCACTTTACTGCGCATCCAACTCCGCGCAAGTACTGTAGAAAGAGAACGAGATACGATGGAGGGAAACAGAATGATACCCATCAGATTCTGTGTGGTTGTGCGCATCGATAGGAAACCTAGCTTGTTTACTTTGCCGTGCTTGCTCTCACTCTTTCCGCGAATTCGTTCGGTTGGCGCGCCATCTGTGGAATTCTATTCGTAAAGGAGCTTCAACTTTCAAATAAATGAAATCTGTTGCGTCCAGTGTATTTGCGAAAGCTGTTCAGTGTATTTTGAAGTAAATATGTTCCCTGGAAATGTATCATATCACGTTTTCAAGAACCTTATGAGGCAACAGTTTTTATTGTTTAAAGATTCTTTAAAAATCGAATTTCGCGCAGCGTGTTTCTGATGGCGCAGCAATCGAATGGATGCGCGAAATGAGTAAGACCACAAGCACGATGTGACGTTCGCGATGTGACTTGTCCTACACGCAGTTGTGCTGTTTTCCCTCTTTCTCTTCGACTGTGATGGCAGCACTGCCTCACCAGTAAATCGCCAACCAATCAAATCAAAGGAAATTTCTATATTGACGCTTGCTAGCGGATCGAGCTGCGACCTGGAGGAATATTGTTTGAGCACTAACTTGGACACAACCACAAAAGTACAGAACTACTCTAAAACTACCCTCAATTTTTCCTAAAACTACCCCAAAACTATCCTAAAACTGTAAGGGTTGAATGGATAAAATTGAAAAAATTGATACGCAATTTTACCGATAGAGGGACACTTCCAAACAGCGTCATTGCATACGGCGGCAAAACTCTGAAACTGATAACGAAATTACTAATAGTCGAATTTAGCTACGAGTTTGAGCTTTTTGACACTATGTGGTGAGGCGTTGTATGAATTCTCATCGTAGTTCCTGGATTTTCCCCTAAGAGACGTTACAATCATTCAAAGAGCAATTGATTCGTACCGAATCTTATTTTAAACAATTTATACGTGTAAAATGCATAATAAATAATTAATTGCGATACTTTAGTTGTTTAGTTAGAGCGATCTCCTAGAGTCTTTTTAGTCTTCTATACCTTTATTATATTTGTTGTCTTTCCCTGGCCCTTCCCTTACTGTATTTCTGTTTCCTTTTCCATTGCTCATTTCTTGTCTCCTAAATTTCTATGGTCCGTTCTAATCATCGTAGTGCTCAAAAGTACACACTTTCTGATTTCGATACTCGAAAATACGAATTTTTCTGTAGTGTGTACTTCTGAATTCTGGAATTAAAAACCGAACTTTTGCGTACTTTACTAAAGAAAATGTGTATTTTCGAGTGCTGCAAGTGGACTGAATCTGCATTTTTGAGCACTAAACTGGAAAAATCTGCATTCTTGAGTACTGCCGTTCCAAAACATTCGTACTTTTGAGGACCGAAATCAGACAAGTGTCTCTTTTTGTTGAGCACTATGATGACTAGAAAGTACCGTTGGAATTCTCAGAACAAGAAATAAGTAACAGGGGAAGCATCCGGAAAAGAAGGAGAGTCTGTCATGATCATTAGTCAACAGGAAAACTGGCAGTTTACAGAATCGTGACACTTTACACACTTGGAAACTGCCACTATTATAACCGACAATTTTGCTGATAATTATAACATTACCTTCCTCCAATTTCCGATAATCGCGAAATGCGGAAAAATAAATAGACGGTGTAAATAATTACATTTATTTGTTTATCAATTTTACAGAATAACAGTGTATACGATACGCTGAATATAGAATAATCTCTGCTCTTTATCCTTTACTAATTAAGGCGATTAGTATGTGAGTGATCGGTAAGAACATACAATAATATAGCACGTGTAATTTATTGGTCATCGGTGATCACGGTTCTTTATTGTTCGCGTCGAACGATTCTTCTTTTAATCTATTAATTCTCTCTCTCACCCCCTTTCTCTCTATCTCACTTTCTCTCGG
This sequence comes from Augochlorella aurata, assembly GCA_028455555.1. NCBI lineage: Eukaryota > Metazoa > Arthropoda > Insecta > Hymenoptera > Halictidae > Augochlorella > Augochlorella aurata. Next base: position 9,876,619 of record CM052168.1, on the reverse strand, counting down.
TACTTCGCTACGGTTCGTCACTGCAGAGATATCGTTCGCCCGTTATCTCGCGCGTTCTGGTTCCGTTTCGCGGGCGGTAACACAATAAATCTCTATCGAGTACCATGTAATGATCGTTGCGTCGCGAAGACACTTGTTATTCCTATGTACTCGTGCGGATAAGGCCACAAATAGTGTTTTCTTCCGCGTGTGCGTGTGCGCACACACGTCCGTTATACGTGCGCGGGTGCATCGGAGGCTTCGTCTCTCCGATCTCCATCGTATTCAGATAAATAATTTCGGATTCGTGTGCAGAGTCGCGATTACTTCTCACGGAGAAAATGGAGAACACGTGCCTCCGATCTTCCTAGTCTCCCGGGATCGTTAAGGTCCCAGGGAGCAATCGGTTTCTCGAACGCCTAGATTCTCGATGTTCTCGATCTCGGTATCACAAGAGACAAGCTCTCGGCTCACAGCGATCCAGCCGTGATCGCGAAAGATTAAGATCTCGACGGATCGCAGGTGAACGCTCGGAGGTACGAAACGGGTTGGAATCATCGCTAAGAACTGTCCACACGAGCCCACACTTCCAGTTAATCGTTTATTAAGTTGCACGATCGCGGCACGCATCGTACGCGGTACATGATCGCCGAGCGACTGACAAATAGCCGGCGGGCTCACGTACGACGCGCACTCCCGTGTAAACAGCGTACACATGTATTCTATCCGCGTATGTATGCGCGCGTGTGTGAGTTTAAGTTAAATAAAAATAACATTATTCGTTATGCGTATATCAAATTTAGTTTCCATAAGAATATATAGGATTCATCTTCGTTTTCCTCGCGTTGGTTGCGATCGTTCCTCGCCGGCGCGTCACTCTCTACCATTTTACGAAGCGAAAGGAAAAGAAACGAAAAGAAAGAAAAGAAAACAATAACGTTAATAATATAACAATCACGACGGCACGGTACGGTAGCTTCGTTCTTTCTCTAATTCAACACAGTGTAACAACTCGACGACAGTGATTCATTTACAATTTAAGGCGGTTTGATTCTCGGCTGTTATCGAGGCATGACCTCGTTCTTCCTCCCCGAAGTACCGTCGTACCACCGGTCACTGACGGTCACTGACGGTCACTGACGGTCGCCGACGGCCACGATGACGGAGGAGTCGAGATCTCGAACGACTACGGTCTCTCTAGAACTACGTGGCTAGGAAACGTCCCCGCGAGGCAATCGTCGCGGGCAGATCGTCCCAGAGGGCTCGGGGTGTCGATGAAAAGTACCGCGTTCTCGGCGGTAGTGTTGTTATGTACGTGCATATATATATATGTATATATATATACATTCGTTTCTCGAGAGTGTGAATGGCCGAGGATGGGGGAAAGGAACACGGTAATTTTGATCGTGGGTTTTCCCTGGTTTCGAGAACGGTGAACGATTTTGAACGAAGCTTTCCGCGGTTGGACTCCACCGTGGCTTCTCTCGTCTCGTTTTCGGGAAACCAAGCGTGGTTCTCGTTCCAGGGGATGATCGCGGGGCGAGGGTAGTTTGATATTCGGTCGTGCTTCTTCTCGCTCGTTCTTCGTTCCTATCGACCGACGCCAAGAAATTCTGGCTCGCTTACATCAGCTTCATCTTGGCGCACTCCGGGCAGATGATGTCTTCGTGGTCGGTGATGAAACCACGGCCGACCAGCGAGGTTTTGCAGCCCGCGCAGATGAAGCAGTCGTTATGCCAATGCCTGTCCTCGAAAGAGATGAAGCGAGTGCCGCCAATGCCTACGGTCGAACCAGTTTCTTAATAACTCTGTCGCTATTGGACTGTGGATCTTTATGCTTTTGCAGCATATGCTTTGATAAAATACGGTACGAAAGTTTGCATAAAAATCTACGATTAGGTCGTTATTTCTAGAGATCTGTTACCAGTGATTGGTTTGGAGCATGCGGTGCATCTCTTGGCGAAGAGCTCGCCGAAGCAATCGGCGCAGTAGGGCTTGTCATCGCGGGAAGTGAATCGCTGGCCAGCCAGGGAATTGTTGCAGTTGCTGCAGGTAAAGCAATCTCTGTGCCACGGCTCGTTCTTGTACGTCACGCCGCCGCTAGTGATGATCTACAAAGATTACACCCTCTTCTGTAGTCTGACTCCGATGTGGACGATCGTCCTGGGTAAACGAAACGGATGGAAACAATACCTTGTTGCACTTAACGCATCGCGTGGCGAACTTGTCCTCGTAGCAACCGGCACAGTAGATCTCCTGCTCTCGCGGGATGAAGCTCTTCGTTCCAATCGGGTTCTTGCAGACCACGCAGCAGAAGCACTTCTCGTGCCACTGTCTCGTCTTGTACTCCATCTTCTTCGTACCTGCAACGCGAGAGAATTCGTTAAACCGCCTGTCGAACCTTGGACAATATCAAAGTTGGTCGACTAGATCCTCAAAGCCAGAACACTAGAAAGTTGTTTAGATAGGGTAGCTAAAGCATGCGCCCCTTTCCTACGTTCTCTAAATGTTACAAAGCAGCTAACTTAAACCCAACTGGACCTTCTAATTGCTAAAAAAAGTCAGGTAATCGAGTTCTATAACATTTTAAGATAAAGAGATCTAACGTCTGTTCAGGTCCCTGGGGACATTAACCCTCGATTACAGCTCTCGAATTGGTTCCCGCAAGCCGTCTGGCTGACCCTATTTCCAGCGAGCAATTGCATTTCTTGTTCAATTGCAGGAAATAACAGCACCGGAAGGGCGGAATATTTTACCGTAGTCTAGACAATATAGGGTGGGCTACGGGCTCGCATCGACTTGCTCGAGTCTAGACGATCGCGTGAGGCGCCTGACGAGGCGAGATGTGCTCGCGTGCCTGCTCGCACATTCGCCCCGCATCGACAATTTCCAGGGGATGAATTTTCCGGCGGCGCTTCCAAGGAAAACAAATCTTCCGGTTCCAAGCTCGCGGCTAATCTATCGCCTTCACCGCTGGGATATTCGGCGCGTCTATCGATCGCTTCCGCCTTGTTTCCGAAGAAGTCGTCGAATCCAACTTTCCTGGCGGCCTAGAAACTTTCCACGGACAGGTGCAAAAACTCCCGCGAGACCGGAAGATCCCCGGCGAAGATACGCGTCGTCTCCTGCAATGCGGTTTTCAAGTTTCGCCCGCGGAACTTTCTAGTCACGGTTGCTAATAACCTACATGCGACTGCCCCTATTCACCCGAGAATGTAAACCGATCGATCTATCGAACACCGATCAGGATTTTCGCAAAAGGACGAGATAGTTGAAGTTCTACAGCGACAAAATGTTTGCGGTATCTACGAGAATTGGAACGATCGAAAGAAGAAAAGCTCGACGGATGTACGATCTTTAGAATCGATCACGATCGACGGAATAATCCAGCAATCCCGTTGTCGGCCTGCTGGTAATTGCTCGGCGATCGCGATGGATCGTTTACTCCCACGCGACCTCTGGTTTTCGATCATCTCCGCGGTACCGTTTCCATATCTAGCCGGTGATTAATCGCGGAGGGATATGGAAGCCGCGTTTATGGTCACGAAGTAGCGTAGTCATTCTATTATTTGCATCCGCGACTTACTTCTGTATGAACGGTACGTTAACTTCGTTACCGAGGAACGAAATACCGAACAGAGTACTCGTACACATACGTCGAAGTGCATTTTGCGCGCATGAAATTGAGTATTGCGACTCGTACAACAGTTGAGAACTTTTTAAATCTAAAAATTGGTAATATCAAAATTATCTTGGAACGTGATGTAACTATTTTAGCGGTGGCTCGGAGTCTCCACTCGAGCGCAAAGGGTTAATCGATGTAGCGTTTCTCGGTCGGTGTCCAGTTTAGGCGACGCGGTTGAAAAGCGAATAATCGACGTTCGTGGGCGTTGATCACTTCTCTCGCTCATTAACTTCGCCAGCTTTCTCTCTCTCTCTCTGCCTCTGTCTCTCTCGCGCGTCAAGGGCAACTCGGATTAATAACGATCCGCTATTCTGGAAGGTGATCTAATAGGGCCTAAACAGCCGGAACGAAATAATCAGCGTGGAGATGTCCCGTGAGTCACGGCCACAAACACCTTTTTTCGGCACCTACCATCTCGATGTTTAACCCACTGAGGATAACGACGACCCTAGTCGTATCCATCCATCGAATCACAATCATTGTACTAGAACTTCTCGTAGCAGAGGACTTCAGTTGCGACGCTGAGAGGCACAAAGTAAACATTGTCGAGTTCCAGCGCATCCTGACTCATTGCTGTATTCGCGAAATTTGTTCGCCGAGTTTCCACGAGGCTTTCGTGACGCATCGATTTACCGTCGAAACCAAGGATAGCGATAAAGTTCGGATCGAATGTTTGCCAGTCGATAAAACAATCGATATTATATCGCCACCACCGATAAACGTAGAAATCCGTCGTCTTAGTCGCCGAGTAAACATTCGGCTGCAATAGTGCGATGACTGGGTGCAATGAAACGCGCGAACGATTGATCTACTATCTATGCTGCTTCAGATCGGTACGCTACAAATCATTCTCAAACGGCGGGACTCGATAAAATGACAACTGTTTCTGCGCAAATCCTGGCGCGTTAAATTAAAGCTGCAAGAATTTTTCAATGATTGGTAACTTAACCCGAACGAGATTTTTTAAAGTATTAGTAAAACAGTAAATTCTCTCCAATTGTCCCTCAGCTTGTAAACAAAAATGGACGATTTGAGAAGGTGCAAGACTCGAATAATCGTATCCCGTCTTCCCAAATTGTCCATTTTCTCTATTGTATGCAGTCTTCTATCGATTTTTTCATTCATCTCCTACACTTATTGTATATAAACTCGGTTTTGTATTTTTCTTTTTATTCTGTAATTTTCATAACTGATAGCTTCCCGCATATATTCGATAAATAAATAAATAATATACGGGAAGCTACTAGTTATAAAAATTACAAGACAAAAATAAAAATACAAAGGTTACGCATAATAAGATAACCGCAATTCCTTAAATATGAACACTCATGGTTTTATTTTTACGCAACGAAATTATATGATTGCAACTTCTCGAATAAGATGTACAGTTCAGACGTCGGCAATCGTGCTGAAATGGTTAAAGATCGGTACTAGTCTAGATGAAATTGTTAGGGACGACCGCTGGAAAATCGTCTCCGGTTGTCGGGTCCGGTTACTTTCCTTGATCGGCTTGCGTAACGCTCGCCGCACGTGGACGGAGCTTTTAAACAAATAAATAGAGAGGTTAAGCGATCCGAGCGAGGCGGTAGGTGGTTTCGCGATCGGTCTCGCGGGTCGGAGACGGGATAGCCTAGATTCCAGTGGCCCTCGAGGAAAGGAGCGATCGCGTCGGTTTTCGTGCTCGATTCCTCGTGGTCCACCGTGAGTCAGGAGGAGAGGCCAGTGACGTCAGAACGTCCGAGCAATAGCTCCGTATATGTATAAAGTTGGATGGTCCAAGGTCGGCGATGTGGTAATCTCGAATTATGCGTCGCCTTAACGTGCCACGCCGCTCGAGAACGACCTCAGACCCGATCGGTCGCGCGAAATCGATTTAACCGGGAACCGATTCAACGAGCTTCCATCCGGCTCGTCGAAGACACGTGTTTCCGGTTGCCATCGAGCACGGACGTCGGTCATTTTACCGCGAAGCATTCGGCCGCCCGATAAGAGTGCAACGCATCGCGGATTCATGGAACGATCACCGTTCCGGGAACGCGGGGCGTTCGCGAGAGGGTCAAAGCTCGCAATCGGCGGGGTATCGTCGATCGTTTCGATCTTTATGTGTCTAGAATCGCCGGGACGGCGCCAGCCTCGCGGATCACGGGATTCCCAGACGCGGGTGGTGTAAATAAAATTTCACGAGTCGCGAAACGAGCATACCATTCGATAATCCGCCCTACGTGCCTCGCCTCGTCCGCGGGAGCTCGTAAAAATTCTAGCGCGAGAAGATGGCCAGAGGGAAGTTGGACTATCTAGAAAACCATTCCGGAACCTCGAGATCGACGCGAGGAACCTCCTAAGGAAACTTAATGGCACTCCGCGCCGTTTCGGAACGCATTTTCCGGTTATTAATAATTGCGCAATGGCAAACATAGATGGTCCTAATAGCGTTCGTCACGCATCGCACGCGTTCGACTGTTACGTAAACCATTGCAGCATCGCGCTCATTGTGCGCTTCGAGCTGATTTTTCGTTTTTGTCGCGCGCCGCTCGATCGTTCCCTTTCCCTTTCCCTTTCCCTCTCGTCGGAGACAGCGAGGATCGATTTTAAACTCGATTTGCAACGCGTAACCGGCGCTCCCGATAGAAATCTGTTCGATCGATGATCAACCGAACCGATCGATGTCGATGGACCGGCTCGGGTGACATCACGAGTATTAATACGCGCCGCGTTCGATTTTTCGCCGGAGAAACATTTCGCGGTACTCGAGACGATTTCGAAGATCGCCGAGAATTTCTTCGGCCGCGTATTTATTTGCATGGACGCGCCTGACATCATTATCGAGTCGCACCACAGCGGATTCCAGGCTGTTTCGCAACCGACGACAAACATCGGGACGACCGTACTTCGTTTCGAGGTGCATTTAAATTGCCAATCATTCGTAAACAATCGAAAACCCGTCGAGCTTCCGCGCGAGGACGTCTCGAGATCGAAGGAAACCTCTCGTCGCCTGTTGCGTGCATCGCATGGCAACCGGAAGCGAGCGTCGTTTTAATAAAGCGACGTATCGCCGATCTAACTCGCGGCTTCATTAATCATAAACCACTGGGCTGGCGAGATTGTCGTAGAAACTGGTCGGTTCGGTTGTCTTCCGTGTCCCCTAGATCGCTATCTGTTTCTTGTAGCGCGTTAATTCCGGGATCTTTGTCAGAGCTTCGAAGCCTTCGGTTCGAATATAGTGCTCCGAGCTTCAGGTAATTTATTTTCTGTGTTTTTAAGGAGTTCGGTTCTTCCAGCCACTTCTTGTTCTACTATTCTCTAGAAGCTCTTTCTATGCTCTCGTTCAATATTTTGGATTATATTAGAAGACATTCTCTTTCTTCCTGAAACTCAGCGAACACTTTGTGGTTACCATAACTGCCTCAATCGTCTCCTCTTAATTTCCAACCAGTATCGCCACGTACTAAAATATTTTTGCCGCCCATACACCTCTTTTAAAGTATCTGTTGTCATCGCAACAATTCAATCGTATCGTCTATTGTATCTTTTCTTTTATTGTTTCTTTCCCTTTCCTTTTCTCTTTATTTCTTTTAATTCGCTACTTGTACGACGATACCTTTGTAACACAGGGAATTGCTCCCATTGATCAAATAAATATTATTATTATAACTAATCGTAGGTGGTCTTCGACGTCGTCAATCTCCTTTCTCATTCGAATCTTCGGGACATTCTCGATCCTAGGTTCTGAAACAACCCAGACTGAGAAATTCGGAGCGAGAGAATGGTTGGATCTTTTCTGAAAACTGTGGCGCTAGGATTCCAGGATGCTCTCGTTTTAATGACAAACAGCCTCGAGTAATTAGCTAGTTCGTTAGCCAGGTGCAGCGAGGACAAGAGCGCGTGGCCGTGCTCGTGTTTCCAGATAAGGTCGCAGTCCCATTCGGGTTCCTTCCTTCTGCATGGGCCTTTCTCTCCATCTCTCTCTCTCTCTCTTTCTCTATCTATCTATCTATCTCACTCTCTTTCGGTCTCTGCTTCTCGCCGGCTTTGATCGCCTAGTTTATCGGCAGCCGGTTGCGCGACGGCCCACGATCGGCATGCCGACGTCGACCTTAGGGAAACTTTGAGAACGGGACCTTATGCGCCGCCCCCGCGACCAGCTCTCGGTTTCGCAATGCCCTGAACAACCCGGAACGCGTCACAGCAATCGTCTCCTACTTAAGTTGTTCTTCGAACTCTCGAATCCGAGGATTAGGTTTCAAGGACCACCAAGCTCTCTCAGTATAATCCTAGCAAAGAAGCTTCCTAAATCTTTAAAAGAATAATGTGCGAGAGGATCACCTGGTTCCGCCTTCTTCGGGTCTCCGATCAGGCAGTCCCTGCCGAGACAGCAACGGAATTTAGTATCACCTTCCATGGGGAACATGCTAAATATTGCGACATCCTCGTCCTTCTCCTTTGCCCTCTTTATCCTCTCCTCTCCCACCGTCTTGGTCTGCAGGTGAAGCTTGCTGGACAGCCGCTCGCTCAACGTGTCGGTGGCCATTTCCTCTGCTCTGTTCGAGTCCTTTGAACTTTTCACGGGGCAATAGACACTGGGGAACCCACGGGACCCTTTCACTCTCAATTCGATTTTCAGGAAGACGCGTTACGGTTAAAACGAGACTCTACCCGATAAATTTCGATGCAAGAGGCGCGGGAGATTCAAACTTCTACGCTTCTATACCACTTTGACCGATGTTTTCTTCTATTACAGACAATAATAGAGACGAGATCATTGCTGTCGATTTAAGCCCTGTCGCGGCGCGAGTGAAAATTGGAAAGGCAGCGAATTCAACGGAATCAAAATCGAATCGAGAGGAGGGAGAACCTGAAGAATCTGTAGGCCGATGCGGAGCCGGTTGATAACTTGGCGGAATTCGCGACGAGAACACTGAATCGTGCGATTGGCCCGAAGTCTTGCGAGCCACTGAAGCACCGGAGCCAGAGACCGCTCGAAACGCGCTCGAGACCGCTCGCTGGAGTCGGAGTGCACGCCGCGAGCACGCGCACCGTGTCTCGTGTCTTATGCCTTGTGTCTTCTACTTCGCTGATAACTCGTGATTCCCGCGAACCTTTCCGCCTCGGCCCGCCCCGGCCCGCCTCGGCCCGCAGAACCACTCCACGCTATCCGGAACCGCATCCGCGGAATATTTATATATTTGTGGGTCACGTCTTCTCCGCCAGGCCCGGTCTTCGTCCAAAGGGTTGTTTTTTTTCTCTTTCGCGTTGCTCTTTTTCTACCTTCCCTCGGAAATCCAGCTGGTCCCGAGTATTTCGAGCCTCGGTCGTTCCTCCTATCAATTTTATACGTTTCTCCATCCCTCTCGACGCGTTCTGAACTTCAACTTAATTTCGCTCTGAACATTCATTTAACTTCTTCGTTCTCAACGTCAATTGAATTGTGTTCTCGGCATCAATTGAACTGTGTTTTCAACAGCAATTTAATTCTGCTACGCGCATCAATTTAATTATGTTCCGAACGTCAATTTAACCCTTTGCACTCGAGTGGCGACTCCGAGGCGCCACTGAAAATTGCTGCATCACATTCCAAAATAACTCCTACGTTACCATAATTCTTTATATTTCGACAGTTGTTAAAAGTATAACTCTCGCGTGAGTCACAAGACTCAATTCCATGCGCGTAGAAAGCATTAAGTCATATAAAAGTGAATCAGAAAAACTGTATTGATTTTACAGTCCAAACGACTTCGAGTACATGGGTGTTAATTGCGATTGTCTCGTAGTAGTACGGATAATATCTGCGAGTTGGACTTCTTCGACCATGCCGGTACCATTGGGTGTATCGTTGCAGCGACAATGATTACTTCGAGCCAGTACCTCGTTATCTGTTATCTTATGCCCACGGTCTATTTACCCATTCGTTAATAATAGTCATCAACAGTAGTTTATACGACGCGCAATTACAAAATTTGCTTTGCAAATCGCCGTGCATCCACCGCGATTTGCTACGCAGAGTTCTCAGCTAATTATCACCCGAACGATTGTACAGAAAAAGGATGAAGAGAGATCTCAATTAAGCTAGACGAAGCGATTAGTTCTCTTTCTGCAAGACTACGTCGAAATTATTCACACTGATTTATCAACCGCGCGACCTTCTCTAAATGGGAGTCGACACGGACACCTTTTAAGAAAGATACCCCAAGCTCCAAGGATATCGACGAAACCGCGATAGCAATCGACTCAGAGTTTTTCGAAGCTGCTGCCGAAAGGTCGTAGGGATCGTGATCGCCCGCGATGGATCGCGTTAGATCCCGCGAGGCGATACGCTCGCGGTTCGAAAGGTCGCGATCCGTATACGGACACGCGCTGGCACCGAGTCATTTTCACGGACGATTCCTCGACGATCCTGTCGCTATCAGCCACGCGCGACGAGTCGCGTGAAGCCAAACCAGCCCGCAGGCACGAACTTCGCGAAATCGATTGTAAGTACATACATTCCACGGTCGTACATTTATTTAAAAAGAGTTGGTCGAAATGCAATTATTTGAGTACGTAGCTGCAAAAAGCTGTCATAATACATACGTACAGTATCAATATAACGTATAATATACATATGGTATTAAAAGCCGATTTTTCTAATACCGTGCATAGTTACAAAAATATAGACAATATAAAATAAATATTCATCTTTAACCCCTTGTCGTGCCATTTTCTTTATAGTTACAATGATAAACATATTTTCGATTGTAATAATTTCTTTCAAGTAAAAAAAATTATATTTACTGTCTGTCTACATTTACTAGAAAGATTAAATATTGATCACAAGAGGACAGAATTTTATTCCAACTTAAACGAATGAAATAACATTTATACTTAACAGGATATTACTAGAAATTAGCACCACGAGTCTGACTTGTTAAAATACGACAAGTGGATTAAAGAAACCATTTGTAGAACATTATTTATTTCCTCTAAATGGTACACAAAATTACCTCGTTGTATCAAATAAATAATTAAGAACGATGAAGTGCTGGTCAACTATGTAGTGAACGATATCATAGTGCAAGAGGTTAAGTCTTGTACCTGCCCCCGCAATATGCCTTGACTCGTTGGGACATTGTAATACAGTAGAGACTCTCTTATCCGAACATTTATTTTTACAATATCCTGGTATGTTCCATTATCGAATTATTGTATTATTTATATAGATTCACTTCAGATAAGCGAGTCTCTACTGCATAGCGATAGAGAAAAAGTTGTGATAGTTATCGAAAAATCTGCTCTAACAAGACTCGTGACTTCAAGTAAGATGCCGACTATGATATCCAACCGAGAGATTTCGTTCTTCACGAATAATGTTAAAGATGTTGAAATTTTATATTCTAAATACGCGTGTAATTATAGCCAAATATCTGAGAGTTGTTAAAAAATAAGTTCAGCTCTGATTTTTCATTTTGTATGTTCTATCTTGGATAACATATTTAAATCAAGCAACCTGAAAAGCGTAAGAGCGTCGATTTTCATAAAAATCGTACGAAGTTATGAATTGCGGCCAACGCTTTGAGAAAAGGTATCATCGCGCGTCGGTTCGACTCGGTTCCTCCGATTCGGCGGGAATCATCGGCGTCGTTTCCTCGCGGAATTTCTTTGCTAGATAAATTCGCGTCAACTCGAAGCGTACTTGACCGAATTACCGGCTCCGCTCGCGGCGAGTCTGCCTTTCCGCGGAAGCGGGCGCCCTCGGTGCTTCCTTCTGCTTCGAGAAATTCGACCTTTCTCGATCGCCTTGTGCTCGACTAACAGCGCTCGATTTTTCTTTGTCCTTTGGCAATTCGTTATCGAAACGGGCTGAAAAGAGTTCTCCCTGTCCGAGGAGCGCTGAGGAGGTCGAAACAGTGACAAAGAGTCGTAAACTCGTATCTTATCGCGCCCGGGGGAGATCTCCGGTCGTTGACTGTCCTTCTTCCCGGTCCCCCAATAGTTTCGAGAGTCGCTGCTCGTCGGGGAGTCTTCGATTCGCGCGGCGAACTTTGGATTAGAGGCGTGGGCGGTCGTTTCCTTTTCGAAAGGAGCCGCGGTAATTGGCACCGGTCTGGAGCCACAGCCTTGACTCGGTTGCCTTAATAAGAAGCGCCGAATGAGAGATCTATGGCCGGCCTCCCCCGGTCGCGATCGTGAATCACAATTCAGGACGAGATCGCAGGTGGTTTCGAGGCTTAGCCGAAGTATTTCGCGTCTTTCGAAATTGTGCAATGGTTTTGTCGGAAGATCATGGAATTCCGACGGAAACGATCCAGTAGAAAGATTCTTGATCGAACGAGGCGTCTAGGTTCGTCGAGGGTATGTTTGTTCTAGCACCGATTCCTCGAAACGCGTCTGCGAATGTGCACACTTCCGTGATCTAGCATCGACATCGAGAGCTGTCGCGAGTATCGAACTACTGCTGGCTTGAGGATCGAAGTTAACACATTAAAGGCGGGCGATCTTGACGAAAGCATGCTAAGTAACGCGGCGGGAGTCGTAGTACTACGACTCCCGCCTTTAATGTGTTAAAAGTACTGATTCGACGATTATTTAGGGTAAAGTTGGGTAAAGTTTGAGGATCGCGATCTACGTACCAGCACGGAAGATCTCTCCGCATCCATCGCAGCGGCTGGCGAATTGGGCGTCGTAGCAGTTGCCGCAGTAGATCTTGTCCACCTTGCTACCGAACTGTTTGTCCACCAAGGACACCCTGCACCTGTTGCAGAGGAAGCAAGCCTCGTGCCAGTGCTTGTCCTTGTACGACAGATCCTGAAACCAAGCATCGAATGATCCAGCATCGATCCGTCTCGCGTTGCCAGCGTCGCAATTCTTCGGAGATCGCGAGACACAGCGAAAACAAGTCTCGGCTTTGGAATTATGCGATCGCGGCGAGAGAGCGGAGCAAAATATTGACACGCGAGCGCAAGATTTCCCGAACGAGGACTGCGACGCGTTAAGGAAGCGGTCTCGCGATTTCGCTTGTCGGGAAAACACGACGATTCTTGTCAGTGATCGATGCGTCCGATGACCAAAATATTCGCGATCCGACGCGTAAACATGCCTCGCTGCTCGAGCGATCGTCGCGCATCGAAATCGCGCGAGTCGCCATATCTGGATCGATTATAATCGCTGTCTCGACGACCTCTACGAGTCTCGTGCGTCGCGGAGATGCTGTTCCCTCCGGTCCGAAGCGGATCCGGCTCCCCGGGAAGTCACGGTTCGTTCGAGCAACGTCTCCCGCCGTCGCGGCTTCCGAGGGAAGACACCCGAGATTGAATTTCAGCGAATTTCCGGCGAGCTGGAGGTAGGACAAACAGAGACGGCGAACGGCCGAGAAACGGAAATAAGCTCTCGAAGCCGATATGGCCGGCAGCACCTGCATCATCGTTTCTATTTCTAGGAATGAGTAAGTCGACGCCCATGCCCACTCGCTCACTCGCTCGTTCGTTCGCTCGCTCGCTCGCTCGCTCGCTCGCTCGCGTATCGCCACCTCGACCCCGTCATTATACACGAACCGATAATTACCGATTTTTGCGCGGAACTTCGCGGACCGTGTCTACGGCCGACACGTGCTACCCGAGACGCAAATGTCTTCCGGAAACAAGCTTCTACGTGATGAAACGGCCAGCCCGGGATTTACGTGTCTGCCGCTCAAGATATCGGGTTTCAACGAAGATTTAACATTCCGCGGAATAGTACTTGACTGGAGAGACTCGTTTTGCGGTATACGTGATCACATTCTACTACTCTCGCATGCTAATAGCATCGTAGACAAATTTGATTTAGAAGAAACATTCGAGACACGCGCATTTCCATTCTTGTTTCAGTGCGTGTAGAAATTGATTTACGAATCGATGTACGAACACATGGGCGAACTAATGGAGGAATTCATATGCGATTTCATGTGCGAATTTAAACGCGAATTCAAATACGAGTTCATGTACAAATTGATGCATAAATCGATGTAAGAATTCATATACGAATTCATGTAAATCGTCAAATTGATGTAAGTATATTCTATACAAATTGATGTGTGTACTCCGTTAGAAACGTAACTTGCAAAGAACAATAAGGAAATAGAATTAAAGTGATTTTTCTGTTTGGAAAAGGATCAAATAGCCGACTTGACATTGTAGGTGGATATCAGCGAGAAATGGAGTTATTGGTTTTCACTATCGCAAAGACACGTCCGCGAAGGTGAATCGGCCTCGAAGGACGAGGCAGCGATACGATATCGATCGAAACGGAAAAATCTCCGTTCGAACGAGGTCGTTGAGTGTCGCTTATCGCCGAAACGTATCCGCGATATCTATGAACAATCGATGCGTACCTTCGAGTCGATACCGATGATTTTGTTGCACTCTTCGCAGCTGTTGGCGAAAACGCTCTCGTAGCACTTGATGCAGTAGGGGTGCTCGTCTCTGAGCACGTAGCGCTGCCCGGTCAGAGACTCGTCGCACTGCCAGCAGCAGAAATGACCGCTGTGCCAGTCCTTGTTCATCGCCTTCGTGTACTCGCCACTGAAAATTAACTGGAAAAGAGAGGGAAAACGCGTCGAGTTTAGAGAACGGTGCTCCGTGGTTAACAAATCTCTCGGAACCCTCGTTAGAGACCCGATCCCCATGGATTAGTGACAATTCGATCGTGAACACGATCCACGTTTTCGGAGCGGAAAGCTCCTCGGCGACGATTCGTCGGCGGCGTTAAACGCGCGCGGTCACACGCGACACGGTGTCGTACAAACAAGGCTCGACGAGCTTTCTAGCAGCGAGAAACTCTGACACGCTCCTCTCACAGCATGCTTCTCGTTTGTTTCCGGCCGCGACTACCCGAAAAGCTCCTCGCGATCTCTCTCTTTTTTCTGTAGTGTTCGCGCGGTTCTCTGGTAAATATGTACCTTGGTTGAGTGCTGTTGTATGTGCTGGCTGAGTATTTATTGTAAGGGAACATATAAGATCTATTCTGTGGCGTGAGGCATGTATCATCGCGCGGGTTGATCGCCGCGAGGCTTTGCTCTTCTGCGAGAGAGGAGCGTCTCGGGGGGATGAGAGGCTGCTCCGCCACCCTCTGGATCACGAAATCTGCGGACGACGCGTTTCTCCAAAAATCGAACGCAACGAACGAATTCTAGAACTCCTGGCGGAACGAAAAATTACGCGAGACGTTTTCGGGTCGACGAGACCGGGAAGTGGGGGACAAATGGAGAAGAGAGCTTTCCTCGCCAGGGAAAGTAGGTCGCAAACAGAGTACTCTCGGTTGGACAGCTTGTTTTCGCTGTTGCCAAAAGGGAAACATCGATTCCGGGGCGGTTCTAGGCGACTACACCTACGTGAACGTTCTAGATCCTTAAGACCGAACCATTTCGAAATGGCGGCTTTAACGAATACTGAATTCACGAAACGAACGGGACGTAGATCTCGATCAGCCGGCGAGAATCGCGATCGTTCGGGTGGCGAGCGTCGTTCGTAAGCGGAAGGATCGCGCGAGGGGGGCTGATACTCGGCACATCTGCAGCCAGCACATACTCTTCGATGGCGTGGTGGTTCTGCGTGCTGTCGACCTCGGTGATCGTGACCTCGGCGTTCTGATCGTGGCTCTCCCTGCGCTTGGTCGTCTTCTTCACTTTGCGAACCTTGCGCTCGGTGGTCGTGTACACTACACTGTCTACGTCCGCCATCGTTCTTCGGCCTGGTCTCTCTGTTCCGGGATACTTTGCGCTCTCGAGAAGGCTTTGCGTTCGGTCACCGATCGATCGCGATCTGGTCAACTAACTCTGCGGATCCGTGCACCGAGGGAAACCAGGAGAGGACTGACCGGGTCCAGGGTACGATGGGGACCACGAGGAGAGTCAGAGACTGTCACAGAGAGATAAAGAGAGAGAGAGAGAGCGAGAGAGAGAGTGAGAGAGACAGAGAGAGCGGTGGTGGAGGTGGTGGTGGTGGTGGTGGTGGTGGTGGTGGTTTTCGTCGCTATGGAAATGAACGAATGGACGGTGGAAACCGAAGCGGAGCGTGCGATCAGAGAGTCTTCCTTCCGTGTTAACCCAGCAGCTTTCGAGCTTGCGAACCGACTGAAATCTAGGATCGGCCCGCTCCGGGCGTCATCATATCGGGACGCTATTTTCGGCGTCCCGACGACTCCAGAAACGCGCCTCGCCGCGTCGCGTCGCGTCTCCGCCACCCTCTTCGCCCGCCGACCCCCTTCCGTCCCGCGTTTTCTCCTCCTTCTCCGAGATTCTCGATGCAGTGTGCCGGGTGCAACTTTTCTACGACACCCCTCTTTCTCTCTCTCTCTCTCTCTCTCTCTCTCTCTCTCTCTCTCTTTCTCGCGTTGGTTCACGAATTCTCTGCCGCCTCTTCTATCCGAGAGACACCGATATGCTCCTCGGCTCGCGACGGGTTACAGGACACCGTCAAAGATCCCTTCTAAGACCCATCCTTCCTCCCTTTTTTGACGGTGTCGCTTCCCTTCGGTCTCTCCTCTCTTCCCTTTCTTTTTATTCGACACTTCTGGCCGCGGATATTTCGGGATCCTGACGTCGCCTCTCCTCTCGTCGAGACGAGAAACAGAGGCGAGGTGCGATTCGCGGATTCCAGACCGCGATCGACGATCGACAGCTTTTTCATCGAACGGAGCACCGAACGATGGAGGAGTCTTGGGTTTGCTGGCTACGTGTAGATTGTCGCGTGGGTGTTCGTGTCGATCCTTCGTGGCAAACAATTTGTGTGCAAGTGGACGATGCGTAGGGACCTTCTAATTCCCTAGCTCTGCTTATCGCTTTTCTGAGGCCACGCCAGCGTCGAAAAACGGACGTTGGTTGTCTCTTCTTCTTTTTCTGATGGAAAACAAGGAAAATTTGTCCTCGTTTTAACTAGAAAAACAAGGAAAGAAAATCAATGTCCGTTTTTCGACGCTCGCGTGACTCTGGCCTGATACGTGTTCTTCGATGTTTCTTCCTATCGTATTTCTACGCGCGACTATCAACGAAAATGTTTGTCCGTGTTGCAGATTATGGGAATCAGGTCCGAAATGCCAGATCCGGAGCCGTGAGCTCGCTGTATTTCTGTCTGCGTTTAATCGACGGGAATAATTCTCATTGTTGGACCGGCTGGCGCTTCGGCACAGAATAGAGCGATAAACATTGTTCACGGACTATTGTGGATCGTTTATGGTTCGCCGAGGTCGCCAGACTCGAGATCCGAGCTCTCGAATCGGACTCGCAGCCCCGAATCGGCTCGGATCTTCCTCGCGACTGACAGAAAAGCTGGTCGGGGCGGGAAGATCGAAGGTGGTGAATTGACGATGATCGAAAAGGTTTGTCAAACATCGACCGGTTTCCTGAAACGTCGAGGCGTCTGATGCGACGCCTTGATCGCGTGCCAAACAGGTGGTTCCTGGTTGGCGCGGGGGTGGCGAGCCGCGGGTGGCGAAAAATAGAGAAGAAATCCACCGGTGTAATTGGGTCGGAATGTTTCACACATCACCAATACCTGCGCGCCCACCCGCTCGCCGACGCGACGACGCCTTCTTCGCGATACTAATCTCCCTCCCCGCGTCCGCGATCAATTCGACGAATGGTTTCTCGAAACACGCTGCTCCAAAATAAACCCGTGTTCCTCTTTCCATCGTGACATTTATCATGCGCACCGCTGATTGATCATCCCGCGAAAGATTTATTGTTTGCCGGCGTCCACCGATTCTCGCGAGTGAACGTGACATTGGCAGTAGCTTGAATCGCCGCGATACGAACGATATTAACGAGGCCGAGAATCATTTTCCTGCCGCAATCGTAGCGGCGAAATCTGCGATCAAATAAATACTTTCCTTAATTCACTGAAATTATTGCCGCTACGCAACGAGCGGAAACCGGACGAAGAGTGAATAACGGCATATGCTTTCCAAAAATCTGCAGCTGAGTACGGTGAGAGTTCTGCTATTTGTAGGTATGCGAACGTAGGAGATGTTACATCTCAGTGTGATGCTTATAGTCATTTGTTGTTCAGAAAGAGTAAATATTAGAAATGCGTATAGAGAACAAATATTCGTAATAAAATGAATCTGATAAATAGACTGTGAATGTTTGTGCAAAATAGAAATTTGCAGAGACGATTTTAGGAAACAGAAGTTAAATGAAATTGTTTCTTCTAATAATTTTGTTACGCTAAAAGTAACATAATCAAGTTATTTCACTCATAAGTGTTCTCAATAAATGCATTAAATCCGCAGTGCAGCGATGCTTTCTTGACTCTTGTTTCTTGCGATTATTAATTACAAAGCGAGTTGTTTCTGCGGAATACCGATAATTATCTTCGTCAGAAAGATCGAGATTCTTCGCAATTCCTTAAGCCAAAAGCAACAGGGATTACGCGGATAGAATGCGGCGGTCGGGATTGTTGAAAGATCTATAACCGTCCCGACAATTTGCAAGATGTGTTTCTGGTGAATCCGCTGAATATTTTCTTACATAGTAATCGCGATCACGCGATGTATCGTTTTGCCCATCGTTGCCAGAATACGCGAGGAACGCCGGACTCGTTATAAATAGCTGGAAAATGAAAATCGCCCGTGACAGGAGAACGCGATCGCCTACGCGAATCGAGGATCGCATCGGACGGTAACATAATATCGACGAAGGGGTCCGGAAGAGGCGCGCGTCGCCTGATTAAAAATATAACCTCCGGGAAAAAGCGGGTCGACCAAAAAAGAGGGACACCAATGCCGGATCCCTCGATCGCAGTGGTATAGCAACGATTATCCTCCGACGGGACTTCGAACCTCGAACGGACTAAGAGCCTAATCTGTTCATCGAGCTTCGAGTTAAAACATTGGCCTGCGAGGTCCCATTAAATCGAGGTACAAACGTAAAGTTTATCAACAAGCTATAACAATCTGCATCCTGTGCAGATTGCGGCGCGAAAATAATCGAGGAGAAGTTCAACGATTGCTCAACCTGGGGAAGAGATCTCCGAAAGAGGATCCAGAAAAATCTGCAAAAGTTTCGAGGAGTCGGGAGATCGATCGGAATGTCATAAATCGAAAAATTTGGATTCCGCGCCACTGCACGGAGGGAAACCCTGCCGAAATGTCTCCTCTTGAGTAAACGGCTCGCCTCGGCCGCGATATATGCGTATATTATTTGCAGACGGGCATGAGATTGATATTTTTGGAGACCCCACGCGAGCCACACGGCACCAATAAACGCCACGGACCGCGAGGCTGTTTCATGAGAACATCCGCCGGATTTTCTCGGCCTGTCGTGGCTTCATTTTTCTTTCCCCATCCACGGAAAAGCGGTTCCAACAAATCTTGCCCAACTTTAGATAACAATAGCAGGCGACCGAGACCGCGCACGCTGGGCGCACCCTGCGATCGCGAGTCTCTCGAGCCAGCCGGCAGTTTTTCATTGTTCCGAGTCGCTGACGAGCTTGGACTACCTAGGTCAGTCGAATTCGACAGAGCGGCACCATGGTCAGAGATGATTTCTCGATTGGTTCGCTGTGCCGAGAACGCGGAGCCTTGTGAGTATTCGATAGAACAGAGATATTTAGTGTGTCCGGCAGGTGCGAGCAGGTACACGACACACGGTGTTATTTACATGAATGTGAAGAAGTGGAAGGACGAACGAGAAACGATTGAACGAAGGGAGGAACACGTAAGCGTTAAGCCATGTCCTAATTAGACGTCGCAAGAGACCAAATCCCTGTTGTTCGACCGACCAACGCGACTAGAAACAAACAAAACACATTCTACGGCTGCGTCCAAATTGGCAACGCGCGCGGCGCGACAATGATGTATTCGTCGATTGCGTAGCTTGAAATCGGAACTTGTTTGTTTTTTGCAACGTTTACAACAATAATGGACCATTTCGCGGAGTTATTGATTTCTGAAGAGACTCGATCCACGATAGAATAAATTGTCATCGTCATCCACTTGGCAGCAAGCACCACGAGATTTCTCGAATATTTGCTCCAATCTGCTCTCTGTTTTCTATGTCTTGTGTTTACGGACCACGCATACATTGCATAATTATTTTCATTTCGAGAAAGCGATTGTGATATTGACAGAGACATTTAGAAAGCTTGACCGTGAACTTGCGATCGACGTTCAGATAGACGATAGCAACGCCAGACTGGGACACAGCCGTACAAAACTCCAACCAAAAAGGGGTCTAATACAAAGGGACTCTGCACCTATGGGGTCAAATCATTGTCCGCTTTTTTCAGGGTGTCTGCTTCCTCGCGACACGATCCAAGTGGGGGCAATCACATGATTAATGCTGGCACAGTGTTACGCCTAAGAGTCGAGTGGTAGTCGGAGTGTCGAATCGTGTCTGTTTAAGGTGTGAGTGACAAAAGGGGGGTCGAGATGTCGTGCTCGGAGAGAGACGGGAGGACCTTGGTTGCGTCATTACCCAGAAAGCTTTGTTCCGATCGGTATCCGGGATCGAGTACTGTATCGGTCCTGAAGCCGCACTCACATCCTCGGCGTCCCAGTAGTCGGTGTCCTCGTCGTGGGAGGAGGACCAGAAACCTTTCCGCGAGTTCTCGTTGTCCTCCGGCCACGGAGGCTCGGCCGGAGTCGTCAGGATGTCCCGGATCCTCTCGTAGTCCTCCAGCTCCGCCTCCTCGAAGCTGGATATTCTGAGGAGCCGCGCGGTATCCTTGGCACCTTCGACGCAGGTGCGCGCGTTCGTCGGACCGCTGGTAGGCGCGACGGCTCTATCGTCGTCGGACTTATCCCTGGACTGGGTCCCGAATCTTCTGTTCTTGAAGGTCCTCCGATTGAAGCGATCCCGGGACATCAGGTCGCGCCGGCTCTCCGACAGTCCCAGCACCGAGCTCTCCGCCGGCGGTTCTTCGAAGTCGGCCAGAAGCTCGTCGAAGCTGGTCTGGGTCAGCACCGACACGCTCTTCCGACTCTCGGACCTGGACAACGCCGGACTGCCGACCGGGGAGGTGTTGGTGGACTCGTCCCGGAACACCCGTTGCATGGAGATATCCGACTTCCTCCGCTCTGGTTCCCGGTGCCTCTTCGATCGCCTGCCCGTCAAGTTCTCGGCCGACTTGCTCACCTCCGAGGTCTTCGACTTCAGCCTCGTCGGCTTCCTCACGATCGTGCTCGAGGACTTTATGTTCCTCTTTCTCTGACTTACTCTGGGTCCTTCGGCTGGAACCTCCGATCGGTTCTCCTCTACCAGGACATTCTCAGTGTTCGCCGATTGCTCCGCGAAGGCTTCGAAACCAATCGATCCCTGAGCCGTCGCAGGATCGGGCGATCTCGAGTGAGACTTTCTGAACTGCTTCCTCGAAGTCCTTCTGCTTTGCCGAGTGTCCGACTCATCGTCCCTGGAGGACCCTCCCTCCGAGGGACTCTCGTGTCGCTTGACCAAGGGTAGCGAGTCCAAGGTCTTCTTGGTCGGCGCTTCGTTGCCAGAGTCGTTGTCGAAGGACGTGCCAACGTCACTGGAAGCATCCGAGCTCGAGTACGTCTCCGTCACGTTGAAGGGTATCGGCGTAGGTATTCTGACGTACCTATCGGGTTCTGGAGCTGTCAAAGACAGCGGCCGATCCCTCGAGCTGCTTTCGACTTTCAAGTTCTCCCCGGCGTCCTCGTAAGACGTCTCTCCCTCGTACTCCCTGTCGTAGATCTCTTCAATCTCTACGCTCCGATCGTCTCTCTCTCCGGATTCGCTGGCCTCGACCAAGTAGTCGAAGTCTGGACTCAACCTGGAGTCCGGAGTGCATCCCGGACGCAGGAGGAACTCCCTGGGACTGTACTCCGAGAGATAATCGAAGTTCTTGTCCTTGGATCTTAGCTCCGCCCTGATCCTCAAACTGTATTCGTGCAGGTTCTCCAGCTTGTGCTTGGCACCGCGAGGCAAATTCGCGTTCTCCGAGTGGCTGTAGCTGCAGATGGAGTCGTGAGTGCTCATGTTGTCGGCCTGCTCGTGGTACGACAGGCATGGGGTCGCCGGCTGATTGATCGTGATGATCACTCCGTCGGAGACGTGTCTGAGGCACGCGAGCAGCTCCAGCACGCCGACGCAGCCAATCAGCACGGACATCATCAGACCCATCTCGACGGTTGCTCTTTCAAATTCGAAGCGAACGATCCACGGGAAATCCTCGTCAAGGATCACTGAACCATTACCATCACCTTGTCATCCTATTTTCGCGTTTCCATTCTCGTGTACGATCTTCTAGATGTATATGTGGAAGACCATCACGATTCGGGGCTCCTCCTCGTCGAAGAGCGTGGGGAACTTGAGCGTCCTGCGAGGCCAATCCATCGAGCGTCCTCGGGAATGGCTCGTTGTCACCTCGGCGGATCCTCTAGCGCGGTGACGTCACTCGAAGGAAGACGGCAAAGGAGAGAGAGAGAGACAGTGCGAGAGATAGAGATAGAGAGAGAAGGAGCGAGACGGATGGGTAGAGGAGAGAGACACGATCCTAGGGGGGGCACCCACCACCCACGCGCGGCCACTTCTCTCCACGGTAGCGAGAGCACGTTTCAGCACACGGTCGAAGGTGTCTCGAAGGTGTCTCACCTAACCCCGTGACTCGTCGTGACCAGGCTGCCACCCGAGGGCAGAGATATCCTGATCTCGGAGGCGACAGAGGCGGCGACGGAGAGGCGACGATCGCGCGATGATTATCGCTGGTTATCCATGCTGCCGGATGGCGGCCAGAGAACTGTTTTATTTTCCGCGGGCAAAACCGTTCGGACACCGGGGCAAACTGGTGGCCGTTCGGCTCGTTATGTCGACGTAGCAGACTTCGACTCGGGCTACGGACCGCGTTGAGGCTAAGGCTAAAGTTAGCCCGAATGTCCCTGGACGCGAATCCCTGTCCTTAATGCCGCGTACGCGTCGCGATCGATCACCGGCGGGCCGGATAATTAACGCGTCCCGATTTGGCAATCGTCGCCAGCCCGTGCGAGGCGTTTCGACCGATTATTGGCTGCCCCCGCCGATCGACGACGTGCCCAAGCGACGCCTCGCCCTAATGACCCGATCATTGAACGGCGTCCCGCGCGTTTTCGTTCGACGCCGCGCGTCGCGTGGGCGACCCCGATATTTCCACGTCGCCACGAGACGAGACGAGACGAGACTTTGGCAGCTCTAGTCAGATTCGCCTCGTCGGTGGAAACGCTACGCCTCTTGGCAATACGATAGGTAACCAGATTCTCCTGCGTATAAGTAACCTGCGATTTTGAACATCGTATCGAATCTGTCTTCTTCGGTATCGCTGCTCCCGATTCTCGCAGCTCTCTGCCGAGGCTCTTGGAACTGGATCCTATTGGAATCCTTTTCCAACGAGGACCCACCGGTCGAGGAGGACGAGCCATCCAAAACGCTGGAGAACTATTGCAAGACACACGAAGGCGAATTCTTGAGACGCTTAATGTCGCGATCATCTTCTGGACCCGATGTGGAAATTCCGAGGAGGATTACGTAGTCGGCGATGGCCGAATTTCTGGCGTCACTCGGGCGATTTTATTTCGGTTACCTCATCGGTTACGATTCTACCGGCGAGACCGATCTTCGATACACGTTTTGCGCGCGGTACGCATCTGGCGACTCTCCAAACAGATATCGAGACGGCCAGCCCGCCGCTTATCGAACCCTCGATGATCTATATTCGCGGGAACCTAACACCGGTCGATTCCTCTCGGAAACAAATTCGCTGTTGTTGCAGTCTCTTGACAGAACTTGCTTTCGGGTACGAAACAGGTCCTTCGCGACCTGGCGAAAACGGTGTTTGCAGAGTATGGGGAGGCGAAGTATGCAAAACATAATTTTCTACATCGTTCACGTGGACGAGCTGTAGAAAATTGCATAGACATGCTTAAGCATTCTCGTAAGTTGTCAAACTTCCATTGACGGAAAGAAGAAGGCTCTATTTGGGCGGTGGCAATTTGATAGGGCTCGAAGAAATTTGATAAATCGTTGAGCTGTGCTGGACAGGTTCAGGGTCGATGAATTTTTGCCAGATTCGCAAAGTCCTGGCATTGGTGCGACGACCGCTGGAGCCGTGTTACTGAATGAACACGAGAGGAAGAGGTCTGCTAGAGCTGCGGTGCCGGCTGCGTAATCGTCGTCCGGACCACTTGGTCCGCGACCGTCGTCGTCGCTCG
Source organism: Augochlorella aurata (assembly GCA_028455555.1). Classification (NCBI taxonomy): domain Eukaryota; kingdom Metazoa; phylum Arthropoda; class Insecta; order Hymenoptera; family Halictidae; genus Augochlorella; species Augochlorella aurata. The sequence goes on along the minus strand of CM052168.1, from coordinate 9,852,810 downwards.
AAATAAACGCATCGTCGACGACCTATCGGGACGCGAGCCGAAATAAATCGCGGCAGTGTCCGCGCGGTTCTGGCTGGATCGTGGACAGCGTACAGAATCCGCTCCAAACGATATCATCGAGTCCGCGGACGGCACCAGTTGCACCTTCCGATGGATCGATGCATTTGGTAACGAACAAAAGGCTTCTCTATGATCAGCCAGCTGCTAGAAAGATTGCTGCGCATTCCTCGGACATTGTTGGCAACCGCTTCGATAGTTTCAACTGTGGACATGTGGGTTGCAGACCTCAGCACTGTGAATATAGTCTGTAAATTTGGTCGAGAAATTAACACGTTGATGATCGCAACGAAATCAAAACATGTTGGTTAATCGAGACTGGAAAGTTACAGATCAAGAACCAGCTCTACGTGAAATCGGTTCTAGTAAGCAAGCAGAAAGGAATACCCAACGAACTCTTTCCCGTGTCTTTGACTGGGAATCGTTTAAAGGTGGCCGCGGGTACCTGAGATTTCGAATTTGAAATCGAAGCCCTGGGGTTTATAATTCACAAATATATTATATATTATGTATGATATTTATTGTGCATTTTAGGCAGATGATATACTACCTGGAAAACTGACGAAATGTCTAAATATGCCTCACCGAACCCATTTTGGAATTTCGCGTACCCGAAAGTTTCCAGGACCCGGTATGACTTTGAGTATCCGAAACTTTCGGGTCCCGGCCCGACCCGAGGTACCCGAGGTACCTGAAATATCGGATACTCGCACGCCTCTAGAACAATTCTAAAATTCCAAATCAGTGTCCTTCGTTCCTCCTCGCTTGCATCATTGTTCTTCCCCAACAGATCTAGCCGTCCGCAAGACAAAAACAGGAGATCCGGGAGCAAGAATTCAACGACGAGCAGAATACGCAAAACGACGCTGCGTGACTCGTTATAAACGCACGCGACTAGGCCCGTTAGAATAAACGCCAGAACTAAAGGAGATTTTACGTGACCCTTGACACAAGTCCCAGCTAGGTTTCGGTAGCCAGCGAGCATCGGTGCCAGTCACGAGTCGCGGTGCGGCACCCCAGAATTAATTTCTCGTTTATAACCGCTGGTTTGGCAGCCGGTCACACGCCGGGTGGGCCTTGACCTCCCGTTCGCGGATCGACTGGGAAACCGGTGTTACTCGAAAGTCAAGACCGATCGATGGCTCGGCCGAAAAAGCGAGAAACGGGTCCGAGGAACGATTTGCAGCCGTAGAAGGCTGTGCGCTCGCGACATTACACGGCCGTCGTCGAAGGGTCGCGGTGGAATTAGCGGGCGACGAAAGAGCCGGTTCTTCTGGAGGGAAACGGAACAATGCCAATGGTTATTTCGGTCGGTGATCGAACGTGTGTGCCACGGCCGGAGAAAAGCGTGCCACCGGATCTCGGCGAAGCCACTTCGCGAGCCGACCGAATTAGACCGTCGGAAACTTCGCAGCCGTGTCTGTCGACCGTAGGACGACCTTCCCTTCCCGTCCCTTCCGTCTCTCTGTCGATAGTTCCGTTTCGTACCAGCTGAATAGACCAGCTTTTTTCATCTGCAGACCCCGGGCTTCCAGCCACGAACCACTGCTTCTGCCGTTGCTCCAGTCCTTGCGCAATCGTTTCGTGATCTGGCGGCGTCGCTCGCTGAACGGCCGCGACTACTTTCCCACTACAGGGCAATTAGGCAGTCTTTCGGGAAAATGTTAGCGTGGGATTTCATAGATCGACTCTGAAATACGTAGATCGTAGAGCAGCCAATTGGTGTTTAAAACTCGCCGCATATTCTCGATATAATAATGGTATCTGATCAAATATCGTAGGATACTTTAGGACTCCTCTCAACTTCCTGGCGTTTTTATGAATATGGTAGACCCTAGTCCCACGGTAACTATTTGAAACTGTTTTAAACTATTTTGCAGAGTCGACTTTTGAGTAGCGAGTTTGTAGAGTACCTTGAGGAGACTTAGGCGAAGAGACAGGAAGCTCGTCTCGGGCACACGGAAGCGGTCAAGATCAAAGACCCACGCAGAACGCGCGGCTCGCCAGCAATGCAACCCTTCGCGTAGTCACGTGACTTTCCCTGTCGACTCTTCCTCCATTATTTTTGCTGAGCCCCGGCGATCCGATTTTATCCCATTCATCTCCGTGTAAACGCCTGCCGGCTATTCTCGGTGTCGGTTTTGTTAAGATGCTCTGGGTTCGATCAACGAACCAGCCTATATCGATTGAGCACTCGATAGAGCCCTCTCTCTTGAGCCCTCTCTTTACAGAAACGTTATTTACTGACCCGTTCGCCTAATTTCTACTCTTCGTTCGAACGGTTGTTGCCAAACCGTGGATGTTTATGCAAATTCAAGATCATATAATTTTGTTCGGAGCAGCATGTGTCTAATGTTAGAGTATTTTACTGCATTGAGTCCAATGATACAGTGTTTTACTGCGACCGTGTTTTATTGCATTCACCTTCGTCGCATTAATCTTTCTTATTTTATCGCATTAATCTTCGTTGCGCTAGTCTTTATTATTTTAGTGCGCTATTCTTTATTCTCGTGCTATTAGCGTGGAATGCGGTGTTATAGATACGTAAACACCCGCAGTCCAATAGCCGCAATCCACGGAGCTACGTAGTTGCAACAGGTTTCCCCTATCTGTTTCATCGTACAGTGCAAGTTTACGCAAAACTGAGGTCACCGTTCATTGCTCAAGACAATTAAGGATCATTCTTGCGGAGGAAAAGTTAAGATAACAATGTGAAATAGAACGCGTGTTCGACTCGCCGAGATAAAAATTACTCCGATTGTCTCGTGCAGTATATTTCGGAGCAGAAGATTATTCTACCAAGGATTCGAGCAGTTCTTCTGCTCGCATAAATCAAATTCTATGCATTTATTCATCTCTGGACCTCGCCAACGTAAAAATGCCGAACATTTTCCACTCGCAGTCACAGCGCAGGCCATTTATTAAACATCCACGTCTAGAACATCTACGAACTTTGCTTTCGACGCACTCGGAACATCCTAGAACTGTAAAAACCGCGGGATCTTGGCTCGGCCGTTGTTTCGGTTGGCTTGTTCTTGCATTCATAACTATTCGCGATGTTGTCTTGTCGTCGACCGTAAATCATCGCCGAGAACATGCGAATGATATATTGTTTGTTCTTAGCTCGATGTGTAGCACCTTTGGATCGTCTCGAATTCAAACTTTACGGTTCGAACCAGATCGGATTGGAAAAATAGAGTTCTCCGATTTTCGATGAAAACCGAGGATCGATCGAGAATGACCAGGAGATCTGCTCGCCAAGAAGCTCTCGGATCGAGACGTTGGAGTCTTCGAGAGCCGAGAGCCGACGACAGGTCGAGGAGCAGAGGCCGAAGCGTCGATTTTTGCGCAGCAGGAACGAAGCACGTGAACCGCGACGGTACGGGACGCGCTCGAAATAGACAACGCCGGCCGGAATTTTACGGCGACGCGCTATAACAGCCCGTTGCGTCACTGTTACGCCATGCTTTTCTATAAAGACCGTTTGTTTTCCGTCCTGGGGCTCAGACCGTCTTGCGAGATGATCGACAGGGCCTCGCGGCGAGCAGCGCCTCCTAAACGCGTCCTTGTTCTCTCCGCTCGGTATTTACGAGCCCGGTAACGTTCACTGCTCGGGTCCGGGGATTAGGCTACGATTTACGACTCTACTGCTAGCAGCGGGTAGTAAATTCGGATCGGTAAAGAGGGTCGAGGCATTCCCACACTCGTTTGTCAGGTGTGTCTCCGCTTTGTCGCGCGGGATTAGGTTCCATCGATCGGCGGATCGAGTCAGGTCGGTCTCCATGGCCGATGATGTGTGTGTGTCTGCGTGTCGTGGGCACACTGAACTTACCGAAAATCGGGCCGTCTGCACTGGCCGCGCGACAGGTCGCGATCGAGGGTGCTCGCGGGGATCTCTCGATCGCCGGAGGCTTCGGTATCCGCGACTTCAACCGTCCGCGAGTTCGGGGAACAGAACTCGGGGATCTTCGATCGATTCCCGCGGTTCGCCGGACTTTCGTTCGCCTCCAATTGACCGACTCTAATAAAAGACGGGAACGGTTCTACTCGGCGCGTCTCTGGACACGGAGAGCCGAACCGCGATCGTGGTGGGAGCTTCGACAAGAAATCAAAATAGATTACCGACCGACCACGATGGCCACCGTCGAAAACGGCCGGTTTCCGGTTGGAAGAAAACCAATTCAGAGACGCGTTACACGGACGGGGAACGACGCTTGGTAACAAACGACGGCAGCTGATGTTACGCAGCTCTCGAGATAGCCGCGTGCCACTGCGAGGAATCCGCGAATAGATCCACAGATCGAGGATCGAACGGTTCGATGGACGTTCGATCCTTGGAAGAAGAGTCGATCGCGATTAGGGGGCTGACGTTGATCGTCGTTGAATCGAAACATCTTCGTTTCGGCGATGAGGGAAATCGATGATTCAGCGATCACGTAGAACACTGTTGCAGGGACGATTAATAGAGAGACTGTCGGGTGTGTGTAGAGTTTGCAGTTAATCGGCCCATTTATTTCGTTGAGGAGGCAAAGAACGCTGGCAATGAGAATTGTAAGATAAGCGCAGTTACTCACAGTGAGTAATGCTTAAAACTGTATCGGTGACTAGATAGTATCGTTAGTCATCGAGGCGTATACGCAAAAAGACCACGGCTTTGGCCAAATCCTTGTCGCCTATTCACGTTTTTGCGAGCATAATTCGCATTGCGCAGTCGGGCCACGGTGACGGAGAAGCTTGTATGATACTCGACTCCTATTTCCGTCCATCTAAATAAAGCCGAAAGCGGCCCAGTTCCCGCGTATCCCGCCGGACAACGCCGCGCGATTGCGCGACTCTTAATATCATTATGGCCCAGATATTTTAAGCAACCACGCTGTTTACGGATTAATCGAGATCGGTAGAAGCCTGCGAGCAAAGTCGCGAATCTTGGCAATGGAATATTGAAAAATCTCGGCGGGTTTGCACCGACAAAATTTATTTGCTCCGACGGCGGCATCGGCTACGATCTCCCGCAAAGTTACGAGCTAGTAAAATGACCGCGGCTGGCATGAAGCGTAATTTATGCGCACCTTGACAGCCGTCTGGACATTAAATTTGGGTCATCCGCGACTTCGAAGTTTCTTAACGACGATCGTAACGCCGTCCGAGCTGTTCCATTTTTCAGAGTCGTCAGTAATTGTACTCTGGATGAAGCTGTATGCACTATAGTCTATGCACGGGGTAAGATGTACAGATAGCAGCGGTAGAACATGAACTTTCTTCGCGGTTCATTCATTAAAATTGTTCGGTGTCTCCGTTCCCGCTCAATAATTTGAAATGAATCTCGAGACTCGACGGGTAAGAAGAACTCTATCGTCGATAAAGAAGGTTATTGCCGATACGGACGATGGTAGTCTGCCGACGGTCGATTACCGACCGGCTAACATCGGAGGGTAACTTGTCTGACCTTATTGGGTTCGTTCTACCTGGCGTGCTTTGCAAAGTTAACAAGACTTTCCCTTGCGAATTAAATAAACGTTCTTCTCGTTGCTTTCGCAATAGATTTTGCTGAGAATCGTCGCCGATTTGTTAATATATATTTTAGACAAGATCTTAAGTCAGGTGTCAGGTGTCTAACAGTTCATTAATTTTTTAAAACGAATGACAATGTGCTCATATACATTAAGAATAATATTACTTAGAATTATAAATTATAATTCTCATTGAAAAAGAAAATATGAAAATGTTAACTACTCAAGGGAGCACATTGAGATGCATCGTTAACGACCTTACTAATTAAGGGCTGATAAAAAAATCCCAACGGACTAAGACTGCTTACCTCGTCGCACGCTGCGCATCTAGGCTTCAGCTGTTCGGCATAGTGCCTTTCGCAGAACAAGGTGTCGTCGTGGACACAGTACGCGAGGTCGACCAGCAGTTCCTTGCATTCCGTGCACTGGAAACAAGCAGGATGATAGAGAAGACCCAGCTTACTCGTGGATACAGCCAGACTGCCGTATTTGAGGGGCGAGAGACAGGCACCGCAATGCTGAAAGGCGACCAGGTAAATTAACAAAGATGATCCTTAATTCTCTGGTAGCAGAACAATTATGCCGCGACTCACGAGATCCCTTTCGAGGACTTCCTGCACGTTTCCTATGTCGAGGGCGATCTCGTTCCTCGCGGCCATGAAGTCGTCAGCGCTGCTGGCGTGTTTCGGGTTCAAGTGCCGGCAATAGGTTCTGGCTAAGTCCTGCTTAGGCAGCTGGATCGCCAATTGTCGGTCCCTGTACCGCTCGCCGGGCGTGCCCAGCCTGGGTACAGAGATCTCTGGCAGCATTGCGAAATACTCGTCCACCTACGAATCAAACAGACTGGTATCATAGATCAAACCACCTGAATCTATAAATTAGAGTTCTCAGTTCGTCTAATCCTCTTCGTTTCTCGAAAATTCCGCCATCGATGAGAGCAAAGAAGGCGATCAATGGCTACTAAAACAGATTAGTGTCTCCGGGTCGCTCGATTCCCCTATTTCTTGAAATTCCGACAATATATCGCTGAAAAGAGGGTGACTGGAGACAAAAATCGGACATTTGGAGGCAGCGACGAAAGAATCGTAAAATCCGAGTGGGCTGCGGTCCCGTGCGAACGATAAAGCATCCGCTCGAGGATGATAGAGGCCAGCCTCGGCTCGCTAATTCACGGCGAGCGATTCGGAAAATATTGGAAGCTGGAAGTCTGCCAAGCGTGCGTGCACGCGCCCGGCTTCTTAGCCACGAACGGCGTGTAACATCTAGTCCTCACGATCATAATCTCATTAGCCGCGGTTTCCCCGGTGATCCGTAACGCGTCGACGCAATAGACCGATCGGGCCGGCAGCCGGACGATTGAACTTGAACGTTCGTTTATTGAATCTAAGCGATCCGATCGGACAGCCCCCCTGTCGAGGGAAGAGGAAACGATCCGCGAAAACCGAGTCGTATAAACGTCCGGCCGGACTGATGTATTACCGACCTTGTGAGCTGGCAGGCCGGGAGGAGCCCAAGCGAGACCCTTCGCTCGGGGATCGAAGCCGACCGGTGAGGAGGATTCCTCGCCTTTCAGGCCTAGACGAGACCTCACCGACACCCATTCCTCGTGACACACGTCGTGGGCCTCCCTTGGACACTTGCAGCTCGTGCAGTTCTTCCTGGAAAGACAAAGCGTCTATTCAGTACCTGATCTTGGTCAAGTTTTAATCGATACACTCGAATTTCTTGGGCGATCGATACACTTAGGTTTCGTCTGCGAGAAAATCAGAGTGTGTCACGCAGGAATTGTAGAAATTCCGAAAATAATCGATTGAAACTGTTATATAGGGTGTCCCGGAATTTTCCCGTCGAACTGCGAGGGCTTAATCTAGGGGTCGAAAGAAGAAAAGAATGTAATATGAAGTTTGCGAATTAATGCTTTGTTACAGTGATGTAAAAAAATAGGCACATTCGTAGTATTGATAAAAATGAATGTTAATAAACACTGATAATATCCTTTGTAACTACACAAATCATATGACAAACATTATCCAGCTCCGAATCAATTCGTGCATTGTTGCATGGTGATACTATAATAGCTTTACTAACAGTTAAACAATCGTCGAGTAAACTAGCATCAAAATGCCAAGATTTTCAAACGCTGAATACGCTGATATACACTTTGTATACGGTTGTTGCGATAGAAATGCACGGGTTTGAATAGTTACAAAGAACATCTGATAGATCCGTGTTTATCAACAATTTCAATTGTGAAACAGACTCGTACAAAGAAAAGGGATGACTGAAATACTGAAACTCGGTAAAATAATAAAGTCTCTATTTTTGTTTACATTTTTCATATAAGATTTGTTTCTTCATTTAGCCCTCGTACTTTGGCGGAAAAATTCCAGGACACCCTGTTATTCGGTTCTATAACTGTTATTTTTTGGTTTTGGTTCTATTTTAAGTAGTAGCATTATTTTAAGTAATAATAACGTCGTACGGTTCCATGTCAGTCTCAATTTAAGTGATTTGCAGGACGATGAAGTTATTTCTGATAGCATAGATATCTCATTTGGAGTATTGGTCAAACTGCTTGAAAAAGAAAAACTAGAATGCCAATCGAACGCGAAGGGAAGAATCGAAGCTGAATTCTTCAGCCCCGTTTCCTTTAACAATCTTCTACGTTCTTCTAAAAATATCTCCAAACGCCATGCCCGACTCGTAGACAATGCTGTACGAAAGCGATCGTCATACCCCTAATCCGTTCCCCGAGCCGCGCGTCACCGGCTTGTTGGACGTATCTATTAAACCGAGGATATCACGGACGATAAATATTTGTCCCCGGCGCTTCATTAACTCCAGATACACGATTCGACCCTGTTGGAGCCTCTAATCAAGTTTTATTGCAGCCAGACGCTATGACGAACCCCCGGCTTAATCGCCTAATTAATCCGAGAACCGGACGTCTCCGTACGAAGAGCAACGTCGCGCGTTTCCGCGTTTATTATTTATCGCTGCTTCCGTTCGATGGCGGTCGAAGTCGTTGCTTCGAACACGGCCGATAAACTTCTCATCGGGCCGCTAACGCTGAAGTTGCTCGCGAGCGCGAAGCCGGCGATGAATTATAGTCCGCGCGCGAGTATTACGTTTCGCGGAGTTAACGAGGCGTCAACGTTAATTCGCATGCACCCGCGACGGGGAAGGGTTCACGGACCTCGTAAAATATCGGTGGACGTCCGGGGAGCTTATCGTCCCCTAACAAGGATGGAAAAAAGAGGATCGCGAGGATTCTTTATCGCTGAAAAGCTGTTTTGCGGGTCTCGCTGGCCGGGCGAGTTACGGTCCGCCGGCAAACAAGGTGACCGTTCCACTGACATTACGGGCGTGACATTATGCTAAGCGATTCCTCGACCCGACGAGTTTCCGAAAGGCTTCGAGGAAAAGTCTAGAGAACGTTCCGCTCCGCGGTCTCATGGTATAGGGTTCCCGATCGACGAAAATATCGACCGGTCGTCCCGAGATTCGCGCTCCTATGAAACCCGATTTTATGGCGGCCCATTAACGCGTCCGCTGCCACTGTTAAATTTAACGAGCACTCTTCCACGCCCCTTCGGCCCACCCCCTAAATCAGATTTCGTGGATTTACGAGCGACTCGGAGCAACGTCCTCCGTTTCTTTTTCTCCGGTCAACGATAAGAGTCCCGACTTATCAGCGACCCCGTGTCGTCCGGTTATCGAATGCCGAGGGGAACGGGCGACCGTGTTGGCATTAGGTCGACCTTCGCGCCGACACCCGGAAGGGTGCGGTAGAGCGAATGCCTCCGGCAAATGCAACCCTCTTCGTTTACGCGATTGACGTCCGACCATTAGCGTGCCGCCTGCAACAAGACTTTTGCGCAGCGACTCGCTCTCCCGATGCAATCGATCAGCCAGGGAACGCCTTCGACGGTAAAAGAACCACGCAGTTCGACCGCTTTCGCAGCGGAACACTCAACGCGCGTGTATATTCACTGGGCTTTCGTCCACCCTTCAAATCTCGAGCGACTTGTCCCATAAAAAGCAAATGCTCTCCGAGGGCCTCGCATTCGGCCGGATGAACTGCTCCCGGGTAAATGGCAGCAATCGTGAGAAAAATTCGGAGGGAGGCGCGCCGAAACTGCGGCCCTCCAAAATACTTTGTCTCCTGCTACGATCAGGTACAGGGTGTCTCTAAATGATTAATACAATTTCGATTTATTAGAGGCTTGGCCGATCGGCGCCGTTTCTGTCATAAATTCTGAAAAATCTCCATACGAGTTGGTCCTTACTACTTTTTGTGATAGCACGCTTTTTATGGGTTGCGGAAGTTTCTAGTTCGTGAGCCGTTTTATATTGCCGCCGTTTGAATGGCAAACAAGATTATGGCGGACATACGCGGTCACGAGAAAGTGAGTTTCTGCAGGAGACACCGTTTTCGAAGGTTCCGCGGCGGAGTCAGACAATATGGCATCGTGCCGGCAACTTCGAAATTTCAGGTACTGGTAGAACCAGTTGCACTCGAGACCGTCGCATGCAACTTTCTTGCGGACGCTCTATCTTTAACACCGCCTTGATTTATTACCAACACTCTGTACAAAGTTACCCGAGCGTGGTTCTTTCCCGAAGAATGCGTATAATCGTTTAGCAGGAAGCTCAAAGCATCGCACGAGCCGCGACACTCCGTTCTTTCTGTCGCCGTAAAAATTTCTCTAAATAATTTACGAGGTCTCGCAGCCGTCACGCCCGCCTATTTGCGTCGTCTGGTATGGCCAGCGGCACTATGCCGGCGCAATTAATTCCTCGGACGATGTATAAACCGAACGATTTGTCGCGGCGTTCCGCGAGCGGAGTCGCTCGAGAAAAAAGAAACGGACTCGCATTAATGCGGCACGCGGCGCAAAAGATTCTTTGCGAGAAAAACGGCCTGAGACACTCGGAGACAAGTTCGAATTAATTATAATAAAAGTCGCGCTGAATTGAAACACCGGTGCAGTGTCATAGATTTCACTGCAACAAAGTCGCGGTCGTTTAAAGTCAACGATCCCCTATATTTCATCAGGTGCTAATTCTACTTCACTAGCTTATCTTGCGTCGTAAAGCGTCTAATAGATGGTAAAGGATTGCGCTTTTGTCATTCCTTGAGGTGTGCTGAGCAATACCTAAATTTTAATCAGAGTTACCCTTTCGATAATCCTCTTTTCGATTCCTCCGATCTGCACTCTTGCAAATTCTTTATCACATTCTGATGATTTTTTCACTACCTTCATAGATGCTATTACCAGTAATTCAAAATCTTTTTTCAAGTACTCCTTTAAATATATTTCAATTTTGAAACTTTCCTTTTTCAGGCAAGGATCTTATCATTTTTCTTTACTACGTATTCTATACTCTTGTCTAATTTACTTTGCCATGTGTTTGCAATGGAGAAACATTTCTCGGTCGATTAAATAAACGAACATTTACTACTACCCTCGCTGTCCCCAGCTTGCACAAGCTTCACCCAAGCCAGGAAATTACCTAACAATCAGCTCGAACAGCTCAAATTGTCCAAAGACCTTGCAGTACAGGTGCAGGACCCTGACGCAGGCCCACTTCATGCCAGGCCAGGGTGCCAAGCTGAGGTCCAGACCCTCCTCCAAAGGACACTTGCCGATCGCGAGACCCCGTTTGAGTTCCGCGCCGGAAATCGTTGGGAATCGGTTCTTTCTGTCGAGCATGGGGTTCCTCTTGCCCCTTGGCAACTCGACGGAGCCTGGAATCAGGCCTCTTTTGATCTCAGCGCCGGATAGCGTGGGGTACCGGTCCCGACGGTCCAGAGACGAGGTTTTCCTGTAGTAATCTTTTTCAGAAGCTGAGGGGCACCTGGCCCGCATGGTTTCCAAGATCGGAGGGCTCATGGGCCGCTTCTTCGGCTCCGGGATCTTGACTCTGATCCCTTGAGGCTCGGCGCCGGGTGTCGGCACGCAGAACACCCGCACCTCCATCTTCGGGCCCTCCTGGCTGGGCCCCTTCGGACTCATCCTGGAGCCCGCCGCGGCCAGCAAATGAGGCGTCGTGTGACGCCTCTGCAGTTTGTCGTTCAGGATGACGAGGTCAGCGCCGATCCTCGGAACTTCATTTCCGGCTCCTGGAGCTTCCCTCGAGAAGAGCAGCGACCCAATTGGACAGAGATTTCTCTGCTCCCGCGGAAATTAATTATGTAGACCAGTCTTCCGTTTCTCGTAGAGAGCCCTCGGTCAACCGGCGAGATTCCCGAGTCATCGGGATGACACTGCGACCATCTCCGCGGACGAGGCTCCGCGCTGTTCACGGTCGAAGGATTCTGGAAAAGTCACGCGCGAGATACTTTCTCCGGGCAAAAAGTTAATTGCCGAACGAACGATGGAAAGCGGCGAGTAAGATCGAACGTTCTTCTCGCGTGCGAACCGCGGTTTTCGCGTGCGTCGGACCGCAATACCATCTCCTCTCGATCTCGCGCGAGAAACGACCGTTAACCCTTTCAAGACTCTGTGCTCATGTGCTAGGTGAGTCGGTCGAATCAGCTCCCCGAAATAGCCCTACTTATCGACTGTCCGAAAATGTCTGAAGTGGTACATATTGTACTTAAGAAGCCTTATGGGATTATTTCGGCTACCACCTACGCTCATCAGCATGGTTCATGGATTTGACACCTGTCTGTATTCTGTCGTGAACCGACCTTACGATGTCTAAGGCAGGACGAAACGGTCCTTCGATTTTTCGCCTCTTCCTATACTATTTCCGGAACCGGTGAAGGCCGAATAAAAATGTTCAACAAGTTAGCCCCTTAAATAACTAACCCGCGCCAGTCTCGGGCTTGGGTAACGGATGCACATTGCTCAGTATCATTTACTAAAAATTTCAAATATTTAGAACACCATTTTATCTTATCTATTTTTTTGTTCGTCATTGATTAAAAAGCCACGTTACTCAGGATACCACTTAATCGCAGAAAGAAACGATGAGCAATTTGAGTCGAGATTCTTGAATTTCGCGGATCACTTAAAGAATTAATTAAGTTGGAACATGTTGGAGAGAATAACGCGGCAAGAACGAAGCGCTGACAGGATTCTTGGGATTCTGCAGAGGCTGGCACCTCGAACGGGAAGCTGATAGTTTCGTATAGAGTCCGCTTGTTTGTTTGATCGCCGGCGAGCGGTCTCCGGAAAAATGATAGCGACTGGACGCGAACGGATCGGAGGCAAACGAGCACGCTTCTGCGGTTGGATTTATTTTCATTGCGGAAATCGCCACGGTTCACGAAGTCGCTCGGTTATTTATAGCCCCGAGGATCCTCGCGGCGAGCTCGTCGGTCCGGCTCGCGGTAAAGGGCGCGGAAAGGGTCTCGGGAAGTCAGCTGGAAGGGTCTCCGCGTCAAACTGAGAGCGTCAACTCCAAATCTTCCCAGCTCAGAGCCCTAGAGACTAACTGGAACACAGAGTCGCGTTTCTTTTCCCGCAGGCCTCTGCGATTCGACGAAAGAGAACGGATTGCGTTACACAACGATAATCCTCGCGTGCGCGAGGGCTCTGTCCTTTTGATCGCGGTCCTACGGATCGCGGCGAGCCAATAAAATCGGAGTGCTATACGCTGTCGTGCCGAGATTATCACGATAAGTCTAACATGGGAGATAACGGGACGCCCGGCCTGTCTTTCCTTGCAGCGAGCCTCTATCGACCGGTTTGCGTGCCGAAGAAACGGAATAGAGACATGTGTCTGTCGAGCGGAGTCTCCCGTCTCGAAATCTAGCTTCTATCTTTGGTTCTGGGCGGCTCGGTCGCTACCTAAAGTCATAATTACCAGCTGGTTACGGAAGAAGACGGTTTAACGAGGGTCCGTGGAAATTATAGGATGATTAATTGGGTACGCTCGATCGTGACTGCCAGCCGCCGATGCCGACGGTGCTCGCGGCCCGCTCCGCTGGCTCGTCTTCGGACACGCGTCGATACAAATTTTGATCGCCGGACAGCAGTTTCGTAGCTCGGACATATAAATAACGATTTGGACAGCGGCGGGCTGCCGAGCTGCAACCTCGGGATTGACGTAAGCGAAATGGCAGGAGGTAATAACTGTTCGACGCGCGAGAGAACGCGATACAAGTCACGGGGCCATTAATGGCTTAATATAATCGAACCCGGTGACGGGGAACGACTCTCTTTCTTCCATTTCTGAAATGGCATTACCTGGAAACCGGCTATTCCGTCACAGGTGAATCATCGGGGGAGAGCGAGCGAGACCGAGAGAGAAAGGACAGAGGTCGGCTCTGCTAGTTAATCGGCGACAGAATTGCAACCCAGGCGAATTCGTTTGCCAGGAATACGATCCGAGAGCGGGCTGCTTTGGGGCGAACCGATGCGCTCGATTTCGAACCGTGGCAAAGAGGGAGGAGAGAGAGAAAGAGAGAGAGAGAGAAAAAAAAGAGACGGACGTGAATCATCCGCCGCGAAAATTCACGAGATCGGGCCACGTGAGCTGCTCGCGGAGTTTCGAGGCTCTCGATGAAAGCATCGCGCTTCGATAAAAGCTCCGTTCCTCGATAACACGCTTGCCTCGCGATACTGCGCGTTATCAAACTGTAATCGGCGCACTTTCAATTTCAGCGGTGATCATTGCACCTGGAACCTTGGATCTATCGGTATCACGACCGATTTCCTTTCTTATTTATTCGCGATGTGGTCTGTGTGTAATAACGATGATTTGTTGATACTGCGCTGGGAAGTTTACTCTGCGATAAATAATATTTTTAGAATTTCTGATTGTACAACACGCTTATTCCCCTCGTGAGTTTGCACTGTACTCTTCAGTTAAGGGGGTCTAGGCTGAAAGTATTCGCTCTAACAGACGAAGTTAATGATTAATGACGAATGCAAATGTAATAGCACATCGAGGAAATTGTGAATTGATTTGAGAAACGATTTAATCGTCTATCTTCATTCTTCGAAGCATCGACGACGCAAAAGAGCATTTGTGGTTTCATTAATAAATAATATTTATTCAATATTACGCGGTACTGATTTTCGTCACGAATTCGAATTATCCTCCAACAATCGCATTCGCGATCTCGATCGAATATTTTCTATCATGGGCGGTAGATGCTGCATCGAAGAACGAACAGATGAATTGATATAACAATGTTTCACGGTGGCGAATCCGGCGATTCCAACGATACCAGAGATTCCAGCGATGGCGAACCGAAGAATTCGACCGGAATTTCGATCCTAATTTTAAAGAGCCTCCGGGTAAGCGTTTTCGCAGCCTTGGAAGTGCAACGCGAACGTTTTCCACGACGTGCTGGTCGCCTCGGGGCTCGGGAATGCTTCGGCAAGCACGAGTATGCGTGGCCGCGAGCAAAAAGATCGGGCGATCGAGGAAGATCCGAATCGCGGTTATTTATACCGGCTCGCGGAGACATCGACGATGGTCGGCGATGAACGAAGGACGGGGGAAATCGTTCGACGACGCCGCGCCGGTGACAGGTGTCAACTCCGGGGGGAGACAAGGGAGGGCGAGAGACAGGAAGCTTTCGGGGCTGGGACAACACGTCCAACTAGCAGAGCGGAGCTAACCATCGCGGATCGGACGGCGTGGCTAATGGCTATTAATTAGACAAATGTTCGCTATATTAAGCGGCGCTGATGCTCGCCGTTCGAAATAGCACCGTCCTCGGATAACACGCAGTTTCGCGTTGTTTCGTCTATCTCAGACTTGGCGGCGCGGTGTTTCGTCTGTCGGCTATCATCGGCGATAGCGTCGGTCGCTATCTTCGCTTGCTCTCCTTCGCGTCGTCCGATTACCACTTGTTCCGCGAAGGAATAAACTCCGTTCGTTGGAGACGTACTGCATAATAATTAGAACCGTGAATTCAAGGACACGCGTCGAATCCATGATACAGCAGTTGCCATAAAAATTGCAGCACTCTGTTATCAATTTCACGAGATATAGTTAAGCGAGGTGTGGTAACACGAGTTACAGCTACAGCACTGCGATATAACTGCACCGTATTAAAAAAGAAACAAATCAACAAGTTTTTCTAATTTTTCAGCCCACAGAAATAGAATCGCTGGACCAATAAATTCGACAAAATCGACCAAACGAAAGTAACGAGTTTAACTATTAAACAACCAAGCTAATTAGAATATCGTCGATAGAGTAGAACGTTCGACTTCCGCGCCGCTGAGGTATGTATGTATCTTGTAGCGCACGTGTGTACACAGAAACTGGGTGCCCGGCTGGTGGATGCCACGGTTCACACTGGTCGTACTAATAAGAAGCTCGAGGCTTCCTTCGCTGACTCGAGAATCTCTTTGAAAGCTTGCGGCACAACCGAGCCCGGTTCTAGATCGTGTAGAGTGTAGAGGGTTCACAAACCGCGGTTGCGGCAGCGCGGGAGATTCAAAATCGGCGGCGGCTGGCGGGACGGGCCACGCGAGACTGCATTCGCAGAAGGAGCGTACTTCAAACTGGCGCCATGAGATTCGACGGGGACGCAGATAGGTGTGTACCTATAGTTAATACCGGGTGGCACACGGGAAATAGGAGGCGAGCAGAGTGGCGCACGCGCGGATCCCTCGGATGTCGTCGAAAGCTCTCCGACACGCGAAGCTCCCACCTTGTCGTGGGATTGCAACCGAGACACGAGTGGAATTAGACGCGGACCGCGCAAGCGATTTACTACCACCCCACGCCAGCTCCTCGATCTCCACAGTGGATCGTCGATCGGGATGGATTCGGGCTCGAAATCTCACGAATTGTCTCGCGAGTCCTGCTGTCTCCCGTCGCGCACCCTTCTTTAATGCGGTAATTTTCTGGAAACTCGTACGTGTCTTAAAAAATCTCCTCTCGTCAGTCTAAAATGTGCATTAAAGCTAAACTCAGCAATCGGCTTCACGATTTTTGTTTTAACAGTATTGACATTAGAAATGGTTGCACTAATTTCTTGATCCTAGCCGACATTGTAAGAATAATGGCGATAAATCTACGTAGCTTTAATCTTTTCATTCTTGTGACACCCGTGACTCGCTTTTAGGCTTCGGTAAGTTTAGTATTGAGATTTATTGTAATTAATAAATGTCAATGGAATACATGAGGAACACGTGTTCAGGAACGTCTACTCTCCCAAAGAAAAAGATAGCATACGCGTGCTATCCTTAATTTCCCGCGTTAGAATTATGGTACAGGAAATGTGCCAATGATACAGAAAGACTACCTTCTACTAATATGTAAACATTATCTGTATTGGAATTTCTACGAGATATTCTCTTAGGAGGAATGTAAACACAGAAATAGACAGATACGAAATGATAGCACACTCAAGGTTTGTTTTGATTTTCTTCAATATGTCACGAGCTTTAAGGGAGTTACAGTGGTCAGTCGGTGTTCAGTGCTTCTTGATGTTGGTATCTGTCGCATTTCGTGATGGGCCGAGGAAAAAGATTATCTGACAGTGAAAGAAACGCAATTCTTATTTTAAGAAAACGGAAAGTAACGATTACAGAAATTGCGAAAGAAATTGGTCGAATCAGAATATCTGTATATAACGTATTAAAAGATGTGGATAACTACGGTAAAAGGAAAAGTATTGGAAGGCCAGCAGCCCTATCGCACCGTGACACAACAGCAATACTTCGTGCTGCATCTAATTCTGAGAGAAGAAATTGCAAGAGAAATTGCTTGCAAAGCTAGTGTACAAACTAATATTCAAAATGTTCGACGTGTGCTGCAAATGAAGAATAAATCAAGAATAAAAGTCAAGCTACGATTAACAAAGAATCATAAGGAAGCACGCCTAGAATTTGCGGAGAAACATATACACTGGAGGAAAACCTGGAGGAATATAATCTTTACGGATGAAAAACGGTTTTGTCTGGATGGTCCAGATAATTGTGCATACTATTATCATGACATTCGAAAAGGAGTATCAACAAGAATTAGATGACAAATGAAAGGAGGTGGAATAATGATTTGGGGCAGCATAGATTACAAAGGATGAACGGATATTAATTTTATACAAGGAAAAATGAATAGTGCAAGTTATTTGAGATTAATAAAAAACCAAATTGATAAGTATGCGCAATACATTGCAGGTCCATTTGTGTTCCAGCAAGATAATGCTGCCATACACACGGCAAAAATTATTCATGAATATTTTTCAAAAGAGAAAATTCCTGTTTTGGAATGGCCGGCGTGCTTCCGGACTTAAATATAATTGAGAATTGTTGGGGATTATTATCAGGAGCTGTCTACGCAAAAGATAGACAATTTGAAAATTTAAATGACTTAAAAATCAGTATTAAAGAGGAATGGAAAAAATGTATCACAATCTTCAATTAAAGTACTGTATAAATCCTTACGAAAAAGAATAGCACGCGTGTACTATCTTTTTCTTTGGGAGTGTAGGAACACCCTAAATAAATTGTGAGTTCTAGACAATTAACTGCGACAATGAACTTTTTTCTGACAGAGTGCCTCCGTTGAAAGCAATATTGCACAACTTGCAACTGTTTCGATTTATCCGTAAATGTGCTCCACGTTGTCTTAATCACTGATTCAGCTTATACAACCTGTCAACCATACGTTTTTTCTGTTACACTATCTCGAACGTGCTTTGCATATCCCTAATCATCGATTCGACGTTTCGAGCCCTGTCAACCCTCTTCAGAGCGGCAGGACTACCCTCCGAGGAACACGATCGTCTCGCGATGCCTTTTCAACGCCTCCCTCCCCTGAGACGATCAAGAGAATCCCTTCGGGAGATATTCGTGTCAGCAGAAGACACCTAAACCATCCGGGGAGAAATCGATTTCGAAACGGATCGGCGAATCCTACGACGAGTCGTGAGCCCGTTATCTTTGCTTCCAGAAAAATAAACGATTACGCTCCGGCGAGTCGATAAAAAAGATGTCGAGCGTGTAAATCGCGGTGTAAAACGACGCCCCGGCATTTCGCTATCAGCGCTTTCGATTGCGTCGATCGGGCATCGTGTCCATCGATTGTTCCGGTTGCCCGCGTACAGTGGAACATTTTCGACGCGTTCTCAGCGAACAGTGGAATTTTTGCACTGGATCTCGCTTGTTAAACGCAGCGGAACAATCCGGTCACGCTGCTGGACCGAAAGTTCGGCAGCATTTGTAGATTTTTAGTGAACTCCGTGTCATCGTAGATGCTGTCCACTGGGAGCAGTCCGTAGAAATTAAAAAATGGATAGTTAAAAGTGATCTTTCGATGCTGTGTAACGAAGATTATCGTGCTTTCGTGCTATATTTTATTTTGTTTATCATTGCAAATCCATACTTTCCTTATATAGTCGTATTTGTAAATTTTAATGAAGTATCTCGTTTCGCGAGGTCAGTTCTGACCTTTTGAACCTTACAGTTTGACTGATATGTTTCACGGAACATATACTGTCATAAATAATCAAGTGATCAGATTTACATGTTTATACCCAGTGTTACTAGATTTCAAACAAGACTTTATAAACTATTTACTTGATTCGCTAATGCTGCATTATTCATCATAAGTAGACTGCGGATTTTATGCGTTCGCGGTAAAATTGGATAAATGAAATTTGAGATGGTAAAATGATGAAAAAAATTTTAAAATGTCAATGGCTCGTGTTTAATCTATTAAAACTGTTAAGCAACGAATAAACTTGCTATTTAGTTTCCGCAGTCTAATCGTGAGTTCCGCTTTTACTTTTGTTATTGTAAAAATGGGTGTTTAGCAGTGTATGTAAATAGATGGGTAAATTACAGTTGCCGACGATCGCTAAATGCTCCGGCAGCATGTAGATCGGTTTTAACTGCTCCCGAAGCGTGTTTAGGCACGGCCACGTGGCAGCATCGCGTAGAATCGCGGCGCGCCTCACAAAACACGTCCCATTTGCCGTTTCCAGCGCAGCGAGACGCACGCGGCTCAAACAGCACGAGAAATTATGGAGCAACATAGTTACACGAAGATAAATGCGCGCTTACCGTCGCCCTGGCTCTCTATTAAGATACGTTCCACCGAGAAGATAAGTTTCTGTCCGCCATTCTGCTTTAATTATCGCGATTACCGCTTTATGCAACGCGGACACGGTTTCACCGGGACGCGGAAGAGACGAGCACGCGTTATCTCTCGAGAATATCCTGCTGGGTAGAACATAACCAGCGTATAGCTTGCGCAGGGTATCGTTCTGCTTCAAATTTTGTGAAATAAACCGAGCTAAACGCTGTTTCCTGTTCAACTCCTATAAACTCCGACGGGAACATCTGCATCGGACGGTCTTGGAATTTCTTTTAATCGCTCGTTATATGAACCCTGAGGTGAACGCACCCGGAGTTCACGCCTCATTTCCAATGGAAACCGGCGGATCTGTCGTGGACGCGCGTTTCGTTCCTCGGATTTACGTAAGACCCGTGCTTTGCTAATAACGCGAGATTTCGAGTCGGCCGCGGTCGCGGGAAGAAGGCTGCGCAGAATCGCCGCGAAAGCATGACATAACTCGACAAGAGTTTGGCATGGTTGGCCAGCGACGAGCAGCATCGCGACACGCAAGACAGCCTGTCGTAAACACGCGCGTCCGCTTTTGGATTTCCCGCTGGATTCGCGAGAACACCGGTTCGAAGCGACGCGTGAAAACGTTGTTCTACTCTCTTATGTCGCACGATCGATTCGAGGAGGTAAGATCCTGCTACTAGAAAATCATAAATTCTAGAAGATCCTAGATCCTAGAAGCATCTAGGTCCTAAAAGATCCTAGATCCTAAAAGATTCTAGATCTTAGATCCTAAAAGATCCTAGATCCTAGAAGATCCTAGATCCTAGAAGATCCTAGATCCAAGAAGATCCAAGAAGATCCTAGATCCTAGAAGATCCTAGATCCTAGAAAATCCTAGCACTGGACTTGATTCTCTTCCTTTAGCTCCTATCGCTACAACGCGTCAGACTCGTGATGAAGATTGCAAACATAATCTATTAAATATGGATATTATTCGTCTCCGAGCCCTAACCGTGACTAATGTACATGGTTTTATTGCAATGAAGAAATTTGATTTACTTAAACTTTGCAGGATTTCTGTTATAATAAATATACGGTTGTATAAAGAAGTTGTAAAAGGAAAAGTCGGAGGCCAGTAATTTTGTCTGAATTGGTAATTGCAGTTTTAAGTAGCACTAAATATTCAACTTTTCCATTGTTTATATTCGACACTCCTTCGTACTGTAGACGTCCAATGAATATGAATTCTCTTACTCGTGTAGACATTTATTAACAACGAAGAATAGTTAATCAACGTAGCTGTGAAAGAAATCGTAACACAAGGTGTTACGACTACGGTAAGTAGCTTAATAAAGCTATTACTGTTTTCAAGCGTCGTAAAAACCAGTGAAACAATTGGAAAGGATAGCATCAACAAGGATGGCGAGTGAAAAGATCGTTGGGAACCAAGAGGTCTGAGATCCGCAATGATCTATTCGGATCGGAAACGGAACGCATCCCGGAAGTTTCGCGACTCGTGTGGCACCGCTCGGCAAAAGACTTGTGCAAATAAACGACGACGGTGCGCGTAAGGTGGGCCGAGGATGCAAGATCGAACGCTACCGGGAACAGAGTTCGAATCACCTTGGCAATGAGTCGGTGACTTATTCTGGTACGGACGTGAGTAAGATTTATCTGACGGGGTCATATATTTTGGCTTTGCCGCGGTTCTCTAGCTAGCTCGAGGCCAAGCGGGAACAAGCCGCGGATGGCTCTGTAACAATAAGCTTTCCCCCCTTAATTTCGAGCGGTGTCTATAGCGTGACACTGTACAGACTGTTTTCCGTTTTCGCATTGATCTCGGTAGAGACTTTGGCGGAGGAAGAACGGCAAGGTGCAAAGTGTTGCGCGACTCGACGTCACCGATAGATCGGAATTGATAGATAAATCGCGATAAGAAAACTTCTCGTCCCCGAGCAATTTCGAGATTGCGCAGAGTCTCGGGATTCTACCGCCTGAAATACGCGAAACAGTGTTGCAAGATCGGCCGCCAGCCTGGAAAGGCCGCTCGCCGATAAATTCGCGAGGAAACGTTCAGGATTCCTTCCCGGTTAATTCCTGAGCCGTGAAACTGCGCTACAGATTGACGTTGACGAAATCCGCGGAAATGTAAACGCGATTGACGCACACACCGCCCAGAAATATCTCGCTCAGTCATGTTCACGAGCTCGGTGATAATTCGAACTTGTGTACAAGAACTTTCCGATGGATTGGGTCACTGTCGCGCTCCCATCTATCGGCTTATCGCTTCGAGGAATTTCTGGGGAGAACAACGCGCGATTGATAGCGGTCAGCCGCTAATAACGGTCCGTGAACCATGAAGAGGTGACCGATTACTGTCCCCAGCATTTCTTTTACGACCCCATTAAATCCGAACACCGGGTAACGTCGCGTCGTTGAACCGCCTGTGTCCCGGCCCATTTGTGGCGATAACTCATTTTAACAGGCCCGACGTCAATCTTGCAACCAAACTGCACGCCCATTTCTCGTGATAAATTACCGCCTTCTGGACGTTGCTTTACCAATAGTTAACAGACAGGTACACGTGTATCGTCTCGCAGGATTCAAACGATAGCAATAAGTGTTTCAGAAGACATAACACTCCTAATTCTGCAGTTTACAATCGTTCGCGTCTCGGGGGAAGGGAATGCCAGCGAGATTAGTAGCATGTTGCAAGACTATATGCTGAATGAGTCTTCTTCCGAATTTCGAGCAGGAAGGTAACCAAATGTATGCTAGTTGCTCACATCCGGGTACCCGCTTGATAACGCAATGTTAGATTACAGTATATTTTCGAAAGTCATGGTCAAAGAGGTCAAGCGTTTTGACACAAGGATCTAATTATACTTTTCTGAAGAAGAGATGTTGACGTTTTACCGATGATTCTGCCTACTCCATTCACTTCGGACGCACAACACCTGAATAACTGAAGTGACAAGGACATCTATTATGGCCATCGATGCAACACATCTATCCCCTCTCGCAAACCAGACCATCGATCTTAACCCCCAATCGTGTGCCTGTTTCGTCGACAAGTTGCGTGGTAACTTCCACTAAAATATCGATATTTTCTAGTCGCTTCTAAATAGAGTTTACATGCCCTTCAGTTTGAATAATCATTCCGAGTGATTCAGCCACCGTGAACGTGAAAGACGAAATACCAAGGAGGACGAAAGCCACGTTCCCCGATGAATCATCAGCGACGATTTCCCAAAATGAACAGCTGTAACTTCGACCGTATCCCTAAGCCATTCTGATCTTTCTTTCTCGAGTCTTTCAAGCGAGGTCATATACTTATCCTATCAAACGAAGAAAATCTTACTCGTTGGGCACGTTATTGTTGGACGAGTCGTCGGTGACGTAGTCGTTGCGTTCCTCTTCCTGAATATCGGGAGGCGGTGGACCAGGGATGGGGAATGCATTCCCCAAGCCACCAGAAAACGTTCTTCTGCCTCCGCGTCTTCTCATCGCAAAGTTCCGTTCCCTCGACGGGAACCGCGGCGTCTTCTTCCGCATCTCGATCAGCTCCTTGACGGACACTCCGTCATCCCAGACCATTTTCGGATCACTCGCGATACTACTCTAAAATCTACCGAGCCCCAAGTGGCGATCCAACGGAAACTTTTCACGAGTATAGAAAGAAATACTGACTAATCCCCGAACAGGCTGACACTGGTATTTATCGGTCGACGCACTGGTGTCGCGATAACAGCACGATCGTCGAATGGTTTCCGGAAGTGAGAGCGAGCTGGTCCGAGGTTCGACAGCGAGCACACTGGAAAGCGAACGCGGCTGGTGAGATCCTAGCCCAAAGACCGAACGACGGCGAGTCAAGCTGGATCCCGTGGCCGACAAATCGAATTAATTTAATGCGGTTATGGAATCTGCCGGTGTCTCCTCCCCGATCCGCTCGGCGCGTGACGCAAGTGACGTTCGTTCACCGCGAAACGGAGCACGACAGATAGTTCCCGAACGATTCCTCTAATGTCCCGTCGTTCAAAGTCGAACAGAACACCTTTGGACCGGTGCCGAAGCGGAAATCACCGCCTTCCGAATAGCGAACTTTTCCAGAGCTTCGGATAAGCCGAGCAAAATCGACGGAAGGTTCCAGTGCCCTCCAGTCACGGATAATCCAGCAATCTCGCTTGTGTGTTACCGATTTCAATTAGAAAGCCAGACTCGAAGCAAACCGACGAATGGCAAACTTTTCCAGAGCCTGGAACGTACCAAGCGGAATCGACGCAAGGACCCAGTGTCCTATCCGAAATGATCCAGCGATCGCAGGTCGCCGATTTCGAGAAACAAGGTAGACTCGAGGCAAAAGTGACTCGTCGCTGGATTTTCCGGCTGTTTAGCCGCGTTAATGGGAACCGGTGATGAGTAAGTGATTCTAGGGTTCCCAGAACGATCTAGCGATCACGTGAAAACACCTTCCACGCCGATCCACGCGCGACTTTCAACTGGCTTGTCAGTCGTCCTCGTCCGTGCGGCACATCGCGTTCCGCTCGAGATCAGAAGCCACGACGACGACGACGACGACTGGCGACCTTCGCTCGGCGGTTTCCATTACGGACACCGTTGTTCCTCGCGTGGTACGCGTTCCGGCCCGTCACGATCGCCACCGTGCTCAAAGGTAGCACAGTCTGTCACGGGTTACCGGCGAACGATCGATAGTCGAGCTCCGTCCCGGAGCCACCTTGTGCAAGTGGACCATTATCTCTCCAAGCAGAAATTTATTCGGCTGAACTTTATTGATTTTTCATGGCCGCGTCCGGTCAGAGGCCACGAAATTCGATTACGATGAACGTTGCTTCAAAACCACGTGAACGTCCTAAGAAATTAAATAGATCCGAATGGAGTAGAGGTAATCTTTGCGTTCACCGTCTCTGTGCTTCGGTGTAAAGTGAATTTTAATACGGTAACTAATGATTTTAAAAATAATAGACTGCTGGTAACTCGTCGAACCACGTAACTTGCATATCGGTAACCATTATTTTCGTGTTACTTAGATGGAACGTTTTGCTCGTTTCCTTAACACCGTCTTGCATAACAATGTTTACAAACGAGACAAAAACTACAAGAATTTTCAACCTAGCACGACGCTTGGAAAGGCAATCGTCCATTTGCACTCGATTCCACTGACCGCCTTGCCACGCCGGTTTCCATTAGGAAGCTAGCTGGATGTGTTTAAAGCCCTCGAAGCGGAGTGATCGAGCCGCTTGATCTCAACAGGCCACGTCGATCCAGAGTGCCCTCGCCGTGAGGATCGTCGGCCGAAATCCAGCAGCCGCCATCGCTCGAAAGCCTCTAATCGGTTACTGAAACGCGTCCGAGTGGCTCTCGTTGGCCAATCGACGGGAAACCTTGTTGCTCGACATTGAGTCGGACTTTGACTCGTGGCTGCGAGCGTCTGGCAGCTGCGATCGCGGCGAGCGTTCCCTCTAATCGTTCCTCCTCCTCCCCCCCTCCCGATTCCCGCTCTTCGTCAATTCAATCCGGAGTTCGAAGATCTTATCGTCGGTTATTTACGGTCATTGATGCCGATCGCAGCGCGGATCGCCGTCGCGCGGCACAATTAATTCACCGGGCCCGATTGTTGCGCGCTGGGGGGCCGCGAAAACTGCCGCGAGACAACCGCTTCTGGATCCCGGAGCGTATCCGCGAGAGCACCGAGCAAGACTGAGCCTACAATGCCGGCGGTGTCCTCGTCGATAAGGATTATCACGAACGAATAACCTCGTTATCTCCGGCCTCGACGAGGCGTGCGTCCCTCGGAAACTCTGGCACCGTTCGAAGCATCATTTGCATGCGACAATCAGCGCTCTCTCTCCCTCTCCCTCTTGTTCTTGGTCGTCTCTTCTCCTTCTGCTTCTGTTTATCCAGTTCCTCGAGTTTCCTCCTTCGATCCTATGCCGTTCGACGCTTCCGTCAGCTGTTCGAACTGTTCTGACGGCGCGACGAGAACAAAAGCGCTCGCGATCCATTATGTTTCCAAAACTATGGCGGTCTGGACTCGAGGGCAGACTGTGGGATGGTCGATTCCCACTGTGAATCAATGCAAGGCAGTCTGTAGTCGGTATCTCGGTTTGCAACCATGAGAGTTCAATTTGTTGGAACCTGTCGGGTGTCAAGTTGGGTCGCACAGTTAGGTGGTTCAAAAAATAAATCG
This sequence comes from Augochlorella aurata, assembly GCA_028455555.1. Lineage (NCBI taxonomy): Eukaryota > Metazoa > Arthropoda > Insecta > Hymenoptera > Halictidae > Augochlorella > Augochlorella aurata. Next base: position 9,827,040 of record CM052168.1, on the reverse strand, counting down.
GGTACTGGAGCCAACTGGTTCCACTATCAGGCCAATCACTGTACCTTTGATTTGTTTCTGGGCATAATTAACTTTCTAATTATCGGATAAGACTTGTTATGGTTTTTTATTCGAAAATTATAAATTGTGTTACATATATCGAATAAGATGTTACATTTTTTAATTCGGAAATAAGCAATTACATTTATCGAATAAGACATATTAAATTGTACTGAAAACTAACTAAAATAAAAGTATAAAAGAATTTAACATGTCTTATCTGACAAATACTAAGTTAATTATATACGAAAACAAGCCAAAGGCACAGCAGTTGGCCACCGCAAATAACCGGCTCCACTATCCTAATACCCGACTTCCACCGCAGACTACGATTTCTTGTCGATTTAATAAAAGTTTATGTTCGTACAAGACAATTCGGTTAACCAACCACTGTTGAAATTTAGATAAACAGAGTTCCACTCTCACAACTTCTGGTTCCAGTTTGCTTAAAGACGCATTTATCTTAACAACCAGTGCGGAAAGTTGTTGTTAATTTAATCTTTTTAGTATCGACGGAAATAGTTGTAGACAACTAAGCAATGCGGAGTCAACGTAGCATGGTGAAGCAGAGTGAAATTGACGTACTTTGGTAAGATTTAAGGAGAAAATAATTTCGTACACTATTTCGTATACTATTCATCTGATGACAAAATCGCATCGATCTTTTTATACAGGTCGAAAGTATATTCTACAAAGATCACAAAAATTGAAAGTACTTCCAAGGTCTGGTGTGACCTTGAGAGATCAACAGAGAAGGAAGGAAAAGTAAGGGTGCCGACTTCTACTTAGAGTTTAATTTATTGTTTATTGACTTTTACTTAATATTATCTGTTTATTATTGTTACTCTCTGACAATTATTATCCATCTCCATTTATCAATTTATTACCACTTATATTCTACAACTTAATTTTTTGTAAAGACTAATTTTGGATAGACGGTTTGTCATTGTTTTTCCCTCACCTTTTATTCCTTCTTCGTTGATCTCTCAAGGTCAGACCAAGTTTCAGAGCACTTTGGATTTACATTTTTGTGACCTTTGCAGCATATATTATCCATCTATTTATATAGATCCGAGCGATTTTGTTATTGTTTAAATACCGTTCCCCCTTAGTGCAGACCACAACGATGTATCGTCGTTCGGCGCTGCGAGGGTGAAATGGTTTTGTAAATTCGAACGATTCCGCAGACTTCGCGTGAGAAACCGCGCCGGCGCCGTGAGAAAATGCTAAGTTCTTAATCGGGAAGTCACGTTCCGCGTGCAAGTATCAGTAGGAGCGATACCTGACAGGTTTCTCAGACGAATCCCTACTGCGAAGACTTCTAATCGAGTTATCGAGGATTACCGAGAGGATGCGATGGAGCGCAAGAATTTCCGCGGCGGCGACGACGCGGAACGTCGCGAAAGCTGCTCGGCATCGATTCGACTCGTTCGGGGTGCTCGAAAAATCCGGAGCCGCTGTAAAACGATCGCGGATGCAAATAGAGGAACGGCCGGGTGGATACACGGCCGAACGTCGACGTATCCTGTCGCAATAGCCGCGACGTGTTTATTTGTTGTAACCGCAAAGAAACTTACTCCATTACGGAGATGGCCGGCTGCCAGCGGATTTACAAGTCGGAACGTGACACAACGCAAACACCAGCTACCCCAACTCGGCGCAACGAACCTTCGACTTTCGGTTAACCGTGCACGAATCCGTAAACCGAATTCTGCGGTGGATAAAACGTTACGGATTTATTCGTGGTCCGCGGCCGGCGAGATACCAGAGGGAAACGTAGAGAATGAATCTCGCTCATCGCTGGGAACCCAAACTTTAGAGGACATGGGTTCCTGACCTTTGTCGAGCTGCTCTAAATCGAAGATTGGTTTTATGGAGATTGTAATGCACGTGTTTTTACGGCGTGAATAAATGGCTTCTATTCATGGACGCGTTCATTCTCGAGTGACTCACGCCCGACCATCGGCGTTCGGTCTTTGTGATTTACTGGCGCACGCGATAACATCGTACCAGTAACGTCGAAAAATTATAAGCTATTAGACCGTGGAGATTTAGTGATTTTTGCAAAGCCTGAGAGACGAAGGTTATTGCGAAAATTGAAATAACAAGATTACAAATGGACAGTGCTGACGACAACAGACTGTTATCTGCTATCAGAAATTCTTCCGAAGATATGCAGTGCTGAATTAATCAGTCTCTAAAGAACAATGCTGAATACAAATTTTCCAAGCCGATAGTGTCGCCCAGTTGGTTGCACCGTTTTCAATCATGCTGATGTTTCTATTATCCTATACTTCGCATTCCCATTTCTATCGCAAATTTGCAAAAGCTGTGGTCTATTGCCTACGCAGCAGGAAAACGGAGAGCTGAACAGAACGATTTCTTCGAATGGTCTAACTCGCAAAAAAACATTTAAGAATTCTTTGAGAAAATGTATTGTGTAACATTAGAATTGCTAAGTGACTGGAATACGTCTATACACTCTGTATTTCCTCGTACGATTCCTAAATGAGCTCATACATGCTAAAATCGATAATTCCTCGTAAGACCTTTGTGCCGAGTCTGACGCGTCTCATTCTGAAAGTAATCGTTTCGCAGGTGTTACGCGTCCTAATTGAAGTGCTTGGGTCTCTGTTTTCGACAACTGGTCTGTCAGAATTGATCTGTCAAAAGTGGTCTGTCAAAACAACTTTGTCTTTTCGACAGATACAGAGATCTACTGTCGAGAGATCGACTTACCGGTCTGCGTAGCAGTAAGGATGCCTGTCGAAGGTGCGAGGAGATTTGTATCCCGTGGTTTCCCACTCCGAGGACATGGTGGATCGGAGTCGGCGCTTAGGGGATCCCGCACGTGCTCGCCACGTGGAAACGCGACACAGTTCGCGAACGATCCCAGCCGGACTGGGTCGAGCGGCGCGCACATCGGAAGAAACTCCACAAATGAAGCAAACCGCCCGGCGAACTCCGAGGTCGTGACTCCTCGGTAAATCGCGGATGAGCTCCTTTCCTGCGACTGACCGCGATACGATCGTAGGAAGGGGTCGTACGTGCGCGCGCGCGGAAATAAATGTAACGCCGCGGAAGAGGAAAAAAACTGGGCGGAGCGAAATTTTGACACGATAGCTGTTTGCGAGTCGATCCCGACCGCCCGAATGACTTTATCGCTTGGTTATTTGTCCCGATAGCGCGGCAACCACTCTCTCGATCATGCTCTAAATTTAGCCGAGCGATCGGTAGAAAGAAAGAGACGATCGATGCGGGACTACGCACACGCGCATCCTGGAGACACAGCTGGAATGTGTACAATGTACGCAGCGGCAATCGGAATATCGGCCGACGGATGAAGCTGCGTCTCTGTGCGTCTCGTGCTTCGTCAATGCCAGCTGATCGCGAGCACTGACACGGGCTCTACGAGCTGGTTCATCGTTTATCGCCGCGAAGAGCATAATAAGCCCGTTCATCGGGCCTACCAGCCGGAGGAAAGACGCTTTTGTGAAAACCGAGGGTTCACTGTATCCCGAACACGAATTCCAAAGCCAACACACTAGCGGATGACGAAGCTGACGAAGCTGACGAAGCTTCAAATACAAAGTCTGTCCGGAAACTATCCTTCTCGTGAACATATCTTTGCACCTGTGTGTCCTATTGAAACAAAATAACTAATTTATAATAATTGGGCAAAACGTAATCGCCTGATGTACTACAAAGAGCGATGCTTCTCGGACAGACCTTGTGCAGAATATTCTCGAGGATGCGAGTGTTCAAGCCCACGGTGTTCTTTTTGAAAGTCACAAGCGAAATTTAGGATTGCAAATCAGGATCGGGGAGTCGACGAGAATTTCGCAAACGATTCTCGGCAATCGAGTGTCGCGCTCAAAGGCGACGCTCCGAGTAATTCAATTAACGACGTCGCAGAAATGTCGATAAAAGGTAGGCGTGTTTCATTATCCGAGACGTCGCCGGCCAGCGATGCCACATTCGGAGAAATGTCGCACGCGGGTCACGAACAGACAATCGGTGAAACCCCGCGAAAGTGTCGCAATCGGCACGCAGAAAAAATCGTCGCCGAGCGAAGGAACCGCCCACGGTGTTGCGCGCATTAGCCGCCGGTCTTTAAATTTCTTTAACGAGAGTAATTTATCAGAGCCGGCGTTGCTGTTGCTTCATGCTCGGCTCGTTGCGCGATCAAGGAGCTAATGAAAACCGTGACGTCTCGGGATTCATAGAGGCGTTTCGATTCAGTGAGCAGGGAACGGGTTCTGGAAGAATCTGGACAATTCTGACTTTCATTCCAGAGGAGTGACGTCGTGGTTCCTGGATCGATTCTCGATCTCCTGCAACGCTTGGATGGCGGAAGATCTCCGGGTCGAACGAGGATCTTGACATTCTCCCCGTCCTTTCAACATGTTTTGCAACGTCTTGGGAACTTCGGAATATTTAATTTCATTTCATTCATTAATTTCATTCATAGACTTGTTTTGTACCAAGTAACATTGAGAGCAAACATGTCGATCTTATCACTATTGTTGTTAATGAATCTACAAGTCCCATAAAACGGGTCAGTCGAACAAAATCTCTAATGTGAGGTTCTAAAGAGCAGAGCTGACCTGACACAACGAAGTGGAGCACTGAAGTATACGAACGAAGTAAAGTTAGGATTGTTTATCATACCATTTCACAACTTTACACATAAAACTTAGGTCTGCAGTGATTCCTCCGGACTCAAGAGAACGTATATCCATTGAGGACACCAGTGGACCAAAGTCATGGTCGTATCGCGAAAACAGTTGACCGACTTTGAAGGCGAAATATACTTTATCCGCAAATGCTGTTGAAATCGTTACTAACTTCGATTTCTCTCTACTATTGCACAGAAAAGTCTGCTCTCGCGAGAGTTCCAGCTGCAAAACATGATCAATTTTCGATGCACGTAGACCAGAAAAGAAGGACGATATTTGCGGCGAGTTAAATCAGGATGGACCCTTCCAAGCTGATCAGAGAAATATTGAGGGTGCGGACAACGAGGCTGGCAACTGGAGAATCGGTGCATCGGGTTAATAGATCGAGTTGCAACGGGGAACCGGCGCAAGCCGAGGAGGCCGTGCTTTTACCGAGAATTCGAATCCCTCGCGTGCTTTCCACACCCACGCATCGCATTCCCATACAACGACAGGGCGACGACGCGACGCGATTACGCGTACAAGTCGGCTCGGAACGCGAGCGATCGAGAGTCTCGATACGGCTCCGTCGCGCGAGTAAACGCTCTTTACTCGACGACGATAGCATCGCGTTTATTGTAGAACGCTGTCGCGGCTAATACAAGCGACGCTTCCGACCGAGCAGAGTACAATTCCACGTTCTCTGCCACTTCCCGTTGATAACGGCCGAGGTCTTAATCATCGTCTGCTCGCTTCAGGAAAGACTTCGACGATTTCAATTTTCGCGACAAATCACCGAGCGATGCACTCGATCGCCCGGCCTGCTCGAACGCGTCGCCGAACCTCCGCGAAATTTACTGGTTTGTTTGAAGCGGCCGGGAAATGGTCAGGAGTGTTTACCATCGCGGGAATTACTGCCGGTTTACGGTGGATAAATTTCTCGGCACTTTACAATCGGTTAAGTCAAATAAATAGCCGGCCGGAGAGCGAAACGGCGAGGCGGCTGTATCTCGACGCGGGCCGGAGGCTCGACGCATTAAATATAGAGCTTTGACACACATAGAATGTCGCGTAATAATTTCACGCGGGTAGGCGCTCGCGTTCACGCGCTGGTAAATAAATATTCGCGAGGCTGCAGCGCGCGGAAAATGCATTTTTTGTGAATCAACAACGGCGCTCGTGCCAACTTCTCGGCACACCGCGAGAATTTACCGCTTTCGTTTGATCCGGGATCATACAGGGTGGCGATCCTCGATAGGAGAGTTGAACCAGACTTCTCTAGTAACGTCAGTGAGGATGTTAGGTCGTTATATTAGAGCGCTAGAATTGCTACTTGTAGATCGAAGACCACCAAGTCACGCCTATTCGCAATAGAATTGTTGGTCTTTTGGTGCTATCTCTTTACAGTGAAAAGAGAAAGGTTCGAAATAGACTGGTTTACAGAGCATTCAGGGGTTGAGAAGGTTCTGAAAATCACTGTTTGAAATTTCAGTTCTCATTGAAACGGTTATGAAGGTCCGAGAAAATCGCACAGCTGTCACAAGATACACTCTTGAGAATCGATATCGTATCGGTCCTAGGTATAACTATTACTCTTCAGTTCTTTCGACTATGCATTACATAAAATAGATACATTACATTTTTCTGTAGGTTTTAAAAGTTATACATTCCATATTTATTCTGTATTACTGTCAACATAGAGCTATGGCCAACAGGTCTTCGTAGCCAAGAAGCAGAACTGAAATCCATAACCGAAAAATAGCAGTCATGGAATCGATGTAGTATCGATTCTGAAGAATAGAAATTGACATAACCAATCATTCTTTTTAGCTGGAAGCGTAAGTTTGAGTTTGACATTAACAACCGTTAATAAATAAATAGATCGTTGTCATCAATAGCAAAGCTACCACGCCGTAGAGAAAGAGTCAGAGAGATCATCCTAGCTTCACTAACTTACTCCGCATAGACTGTCGACTGATTCGTGAGCTCGCGCCGAATTGGACATCGCGACTGACACAGTAGCTCGGATCCAGTAAACAGATCATTACCCAGAAAATTGTAACGATGTATCCGTCAGCGTGTGGCGCGGTCTAGAAAATTTAGATACACCAGAAGCTGGACGGACACCGCCTCGAGTGACAAATCGGTTGGTTAGTTGTCGTCCAGCGAGCACGAACGTCACGGGACGTTTTAATTCGCGAACGAGAGAGACGAGATGGGCGGCACCGCGGTGACAATGCGAGGACAATAATAACGGGACCTCCGGTGACTTTAACGCGCGAATTGATTTATACGTCTTGCACGTCGGCCGCAGAGCGAGCGTCGGAGAAGGAGGATGATGGAGCACGAGGAGGCACTGCCGGGGAGCCACGAAGCTCTATAACTGGGCCATTTTTAAATGGTCAGACACGACACCTTATACAGCAGCTCTCTTTCTCTCTCTCTCTCTCTCTCTCTCTCTCTCTCTCTCTCTCTCTCTCTCTCTCACCCTTTCTCTCTTCTACGGAGTACGCTCGTTAAGCGCGCGTAATTCGAGCGTTTCAGGGTAAGGGTAGCTGGTGACATTTCTGGTAAATATCGCGGCCTCCCTATCGCCAGGTTCGCGGGACATCGAATCACTTAGCGGAGCGGCCATAAGCCGTTCGGCAAACAAACCGCGACACGGGAGACCTTTTTCAAGGATCCGCGGAAATGTCTCGTGTATCGCCAACCGAGCCTTTTAAAACCAACGGCCGACATTTCCGTGAGAAATTGCTCGCCAGTAACTCTTCACCAATGTATCTCTCCCACGGGAATTTCTATTGTTTGATATCGCATTCCGATAAGGCCTTGTCTTATCGTAACGCCTACAGCAATTCCGAGGGTTCGTAAAAAGGAGACCATCTCACCGGAAATGTTATCTGTTAACCCTCGAAAATCCTCTGCGTCAATTTCATCAATTTTTCGCTGCTTCTGCGACAATCGATTCATTGATCGCAAATAAGTCCAGTGTCAGAGAAGGCGTTTGCAAATTCGATTCTTTATCTCTCCGACATATTGATCTTTTATCGCTGCGTCAACTTGGCATCGATTAAGTCAGGAAGATGACAGATAAATGAAGCTGAAACGAGGCACGCTCTCGCGGCAGTTTGCAATGAAGCTCTCGCGACAAGGACGATCCCATAAAAACGTTTTATCGCATATCCGGAAAAGTCGGGCGCATCCTGCCTGTGGCTGCATCGTCTGCAACTTCTGGCGATGATGTCAGAGTCGAGTAAAAGAGCGCAAAAGAGCGGTTTGGAGGCTTTCCCGTGGTTCCCGCGGGCGGACTCGAGGCGACAAAAGGCATTGGTTTTCAGCGGGACGGGCTGACAGCCCGTGACTAAGAAAGTCAAAGTATAAAGGTGATCTCACTGCTCGGCGCGTGGGTGACCGACATCGCGGACCCACACGTGTGTTATTCGCACTCGCACCTGCGGCTCGCCGCGTAATGATCGGCTGGCGATTATCGGTTTATTTGACGACCGTGCTGGAATGATAATGGTACCTATATTACGCGATTGTACCGGCAACGTGACTCTAGATTCTAGATCGTTGCGAGCGAAGAGGGAATTCTATCGAATCCCTCGCGAGATAGCTAATAAACTGACGCGCACATAAATTCACGGCTCGTAAATGTGCAACCGCCACCTTCCCTCGTTTTCGTCGCGTGATATCGAGAGACAATCGTCAAATAGTTAGGTTATTGCCCCCTGACGAGAAATAAACCGAAACGCTACCGAATAGTAGAAGCTTCGACCTGATCGATTCTGTCGACCAGAATCAAAATGTACTCAATTTTAAATTTGTTTCCATGAGTAATTAATTGTAACTCCACCTTGAAACAGTAACACTAATAATGCAATAAAAGCTAGATAGAGCGCATAACAAATTTAGATATGTAACAAATAAACATTTCAAACTTCATTACGTTATCCGGAAATATCGATCTGTCAAACGGTAGTATAAATATTCAACAATAACATTCTTCAGTTGGAATAAAATCGATGATAACGTTATACCCTATGAAAAACGTTGCATAATATGTACCTTCGCCATAGAGAAGTTAAGAAACGCAGTGACCATGATTCAGCGAGACGTTAAGGGACGATTGCCATTCCATTGGATGCGCTGTAAAAGCGGTACATTAAAGAGAGAATCGGGTACTTTTAATTCCCACGAGGGAATTTTGGCTCTCGTCGACGAGAGTCGGCGAGATCGATGTGGGATGATCTCGATTCGCGGTGGCTCGTCTGATCAAAGAGAAAAAAAGGAACGCGGTAACTTCAAAGACATTGCTCGGCAAACGCGTAAAGCAAACATTTATCCGCCGCTGGGAATCAACGAAATAACTGTCGATAACATTTTCACGAAACCGGATCGCGGCGCCTGTCACCGCCCCCGCGATTCGACAGAGGACAGACGGGCGAGTGACTTTTGTAAATCGCGACCGCGATCGTTTCCAGCGAACTCGCGCGGTCGCTGGAAGTGTCAACGAGATCTCGCGAAGGATCCACGGTGGCCGTGGAGGTACTTAGCCGTGAGGTTCGGCGAAAAGGCCAGGGCCAGCGCCGGAAATAGTCTTTTATCGCGCGGCAGGAAGAAGCGGGGGCCTTCGGTGGCGGCTGTAAATCACCGTTTAGTGCGTTTAAAAACGAGAGCGATAGGTGGCCCGATTTAAAATAGACTCCTCGGGCATGCGAGATAGACTGAAATCGTGCGAAATGAAGGGAACGAAAAGCGACGCCCGTTATTATATATTCCCGCGTACCAATCGAAAAGTCGACACCTCTCTAGCGGGAACCTCGCAATTAGCGCGCGGCGGGCACGTGTCACGCGAACGTATTCGAAACGAGTCCGTCGGACGACCAGGAAAACTTATCGCTGAATGTTAATCGTCCACGTTTTCCGCTCGAAATAGCTGGACAACGTCACAAAGGCCTGCTCTAAATACACAAAATAAAAATAGCGAAATCGACTGAGAAATTGACGCATTGCTTACTGAGAATTATTTAGTAGCCATCGGGAAATCTACGATTCGTCGTCGCAGAGCTTTTAGTCCTCTATGATCCGAAGTTAATTTCGATAAAATAACAGTTGAATCGATGACGAACGAAGCTCGGTAAAACAAGACACTATCGGCGCAACGTTCAAGAGATTCTCGCGAATCAACAGGTGACTCTCTGCCTCGCACTGTAATAACCTCCCTCGAGATTATTATTCGTGTCCTGATCTTGTTTCAAGCACAATCATCGGAAATTCTATTAATAGGCGGGTTAAGCGTCCGAAACGGAGCAGAACCTAACGTTTCCGCGTCCGATGTGGCAGAAAGACGAATGCGAACGGCGCGCGACCGAGTTAACGCGCACAATAAAGCGTTAGTCGCGTCGCGATCCGCGACCATAACGGACGACGGGAGATACCGTCTGGTTTTCGCATAAACGTTCGCCGGGGCGCGCGATCTCGCCGCGAGATCGTATCTCCGTGAATCACGGACAGTGACGAGCATCGCGCTTGTATCTCGCTGTTTACAACAGCCTTAAGGGTCTGCGCCGCGCCGGAACGAGAGGAGAGCCTGTGCGACACGCAGCCCGATTAGCGCGACGTGTCGTAAATCACGGTCGTTACGGTTAATTGCATCGCGACTCTATGGAGATGGTATTGGGCCGCGGCACGAAAATCGCCTGCAAAGTACTGTTTTACCTTCTCTATGGTCCCCCGGCAGGGATAGAGCGAGACGGAGCAACAGGTGCCCGCTCGCTCGAATCGATCGAAGTCGGTGGTCCCGCTCCGAAATTCTTACTCTTATCTGTTGCACCTTGCTTCCACTCTGATTCCGTGTCACCTACACACTCGCGGTTGTCGCGACAAACAGGTAGAACAACTCCGGCCGTGCCGGCTCGCTCTCGAATCTGTTTCGACCGCGGTTGTCGCGAAACGTGCGAATGTCTCGCGAACGCAGAGTTTCCAGAATGACCTTTTCGGAACCAGCGCACTCCGCGTTACTTTTTCTGATTTCAACGGACGAATTTTCTGCGTCGAAGCGAGCCGTGCAACAGGTACACGCGCGGATCCCAGTTCTTCGCTGTAATCGTCCCACGCACTCACTCGCGGCCGGACAGCTTGCGTAACAGCGGTCTAACGACGACGGCGACGACGACGGAGGCTACCGCGAAGAGGAACCACTCGCGGGTACGTTAGGCGAACGCACTCTCGTCGGCTGGTCGTCGACAGGTGCCAAGGGAACGAGCGACGACGACAACGGTCGTGGTCAAAACGCGAAAACGGACTCGTGTGCCGGTGCTGTTCGACACCGACCCTGCACTGGCACATATCGCCGAAGCACGTGCACGCGAGGCGTGTGCGAGCCGCGAGGAGGAGACAAGCGATGCAGCCGAGGTAGCTAGCTCGCGAGAGAATGACTCACGGCTTCTCTCTTCTCTCTGGTGCGCGCGAGGACTACACGCCGATTCGCTTCTCTACTCTTCTCTGCTCTTCTCTTCTCTTCGCTAGGGAGCCTGCGTGACTCGGATTTCGAGCTACTGCTGACCCGAGCTACCGGTTCCTGTTCTCTGGGCTCGACCCTTCCGCGACCCCCGACCCTCGACAACGAGCTCTTGCTGCGCGAATCTTTGCACAGGCATCGCGGCGCTAATCATTGACAACCTGTGTCGCTGCCGACAGTGATCGATTGTTACTTTTGTCCAGATGGATCGAGGCGAGATTAGTTCGGGCGGGGACAGTGGTTGGCGGTGGAGTAGTGGTTCGATTGCGTTAAGAACTGGAGCAAAGAAGCCATGCCTACTTCAGACAGTCTCCGTAGAGAGATAGACTCGTATCGCTATATCTTGTTTTGTAAACTACGAGACACTTCGGTGCAATAAAAAAGCTCCCGATTATCTGGAAAATGCTGCCTTGACTATTTCTGCATTGGGAGAAAAGAAGCCACGTTTAAGTCACTCATTCAGCGACTCGCGAAACAAGCAACGATAAAATTGCCTATCGGTTTGTTCCGTCATTAAATGAAGTAAAATGAAATAGCATGCAATATATTTCATTTAGTCACGATTAAATTTTTAATCAATTTTATCGAGCAACGTTCGTGCGTTACACCAGCCCGTGATTGTCACCTAAGGGGTTAAGACAGTCCGCATAGACAAGAAGCGATGCGAATATTTATTGAAAATGAGGTCAAAATCAGGAACCATAAAATCACGTCTACATAGAGCATAGGTAATTTCAACTGTTTAAATCGCTTAATTATAAATCGTAACCTTTCCCGTGATACGCCAGAACTATTATAATATTCCTTTTATATATATATATATATATATATATATATATATATATATATATATATCTTAACATTTTAACTGGCTTAGTCCTACTCTTTTGTATTGGCTCCTAGTCTAAGTCCGCTAATTCTTTTAGAAGTTCACTTCGTTGTCTTATGTAACAAAGGGGTTTCTCGTTAAAATTACCAAATCACCGAATAAATAAATAAGCCAATGCGAACAGACTTATATCAGTTTCATTGGCATCACGTTGTTCCAGGGAGGCACACCGAGAAGCTATCAAAACGAAGAGGGCGTTCCCTGAAAACTAAAGAGCAATTTCTAAATTAGCTGAAGAAAGAAGTAGAAAAACATGAGAGGATATAACGAGGATAGGTTAAGAGTGGCTTAGCACAATTTCTAGACGACAGTGGAAAAAAAACGGCGCAGCGAAGCTCGCAGCGAGACGATTGTCGCGGAAGGTTACACCGTTTCCCGACGAGCTCGTATCGAATTAGGACTGCGCGATTCTGGGCTAATGGTACACGCGTAATCCAATCGCGACTTGGAAAGCCGTTCGCGACCGTGGCACGCACGCTCGCTGCCCCGTTAAAGAGGTCTCGCGACGGCCGCCATCGCTAATAGACGCGTGCCCCGGTGCACATTTCGCGACAACCTGTTACCTAGAAGTTCTCGTTTACACGATCGTTCGATCGCCAAAGGGGAGAAGAACCGTCCGGACGCGAAACCAAGGAAGCCTAACGAGAAAGAGGAAAGCCTTGATCTTCGGAGTCTCGAATTCGCGGTTGCAAATCGAGGCGATCCATCTACCGCTCGAAGGTTCTATTACGCCCACGCGCGGACGAGAGTCCAGTTCGTGTCGAGGTTAAACGTCAGGCCTGAACCGTGCTAAACCTAGATTGCGCTGGATCGAGGGTGTTCAAGGCCTACAACTAGGCTGAGCGTCGCGTAGCCTAGACCTAGGCTGGCTGGAACAAAGGACGCTGGCGACGTTCTTTCGAGAATCGCGGAGCCGCGAGCCACGTGGTCCGCGTGGTAAGTCTCGCAAAGCTCGTAAAGTTTCGTATAAGCTCGTAAAGTCTGCCAGCCGGTGCAATCGAGCGGGTTCGTTTAGCGGCGCCGTGTTGCAGTCGCGAATTAAGATCCATACCGAACGGAGACCCGGCCTCGCTGATTAGCGAGCCTTTCGGCTTCGCTTCCGCCGGTGTTTGGCAACTGATAAATCTATAAATACGAGCACGTGCTCGCCGCGAGGGAGAGAGACGGAGAGAACGGAGACGGCTGTCTTCGGTAAACAGCTGCCCAAGCTAGATTACACGCCACTTCTCTGCCAGTAAATCAGCCGTGGCACACATATTCGCCGTCGGCCGGCGCGAATCGATAGAAATTTATTACGAACCACGACGCCTATGCGAGAGAGCATAACCGGCCGACGACAATCGAAACTTCGCTCGGATACCAGCGCACCCGGTCGTTTTCATTGCGCAAATTATCGACGCGGCTCATAGGCGTACCCGTGCTGCACCTCGACAAACCGAGGCGCGGCCGTCGTGCAAACTCTACGGGAAATGAATTTACAGGCGGCCACTGTCTCGCAGACCCGCTGGAGAACGATCCTAATCCAATCTGTTAAGAATTCTGTGGCTGCCTGGAAGAATGCCGCAAGTCACGTGTTTTCACTTTCAAGATTCACCGATGCTTCGCGTTAGTAGCGTTTCAGATAACATAATTTTGTTCAATCCATAGAATTTGTTTTCACGATATCTCTTTCTGATAAATACGTAAATCTCATATGCTATAGTTCCGTTAATACTTCAATTTTTCAAACTGCGACTTGTGGCGTTTTTCCTTAGAGCCACAGAATTATCGCCGAGGAAAATTCCTCGAGGTCGAACGGGTCGACGGAACTAATAATTTCATTGTTAACACTTCGACTGTCATGCAAAGAACGTCAAAATCTCCATAAAATTGAAGTATTCTATTCTATTTAGCAAATTAAAACTGACAAGTTACGTTCAAGCAATTACTTTTCCAGCACAATTTGCGAAGTCTACTCACATTAGGAAGATGTAAGAAATTAGCGTAAACATTAATATTCAACTTTAAGCAAATAATTTCGTCACCCATGTATGGGCGATGTAGCAGTAAAAATGTTAATTTTTTATTTAAAGTAGATTTAAAGTTAGTTCAATATTGAATCACACTCGCGACGAAAACTTCGACGAGGAAATCAACTAAATACGTATACATTCTATTTTTCTGTGAAGCGAACGAAGGCAGGCAATAAATATAAATTTTTCTTGTCCTTTAGAAATTCCAATTCCCAATGCTGTGAAAGGAATCACACAGCAAGAAGTAATTTATGAATATTCTTCCGCCCACAGCAATTGAAGAGATATATTACTTCGTGCTCATGGATATCGAAGTTTTACTTAGTAAACAGACACCTACAGTGAACAATTTAGCTCGTACCATTGGTAGAAAATCATCAACTAACAAAATGGAGGCTGCTTGTAACAGAGATTTCGAGAATTTGTCCGCATCGAGACATCGTCTGCTGATCATAGCTATCAAAGGCACGATGCCACGAGCTTGATGACCCTAAATCAAGTTAGATCTCCGACGCCCGGTGACCACCGCGTAGGCTAAATTCTCTGAAGCTTATTTCTGGAGCTGGTGGTCTCCTCGCGGAAGCCTGAATGGAATATCGAGTGGAATGTAGGCCGGATCGGGCGCGCTGGAAGCGAAAACGTGCGTCCTCCGGTACGCAGACCCATTTCGCGACGCTGACCTCGTGAATGGGGCACAACGGGCAACACCGCGAAGAAATGCTGATCGAGTGTAGCAGATTAATTATCTAAATTTACCGCGGAGCGAGACGAGGCGAAGCGGACGACCGGCTAGCATCCACGCTCGCGCATGTCGACGATTTATTTTTGAAGCGAGCCGTGCCCCGGAATCATTGTAACAGTGTCCCTAGTGGTGTCCCTGTTTTTACAAACGAAATGTAACGTTCCGTTCGACTTCTCCTTCGACTGCTTTTGCTAATTACTAATTTTAATACCAATGCGCATATTTAACACTAAATCTGCCGAATATGAAAGTGACTCGCAAGCGACGCTTTTTTGAAAAGATAATACCGAATTTACTTAGACGTAGTTGCCAGTTTTTTATAATGTACGACTGAATATAGAAATTCATTCCATCATTTCTTGTAAACTGGTTCTTAGAATATCAACAGTTTTAGAAGAAAACATATGAAACCGGTCATTTAGACCGGTAAGGTAGGTTTAGCGTTAAAGAAGAGAAAAGCGACAGGAGTTTGTAGCCAGCATCAAATACATGTTTCCGTGAATGTCACAGAATCTATCTTCAGTAGGGAAATTTTTAAATGTTTACGTTACCTTAACACAACCGCAGAATTTCCCAAGTGAAGTTGAGTTGTTGTTCTTATCAGAAACATCGAAGTTGTTATTTGTTTTATTTCCTCTTCCTAAATTATCCATTTTTGTTTACAAGTTGCTCCATTCCTGGCAACGCGATGTCTACAGCAGCTTGCCGAAGACGAAGGACATCGATACAAATATGCAGGACGGAACACAAGTTGTAGGACAATTGAGGAGAATTTACTGTGTGTAGTTGGCAAGTTCACGATAGGGTAGATTCCGATCTGATCTTCTTATTTTAAAGAATACCGAAAGTCGGTGTTTTATATAACGATTTTGAAGCAATCTGAAGAAGTGGAGAATTCATTACTTAAGAGGTGAAAACGTCTGGGTCTGGTGAATTCTGTTACGGATTAGAGTGTCAAGAATCTGAACGCTCGATTGTGGGCTATTCTTTAGATCATTTAGATAGACAACGTGCCATAGTTGCTTGCAAATAGGCAGCGCATAACGTTAACGTAAGTTCTGTGGGAAATGAACGATGCATAGCAAAGTAAAAGATTGAAGCTGCAAAACGAGTCTACGTTTATGGTATGACTGGTTCTTAAGCCATTTGCATCTGGAAGCGGAATAATTCCCGCGTGATGATTATTAACTATTGGCAATTAGTTAACCATTTTCAAGATTCGTTGTGAGATTATTTAACTATCGCGTAGATGCTATGCTACTTAGCCCGTATCACAAGAAAGTCATGGACAAGTGCACATTATGCGAACTAATCCGCAATTAGTTAAGAATTAGTAAATAGTTGGTAATCATTACACGCGAATGGAAATCGACTGAGGAATGATAACTGAAATATCGACAAGTCGTCAGAAATCGGCAATTTTCTTTGCGGAGCTACTACTGTAAGTTCCCGGGAATTCCGCAAAACTCGATGGTCTTCCCACGCGGGATAAAATTGAATTCGAAAGCCCGGATATAGACACGCGTGTTTCGTCGACGACATAACGTTTCAGAGCGAGAGAGCCTCAGGTAGTTTTCGGTCGTTTTGGTTTCGTTCGGGTTCGAATGGCTTTAGGTGGCATAACTGTTCATCCATCTGGCCGATGCTATAAATGCACCGGGCGGTGCACGTTGTCCCACCTTTCTCCTCGGGGCTTCGCGACGCGACGCTGCGCTGGAAGGAGCGAGACTGGTCCCTCCCCCGCGGTTCTTCCCCGTTTCGCCCCCCTTTGTTCCCCCGACCCGGTTCCCCACTCGAGGCCAATTAATTCGTTATTACCGCATTGCTGGCCCGTAAGTCACGGAGGGTAATTACCGGCCGGTAATTTCACCGCTGCTCAGTTACGCTTCGGATAATGGACGCGCCGTGCAGCAGCCTCTCTCGGTTAACAGTTCCAGGCACGATCCGAGGAACGATACGGTCTCGCCGATCGACCATTGATTCCTCGCCTCTCGCTTTCTTTGTCTCGCGACCTCGATCTTCGAGGCGGACGCGCCGAGCATGAAACCTCGTCATGTTTTCACGGGTAAACGTCGGTCTCGGTGGCGACGCGCGCGCACGACATGATCGAAAACTAAAGAGTTTTCTTTCCGAGACAGACCTTTGTTGCGCGGCTAATCGAACGCCTGGAAACTCCGCGTCGTCGCGGCTAATGGACGCGGATAATTATGGAGGAAACCCGATATCTTGATTAGAGAGACACCAGCGGTACGCTGCACGGTTAATTGAGCAGCGACGGGATTCATCGATCAATCCGCTCGATCCCGACAGGCGTCAACAAACGTGGGAACGCCGGCAGACGCCGAAATGTGTCAGCGCCGCCGCCCCTTCCAAGATGGAACATTTTAATCTAATGGAAGTGCGCGACTGCGATCTAGCACGCAGTATTACCAGAACAGAGGATCTTTCGTCTTTAACCGGTTAGCTGTCGCAACCTCTTTGTGTAAGTTAAAAAGTGTGTAAGTTACTATAATTATACTGTGCATATGTTTCTTCGGTTTTTGTTTAAATACGCCACGTTTATAAAATATATATTTTAATAAAGAATATCAAAGTATACATTCTTCTTAACCAGTTTTTTCGTCAAAAGCAGCTAACTGGTCAGTTCATTCTTAAAGCGATCTACTGTTTCTTCCTGGTTTTCCCGAGGTTATTTTCGAACGAAATTTGTGGGCGACATACCCTTGCAACAGAAATCTTACAAAATTCAATCGAGAGTCAAGAGCGTGAAACTTTGATTTACAGTCGCGTGGCCAACAGGAAGCTGGATCGGGCCGCCGTCAGGCGATCCCAATTCGAGATCTCCGCGGGTTTGTATATTGTATTTTAACACGACAGGCCCGTTGTTAAGCGAACTTATCGGGCATCGGTCCCCGACTCGTCGAACCGGCTCGATCCGATCGACGATCCACGGCGTAGATAATGCGCGGCGTCCGGAACGCTGGCGCCTTATCATCTTTGCATAGTGGACCATCCGGCCCGAGAGCAGGAGCAGAACTTTTATCCTCTATTTTGCCAGTAACCTGCGCGTTCTGCGCGCGATAATAAAGCTTACCTCCACGTGTGCGGCGAGAATCCTGAACACGTTTCCCCGCACTGCAAACACGGCTGGCCCTCCTCGACGTCCGTGATCAGGACACCCTGCGAAACGAAGAAAACCGCGTTTTAGACTCGTCGGCCTCAACCGCCTCGCGGCAACCATGCTGCGCAATCGTTGTTAAAAATGATCGCGACCTCGCGATTGGGTCATAATAATTACGACACGGTGAAAGGTCTGGATCATCACAAATGTCAGTCGATGAAGGATCCCCGGGATCTCTTCACAAAGACACGCTTGCTGACTTCTACAGCCTGGGGAGAGTGCTGGAGGAACTTTTAACGATTCTAATAGGTATACACCTTTCTCTTGTCGTTGCGGTTCTTCTCCGTTTCTCTTCGTTCGAGAGACAGACTGTAGAAGGCAACAAATGGAAACAAAAACTAAATCTACTCTGACGATAATCGCAATCGTTACCTCGCTCCTACAATGATAGTACTGGGGTGTACAGTGCTAGGAACATTAACAAAGTATTTCCAGTCTTCTTCTATGGAAAGACAGGCTATAGAAGTACAGTGCTAGGAACATTAACAAAGTATTTCCAGTCTTCTTCTATGGAAAGACAGGCTATAGAAGGTAGCAAATGGAAACAAAGAACTGGATGTACTTTGACAACGGTCGCAATAGATTATGACCATGTCTCTACATTCTACGAACTATTACCGTGGAGTGACAGGACAGAGAGTACTATTATCAAAATGCCTTTAGTTCTCTTATAGCTTCTAGTTCTCAGTAATAAATGGGAGCAGACTACTACGGATACATTGACAGAACCCATAATTAGATTGCAGATTTTAAGCATTTACGACGAAATTAAGTAGATGCAACTTCTAATAATAGAAATATTAAAAGAGCTTACATATGTCAATGAATTATATTATATTTAGACTGGGGGAATTTATGCAAATTTAAAATTGTCAGCATCAATTACAAAATGCAGGAGCCATGTGCAATCTTGTTTCTCTCTTAAATAATTTTAATGACTTTTAATTAACATGTCAATATTTTTAGTTGTTTTTAATTTGTTCACTATTCCACGTTTCACCTGTACATTTTTCCCATTAATGCATAAAACCGCAGTCTAATCATATTGAATCTATTAAGACGTTGAAAGAAAGAAAGATGTTGTTTCTATTTCTCGCAATCAATGCAGACAATTTTTATTTCGTGGTTCTAGGATAACATTATGTTTGCTTCCACTTACTGCCGACCAGATTCCCTCGATAATCCCGTTCCGCAACGATTTATAAAAATGAGAGCTCAAGCTTCACGGTCTGGTAGCTTAAACCAGTGTCGGAGGGAGAGAAAGAGCGAGGAGGGCGGTGCGGAGAAAAATTGAATCATCCTCTGGCGGCGGCGTTCATAATTACGTGCGAAGCAGGACAAGGTCGAAGCCCGAGTCCGGTAATTAGGAAAAGTTTTTAATTGTCCTGTTGCCGAGAGCGTCTCGCGACGTTCGACGATCGCGACCGTTTTTCGACGCGTCGATGCCGCTTTCGAAAGCCGCGCTCCGCGATAGGAAGCAGATCGTAACGACGCCGTTGAGAGATCGATCCTCGAGCAGTTTGAGGGTTTAGCAAAGCGTTTATCGAGAGATAAAAGGAAGCGGCTCCGATGGAAACGGTCGAAGCGCGTTGGATGCGTTCAAGAACCTTCCGGCCGGCATATATGGTCGGTCCGCCCACGTGTGGCTGCTCGGCGGCAGCCGCATCGCCAAATATCGAGTAGACGAGAGGCACACGCGATGGAAAATATGTGAGCCGTCGTGTCTCTAGCTGTCTATATATAGTAATCCTGAATAATGATCTCCGAGGCGAGCGCCGCTCTGGGTCCCCTCCGTCTAATTAACATATTTTTCGTCCTGACTCACGAGTGAAAGGACCGGGTACCCCCGTTTTTCTCCGGCACGGCCAGCTGGAGATCACCGGGACACCTTCTCGTGTATCTTTCCGTGTGAATTATTCATTTGTCTCGTCGGTTTCGGACGGGTCGCACCTTTCAACGATCCCGGAGATTAAAACGATGCTACCAAGAGAGAACTGTACCGGCATCAGTCCGCAAGCTGAATCGTTTCTCCACTTTTTCCAGACGATATCCCCGACAGCGAGATAGACATTTAAAGGCAATTGACGGCTTGCCCCACATTAAATTAAATTCTTTTAAATCGACGGAAACGTCTGTTCTTGTTATTAATATTAAACCTGTTAACCGAGTAAGACGAAATGTTTAGTCGAGTAAAATCAAAGCTGTGCTTCTCGCAGCTAAAACAAATAAACTATGTTAACACGGAGAACCAAAAAGGACGAGGTATTATACCTAGAGATGGGCCGAAAACTGATCTTGCGAGAAAATAAAATTATTCATTGAATACAATTACGATGACAATTTTATATAAGCGATTGTAATGGATTAGTGAAATCATACCAATCAAAATGTGTTTGAAGTCTAGACAGAAGCTCAATTGTATTATTATTAGTTAAAAATAAATTCATATCGTCACCATATTCTTTGTTAATTGATTATTCAAATGATTATTTACCCGGGTTTCAAGAGTTTCGAATAGCCCATCTCTAACCGCAACATAAATGCCATAGAATTATAGAGAAAGAGGGCTTATCGTGGTTGCAAAGCGCGAGACCGTTCCCGTTAAACATCTACCGCAATTTCTCGATCCGTTCGCATTTTAATTTCGATTGAAATCACCGGGGTTTGTTGTTCTCCTCGTTCCCGGGACGAGAATACGCGTGACGCGGCCGTACGCATGCGAGCAGTGGCAAGCGATTACGTCACTTCTCTGCGGCCAACGCGACTAAACCGTCGCAGTCGAAATCCCGATCCCCTGGTCGTCGATTTAACTAGAATTCCGTGGAGTCACAGTCGAAACATCGACGATGACGGTTCCATCGGCAGCGCGTCATCGATTGCAACGGTAGACGTCGATCATCTCGCTCCCGGACAAAGGCTGCGGACTTTTTCCGCCACGAAGAGAGATGTGATCCGCGGGCTGCGTGCGTGTCCTACACGCGGCGCGACCATTCCGCTTGTGGGCGGTTCGCTGACATTTCCATGACGCGTTGCCCAATAGACCGTGGAATTACGTAAGGACATTGAAAACTTGCATCGCGGGCTACCCTAGTCGAACTGCTCGAAAAAATCGCGTCTCCTTTCTCCGTTTTCTTAAAATGCACGCTCGAGTACGCGTTTCCAAAATGGCGTTCTCAGACTCCCAAGATTGATGAGGATACAGCCATTGGAGAATGAATTTCTTGAGCACGACAGGGCCTTTTGTTGTTAGAATTAATTGCCACGACCATAACGTTTGGACTTCGTGTTTAACTTTGATGTACTTGTAGGTAATAATAGAATAATAATGCAGATAATCTCGTGTTTGAATTGGGGAAGCCGTAAATGTTTAGAAACGGCACTCGTGCTCGGAATATGGTCACATTCTTTGTTAATTGAGTGGTGTAAAGATTACGTCTGCAGGTTTGATTATAGCAACCGTTACGACGATTGTACCAAATAAGAAGCTTTTCTTTCTCGTTTCCGACGAACGGAATACAGTTACTCGACCGTTTAACTGCTCTTTTTCATAGATGCGTTTAATCGATTACAGTAAACTCAATTTTGATTTGTTCTATATCAAAAATATATAAATCTTCTTGGTACGTGACTAAATGCGCAAACAGAAATCCCATACTAAAAAACCTTGTAGCCAAAAAGACCAAAACCGAAGACCTTAGTATACCCCGACAGAAAGTTATTTCTGCAGTATCACATTCTAGATCAGA
This sequence comes from Augochlorella aurata, assembly GCA_028455555.1. NCBI lineage: Eukaryota > Metazoa > Arthropoda > Insecta > Hymenoptera > Halictidae > Augochlorella > Augochlorella aurata. The sequence goes on along the minus strand of CM052168.1, from coordinate 9,805,250 downwards.
GTGTATCCCGAATCAAGCCGAATCGATCACAGATCGTTTCTTGCAAAGGACATTTCCCTCGACAGAACGAATCGGCTGTAATTACATCGGAGTATTAATTGCCATTAGAGACGGCGATCGGGGGACGCAAGACTGCAAGACTGCAAACAGCAGGAGAACGCACGCGAGAAAGTCAACGTTCGCTATCAGCTCGAAAAAGAGGTTCGACGGCCAGGTACCGACCGTGTCGATTAAAGGATTAGCGAGACCGTTGACAACCGGGCTACCGGACGGTTCACTTTCACCCCGATCGATCTAGCCGGCTCTCGATTATTATTTCGGCGAGCTATCAATCGAAACGCGTTGAACGCGCGCGGCCCGCGAGCGGAGGCAGAGAACGCGGCTAGAACTCGCGGCGCGGGAAACCAGTCGCATAGGGTTGGATTGGAATGAAAAAAATTTCACTCGTCTACTATGAATTTAATCAAAACTTTCTACATTGGCTCGCTCATATATGCGCTCGTGTGGCTGATAATCCTGCAGAGATAAACGAGTAATTACGTTCATGATTACTTTCACTTGTTTCATACATGTTCGGTCGGTTTCATCGTGGCCGGACAGGCGAGTATCGCGCGGATGCGAGCCGCGTGATGCAACTCGCGGAAACCGACGGCGTTAGGCACCACCGCGTGCTTATGGTTGTCGAGAAAACGGAATCGCTGTACAAAACGTGGCAACCGCTCGCGATCCGATCGACGAGTCCAAGGATTGCATATGTTTGCATGGAACTATATTCCTGTTTCGTAGTGGCATTCCTGGAGAGTATTCCCTCGTTAAAAAATTCGCATAAATGACGACGAAATATCTTGGATATACAGCAATTCCAAGCTATCCTCGTTTTTATCGAAACAGTGCTTTTTACATCGGTACCAGAAATGTCTCGAAGACTGGCAATTCGATTTGCTAAATATTATACAGAGATTTTCACAGTACTATGATCTAATATATGCCATAGCACTTTTTTACGTTTTATGCATTAAGCGAAGACTGCTTTATTGTCGGAAAGAATTCGTTTATGTACGAATCTTCGGTTCCAACGCCATGAATGTTTGTCGAATCGACGACGGCAAGAATCTTTGCACGAACGAGCAGACAATTTCTCAGCAAATATTTACTCTACCTCTTCGAATGACCATAGACATTTCTAGTATCACTTGTGGTACGATATTTTATGGAGACACTCTCGAAAGGCCACTCTACGAAAGGCGTATACTTTTCGCACAGAAAACCAGCGAAACATATGTAACCCCATGAGAAAACCGTTCACAGAGATCCACCAACACACTTCGCGCACGTAAGCTTGTTCCATCGAGTGGCAGCTGTAGCACCAGGGCAGCAAGCACCAGTAGCAGCATGTAGACGCCGGTGAAAATCAGAGAGAAAGAAAATCGTGAATCGAACAACGATAAAATCCCTCTCCCTCCATCCCTCTCCCTCTCATCTCCTCCATCGATTAATGAATATCGCTTCTCGCTTCTGAACCATAAACGACTGATCGAACGCGATTGACTCATGAAAATGCCATACCCCTTCGCGATAGTTCCAGATTCTTCGGGACGGTGTCATAACGCCTCGTCCCGACGGGAAACCGGGCTCCCTGGGCCTCTGTCGACGACGGTCCTCGTCGTCCTCCTCCTCGGCCTCGTCCCCGCTGTCCTCTTCGTCCTCGTAACGCCTCCGCCTGCCCACGTGCAGCTCCTGCGCCGGTCGCCGCCGACGTCTCCTCTCGACGGTGCTCTCAGGACTAGATCGGATCCTGATGATCGTGGCACCGTTCCTCTCGCGGTGAGACGAGTATCTGCCGTCTAGATCCTTAGACTGATCCGCGTCTCCCACACCGTAAACGTTCGCGTGCTCTTTGCGCTGCTTCTCGTCGCGTTCGTTCGGTCTCTTCTCCCTGATCTCGAGAAGAGACCCCATTTCCGGAGAAGGATCTCGCTCGATCTCCGAATGTCCTTCGGGGTTCGACCGGTACCTGCTGTTTTCTCTGAGATACGTAGCAGCAAACACCCTGTTGCTCTCGTGCCAGGAGTTCGCGTCAAAGTCCTCGCGGTCCTTGCAGTTCTCGTGACACTCGTCTCTCCTCGGTGGACTCAGAGGTCGGGAGTGTCTGTCCGACTTCCTGTCGAACGAGTCGTGGCTCTTGCTCCTGAGGGACACTCGTCTTTTCGTCGAGGCATCGCGATCCTTCGAGGAACTCCTTCTTTCCTGATCAAGGACCTCTTCGTCCGGAACCTCGCCTTCGGTTTGATAGGAAGCTGGGCCGAACTCGACGTAACGACCGTTCGGAGAAGTTCTTCGCCTGGAATCGTCCAGGCTGCGGAAGCACACCTTGCCAGGCTCGCTACTTTCGTTTTTGTAGACGTTCCTTTGGCCCGGACCCACTTCCTCGTCGTGGTCTTTGTATGAGATCCCGGCGAACTCCACGGTCTTCTCTTTAAAAGAGTTCTTGCGGCCTACGTCGCTTGAACGATGCTTGAAACTGACCTTGCCCGCTTCCGCCTCCTGCTCCTTGTACGAGTGGATCCTCGGCGGCCCCTCGTCTTGCTCCTTGAACGTTATCCTGCTGACGCCGTGTCCTTTCGCGGTTTTTCTCTCCTCCTCGTTGCTGCAGGTCCTCGCCGAGATCCTCCCGTAATCCGAGCTTTGCTCCTTGAACGAGTTCTTCCGTCCGACGTCGAACCCTTGTTCCTTGAACGAGCCTCTTCTCGACACGTGTTCCTGATCCTTCCGAAAGCTCTTCTCGGTGTCCTTGAACGAATTCTTTCGGTGAACGTCGGTCTCCTGACCTTTTAAGGACGGTTTCCCACCGAGGCTCGATTCTCGACTTTTCTTCGCGTCTCCGGTCTTGAAGGAACTTTTCCTCGTCACCTGACGATCATACTCTTTGAACGACTCTTTTCTACCTAGGTCGCCGGCAGTGTCCTTCGAAGAAGCTCTTCTGGACGAGTCTAGGTCTCTCCTAGGCTCCAGAAGCGCTCGCTCGTATCTTTGTATCCGAACGTCGAAGTCTTCAGGATTTCCCTCGTAAGCGTAACTCCTTCTTTTAGGACTGTCTTTTCTACGAGAAGGATCGTCCTCCACCTCTCTAGACCGTCTACGACTCTTATCTAAACCGTGCACGTCACTCTTCTGTCGAAAATTCTCGTTCTCTCCAATCGACTCGTTCGATTTGTCGAGCCTCCGATCGACCGACCGATTTCTGCTCTCTTCGAGCTCGTTTCTGCCACCTTCCCGGATCCTAGATCTCGCTGTACGTCGATCCTCCCGTCTGTCCTCCTTCTGGATCCCAAACTCTCTATCACAATCCTCGCGATCCACTCGGTTATCACCTCGACTCGCGCTCTTCGATCTGTACTCTTCCTTTTCAGGGCTGAGGGAGTCTCGATCCCTCTTCGACTTCATCTTCTCTTCTTCCCGGGACTTGAATCGCTCGATCATCGCCCTGATCCGTCGATCGGGCGATCGCCCGTCCACAGCCAGGCTCTCGATCTCCCTCAGAAGCAGGTCCCTCTCGTCGATCGCTTGAGAATCGTTTTTCCGTTGCGTTCTCGAGGACGCCTTCGCGTCGGACCCTTCCCAGGTGTCCTTTCTTCTAGATCTGTGAGACTGATCGCGATCGACGGATCCGGTCCTACCTCGATCGTCATGGTGCTCGTGCTTGGCGAAATCGTGTCTGGATCGTCCGTTCGTCAGCCGCGAGTCCTCGAACCGATCCGGTTGCTTCTTAGAGCCGAGCCTGTCGTCCTGGGCGATGTTCTTGATGTCCCAGGCGCCGAAGTGCTCCCTGCTCTTTTTGTAGAGCTGGTCCGGGTCGTCGGCCAGTCGGTCTCTATGGTCGCGGCCATTTTTGGTCTCTTCGTTCTGCTTGGTCATGCCGAAGTGATACCGATTCGTCCCGTTCTTGTACGATTTCAGGCCTTGATCCTCGCGGAAGTGGTCCCTCCTGGCGGGGTACGCCGCCACGTCGGCGCCCTCCTTGATCGTCGAGGAGCCGCGAAGCCTGGACGACATTGCCGCTGGTTCTCCGCGGTGCTCGTTCTCTCCGACTCTCTGTAACTGTCCGCCGTCACGCTGGAAACTGTTCAAGGCTCCGTGACGGTTCTCCGCGAGTCGATTCCGCGCGACGCGAGGCGAGGCAATGCGAGGCGGTGATCTCGATCACAGAAGTCCGCACGGTTCTCGATCACCACATGTCCACGGCGCGGGGATCGTCCGGATCCGGGAATCTATCGTCGAGTCCTCGCGAGCGACATCGATCGGTCGTGGAACTGGTCGCGCGTTTCGAGACGACGATGGGCGAGGAGCTTGGCTCGGCTCCGTCTCATCGATCCGAAGACGATCGAGACTGGGATCGCGGCGCAGGATGTGGATTCTCGGCGAGGATTCGCGACGTACGAGGATCTCTTTCGGTGTCTGGCTCCTTTTTCGCGAAACGAAGCCAAGCCGGCTCTCTTCGGCGGAACGAGCGGAGCAGACGACCCTGAAAGTCGTCTGTGGACTTTCACGAACGCGAGCACTTTGCCGGTCGGAGTCACCACGAGAGTGTGCACCGGAGGAGAGCGTGTTCCTCCTCTCCCTCTCCCCTCGGCACTCGGCTCGCCCGGCTCCCTTCCTCGATTCCTTCTTCCACCAAGCCGTCCGTGCGCCCGTCCCCCGTCTTCTCCCTCCCCCTTTCTCCTCCTACCTCCTTCAGTGCCCCCTTTCGTCCTCGCGTCCTCTCATCCTCTCGTCCTCTCGTCCTCTCCTTCGAGCACTGCCGCCGCCTTCTTCCTCGCTGTCCTCTGTCTCCTGCGGTCTCCGATCGGTCCTCCTCGAGGTGAGGCGGACCACTCGATTCTCCCGTTAATCCGGCTCCTCCGCGGCCTCCTCCCGATATCAACCGCGACACCGCCACGTGAGCTCGGGCCCAGGCTCGAGTTCACCGGGATTCTGGGACTCCCGCAAACGATGCCGGAAAATCCTCTTCGTCCTTTTTAGAACCATCTCAATTTAATATCTCTTTCGAACGCCGGCGTACTATGTTCGATCTTATTTTTGCTCATAAAGTTATAAACGGACTGATAACCGTTCCCGAGATTCTAAATAAGAGTAACTTAATAACTCCGTGTCCGTTCCTTAGACACCGTCATCTCCTGATAGATGAAACCCACCGTACTCTTTATGATCAATGTAATTACATTAACAGATTTATCAGGACTATAAACTCTTATGGTAACAACATTCTTTTCTGTGATTATCAAATCTTCCGACGTAATTTACGCTGTGTACTTTCTAAGTCATATTTTGTTATCTAAGCGATATTTGACCCGTTTAATTAATAAATGATAATAGTAATAATAATAATAGTAACAGTTTCTCCGGACAGTATACCAAAACACTTCGATTGTAAGGACACCCGAAGGAGAGAGTAGGCGAAATCTCAGTTAGTGTTCGTCGGTCATTAGTCTGCCTCGTTGGTCATTAGCACTCGTGGTCTATTTGCTCGGTAAGACTTGCTGTGTTAATTAGAACACCTGCAGTTGGTTACGGTGTCAATCTATACACTTTTCACAGTCGGTGTGTCAATCGGGCACTTGCAGTTAGACAGAGCGTCGATCGGGATGCTTTTTACAGATCTTATGGTCTGTATGTCGATTTAGATACTTTTTTCAATCAGCATGTCGGTCGGGATCCTTTCTCCAATCAGTGTATCGGGAAGTACACTCCGATCCAAAAACAGAAACTAGAAAAGATTCTACAGTCCTTCAGCAAGCATTCCGTTATGGAAATAGTTACGTTAAAATTCCAAAAATAGTTTATATTCTTTTACAGAAAATTTCAATCAAGTGAAACTTTCAGCAGCCATAGCTCTTTCAAAGTTCTGTTCTCAGCAATGGCTCCTTCTCACCTCGAGTACGGCTGTTAAATGTGGAATCCACCTCAGCAATGCTACTTTGATATGTTAGAAATAGTTCGGCATAAACTTCTGTGATATGTATGCTTCAAAGTATTTGAACTCGTGTCTGGTCTTAAATACAATTAAGAAGAACCATTACAGATCTACTTTTTATATTTAAACCCATAAACAGCATAATTGATTGTTCGACCATATTAGAACTCTTTAAGCTGAGAGTGCCATGCAAGTCACAGCGTAACATCTGACTAATTTATATTGACAGGAGCAAAACCTCACTAGGTTATCAAAAGTGTCACTTACATAACTAGAACAGCTAGAACTACGAACTACGTAATTTGAACAATAGAGTTAGATTATTACAACTTACACAACTCACACAAGCTTGTAACCAATATGGGTATCCATCATTTTGTTTTAAGTTTAGGTTTACTTAGTTTGTAAGTTTTTATAGTTTCTACAGGTATGTTTTATACATTTTTGTATTTCTTTATAGATATATATTTTGTATTTTTATATTTGTAATATAAAAAAGCTTATAAAGGTGGTTAATAAAGAATAGTAGTAATAAAAGGATCGAATCGTGCTTAGATCGGAGCTTCTCAGTCTCCAGAAGGAAACCAAGGCGTGGTCGCAGACTCGTCGCTCGTCCCTCCGATCGTTTTCCTCCCAAGTGTCGCCGGATCACCGGTTTCCTCCGGTCGCTTATCGACAAGGTGTAATCGCGTAATTATCGCTCGCGCGATCGGAAGCCGCAAATTATCCCGAAACTGTGCTGTAAATTGATACAGTGTCCCGTACACGGAGGCTGTCTAATTACAGTGATCTCGGACGAGGCGGTTCGGCCGCTTCTAATCGGATATCGTTTTCTATTACGGAGAGCGCTGGTTAGGACGCTTTCCACCGTTTTCTCGTCCCACGTATCTCGACCAGGGACCTTGGGAAAAATCGCGGAACATCGTCGCAGTTGACGAGAGCACCCTAACGAGTCCTCGGCGAGTTCTTAACGACTCCTGGAAAACGGGAGAATGGGTAGCCAGTTCGATCGACGTTTAATACCTATCCGGAGGACAACCTACGTCGCCTATCGAGCCGACAGAATGCTCCTAGAGAGCCCAAACAGCTCTCGAGGCTCCTCCCCTCTTATCTCGACTCGATAAAACACGAAATTCCGCGTTCTCGAACAGAAAACGCTGTCCCGTAATGGAGCCTCGAAATCTCTCGGAGCGGAAGAAGCGACTCGCGAAACTGGTTGCGCTTGACTCACCGCTCGGCTCTCAGAAAAATCAACCAGGAGGAAAACGAACGAGAAAAATCGCCGGTCCTTACTCGGAAATCCCGTCAAGGTGTCTTTTGGCTGACTCGATCCAGGGGAACGAACCCGGATGATTCACGCCGCGAAATAAAGCGGAGAACAACGACGAAAACCTGGTCCTTTCCCGCGGCAATCGATGAGTCTATCTGTCGAGCTGCTGAATCTCAACAATTTCGTAAGGCAATTTATCAGGCTCCAGCGAAAATGTTTCGAGATCAATAATACTGAGTGCATCATTTAGGTATCACAGGCTTCCATTTACCTGATTTTCAGAAGTTAACTTCTCAGCTGTGCAGATCAACTTTTGTAGCCGATTTCATATGCATTTTATCCATCATACTGTGTACAGTTCCTCTCGGCAAGTTTTTCTATAATTATTCTAAAATGTGTGAAGTTAATGAATCCATTCCAGGACAGTTCGAATAAAAATCGTAGGACTAGTGTATTTGTCGTAACAGGTAGAATTGTTGGTTTTCCAAGATAAATGCATTCGCCGTTCCCAGCTACGAAGCTAAAGATAGTTGTAAAAGCTATTGAAAAGACCAAATCAACAGCAGATAACCTGTACAAGGCTGATCGTGTCGGAATAAATTCCCAATTACTCGCACTACCACTTTTGCCAATAATTAACGTATTTGGCGTTTCGTTAGATGTATTTCAGAAAATATTACAATTTCTACAGCTGTTCAATTAATCTGCGTAAACTACTGGCGCTTACTAAAAAATTTAAATTGATTATCGAGCGACATCCTCGAAGAGTGAATGAAACAAAGTAAGAAAATTGAAAACGCAGAGTACGCAGATCGCGGAGATCGTGCACGACGAATGATCTCGAAAGGATGCAGCGTCGAGCGACGTCGCGAAAACGCGCGATAAAATCGTCCGTGCGCGTCTAATCGTTTCTGAGTCCCACGGGTGTGGAGAGAGTCCCGCTCGTTCGTCGCGACTCTGAGAAAAGCGACCCTGAGAGGCCCGTGGCCCCTGGAGCGAGGAATACGTCGATGCCTGCTTAATGAGACAGGATAATTCCATTTAAACGGAGCGAGGCTCTCGTTAGGGCCGAGACAATAAGGCCGGTGCGCGGCGCGCAGCGCGCGGCCCAGGCAATAAGGTTCCACGAGGGGTGAAATATTGCGCCGTGTCCTCCACCGCGTCGGATCGGCGATCGACGATCGTTGCGCACCTATGGCACAATTTACAGCTGGACCACGATTTATCGCGCGTGGGCGCCCCGGCTCTCGTTGTAAATCGGACACAGACGGATAATTTTCGACCGGGTTTCAACGGGCGTGCCCCGGCTTCAAAAGGTGTGCTCCCCCCGACCGATATATCGCCGGTTAATCGCCGCAGCGTCCCTTAAGTGGGCTTTCACTGTTGCGCCACGGCGAACAATCGCCCGTGGCCCCGTGCTCGCTCGCGTTTCTCGTTCGCGATATGAATTACGACAATGACACGCTGATATCTTGATCGATCTCGCCGATCCGAACGGCTGCCGTGTCGCGTGCCCTCGAGGACCTTGGAAATCCGCCTTGCGATACTCTGCCCTCCTTAGTTCGAACGTCTTATCTACTAAGTTCAAGAGACTGTATACATAATTTCAAATGTAATTCCGTTTATTTGTTTTCACTTGTTTAAAAATTATTTTATTAACTTAAAACTTCACTTTTTGGATGATCAGAAATGTTAGTAAGGACGATACAACTAAAGAGGACGGGATACCCATCCGTCTATTTTTCCTTGCTGCACCAGTCCCGATTATTTTTAATTGCATTCAACTCCTTGAATTAGGGTCAGGAGATTCATTAGGAGATTAGGGTACGGCTCACAGTGTTCTCAGAGCATCGATTTTTCTTCGATCCAGCACTACTTCGCCAATTTTGTGTTTCACATCGAGATTGCCACAGAATTATTCCATCCACACAATAATCATTGCCAAGTGTTTGATATTTTCTCTTTGCATCTACCTGCGAATGACACTATAACGCTTACGCCAAACGATTATCCCGTTTATTAAATAAATTAAATACAACTAGATCAAAATTAAAATTAAGATCTCAATTTTACGTTGCATCGAACCTCTGAAATGCATTTCTGCACGCATATCGCGGGATTTATTTAAGGAAGGATGTTCAGAAATGTTACGCAGGAGCGCAACACCTGTGTTACTCGGTATCGGAGGCGTAGCTTCGAACACGCTCCGAAGCCAGGTGATCGAGCAGCTCCGTCCCGAAACGCTTCGAAGCCCTTCGCGAGCGAACGAGCCAACGAGCGAGCAAGCAGGTGGCCGAACAGAAGGCTGCACCCTGTTTCCTGTGCCGGTCAGGGACGGTGCACTCGCGGGGCCCGAACCGCGGCCTACGGTCCCCGCGAGCACAGGAGACTCGTTCCCAAGTACGCGTCGACCGTTTAACGTTTAACGGGTCCCCGCGTTCTAAACGCGCGCAATTAAGTTCCGCTTCGCGGTCTGCTCGCCGCTAATTACCCGATGAATTTCTAACCGCGAGAAAACTGCGAACCACGGACGACCGGGCAATCGTGACAGCCTGCCGGCTGTCAGCGGCTGGATCTAACTGTCGAAGACCGTTCAGACCGAAGCTGCTTCGGGACGCGACGCTCTCCGGCTGGACACGGTTTTGCAAGCAAAATTTGGATTCCTGCGGGCCGGGTTAATTGTCCGCGAACAACCGAGGTAAAAGTGCGCACGGCATTGAGAGTCCAGGAGAAAAGAGAGCAAGAGAAAGAGAGAGTGAGGGGAGAGGTAGGCATATCGCAGTTGCTTATGTAGGCTAAAGCCAGCGCGATCGATTTCACGAACGATCTTCCCGTACGCAGAAACGAGAAATCAAGGCCGTCAGTTATTACATCTTCTTCGACGGAAACGGTTCCGCGCGAAATCTTTTTCGAAAATGTCGGCCGCAAGGAGGTCGACGATTGCACGCTATCGCCGGGCAAAGCCTTGCTGTCGTAGACTTTATGCAACCAGTCCTTAGAAGATCGCGATAAAAAAAACTATCGGCATCCTCCGGGACTATTGACTTTGAGAGAGATACAGAAGTTGTCTACCCACTCCTGTTGCTCGCACGTTACTAATCCGAAGTTGTTGGAGTGTGGTAAGAAGTTATCGCAATCTCCATTCGTGGATTCCAAGTTTCTTCTCCTCAAAACTGAATTAATGTTGCATGATTTCTCCAGTTTGTCTACTACTTGTATGTATTGAATATGAAGGCTAGGTTAACCCCTTCACTAAAATTAATTTCACAACTGCGTTGATTAGCGCTTCTTCGATCTTAATAATAATTACTTTCATCCCGATAACCTTGACATAATGCAAGAACAAAATGTTTCTATTTCAAAGAAACGAATAACGTTCATATTTAGTAGATCGTGTGCGGAATCTCCACCGCGAGTCTGCCTCGTAGTTACGATACAAGGGGTTAAAAGCATCCGAAGGAAGTTGCAACCATTCCTGTCACAGGAATAACGTGTTAAAAGTGTTTGGAGCGGTACGGACAGCTGTTATATTCTTCCTGAAATATTTCGGCTTTTTTTGCTTCGCACAGCTTGCAGCTGTTGCAGCGGCATTTCGCAGCGAGCTCGCCGCAGAGAAGAGATCGATCGCGGAGTTCCTCCTTTCGAAAAAGACAGACTACGGTAGAAGCGACGGAGCCGATCAGAGAAGGATCTGTGGTTTAGCGGGAATCGATCCAGGACCGAGGAGTTTCTTTCGAAGTCGCGGGTACAGCCCTGCGTGTGGGCCGCGACAAGGTCCTGTCACAACGCCCCCGCCGTTTCGCGCGGAGAGCTCTCTAACCGCGCGGTGAACGGGGCCTTACGCGCGTATCGACCTTTTCGCCCGAAATGGTGAGACCGAGGGTATCCATCGAATCGACGGTTTACTCTTCGATTATCTGTGTCACGGAGAGTCCCGTCCCGTCTGCCCCGCGTGAAACGATCGAGAGAGCCTCTCGTCTCGTATCGCGAGGAGACCCACGTCTCCGGCAACATCCTTCCGAGACGCGACGCGTCGATTCCTTTTTTCTCTCGGCCGGTCGCGCGATTCCAATCGTTGCCTAACCGGAGACACCTATAGAAGCAGCGTAGTTCCTATGCCTGTACGAACGGTTTGCTCTTCGCTCGAGCTCGCAATGGATTGCGTGTCCCGCGGCGTAACTGAGTTTGCACCCACATGCATATTTTCCGGATTCAAGGGCGGTGCGACGCGAGCTGCGACCATTTCAACGCGACGTTCTCTCGTTCCCGCGATAATTAGTCGACGAGCGAATACCAGGCCAGGCTGATAACAAGATCGCGGATTACGTGTCCAGCGGTATCGTGACGCGCGCTCGCACTTATCGGCTCAGACTTCTTGATAATCGATTATTTCCACGAAAGCTTCCATTAGTCTTTCACGATCGAATTGCTCTATTATGTTACCAGCCTTCTCGAGATTGATTCCTTTGAAACGAATTAAAAATTCTACACAGAAACGTCTGCATCGCCTGCGCTGCGCTTCTTCTTTCATCTTACTGGTGTTATTAAAATAAATTTCTTTTCGTCAAATATAACATAATTTACAAAACCGAATTGATCTCCAATAAAATTGTCATTCCGTCGACGTCTTACGCAGCTCTGTCAATTAACCATTCTTTGTCCTTAATAATTTCCCTAATCGAACGAAACGATTTTTGATTCTCCTATGTCTTTGTTTACTTTCATTCCTAGATTTTGATAACAGAAGAATCAAATTTTTGTTTCAATTTAGACAAATTATTAACATTTATATTTGGTAGATTGTTTAGCCACGCGTCTGACTTGTTATAATGTATGTGATTAATATGAATTTTCTATAGCCAAGCATGACGAAATAAAATGATTAGAACAGGATAAAATGGTACGTAGCTAGTATCGTCTGCGAGCAAATATCGCAACAGATTTTCTAGACGCCCGCTCTAAACTCCGTTGAGAGAGGGTTAGGCGTTATTAGAAGAGGAGGCGCCAACGGTACAGGAGGAGGGCCAGGAAGCAGCGAAAGCTTTAATTGAATTTAATTTACCGAGATACCGTTAAACAGTTAGCGGTGCATGTCACAATTGTTTAGCGTCAGCTCGTAATACGGCGATGAGTCATTCAAACCCGCGGCCGAATATTCCCGTTCGGTCTCAGAGTGCCAGCACGCTGGACCGTGCACCGTTGCCTGCGTTCCTCGAAACCTTACCGAGGCCTTCCAGAACCATAAGCTTATCGGCTCACGTGACCACCGATATAAATAGTATTGGCTCGTCGTGAAAGTTTTCAAGATTTTCGTGGTCGTCGACCGTAAACCCTGAAAACTTTACAGCGACCAAACGGTCACGCTGTCCTCGGATGGCGAAAGACCAACGCGAGGAATGCTCGAACAAGGTTTCGGGCTTCCCTAAGCCAGCGATTTCCAGCGTAGCCGCTGAAACTAATTAATTAAACTAACTCCAACGAGCCAGACAGCAGAACGAAAGAAAGGAGGTGGTTACAACAAAGAGAAGATAATAAAGCCGCTGTGACCGAAATAGCAAAAGGAAAAGTTTACGAGTTTGCTAAGAACTTCGCGAGGAAGAAGAAAGTGCAAGTGAACGTGCACGCGTTTCGCTGCATAGCAACCGGACTCGTAAAACTATAGCATAAGTCGCACGTAGGCAGAAAATTAGAGGAAATAACAGGTAATTACTTTGTCCCGAAAAATGGGACCACGTAAAAGGTGGCAATATATTACAACAAAACCTTTTGTCTTTTTTTCTTAATGTCTAAGGTACACTAATTTACCCTGGGCCAAATGTGACTCGCCACCGCCTTCCGTCCGTCCGTCTTTCGACTATTAAGGTAATTCATAGGGGTTAAAAGCGAAGCATTTCCTCCTTCTACTAATCTTCAAAGAAGCTGTACCTCGCTGATAGACAGCAGAGATGAACAATCCCGTTCAATGATCGCGATCTTTTTGCTGGCGTCGCTCTTAGTGCCGCGAGGCTGCGCCTCCTTGGACGTTGATTGATAAATATGTTGCCGGTCGTAGGGAACGAGCCTAGCACCGTTTAGAATCTAAACCCGGATAGCTTTTTGCCCGCGGTGCCGTTAGCCACTCGCATCGAAAAACTGGACGACGCTGTGTCCGAGAGAGCACGAATACGGTGTTGGCTGTTTCTCGTGGCTTCGAGAACGATTTCTACGGGAGAAAAACCGCGGATCCACCTTTTGCACGGCTACCGCGACGCGTTACGTGCCTCAGTTTTTCGCGATCGTCGGTGTAAATCGTTTTACGCGCGTGTAAAGCAATCGACCCGGCCGACTTAATCCGAAGGCGACATCGGCCGGTGATTGCGAGACCGCTTCGATGAACATCGACCGTATCCGAGGCCGGTCTGGCAGGAACCTGCAGCAGTGGTAACGCGAACACCGTCTCCGCTATTATCTCATAATCACAGACGTCGAAATATTATCAGAATATCGCGAATGGCTTCTAAAACCGCTAAATTTATCTTCTAGAAGTATTTTTATACTCTTCTTTTAATTTCTTTCAAAATATAGAAGACAGTATTGTAGTGTTACATCAATGTATTCACGTATGTTCAACGTGTGTCACTCATTGCTGGGAATATTGCAAACTATAGTCTCACAAACGTCTGTGATCGCTGGTTAACCGAATTTTAATTAATTTTTCAGAACAAATTACAACAGACTAGTACCTCGAGGTCTCTGCAGCTGCGATCGATGTATCAATCCTGTTGCATCTCGCAGATTCTATGTATTCGATTTAGCACATCATTTCGTTGCGGAAACAACTATATTGGAAACTGTGGAGAATCGAAGCAATTTATTCGATGTTACAAATATTGAGATCCATAGCTGTGGTCACTGGTTGCATCCACTAGTAGATATGTCGTAAATTCTAATACTTGATAAATTCAATACGTAAACGCGAAAATTAATTTTCAACCTAAGTGGATCTGTATTTTATTTCTGCCGGTGTTACGCACGCGCGGCGATCTCGTATTCCGCATAAAGAAAGTCGAATTATGTTTGTGCAAGCTGTTATTTAATATTGCAACGCATGAAGTAGTTTTACGCATGAGGACACGCCGCGTTTAATAAAACATTCCTGGTAAAACTGTTACCGAAGCGAATTGTGGCGACGATGTTGCTATACACGGCAAACGAATTCAGCGATTTTACACGATTAATTCGAGACTCGCGACTGTTTGTTTCTATTGACTCTTACTTATTGGATGGCTCAGCATTTTTGTGGCCAGCGCTCGAGATTGCGTCGGCGATAGCGAGTAAATTTTTGAAATTGCGATAACGCTTGCGGCCGGAACTGGACGGAGATAGAACGCAAGATTACTCTATTCAAGGAAGTTAGGAACGAGAGAATGAACGTCACCGGGAGTTGTTGCCTGTTTCCGGCTAAGCTACCCCTGCGTGTCGCGGATCCGTTATTTCTCGAGCAGACCAGCCTCGGGCGAATTTTGCGAAAGGGGAGGCCTCGATGGCTGGTGCAACGGTGCAACAAAGAAGAAATCGCACCGCGAATAAACGTCCCTCGGGTCGCATTCGTCTATCGATCGCGAGAAAAGAAGACCGCAAGGCCTGTCCACTTTCCGAGCGTTTATTCGCGACGATGATAATTTGGCGAGCAATCTTTGGAAACTGGTATTGACATTGAGCGACGGCGATATGATGTCACTCGCGCGGAAGTGGCGTCATTTGGCTGGTCAATTTAAGGAATAAATAATTCGTGTCTGGCCGCGACGACCTTTATTTCGAGTCTACGCTCGCGGCATGATAATTCGTTCCTCGAATTCGTTTGTGCACAGATTAAGACGGTAGCGTGAATCGCGCTGCTCGAAGATTCAAAACATAAACAACGTTTCCAGCACCGATGTTTCTATTATTAGAAGTTCCAAATAATCTTTAGAAAGATTAGAAACTCATAGAAACGGAAATCTGTAGAGCGGTGATCCTGGTATCCTTCGGATTTCAGCTTTTAATCGGACACGATGGAACAAACTCGGATCGATGAAATGATTTTTGCAACGTGCTTCGAGATAAAAATTCCACTCTCGCGCGATTGGTAATTTTCAGAGGGATCGTACGTTTCGAGCCATCGCACAATGAGGCGGAACAATAATCATAATTTGTTAAAGAAAATACAAACATGCATCGAGTCCAATAACAAAATTATATCATTCCATAAACAAATTCTTGTTTATATTTTTTATATTTTGTTAACACTTTGCCGGCCGCTGTCACGCTAGCGTGACTTTTGCTCGCCAACAAGTGCCCAGCACTAATATTTTTGAGCTTAGGATTTTTTGGCTAACAGCTGGTATGCAATTTAGACGTAAATTAATTTTCCTGCCGAGAGAACGCATACTTTATTGCTTAACTTTAGGATTCGCTTCTCTCGGTCTCAGTAGTTCGCTGGCGGCTGCGTAAAGGCGATGCGAGAAATGAGCGGCCGGCAAAGTGTTAAGTAACTCTGGAGACCGCAACTTTTTGCAAAAGAAGATTTTATGGTATCAATATGTACTGTATTATTCTTAAGTATTTCATTTCGTGTTAATTATTACGTTGCACATAAACATTAAAAAATTTCTATAGATTAATTACGATCATATAACCCCTGGGCATCATTTTCTATAAAATGACCTACCATTCATGAGGCAATGTAAACAAGCTGCGTTGTGAATCAACGCGCTATTTGATCTTCCTAATGTTCGCTCGGCGAACTTGAAATTAATCTTTCGCTGAATTTTGTTGCTAATTATACAATAGACATTTTAATACGTCGTGAACATAGTTTTGAATAGATATGAAGCAGTGGCTTTTTTGAATTTTGTCCATTGACAGCCGTATTGTGTATCGGACCGAAAGCAAAAAGGTGAATGGCAGCGTGCCAACTGCAGCGTTACGGCATCTTTCTTCGATCGCTTTTTCGTCACTTTTAATCTACATATGCTCCGTCCACCTCCTTTCTCTCTGCCCGGCACTCTCTCGACTGGATCTGCGGATTATCCCTTTACACGAGTAACTACCGATTACGCTCGCCGTGAAAATTCTACCATAAACGTTCACGGTACACCGAGCTCGATTGTTTGCCGTTTCGTCACTTCTCTGCGCGATTCCTGCGCTCCTCTACCCAAACCCATACACCTCGTTGATTGCATCTGTTACCGAAGCGAATCTTCAACTGAAATTCCAAATATCCGATAGAGAAAACTGTTGCGCGCTCAAATATTAACACTTTGCACTATAATATTCAACCCGGATATTATGTATTTCTTCTAAATCGAAATAAAATTCGACTCTTCTATTGTCAATGTTTAAACGTTACAGCAAAGCTTGACATATGATAAAATATATTTTCCTTTCTCGTACAACTTAGCGACAAAGACCTGCTAATCAACGTAGCTGCGAAAGAAATCATAGTTCAAGGGGTCAACTACGTGCTATTATACAGTCATTGTAACTAGCCACTTGTGATTTCGTTCAGAGTTCTCCGATCGTTACGAATCGTCCGGAAACGGTAATCTCTTTTCCCCAAGGGAACTCATAAGCGCATAAACTGTAAACGCTGGATGTTTAATCGGAAAAAAACGAGCAGCAACCGGAGCTCTACTTTCGACTCGATAACGCGTGTTGTACGACCGCGGCTGCGTGCCGAGCCTCTCGCTCCAGCGCACGAAATATCGGCGAAGGATTGAACCGGCAATCGGCACAGTTCCTTTACGTCATCCCTCCGTGCAACAACGAGGGCTTTCCCTTTCTTGCACTCGGCCGCCGGCTCTCGGCTCTCGGTCCGCGATCGCCGGCCCCGCCGATGATTCATCGAATCGTTATCACCTCGGCCGTCTCGCGAGATTCGTTAACGAGCCGCCGCTCGACAGCGAATTCCATTTGCCTCGCTCAGTTTTTCCGATGCTTGTAAAACGTTCCGTGTCATCGTGGAATTTAACACCTGGAAACGCAAATCATTCACTGTCGCTCTCGTTACGATCCTTTCGTCTTTTTTTCTCGTTCGAGTAACTAATAGCTAATCATTAGATTCCCGCATGTTTTTCAAGTAGTTGCGAGCGTATGATTTACTCATGTGCGTAATAAAAGATCAAGATCAACATTATCCATCTCACCTTTAAGTGTCTCTTAACACGTTAAGTGCCGAAAATCAACCCCTAAAATTCCAACAAAATCGAATTCACGAATCCGAAACTAGAAAGTTGAAATTTACCATTGGGAAAAATCCTAGTGACATCAATATATTACAACGTAAATGAATTTCAAAACCTTGTTAGGAATTCGTATCAAAGACCAAAAGGGGAGACTAACGAGATCAAAACTGCAGACCAAAAAATTCTCTTACGCAAATGCCACCCCGTTGCCGATCACGGCAAGGCTATAGCGGTCGGTTAACCCTGGTTTTTTAAAAATGCAGGATTAGTCCAGAAGCGTTGCCCGCTTGAAATCGATTCGTTGGAAACGTAGGATCGGTGAACAGCATAGGTATTCCGGGCTAGCGTGTCGGACACGTGAGAGTGAGCACAGGTGACAGCGAGGTGACAGCGCGAGCGCGTACAGCCCGGACGAAAATGCATTGGGAGCCTATAAGTACGCGTGACATAATCGTTGGGGAATGTCGGTGTCGGAGGGCCCTAGGTCCTCTCAGGTCCCACTGTGTCCGCAATCCTGTTCGCGTTCGCATTTGCGTTCGCGCCAGATGTGATTTCTCGTAGGAACGTCACATCGCGTGCCTCTTGTCCTTCGCGACCGGCCGAGCGCGATAGAAACGAAAACAGCCATGAAATTGCCTCCTGAATTCGTCTCGCTCCGCCTTCGGAGTTGCTTCATACGATAACCTCGAATTTTAAGTGGATCCGATCGGCGGACTCTTTGCGAGGAGTTTCCGGAGATTGCGAGACCGATCTTTCGCCGTCTGCGTTGCGATTAGCCACTAGAGCAATCTGCTGGATCCCTGAACCTTGGATAGAATTGCGATCACAGAGATACGGGAACGCTGGAAGACTCGACCAAAGTATGCGTGATTGTTTTTGAAATGCGTAAAACGATTTCGAAAGGATCGAGTAGCCTCGAAGATTGTGCCACCGATTTTCCACTGCGTTGCCCTGTGAGATCAACCGCGCATCATACGAATCTAAAAGCATAAATGGAACGATTAATCGTGCTAACTACGTTCACGCAAAAACAGATGTAATCGAGTTGTTAATTCTTAACGGCCATCCTAGAACCTTACGAAACTCGGAATTTTTCTGTCGGTCGTAATAAAATCTCATTGGATTCTCAAAGCAGAAACGAATTCAGTAAGAAACTTGAATTCTGCGGAAACACCCTGAGCTGCATCTCAGATAATGCATTCTGGATTTTATATATTCCATTTGTGTGATTTAAAACGGTCTACTAGCTCGTAAATAAATAATAATAATAACAATAATAAATAATTGAACAATCTCTGTGAAGTCTAAAACTATCGTCGCAGCATATTGTACAATAGTTACTTTTACTAACCCTAATAAACAATAATATTTCCTTTTGCATAATTTCGATTTTATTTTCCTTTACGTATCACCATCTTCGTGTACTACGTCATGAATAAATGAATAAACAAAAATAGCGACAATAGACAGAGAAGAATGTTCGCAGAACCGATCGTAGCGTTGCGTTATTGTTTCCAAAACGCATAAAACGCGTTTCCGAAAGGCTCTACTCGGCTAAGCGTAGGCGAATGAATTTATGATAGGGAATCGTTCGACGAAAAGCCGAGTTTATTGTTCATTGGCGGGATAGTGGTCGCAGGCGAGAAAGCTGGGTCGATCGGGATCCGCGTTTCCGGTGTTGGACGCGCCATAAAACCGCGGGGATGCTCGTTGACGCGTTCCAGATGGTTTATTCTCCCCGCGGCCGCGATTCATTTACGCCTCCGGATTTTTCCGACTCGATCGGCCGATGCTCGCGCGCATCGCTGAACTTTCCTGCGTGCAAGCGGGAAAAACGCGAAGCGGAGCCGAAGCGGAGCCGACGCGACCAATGTCCACGATCGGAATGCTGCGCCACTCCGGCCCGCTATATTTAGACACGCGAGTTTTAATTGAGTACGCGACAACCTATCGGACGCGTGTTCCGAGGTACCAGAGACAGCTGGAGGATCGAGGATAGAGAAATGCCGACGACGAGTTTGATATCCCCCGCCGCGAGCAGAACGCTCGAAACGCGCTGGAACCGGCCAGCTCGATAAACGGATCTGCATCGATGCGATCACGATCGAGGAAACCACCGAGGAATATTCAACGGACCTCCGAACGGGCACAATTAACTTTGATCTCACTGTCAACTGGACCACGGATTAGCAAATGGAGTGGCAAATCGGTCCCGCGGTTCCGACCCGATACCCGGAGATCCAGGTGATCCCCTCGATCAACAGATCGTTCGGACCCTTTACAGTTCGATTTGGATTTTAAGTGACTGTGGAAAAGTGCTGAGCTGTAGAAATGCGGATTTGTGGACGATATCGCGTGGAATTCGAGCAGACACTTTGTACAGTAGAATGTGCTGCGACTAACAGTTTTTATTGATCAAAATCATTGTTTCTTGTCGCATCTGGTATCGTTAGGTTCGTACCGATTTCATTGATTTCACGACAGTTGCTTTCCAGAATCATTTTTCAGCATATTTGTTAACCTATTTGTGTTATCTAATCGTTTTATCTAGCTACGAAAGGAGTGAAATTCCGATAGCACCTTTGCATCAATTTGAAACAATGCGAGAACTTCATGCCTAACGTACAAATAATGCTTGCAGAAAACGTCAACAAGATTGATAATGCAATAAAGAAAATGCACAAAACAGATCCAGTGTGCCTGAAACGTCATGTTGCTGCTTTGTAATACACGAGTATTCATTCTTTATTATAATGGCAAGGCCTAGAAGCGACGCAAACTTTCTTCGTTGTCCGATGCTTGAATGCGTGATAACCCGGTTTAGATTTGCGTTATCTGGTCGCCGAATGAAAAGCGGGTGAGAATGCATTTAAAAATCGCGAGAGGAAAGAGACCGGACGAGTGGGTCGTCGATGCGAGCGAGTACAAAGGGTAGACCGAGTGCCGCGCGAGTTATATAAAAGGGAGAAGCGTGAACACTCGGCCGAACGTAAATCCCGGCGAACAGATTTACTGTGACGGAAACACCGAGCGGTGGGATTAACTTTTAAGATATTACCGACAGCGTTAGACTGTCGAGTATTTAGGAGGATGCGGCGTTCGCGTCTCGGACAAACGACAAGGAAAGGTATAAAGAGAGACAGAGAACGAGGGACGGAGAGAGGACAGTCATAATTCATAAATTATGCAATGGCGTGCTAACATGGTTGACCGGAGGGTAATTGACCCTTATTAAATAAAGTGGTACGACCCTGACACAACCAGGAACCACGGTCAGCCCTACGTGCTCGATGCAATGTAATTCAATAGCGCTCTTCCTCGAGATTACAGTCGAAAACGTTGGCCCGAAATGTTTCGAATCCATGCGAGTCCGTTCGATAAGGTTTCTCGATCAATATCGCCTAGCGAGAGATACACGGGGGTTAGCCTACCCCCCGGGGTTAGGATAGGTGTGCAGCTTGGCCCTCGCGTAATCTAGGTGTTTGCCAGCCCGGGTCTGGTATAGCCGTGTCCTTGCATAATCGAACTGTTCCTAGAAAAGAACCTAGATTCCTAACGATCCCCGACACCGTCCGAGTCGCGACGCGAAAAATTTCACTAATGGAGAGACACCGAGGAAAAATCGCCGCACACCCAAGAACAATGAACGCGTGGGTCGGACTTATCGAGTTGTCACACCTCGGGAAAGAATGCGTAACTGAAAACCGCAGAAGCGAACGACGACCCCAAATTTCTGAAATCAACCCGTCGCCAGGCGTCCTTCAAAGCGCAATAAAACGATGGGAGAAGATAGTACATCGCATTTTGTGAGCTCTTTACAAAGAGGATGCTTCAGCCTAGAAATCTACGTTGATTTTAGGCGCGAATCAAATTGTTTAAGCGCCGTACAAACGTTTGAACGTGAAAATCTGTAGAATTTTTTCAAAAGGGGAGATCTATCTCGACTTCGACGTTTGTTTATAGTAGACAGATTCTATCGGGAAGGAAGCAACTTGAGGGGAAGAAAGTAGAGACTTCGCCCTGTAAAACGAGCCTATGAAGATTGTCATCTGATCATTTTCCGGAAAATTCCAGCGGCTCGTAGATCGATTAGTTTTTTGTTTAGATTAATTACAAGTAGTAGTTATTCCGGCGAATTTTCAACGCGAACATGCTGCTGGTTTGAAAAGCCGCGCTGTTCTCGTATCTCGCGACGGACAGCGCAATTAAGCGGGAGCTTCTTGGAATGCGTGTCAGCCTGATTTTCATGGGATCGCGGAAACATTATTCGAACGATAGGAACGGTTCACCGAGGCGATCTCCCGGATGAAAAGGCTTCTGTTCCCTCTGTTCCCTCTGTTACACGAGAAGCTTTTTCTTCGAGTGTCTCCCACGGCTCTTGTTCGCCGACAGCCTTAGTCGGCACGCGCGCTCGTTCATTCCACTTCCCCCGAATGCATCCGCGCTCGATGATCACCAAAAAGGGAAAACCCGGTGGTCGGATGTAAATCAGGCCGAATGGCCGTTGGCGATGTCACGTGGTCCAATCCCGGCCGCGAAACAGCCGCCACCGGGAGATCTCAAAGTATTGTTTCGCGCGTTACGCCGCCGCGACCCCGATTTCTCTATTACAGACGAGCGAAAGACCGGAGAACGAACGAGGCTCCACGGCCAAATAATCAGCGGAGCCGAAGGACACCCGAACGTCTAGATCCGGCTGCTCCCGCAGCACCCTCGAATTCCTTGGATCCTCGACACGTGTTCAGCCTTGATCGGAAACCGTGCGAGGCTCAGCGCTGCATTGTCCTGCACTTGTCCCTGGAATCTCTCCCTCGCCACGCAATGCTCATTAATTAACTATTACGCGAGTCCTCGGCCCTCCGGTCACGTCTCCTCGAAGACCCGCTCTCGGCAATGGAACCTACGCGAAGCACGGATTAGGTCTGCTTCAAAGGTGCGTCAAATTCATCGTCCGTATTATTTTTTCCTAGTGTAATTCCGGTTGGTCATGCATAGACCACGGATTTTTATACAAAATAAAAATTGTCTGCAATCATTGCAATATATAGGAGCCGAATGCAATTTTATCTCACTCTTAAATAATTTGAATAAGTTGAAATTGAGGTATTAACTTCCGTAATTTCTCTTAACACTTTGACGGCCATAGTCGAGTACAAATGACCGCCAAAGTTCGAATTATAAAAACCGATTGGACGCAGTTCTTTAAGAAATGTGTATTATTAACAAAATGTATCCTACTTATATTACTACTGAAGTTCTATCATACTTAAACTATTAAAAAAGAGTATTATAGTTAAAATATTGAACACTTTAAGTACCGTGTCATCCACATATATATGAATTATTTAAAATTTAATTTCTAGAAATGAATTTTTTGCTGATCCATTATCATATCTTAATTTTATTAATATTCTCAAGAGTTAAGAATGTTGGAAAAATAATTCATGTCATATAACTCTGCTTTACAATTTTCAATTAATCCAATAGAATACTTCAATTTCATACAATTTCTGACGATACTGCTTTGAAATGCACCTACTCAGTCTTCCATAAATACATAAAATCCGCACTCTAGACATAAAACAAAAATTGACAATTACCGATACTCTATGACAACATTTACTTCGACGCAGAAGAATGCAATTGTGTCCCGATTTCAAAGAAACGTATAATCGTTCAGACTGGTATCGTGGTCAGCGACATACGATCCCGAGGACCTGAACGATTGTAAAACAAGAAAGAAGTGGGTCATCTTGTCCGGTTCTCTTAGTGTCGCAGAGATCAGTAGTCAGGAATCTCGGGCGGTCTTGGAAAAAGGAGATCCTGCGTTAAGGAAAAACGGCTTTTCCGGAGGAATACGCTCGTCCACGCAGAGCCGTTCAAGGCCGGTCGACAATTATTCGAATTCCACTCCCTCGGCGAGGCGATTCGTCCCTCAGGACTTGCTGTCTGGGCGAGCCACGGCTAGGCCAGCCTTACCAGGACGAAAAGGATCGAAGGGTGCAGCCTAGATAAGGTCCGCCGAGGGCGTGGTTGATTATACTCTCAGCTATATGCTATATACACGCTGAACAACGTGTTCACCGTCTCGTGGTCTGACACCCTATCTCGAAAGTTCCGATCCAATTAATCGCGCCCGAAACCCGATACTTATTGGAAAACGTTTAGGTGCGAGCTGTACACGCGACGCTCGTCGGTCCACCTCCTTAAGGAACTGAAATTTTCGCCTCTGCGACCATGATTTTCGCGATAACGGCGTCGTAAACGTCACTGCGACTCGCGGAGCTAGATCGCTCGCGATGACTAAGAAACGTTGACGACGTTACTTCGGCTATCAGTTGACATTGCGATTTTTAAGGGGGAATAATATATCGCGATGGCGCGACGTGTCCCATTTTCCCAAAATCGCAGGCAATGGGAAGTGCACGCGGTCAACCGAGCCTAGATAGCCGAAGAAAGGACCGTAAAACGAATCAGTGGACCATGAAATTATAAATGAGTCGAACAATCTGGCCGGTCATTCAATTCGCTTCGAATCCCACGAGCGAACGGGAAACGCGAGCTTACGTTACCGGTGTGAGCAATTAAAGTGCTACCGATCGTTAATGGACTGCATAATGAACTACCGTTTACAACATTTCAGGCTACTTTTCTGCGTTATTGATAAGAAAATTATTTAACTTCTTTTACACACTTCCGGTACCAGATTCTTTTCTTTATTACGATCATAAGAGACTTTCTTTCACGCTATCTTTCACGCCGAGTTTTGAAACAGTTATTGCGTTTTAAAAGGAGTCAAAATATTAATAGGAGTAAGGGTAAATATCCTTATACACGAAACAAACTCTTAAAATTCCCTTAATATTGCCAAATGCGTAGGTAGTTGGTCTTCACATCAAATATCCAACTTATCTCACCATTATTTCATTATCGACCCCTCCGATCTCTCCTTTCATAGGCACATTACAATTATTTCTAGTACCACACTAGAAATGACGGAACTTGCACAAAGATTTACATAGAGATTTGAGATTTAATCGGCCGTAATGGTTACACAATGTTGTTGGCCAACGATCGATCGACGAAAAAACTCCGATATCGGTCCTCGATACGCGATCGAGATAAGAGGTATCGCGTGGCTGATAATTACCGATGCATTATCGACCGGA
Organism: Augochlorella aurata; assembly: GCA_028455555.1. Taxonomy (NCBI): domain Eukaryota; kingdom Metazoa; phylum Arthropoda; class Insecta; order Hymenoptera; family Halictidae; genus Augochlorella; species Augochlorella aurata. The sequence continues at coordinate 9,780,635 of CM052168.1, read as the reverse complement.
TAACGCCACGCGGAATTTACAGGATCGCCGTGCGTACGCCGTCGATGCACGAATTAATTGCGAGCACCGCGATGAAAAGATACCTTCGGCTCTCTCCATCTCTCTCTCTCTCTCCGATAAGCTAACAGTGCCGCGTATTTGCAACACGTTCGAATGCATTAGCCGGCCACTCCTGAAACGCGACAGTCATCCATCTTGCCCGTTTATGAACGCGTCTCGTGGGATTGTCGTTGTCGCGAAGCCGACGACGTAACTCGGCGTCGCATTATGATTCCACCACGAACGTTAGATAAGCATCCCGAGGGAGTCACGCGACTCCCGATGGGTCCCGAGTGCCGACAGGCACGCAAACGATACCTCGAAAACGACTTTCGAATTTCCGCAACACGACATTGTTCCTTAACCCCTCGTTTTTTCACCTCTAATCGGACTCGTTAAATTGACTCGAGAAACGCAACAACTCGATCGATATACGCTACACGAAATTTTCTTGAAACCACGAAGTTGCAATTTATTTTGAAGTCGTTCCTATCGAATAGCTAGAGAAGAAACGTTATTATTCGATGCCTCGTTTTCCAGAAAAATAAGCTCGAAGCTCGCGAAGCACGCCTAATCTCGAAGACGTGTCTACTGGCTCGTTCGTTCGTGGCTTACCGTTTCTACTTCGCGTCTGATCTAATGCACGAATGCTACAGATATCGACTGACGTGTCTGATCGCGACTTACGTTTTCCACTCCTCGTCCACGCTAACTCATTCGCGTTTTACGATTCTTTTATACTTCCGACTCCGACGTAGTTACACGCGTTGATAAACCCTGTCCAGTACGTATGCTACTAAAACTTCGCGGAAGCTCTCAGGCGACAGAATTGACGTGATTCAGTCCCACGTACGTGCATACCAAAAATAAAACAATAACTTCGAAGAAGTTGCGGAGCATTTTCGCGTACCAGGATCGCTTCCATCTTCCCTGCGGCAGTTCTCACTCACCCGCGGCACTCCAAGAAAATTATTAACGGTATAAATCGCCGTGAAACGTCGGCAAAAAAACGAACGCCGCCGATTGGAAGACAGAGGGAGCCAAGCTCGAGAGGTTGTTTTATTACCGGCAATTACTTCGGTCGATCGTCGCCGCTAATTGAAATCTGTTCGATAACGGGTACACGTGTAGCCACCCACAGAAGTCCCACAGATGCCGGAGCCCGTCGCGTCGATTCTCCTTCGTCCTCTCTGTCTCCGCTGGCTGCCTTCTAATACATCAGCGACCTCGCCGCGAAACAAGCCGAATGCTCCGGGAAATTCTATTATCGCGACGCTTTGCCGTCCGCGGAACGGCAACAGGATCGCAATCAAGCCCACGCCATCGCCGTTTTAACGGTAGGATTTCAATGGGCCAGTCGCGGATCATCGATTCGAGACGCTTTATAGCATTCAGCTGCTCTGCATATGGAATCCTCGATTGCCGGGCACATACAAATCCCTGTGATTAACTCCGGCGCACAATAATCTGATCGAACAGCTCAAGGTATTGTCGCGTCCAGGGCTCTTTATCACAGATGCTTCGAATCGAATCGTTTCCAATCTAGTCTTTTCAACGGGACGATTCGGTAAGTATAATATTAGATCAGTGCAGATGAATTGTCGAATTTGTAAATGAATGGCACAAAATTCATATCTTTTCTCGAAAGATAGTTATTTAATCAAAATACGAGCCAATTGCTTCGATACATTCCCCCCCCCCATCATTCTTTAATGTATATATGCCATTTTTGCAGGTGCACCGAGCTTTCGAATTAATAAACTCGGCTTATAAAAAGATTATGCTAATATCCGCAGAGTTCAAACTCGTACAAAATAAATAACAAAGATACAAAATTTAAAAAAAATTTTTCTTGACTAAATATGAGCCTAGCAATAGACAACAAGATTACACATAATGAAAATCCGACATTCCATATGCACCGACCGAATACAAATGCATGGTGATTACGGTGTGCAGATTTAAGAAGAATTCATTTCGTTTGCTGAATAGTAACAACCCAGAGCTCGACATTTAACATGAGCTCAATATTTACAGTTGCCGATTGCAACAGCCGACAGCCATCGACTCGTCTCGTCGCAGAGATTATACAAATTAATGTATTCTTGTGAAAAACCGTAGAATGCACCCTCAGAATCCGCGCAAGAGCTGAACCGGTGTTTCCATCATCGAGCAGCTCAGCGATCGCGTGTCTCCGTCGAATGCCGTAATAATTGATGCCGAAACCGCAGAGATTCCCGTCGACGAGTCCCGCGGCAAGATCGACGATCGTATATCTCGCTCGATCCGCTCGAACGCGACGATTCTCTAGTCTACACAACCGGTAACCATGTTGGTCGTCCGAGGACTCGTTTAACCGTAAATGAAAACACGACGGCGCAACATTGGCACGATTCCTCTGGTATACAAGACGCGCAACACTGTGCTGTCCCCCTCGGGCCCCCTCTTCGGCGGCGTTTCGAAACGACGGATCGGATCCGCGTCGATACACGTTCGATCAGAATTCGCCACCAAAAATGGACAGCGGCGTAGATCGTAAAACCGCTGCGCGGCGACGGCAACGGTCTTTCGAGAACGACTATTCTCGCCGCGGCGGAGTTATTGGTCGCCGCCGGGATTATTGGCGGTAATCGTCAAATTAAAAGATCGCGCAAGAGGATCGGCAGCCGGCAAGGTTAGATAACGCGACGTCTCTAGCACGCCCGCGACCGACCCGTTCCGGTTTACGACTCGCAAGTCGGACCCGGCGAATGATAATAATTGATCTAATTGCGGCAAATGAGCCGTTCGCTTAAATATGCCGCACGGCCCGCGATCTGCGGCCGCCTACTTACGAAATAAAATTAATAGCACCCTGTCCTCCGCGGAGACCGGTGATCGATCGCGCATTTTACGACCGTAATTTCGTGAGGCAACAATAGCCCTTCCTTTTTAACGAGCAAGCCTAGAAACCGATTCGGACGCGGGATCGATTCCCGAAGCTGGAAACCCGCGCAGCTAGCTGCGTTTCGAATTGCAGAAACAACGGCCAATTTCGAAAATGCTGACAAATACGATCGTCGAACTTTCCCCTGTTTTTTTTAACTGAATCCTCGGATTTCCAAGCTCCTGCTAGTGTCGAAAACTACTCGGAGTGCTCAGGGTTAGTTCCTGTTTCTTGCGGTTGCTGTAGAAAATTATATCACGCAACGATCCTTGGACCAGTTTCTAGAATTGTAAATTTCGAATCGTCTTTTAAAAACTTTTAGCTTCAACAATTTCATGAACATATTCACACGAAACGAAACGCATTTTGCGCGCGAAACTTTGAAGTTTCGATAGGAAAATCCCACATTAGAAAACACGATTTCAGATTGTTCCAAATTAATTTTTTTTGAAGCGAGTGTATGACAGATTGGAGAACTCGGGTTAACGAAGCGCGGACGAAGATTAGAATCGGCTGTCCTTTCAAAAATTTTAATTCGAACAATTTCACAGATATCTAGGTGAAACAAAGCGCGGTTTACTCGTAAAACCTCCAAGTTTCTTTAAAAAAATCCGACATGCGAAAACGCGATTCCTGAGTTGATCGGGATACATTTTTTATCGAGCGCCTGACAAATCCGAGAACACGGGTGTACGAAGTGCGATCGGAATGGCCCATAAACGGAGAGCAGACAAACGAAGTCCCGACGCGGCGTGCCGGTCGCGTAACGATCGTCGGATCCCTCTGGCTCGATCTTCAATTTCAGTCACGTAGCTGTCGGCGCTCGGTCGCAAGCACACGGCCGCGGTCCGGTCTCGTGAAAGTCCTCTCGAGGTAACGCGAAACTGAAGTTCGATCGTGGAAAAAAGGAAAACGAACACGAACGGTGGAGCCGTGGAAAGGAAAAAGGAGCCCCGGCGAATGGGTTTCCGCAGCTTTCACTCGGACTTTAAAGATAGAGGCGGCCAGCCTTCGAGCGTAGCCGCACGCGCGACTGGTTTATTGCATCTTAATAACGGGAGACCTTGCTGGCCGGCATGATCGAGTCGTCTAAGCGAAATATTGAAACGAGATCCTTGCCGCGCCAATTTAATTAGCGGCCACGCCGACCAACTAGCAACAATCGCGTATCCGCTGCGATATGCCCGCAAGCCGGAACCATCGTGTTCTCGGAAACGGAGATCGAAAGGAAAACCGAAGTGACCAGGAAATTTAACGGTTTACTATGAATTAGCTCGATCTTTCATTTATTAGATCTTCTTTGAAATTTTATATCGCGTGGGGATATTAAATCGTCGGTTTTCCCATCGCTTAGACTTAAACTGGCTCTCGTTGTCCTCCATTTTGTTATCTCATTAGAATATCATGCTAAAATTTGATGAATTATAGTCAACCCTTCAAATCCATAATCTTACAACACAGTACTCTGAAAACACGGTTTCGATATATCGATATTATAACATGCTGATTTTTTTTTAAATTGTTGATATTATGAAGACGCTTTCATGGGAATTGATCGAATGAATTTTTTAACTCAAACACTTTTAGTACTGGATAAATTTAGCGTAAATTCTTAATCTGTCTTCGTAGAATTGAATGCGATTTTTATCTTCCCTAGCTCTATGAATTAATTCGCGAAGATGCGCAGTGAAAACATCGCACACGATGAACAGCGTTTTTCAAGAGGATCCTCGAAAGGTGTTTGTTCATTGAGTCACCGGGCATTTTCGCTTCCTCGTCGATTAACGTCTTTTGAAAACATCGCGATAGGTAGGAGGTTTAAGCAAATTTTCTGTAGCTGGTTGAAAGATCGACGAAGCGATCGAGAGGCTCAAAAGTCGCAGCTCTCGAGCCGACAGAACGACGAGCGACGGCGAAAAGCGCGGGATATCGCGGGGCGATCGCGTTATGAGATTGCACGGCGTTCGTCAACGCTATTTATATCGGTTACGCCAACTTCCTCCCCAGGGGCATAAGGGTAACGTTATCGTCCAACCGGTCTGCGTAAATAGCATTTCGGAGACATTGGACTAGGCCTTCCTCCGCCATTCTTCTTCTGCTTCGCACCCGAGACACGTCGCATCCTCGTTTTACGCGCGACTCGCAAATTCCACGACCTGTACTAACGAAACCTTAATCCGCGGCCGACGCTACGCGCCGATCCCCATCCGTTTACACGTTGGGAGAATTTTTGCAGCGTGTAATTAACCTTGCGGAAACGCCGCTTGATCTGACGGATGCGTGGGAAATTCGCATGTAAGGAAATCACGCGGGAATCCCGCGAAGTTGGATTTCAGAGCAGAGCTCTTCGAATGCATTGGCATTGTAGTACGTCCTACATTACAAGCATTGTTTTTTTATTTACGTCTTAATTGTCCGTCGAGCAAAGAAGCCTTCGACTTTCGTGAGCAGATAGTTCCCGGGACGAGGAAGCGGAACGGCAGCGGCTTGAACTTGGTAATCAAATGAAGCAAGCTTCGAAGAAGGCTTAGAAATTCATAAATCCTACGCCTGCTGGAATCAAGTGGAACGTTAAGGGGTTCAAAGTCGAGGATCTAGCGTGTCGGGCAGCTCGAATCAACCTCCGCCTCGATGGAGTCGCGTTGCCATAGGCTGGCACAGGTATCACGTTACCTCGGTGCACCGGCCTCGGTGTTAAGACACCTAATTGCACGTTATGTTCGACGCGCACGTACGCGCGCCGCACGCAAACGCGCGCCTGTCCCTTGCCGAATGCTACACGCCAGCAATAGTAAACACGTAGAAGAACTATAGAAATAAATATACAAAAAGGAAGAACGATACGATGACGCTCTTGATCCCTTTTTCATCCTACTTATATTGGTCGATTAACGGTATATTACCACGCGCATGATTACAGGTTCAATCATACAGTAGCTACACCTTGAGGCCTCGTAGATGCTGTAGACTGTATCGAAGCTGATAGAATTGCGACGGTGAAACGATGGAGGAGACACATAGAACATCATCGATCGTTGGAAAATGTATGCAGAGCCGTTTGAAAATGATATTAATTAAATCTGCGACGCTCGGAAGCACGTGGTGAGTGTGTCACGCGAGTGACCGACGTTTTACATGCACCAACCTAATATTAATGTTCTCCAGATGACCAGCCAGAGAGACGGGAAAGTGGGTGAAGCCGGTCTGCGGTGACGGACCGGTGTATTCGTGTTTCCCTTATCTTCATCGTTCTTGTTGTTGTCATTGTCGTCTACCGACTCTCTCCTTTCCCAAGAGTCTCCACGGACGGAGGCGGATTTCGACGACCGCGGTGCGGCCAATTACATTACGGATCGTCTCTCGTGTCTAAAGAGGGCTTAACGGGATAGAATTAGCGTCGAGTAAAGACTCAAGATTACTTTCTACGAACTTCAAACCTTCGATCTCCTCAGGCTTTTTGCCTTTTTACTCTGGACAGCTGTTTTTCTGGGTTCTCCGTTAACCGCAGGTGGAGGCTCGTTTTTGGCGAACCGTTTCGTGGTCATCGTGGAAAAGTTATATGGGGAAAGGCGACACGGAAGCCGCGGCTCTACCAAGTTCACCGCGAGGAGGATCGACACGCGAGGTTGCACGGTATAAATCCAGCCGCGATCGATGTCCTCTTGGTAACGAGAACCGAGGACATTCCGTTTTGTCGAATGGAGTGCATCCTGGATTAAAAACCCTGTCGAGGACTATTCTAACGCGGAAACAGGTTGACGGACGGGATTTAGGTGTCTAAGACGATCCTTGCGTGTCGATGAACCTGGAAGGTGCCCTATGGCGGGATGTGGAGGTTCGAATAGAAGTTGCAGATACCAAAGTTTAAAGTTCGTCGGTGTAAACCGACCCGGACGTTTTTTCGCGCGAAAGTGATCGCTTATCGCGACACTTGAGGAGATACCAAGAAAATCGGTGCGCCCTGCCAGTAGATTCGATCGATATTGGTGTTTGCCCGAAAAAAAGTGAGTAGCTTCAGCGAGGACGAGCCGCATTGCGGAACGGGACAGGGAAATGTGTTTGCCGCGGGAAACCTGCTATCGGGGCCACGGTTAGGATAGGGTATAATAGAATATGATAGGATAGGCGCAATCAAGCGCCGAGACAGCGTTAGGAACTGTACGATCGTTCGCTTCTGCGAGAAGTAACGACCCCGTTCAAGGCCGACTTATGTACTGGGTTACGCGGGCCAAGGTCGACACGATTACGTGTACACATGTCAAACGATGCTTTTTTAACCAGCCTCCGTTGTCTCGATTTACGTCGCCGAGCGGCGATAACCTTATAAATCGAGACGCGTAAACTAACTGTCGGCGTTGTCTTATTTTCCAGCGACAGCTAAATAGAACGGATCTCGAAACCTGCCATTCAATCGTCTGTAAAACATATTGCTAAAGTACGGCATAAAAGTGTCCCATAAAAACGAAAGGATTTAGTCAGTAGAATCGAGACTGGAAAATTAGAATTGATCTCCTAGAAATTCTAATAGCAATCTATTTCCTCTTGCTTCTTATTCGAGCAAGTAGATCTTTTACTCGTTTACCATATTTTATGTAACAATTATGTGACCTCAAAGAAATCTTTGCTCTGGTTGTCCTTGTAAGAATAAATTGCAAAGATTCCTGTTCTCCAAAATTGCCCGAACTTCCTTAAGAAGCGATAACAACCCTTTCACAGTATTACATGAGAGAGAGTAATATTGTAAAACATAATGTATGCAATGTACAGCATAACTATGAGAAATGGTGTGTTTTGTAGAGAAGTATTGTAGAACACAATGTGCATATCGACTAAAGTCTACAGCAGGTAGAATTGTGTAATTGAATGGAAGTTGAATAGACAGATTGCAAAACTCACTTTTACGTCGAAAGCGTCGGTGGGCATCCGCTGTACGCCGTTCATCTTCGATGGAACTGTCACTCCCGCGAGTCTTGCCACTTATTTTTCACAGCCTTTTCTTCGTCCCGCCACCGGTCGCTCGGTTCCCGACAGGCCTCGGACGCAGGGGTGGCACGCGGGAGACCCGAGCACGTCCCACGGGCACGTGAAAATCGTTTGATAAACCGGGCCCCGAGAGCAGCTAGGAGCCGCTTCGACGCATCCTCGACCACGTCCGCGCGACAACTGGAAACGACTCGCGTGCGTCTTTCGATCCCTCGAATTCGATCGGGAGGTCGTGCACGTGTTCGCACCTTGCTCCCAGTTCCGAACGATCGAACTTCGATCTCATTCGACCCGACCAAAACACCATAAAACAACCCGAGTGTTATTGGGGCTGCCTGTCATCCAGGGCGATTTTCCGGGCCTGGAAAGCAATCACAACACGTGGCAGGATTAACGATCTCGTCAGGTGTTTATGGTAGTGTTCGGGGACCCCCTGGACCAACCCCTCAGTGGATTATCGCATTTATTGCTCCATTTACAGTTCATAAATATTAGCAATAACCTCTTGACATACAAATATGTGTCGAATATGTTTCTAATGCCACTGTACACATTGACATAAAACACGGTGTAATACTATTGGCAACAGATCAATAATTATCCCAGCAACGAGTCCTTTTAGAATTTTTATGGTTGCACAAATTCAAGTATGTCAAGTGATTAAGTGCTAAACAGTATACCTATCTGGCTTGTGGGGCTGTAAACTTATCGTAAACGACTAAATTAAATTCGGAAGAAGAAACACAAAGGTCTCGTCTGAGATCTTACAGTATCGTCGATCATCGAATCCCGCGATCGCGCCGAAAGTAGCGGAACGAATCGTAGAAGCCGCGCGAGGCCGCGAGATAATGATACGGCACCGAGGCGAGGTTCGTCAAGGTTCCCGATCCTTGATCGATCACGAACGATCTCAAGGTCCTTTCGGGCACTGATTATCGATTCCCGAGCGAGCGAGCTTGAATTCGATACGCTGTGGATCCGGTGGCATCGCGTCGACGACGACATACGAGAACCAACTAACGTTCACTGGCACTCGGCGGGCATGCACGCGCGCAACCGCTTCGTGGAGAACCACGCTTCTGCGATAACAGATTTGAACACTATGTTTCGCGCTTGCGCTCAGGCTGCCACCCCGAAACACGTGGTATCCTTCATAATACCTGCCCCTTCTCCTAATCCACAGATCCTGACTGATTCGTTCGCGTTACAAGCTGATTCTGCCAGCGAATAGTATACGTAGATTCTGGTTATTCTAGACACATCAGGACTAGCGTCATTTGGTTTGAGTTTGTCTTAATTATGCAAAGAAGACCATGATCGTTTGATTAAACCCTGCTCTTTCAATCTTGCTCCAAATAAACGGAATCGATTGGGGCTATGCGCATCATGTGCTCCTTCTTCGCTATGGAGCATGTATTATAAAGCTTTTACAATGTTTATAACAATCGTACGTGGTACAGTCGGTGAAGCAAGACCGCTCGAATCGGAGATATTCAGCCCTCGCGGGCCACTGGTTCACGCGGATAGATTTCCATGCGAGACGGATGCTAGAAAGGACTTCGGGGATCGAAAGATACCACGAGCAGATACCGCGGCAGCGAGCTACTCGAAAACCCGACGTGTTCCATGTCCGAGGGGGAGTAGAAACAGGTTTAAGAGCGTAGTTGACCGCGTCGCCTTTTAAATCGGTCATCCGTCTAACCGGGTAGAAATCACGGGTCGATTCAAAATCAGAGGCACTCTCTGAGGCAGTGTCGGGGGACGGTTGATGAAGTCTCACCGGTGAGCAAGCGTGTGCGCCGAGTAATCAACCGTGGAACCGGTAAATTGAAACGGGCCAGCTAATTACCGGTAAGCGGACGAGGCTCGACCTAGGATCCCGCGACACCTTCGGACCAGGTGGACACGTTGCACTCGCGACTCGTGGCAGATAATAGGTCACGGATTGGCACATGGCAAGCATGTCCACGCCGCAGGATTCTACGTTAGCAGCCGGCGTTCGGGCGCTCCGCGTCGCGACTGCCGCCGCCGCTAAAAAAACCATACGATGACCTCATCACACCAACTCTGTTCTCCTGCCCATGTCACCGCTACTAGCCGGCCAGAAAACATCGTTACCTGCCGTCGACTCCTGAAGCTAGGCCATTTGTGACGTCCACCGATTCTCCGAGTCTCTATTATAACAATAACAATGATAAAAGAATAGTAACGACATGAACAAGGAGAAAGTAACGACTAGACAGCGAATTTTAATGCGAATATACAGTTCCTATGATTTTACCGATTAGGTGTTTCAATAGAGTTAAAAATCTTAAGTGATTTTTTAAAACATTTTTCTAGGACCAGATTTAAAGGACTAGGATTGCTATAAATGCATGAAATTCGTAGGCTAGGAATAAGTTTGAACACTTGCAGCGTTGTCAGGGACTTTCTAAATGAGCGGCGGTTTTTATGGGACTTGGCTGAGCAGTGGGTTTGAGCTCATTAGAGATGGGGATTGTAGGACTCCCAAAAGAAAATAAACTGTGTACGTAATACTAATAATAATAATGCATTTCTCTTTCACAGTTTGTACAGACAGTTGCCACAGACTATTAATAAAATAATAATAAAATAATAGAAATACGTATATTACTACAGAATAAATATTTTATATACGTACCGCATCTTAAATATTTCAATTTTAATTATTAATTATTATTTACCAAAAATATTTCCTAAATTTTCTACAAAATAGTATGTAAAAATCCTTTTTTACTAAATCTAATCCTAATAATTATGACCTAGTTGTATAGTTGCTGCTGTTGCTGCAATACCTGTTTCTTACATATCCAAAATAATTTTGAAATCTACGACAGACAGAAAATAGAAACCTATATGGGCAGTGTCATTAATGCTGCTTTAATAATTAAAAAATGGGATACCGTAAGGATGATACAGGCCATTGTAAATGAGCGCAGTGGAATCCTCCTCGGCTAACAGATCAACTGGAAGAAGAAAAACAATACTGCCAATGAACGGAAGGTATATTTAATTTTAAGAAATTATGATTGCCTCGTTTCGGAAATATAAGAAAGCGTACCTGGCTGGGGCCAAAAAACATCAAGCAAACGATATAACGGCGGATATGTAGCGACGATTTGAAAAATGCGCGCCTCTTGCATCGCATCTGTATACGCTTGCAATGTTGCAATGAATAAATTTCCACAGTAAACAATTAATTCTACTTAAATCTACAGAGCTTAAATATTCACAAAACATGTACGCAACAATATTTATATTAATATTATATTGTTCATACTTATGTTGCGATTAAAATACAATACCAAAATTCTAACCATGAAAATGGCTTAGAAACTGGTAAATTTTAAACATTGAAATTTTGTTACTTATACTAATTAACAATTTCTTATCTCGTAGAAGGGACATGTTTAGGTATTAACGTAGATATTTATTCATTAATTTATTTAAATTAATTAGTATTTCTACTCCAATTACTCCATCAATACGGAATTGTTACGGTACGCAAGTTGTATATCCGACTGAAGTGGACTGAAGTGTGAAACAGTCTGAACAGTGAACAGTATAGCGACAACACGTGCGAGAATTATCATATGTAACGTGACGTTTCGTTACGTATCTGAATTTTAAAAAATATTACTAACAACATCCAACATGATTCTCCATCACAGTTATATCTATGTACTAACATTCGTGTAATCTAACATAAATCATTTTCATCTTATCAAATATGTGGTTACAGTGCGCGTTTGAGGTTAAGTGCGATGCGTTATGCTAAAAGCTTGTAACAGTGATTTACGAGACCATTACATTGAAAATATATAATTGAATACAAAAGCAACGTCTTTAGTGACAGCTCTTCGAACTTCTCTATTATTGTCAACAATGGCTTCTGATAAGAGCCGTTCTGTCAATTCGAACCACGCACTCCCAACAAATGTGAAGATCAAAGTTGAGCCAGGGACGTCGATGCCTGCTCCCATAAGAAACATTAAGATCGAACCTGGTTTGTCGACGTCTACAACTAGACTGACTTCGTTCCGTCTACCAAGAGACCTAACTTTAGGAGGCAACATAAAAACAGAAAAGTCTAAAAAAGTGTACACACCAAATTTAAATGCTCAAAGAACAAAGAAGAAAGAGTAAGTTATAAAAATAACAAGTGAAGCTAAAATTATAATAATTAATAAAATGTCAATGATTTCATAGTGATCCCGGACCAGGTGATTCTGCGAAACAAGGGAGGGGTAAAGATATTGTTCGAGGACGTGGTAGAGGTGGCAGAAATGATAGAGGACGTGGAAGAGCTAGCAACTTGATACAGGTATATTAAAAGATCATGTTTAATAAATAGTATATATATGTATTGTTTTATGTATGCTTTGATGTTTCAGTCTAGTGGTATTTGGTCTACTGGAATAAATAGCACACCGGGTAAACGTAGCAGCAGTGGTGGTGGTGGTGGTGGTGGAGGCTATGGAGACAGTGACAGAAGCGCTCAAACAGCCTTAGAAAAACCAAAATTAGACCTAAATCGTACAGTTGATAAAGCTGAGGAAGAAGAAAAATTAAAACTATTATTGAGAGATGATTTTATCGATTCTGGAGAACCTGAAGATATTGACAATGGACCTGTTACCTTGCCAATGCTGAAAGGTATATTTACTTATTAATATAAAAAGTGACTTCAGTAGAATACATCATTTTTTCATTACAGCAAAACTACAGAAAGTAGAAATTAAGCAGGAGATAGGAGGTGAAGAAGAATTAAATACGAAACCAATTATATCAGAGAATGGAAAAGGTAAGTATGCTTTTACTTTTTCTCAGCACAATACTATATCGTTACTACTTTTAGTGTTATCACCTAAAAAGGAAGTTAAAGTCAAGGTCCCTAAACTGGATATAAAACCGGAAGAAGAATTGGATAATATTTCGCAAGTGGTCGAAAACAAGACGAATTCGTACATTCTAATACAGGTTGATACATGGTCATATGAAATTAATTATAGTTCTTGCGATTGCTATTACAATAAACAATCTATAGTTTCCAGATTGTTTACCTGGTTTTGTTGAAAGCGCTGAAGACACTAGAGCTACTCGCCCAAATGCATCAACCCAGGGAAAAGAAAATGGAACTACTTTGGACACAGACTTTTGCACTTTGAATACCTTGAAGCCTGGTATTCTAGGGAAATTACAAATTTTAAAATCAGGAAAAACACGATTAGTGCTAGGGGAGAACAATTTGATCGTAGACTTGGGATCGCGGGTTAGTTTCCGACAGGTACGTTCTCAAAAATAATATGAACACAATTTTTACAGTCCCTGTAATTATACTTTTTCTCAGGATCTGATCGCTGCGAAAGTAGACGCCGAAAAGTTAACTGGGGATTTAATAAATCTTGGACCAGTTAGTAACACGCTTGTATGTTCCCCTGATTGGGAATCTATGTTGGCTTAGGTGTAAATATATTTTTCTTATTGTAAAAAACCATATGTCACGAGTCGGTTCATTTATACATTTAAAATATAACACATCTAAAAAGTATGTTATAATAGTACCCACACTAAAATAGAGGTTGTGGCAACAGTTTCCTGCAAGATACAACAATTTTCTTCAAGACGTAATTTATTCTTTTTTTTTATTTTAATATAGATAAGCTGATTAAAACTTATTTTTACACAAATTAGATTTACTAACTAAATCCATCGCACTATACAATGAACAATAATTCACAAAAAGTAACTTCTGAACTAACGGTGATACCTCTTTTGTTCGTATCAACGTCTTGAAAAATGTAAAAATCGTACATTAAAGTGGCACAAGAAATTACTGTCCCTATTACAATAAGATATATTATACTATTTCCACTTCGCTAAATCAAAAAAAGAACTTGTACGATTCACGCCATAATCGCAAGCTTAAGTTTAAGTTTCATAAAAATTAGGACTTTTTCAAAATGACGAATTTTCAAGAATGTCAAAACCTCGTTTTGCATAAGAGAATATCGTAGTACGATGAAGTCCTATTCGTTAAAAATGAACGAAAACGCATTGGTGATACAGTTAGTGCAAGTGCTTTGCATTACAGAGGTATACACACATTACACACGCCTTTTAATAAATCATACGAACTCTCAATCACTTCTCTCTATACTATGCCCCTTTTTCATCGACTTCAATGCCTTTTCTCGTAATTTTTTCTCCAGTTCCTCAGTATTACCCTCACTTACATCGGATTCATCAGAATCTGCTACCTTCTTCTTTTTGTGTTTTCGATGTTTTTTATGTTTTTTGTGTTTCTTATGCTTTTTGTCCTTCTTCTTTTTCTTCTCCTCAACCTCACTCTCCTGAAAACAGAAATTGCAACAGATAAATAATTCTTTCCAAAACACAAATAATTAAAAAAATTATATACTACCTCCGATTCACTAGTACTGGTTTTAGTCTTCTTTTTACGTTTCTTCTTCACTTTCTCTTCGTCCGAACTATCATCGGCTTTTCTCTTCTTTTTTGTATCTTTTTCTCCCGCTTCCTCATCGTCTGTACTTGAATCACGTTTCGACTTTTTCGGTCGGACTTTTCCCTCGTCTTCACTCGTCGAATCTTTTCTCGATTTACGTGATCTGGATTTTTCGTCCTCTGAGGAACTATCTCTCCTCTTCCGAGTCTTCTTTGGCTCGTCATCCGAACTAGAATCTTTCTTAGATTTCCGCAACCGGGATCTATCGTCATCGCTCTTGCCCCTCTTTGTTTTCTGCTCTTCATCACCTGAAGACGAATCTTTTCTTGATCTCTTTGATTTTTTAGTTTCCTCTTCCGTCTCTTTCTTTGATCGTTTACGAGGCTCGTTTTCATTAGTATCACGCTTCCTGCTATCCTTTTTGTCCTTGGTACGTTCGTCCAATGAATCTGAGGAAGGAAATTATATTATAAACTTTGCAATTCGTTTTATTGAAATTGTATATCGAAACTTTACCTCCTCGATTCGTATCTCGAATCTTCTTGCTCTTCTCCACATGTTTCCTCTCTTCCTCAGAGTCCGAGCTAGAACCGCCTTTATCAGATTTCTCGTCATCAGAAGAAGCTTTCCTAGATTTCCTAGATTTTTCTAACTTCCTTGTCTTTTTCTTACCTGTAATATAAAAAGAAACATGATGCTTCTGTGAAGCGGCACTTTGAAATGATCATAAATCATACTATCTACCTTCACTTTCGCTATCGTTTGAATCAGTAGAGCCGTCACGCTTTTCTCTTTTCGATTTCTTGACCACTTCCGTGGGTTTCTTTATGGGAACAGGCTCCAATGTCTTCTGGCCTGACTTCTTCTCATCTGCCACCGATTTGATCGACTTTATCGATTTATCGTCCTTTTTCAAAGGGAAGGTATCTCCGGAGGTGAAGCTCGATTCTTCTTTCGGTGATTCTTCTTTGTGATCTTCTCTGTAAATATCAATTAATGAGATGATTGTTTGTAATTCTTTTATAATTGCCCTAACTTGATGATTGAGAGACACACTTACTTCGAAGGTTGTTTAACTTTAACTGCGGCTATAATATCTTCAGTCTTTTTAAACGGCGAGGGCGTGCGAGATAAACTCTTCGAAAACTGAAACATTGGAGAGATTAGAAATAGAAATATTTTTTTGAAGTAAAATCGAGCAAGAACAATCGACTTACTCTGTGTCTGGTAACAGGGAGAGCAGTGGGTTGAAGTTTCTTTGGAGAGACGCTGGGGTCTGGTTTCTTGATGGACGCTGGTTCAGCTTTCTTCGTGTCTTTCTCAGGTCGTTTGATAGGTTCTTCTTTCACGGTCTTCTCTTTCTCTTTACGTTTGTCATCGGTGTGCTCCCGTTTCTCTTGAGAAGATTTCCGCTCAAGCGATTTTCTGTGCACAGATAAAGAGATAGAATGGTCAAAAGATGTCAGTACTTTTGTTCTACAGCTAAGCGGGAAACAGAACATAGCTGTGTTACGCTCCGACAATCGTAAGGTCTGTAACAAAATGTGAAAATACGGAGTAACCAGCTTTACTCACCTGATCGCTTCATCCTCATTGCTAGAGGAACTACTTTCGCTACTATCCGAGCTACTCGACTTAGACCTTCCGTTTCGCAATTCTTTTCGCGGTTCCGTATCTGTTGATTTTTTAACTTTTTCGTCCACCTTCTTCTCCTTCGTCTTCTCCTTAGCGTCCCGTGAACGATCGGGAGATCGTTTCTCGTCTCTTGAACGATCCGCCGACGATCGGTGATCTTTCGATCTAGATCTACGGTCCCTAGATCTAGATCTTCGATCTTTATCCCTCCTGTCCCTGTCTCTGGATCGGTCTCGCCTACTCGATCTGTCGCGCGAGGAAGATCTATCGTACCTGAGGGATCGATCCCGGCCGTCCGGCGAGCGACGCCTGCTGTCACGACGATCCGGAGATCGACGTCTGTCTCGCCTCTCCGATGATCGACGCCTACGGTCCAGGGATCTTCTCCTGCGTCTATCACCGGGGCTAGGCGATCTTCGTCGATATCTTGCCGGACTTCGACGCGGAGGACTTCTGGGCCAATTGCAATGTGTTAACGATACTTGATCTTACTCAGAAATTACATTGTTATCTATGGCCTACATTACCTCCTCCTGCTAGGTGCTCTACGCACAGATGGAGGCCGCATGCTGCGGCTACCGCTGTACCTATCCAGCCTCTCTCGCTCCCTTTCACGTTCCCGCTCTCGTCTTCTTTCCCGTTCCCTGTCGATAGACCTCCTGAATTAAAATTATCCGCTGGTTAGTATACTCCAAGCCCTCAAAAATACAAAATATTGTAATGCATAAATTGCATTACTCACCTCCTGTTCCTGTCTCGAGACCTGTCGCGCGATCTGTCTCGCGATCTATCCCGTGATCTGTCCCTTGATCTGTCTCTATCCTTGGAACGACCTCTATCTTTCCTCGGCGTGGGACTTCGTCGTTTAGGCACAGACTTCCGTTCCCGACTTGAGTCGCTCTCGCTACCACTGTCATCTTTATTTGTCTTTCTATAGGACCTTTTAGCCTGCACCCCATCCTTCTTCTTTCTAATCTCAAAATCATTCTTATCTTTCGCGCCCTTGTCTTCCTCCGATTCAGAGCTACTACTTGTACTTGCGTCTCGCTTCCTGTTGGAATCGAGATTATCCTTTCTCTTATCGGGCGATTTCGAGCGGGACTTCGACGATCTGGAGTCGCTCGAGTCGGACCTTGACTTTCTAGACTTACTTCGGTCGTTACTCTTGGATCTTGATTTTTTGGATCGTGAACGCGACCTTGAACGCGACCTTGGCGACTTTGATTTCGTGCGCCTCGATTTAGAACGGTCCTGCGACCTAGACTTCGATCTTCTGGATTTTGATCTAGATCTAGATCGTCTAGATCTTGATTTCGAACGAGATCGTCTTGATTTGGACGTGAGCGATCTAGACCGTCGGGTCTTCGAGTCGCGACTCGGTGATTTCGATCGGGACTTTTTGGAGCGATTAACTGGAGACTTGGATCTTGATCTGGATTTTTTGGCTTTCTCCAGTGCTTCCGGAGACGGAGTGCGATTGTTCTTCTTCTTTCCATCAGCGATACTCATTAGTTTCGCTTGCAATCGGGATATCGCGACAGCAGCTTCCCTGTTGGCACACCTTGATATATGATCTTTAATTATGCAGTGCAGCTAATCATGGATACTTACGGTTTAGTCTTCACGGGCATTAGTGGTATAGCATTTTCAGGTTGAGGCGAATCCTCGCGTTCAATTTTTACTTCCGGCATTTCCTTTCCGTTATCTTTCACAGAATTCTTGCTGGGTGACCTGGATGACGATCGTCGCTTGCGACTTGATCTATCGCGATCTCTGTGACGATCTCTCGACCGACTTCGTTTGCTTCTACAAACAATAATACAAGTTTATAAAACATTACCTACTAACGATTACGTCATAAGGTTTATCTATCTATAATCCTACCTATCTCTGTCGCGGTCTCTGCTTCTGTCTCTTCTTCGCTCCTTCGACGAACCACGTTCTTTGTCCTCTTTCTTTATCTTGCTCTCTGCTTCATCTTTCTCCTTTTCTCTTTCTTTCTCCTTCTCCTTCTCCGCCAACGAAGCTTGCAGTTTCTCTTGCTCCTCCTAATTCGATGCGTTCAAATGTTAAATTAAAAATAACGAAACTTGTTTTTATCAGTATTAAACATGAAAAACCTAAACTGAACCTCGTGCGTCAAAAAACATTGAACTGAACATTCTTGCTGAATATTAAAATTCAGCTGTTCAATTGTTCAAGTACTCGCAGACTAGTTCACGCAATAAAAGTTAAAAAAAAATGTGACGACGAAAATTGTTGATAATCACCAAACGTTTTTTAATCTGATCTTTTTTCTGTTGCAAGAAAGCCTCTGGAATGCCCGTCACGCTTTCCTGAGCGGAGACCAAAAGGTCCCATAATTCACCCATAAAAGACCGGGCATTTCTGCCATTCAGGAAGCCCGTTAGGTTGATCTGCATTTTTCGGGGATCCGGGAACTGTAAAATACATAGTAGACCCGTGTCATCCATTGCCACTTTGAATAACTAAACAAACGGACGTGTTTGATTCTAGTGAAATGCAATAGAATGTCGCAATTGATCATCCGTTAACAGTGTGTCCACCTCCCTATGTAGCTACTAACTGCTTTTCCCCCTCGAATCTTACCGCCAACAGTGAACTCCTCGTTTCACGTCTGCGCTAACAACTGATACGTTAAGAAAAAAAAGGCATTACTCCGATCGATAAACGCACAAATAGCACAGATACATTGATACCTTCTCAACTTCAAAAATACCCTGCCGGGGGCAGGGACGCTGAAATGCATAAGTACATGTTAGCTGAAAAGTGAAAGAATTAATAGAGAAGGAACACCGTTCCACCAACCTGTGACGTTGACAAAGATTGTCAAACCGAGTAGAGATACCTCCGGCGTGGTCCATGATTGAGTCACGTCTAGGATTGAAAGACCTGCAATTCCTGGATTCTTCAGACCCTTATGGATGGTATGAAGACTGATGAAATCTGCATCCAGGGTAATCCGGCTGCGGTGAGATCCTTGCGAGGTGACCAGACATCCTGTCCAGGCGCAGGATGATTCCTCGGTGTTATAGCTTGGGCTGCGTACAGCCAGCTGGTGGTTGAAAGCTATGCCACAGCTTTCGCAGGTGTAGCCTCAGCAGGAAACCACCTCGAGGAAGGCAGCCACATAGGTGGCAGTTGATGCAGCTAGTAGACGTTGCGATTACGGCAATGCAGACATTTGTAGAATGGTAGAAGACCTCGGGCAGAGCTCCGTTTAAGGTCGAGAAGAACAGCACTGGCTCGATGACGATGTGATAATTGTGACCACGCCGGTGACGATGAACGAAGCTGATGAACTGCTGAGGCTGAAGTTTCAGCAGTGGTTCTAAGACGATGTTGATATACCAGCTCGCCTCGGCTAGCGTTGGACGGCTGATAGAAAGGCGGCCAATCGGATGTAGAGAGGAGCACATCCGAATGCCATTTGGACAATAGGGTTGAGCCCCACCAACGGTCTCTACTTATACTAACGGGGAATTCAAACATACGTGATAAGAACTTGCATGTACATGGTCACTGTGTTGCAGGATCAGCTACATCAGTTTTCTTTTTTTTTTTTGTTGATATAGGATCATTGCTTGGATATGGACACGGTTTTGGATAAATAAAAACGGGATACACAGGAGGTATACAGGAACGATGATACTCTTTTCTTTTTCTTATTAGAATTTAAGAAACAAAAAACAATGAGGCAAGCATGACTAATATGGTAATTCTGCCTCCTTGCTTTTCACCTCCAAAATTAGCACTGTGTGCAGATTTTGGATGATTGTGGATTTTGTAACTGGTACAAAACTTTGTGCTGAAATAATGTGTATTTATCGATTTCCTATGATGAGGGGAAAAAGCCAAGTGAACGCATTTCATATTTTGTTTAGTTCAATCTACCTTATAGTTCGGTCTAAATCTACTGAAGAATTGATGCGATTCAAGTTCCTTACCTTTTCCTCCAGTTGATTATATACAAATTCTACCACTACATCGTCCTCCATGCCCAGAATCTGAGTAATCTTCGTTGTAATCCATGGTTTGATCACATCGAGCTTAACTTTGCTCATGTCCACCTGGGAAGAGAATACATATGGTATAGCTTTCATTTTCAGATGTACTGCCAAACCGATTACATTAATTATTGAAATATCGAAGTTAGACCGACGAACAAATATCTACCTTCTGTGTCAGAGAATCACCAAATTTCATTTGTTTTAGAAGCTTCTTCTCCTTATCGCTGAACCTCGTGTCCTGCGACGCCGTAGTCCCCTAGATTCCGGAAATATCGAGATAACAAAACATCGAGTCTTACCGCATACTGATGAAAACTTTTAACGGATGCTAAGCAATCGAAAATCGCGTCGTGTTCTTGTATAAAAATTGGCTAATTTACCGTGTACATCATCTTGGCAACGTGTAGAAACCAACAACTGCACGATATTGGATGCCCGTAGCTGGCGACGTTCCAATCCTCCTCTTGAGCGTCGGATAGAGAAGAGCCGCTCTCACAAATACGTACTTAGTCGAAGCAGATCTTCTTCTCCATCGAACGACCACACATTTGCATATATACAAATATCAAACGTTAGAATTAAGCGTAAAGACGCAAAGACACGGTAGACCAACTCGCCAATATGGCGCCTCGTCGTTAAATGAGTGAACTGAAGTTGGTTAACAATGCGCATGACACCTTCGACAGTGCTGCCTCATTTTAACTAGCGTCTATATGTAGATTTAAAAATAGCGGCAATTCAAATGAAGTAAATATGTTTCATGTAAATTTTTGCTGACAACTTAATATAAAATTAATAATAATGTAAAACTAATCATTTTTGACATGTGAGCTCAAAAATGAATTATTTCATCATATAGTCCCCTCGGAACCATTTAATATCTGTGTGAAAACACTTTGTATGCAGTGCGTAATTAACGAGTTATTTTCATTTATAGATTAAAATATATAGATAAATTAACATTTAAATCTTTTTCTAGTTAATTAGAAGCCTGTATTTTGAATATTGGCCGTTCAGGCGACATCCCATGATTGGGTTTAAACGGACCATGATCTTATGTATTTGTTTCTTTTTAAATTTCTAAGGAGACTTGTACTAATCATACAATTAAACAATACAAAAATATAAAAAAACTCGTTATCGCTCTAACATAATTAGTCCGAAAAGACTCAGGCGTAGTGCAATAAAAGTTAAAGAAGAATAGAACGTATTTTCCAGATAAATGAATGGTGGCGTCATCTGTCGAAGTGAGAAATTTTAAATCAGCTGAAAACTTGGGCATCTTTCCACGGATGGCGCTACGAATCATATTTGAATTTTTAAACATCTTTTTTATATATTTCATTATTTATTGGTGCCATATTGTTCTTGACACTCTGTTAAATGAAAAACGCACAGTCCGTAGAATATTTAATAACTGCAGCTTAATTAGATTTTATATGCATTTTCCCAGTGTATTTTCCTAGCACTACAGTTTCCCATTCATGACAAATAAATCATTTTTTCATAGTTGCTGATAGATGTTCTCCTCAGAGTTTATGGGATGCATGGCAAGGGAGCTGCAGATTATTTTAGGATAATTGATAATGAAAAAGTATACCGAAACAATTAGCCTCTGCGAGTGTAAGTCCGCGTACGCGCTGCGTATTCACATCGGAGGCATCATTTGCACATAATCTCTTTGGATACCGTTAGATGCTGAAAATAGACGCTAATGAACCTGTTTGTATTCGCTGCATTCGATGCGATCGCGTGTCAAAGTGCAGTAAAGCACCATGGCCATCGACAGCGATGGTCTCCGACGGGGATGGTTCGAAGGAATAAAGTATAAATTATAGCCGGAGGTTCTCACAATACATCGTAATCTAATAATAAATTATAAATACATGTTTGCACATTACAACTATAAATACAAAAGATGACATGCGGTATGGAAGTATCGTTCGTTTTATGCTTGTTCGATGGGCAAAATCACGGCGCGTCCCGCGCGTTGAACTCCCCGCGCGCGGACACATCGTTTCAGCGTTCCTCAGCGTTTCGTCGATGCGCCCGGTCATCGAGAAACCATCTCGACGGTTTCCTTACAACCTATTCTCATTCTTTGAACCGTGTGTCGTCTGCTCCGCACGTGGAAAAGTGACTCCGATGCTCGGGCCGTTTCTCTTTTTATCACTTTCTCGGTAACGGCACTGGCACAGAACATCCACGCGCGAATTCTCGTCGCCCCACGACCATAAAACCGATCTGCGTACTTGTCAACCGGTAATTCGTCAATCTCATCCGGTGCCCGACAGTCATGCTGTGCTTTCTCGAGGAGATAATTAATTTAGCGAGTGTTTCAGGCCGATACAGCGTGCAAGAAACGGCGCTTTCTAGACGTGCTTAACGATCTCCGATCTCCGAGAGTCAGCGGTACGGTTAGGATCGTCCCATAAATCATAGATCCTCGATTCGAAAAAGGAACAACCTCGCGAACGGTTGTTCGTGTTAAGTGGCGCGGACAGCAGCATGAATGAGCGGGAAACGCGCGAGTCGGCGCCGCTTTTGGGGCGCCGCGCTGCAAGGATCTCGTCTATGAAATCACCGAGCGAAGTAAATCGAGGTGAAGGGTCCCGCAAAGCGGCTAACGGTACATTATACTCATCGGAATTCATGGAACGGTCCATTCGTACTACGACTGCACGTCCATCCTGTTCGTCGCGTCGCTACGATTCCGACATCGAGTCCTTCGGAGTCCGGTTCCGAGAACCATAAGCGGGCCAGTCGAGCCACTCGATCGTCGGAGAAACAAGAACGATCCTCCGGCGAGCAGGCGAGCAGGCGAGCAGGGTGTCTCGCTTTTTCACACCGATGCTTCACCTTTCGACCAGCTGACTCATCGATCTTAAATTCTTGGACGTCAATTAACCGTGACAAAAATGCGCACCAGTATGGGCACTACAAAGCGAAAGAATCGTTCGTTGAATTCCGAAGAAAATCGAATGTTGCCGAATCGATTCCTGACCAACGCGTCGCGAACGACGTGTGTTCATTGACTCTGACACAGTTCCCAAATTGGTCACACGGCTTTCTAGGACTAAATAGTACCAAAACGTCTGAATCATCAACGCGAGGGGTCAAAGACACGTTTCGATTCTACGAGAACAAGAAGACATTCGAGACGCCTGCGGCATTCGAGTGGACGTTTCATTCCTAAAGATGTTTGCTAGAGTATGCGGAGTGGAATGAGCCGAAGCGACGACCGAATAAAATATGAACCGGAGATAGCATCACGGTGCTAAGCGGTTCGAGAATCGGAGAAGGCATTAACAGAGTTTCCGGCTCGTTACGGTCCAGTCGAGGGGAATGATATAACTTTATGACTCTCCTGGAAAGAATAACCACCAGCCGATGCTGCCCGTGGAACGTTGTTACGAAGCGGTCTGTACCACCTGCTCGAAACCGGCTCGCGAGCCAGGTCTAGTGAACTCGATCGAATTCCGAGACCGGATTCCGCGAAACGACCGCCGTCGCGCGCTGCTCCGATTCGTTTTTTCATCGTGAAATAACTTCTTCGAACTGTTTTGGGGGTCGACTCTTGACTCGTCGTAGATCGAGGAGGATAGAGCGACGAGAAGGCGTCGCTGTTCGACCGTGAACCGCTGATTTTTTCGTTTGAACAGTGCGCAGATCGGCGAGTGTCCAGAGATAAGCGAGGATCGGCGTCGTCGCGAGTCTTCCGGACGGAAGGGGATCTTCCGCGAGACGAGACGGGATCGCCCGTCAAGCCGGGTGCTTGATCTCCGGCAAATCGTGTCACCCTGGACCAAAAAAGGGAGGTCGTTCGATCCAAGGTAAAAGTGGCCCCTGCCTCCGTTCGGCCGCGGAAGGAAAGCAGCAACTTGGAGCGAGAAGAGGAGTCTTCGATTTTCTCGATCTCTCCCGAGAAATCATTCTCTATCAGTTTAAGTACTGGTCTCTCTCGGCGGTCGAGCTGGCTCCAAAGAGGTTACTAGGTCCCTCGGCGAGGTTGTCGGAGCTCGGGGTCACCAGCCACCGATTCATCGCAGTCCGAAGCGGTCCGAAGCGGCGCGAGGCGACTCGTTGCGCGGCGATCGAGAGATCCGAGAGATCTTCCCGCTCCCGAGGATCTTTATGCCCCGATGCCGGCCACCTCGAGTTCGACGAACGTTTAAAAGCTTGGGACGGCCGGAGGCTCCGACGTGGCGCTCGCCGAATTCCTCGGCTTGCAGACGCAACCGCTCTCGACCAGAACGTAATCTTGACCGGTCAGGGTCACCGGTCCCAGCGGTATCACCAGAAACAGGTAGGGCACGTAGGTCTGCGTGCACTCGCCGTGGACCACATCGCACTCCTTCGACCTGAAACACAGCGAGGCAACGATTTGTTGATCAATTCCGTCGATCTACATCGCTTTTGTTATCGTTTTTGTCAAGGCAAATCCGAGCCCCGAGACGAGAAGAACCTTAATAATATCTTCAAAACTCGCGATCAATTCGTGTCAGATTTATGTTTGAGATCGACTTTACAATTGCTTTCGAAAATTGATATTGAAGGATTTGAAAGGATCTAGAGTCAAGGGTCTCAAATATGTCAACGCGAGTCTTCCTGCAGCGGCGATCGTGCGAGCACACATGGGCCCAAAAAAGTTCCAGAAGTAGGCCCGCTCCCGGTCACGAACGCGGTCTCATAGACTTGTTCGGCCCACTGTGCCACATCCGAATCGTCTCGCCAATAGAGTCCGATGAATTTCAATTCGACGCGGACGATTCGATTCACGGATCGCCATGTACGACGTGCCAAGAAAGTAACAGTGGATAACGATCGGTCGCGGATTTCACCGAAACATGGATCGCGAGAGGATTAACGGGTAAAATTACGTTAACAACTACTTACTCGCAGACCTCGAACACGACCTGCTGCAGCAGATCGGGGAACTTCTGGACGATGGTCACCGGCTGGCCGCTGGTTAGGCTGACTCCGTACATGGGGGCCGTGGTGTTGTACCTCGTTTTGCATAATCTGGCCGGAGAGCCGCAGGACTCTTTCGAAGAAAACGCTCGTCCTGCGGGCAGAAAGTTATTGATCCCTGTTAAAGACGTCGTGAACTGTAAGCTCCTGTTACGATCAAGGTTTTGTAGTCATTACAGTGTCATCTTCTTGGTGTTATAAATTCTAGAACCTAGAGATTAAAAATCTAAATATAGTATCTAGTGTTTATTTATTTATTCATTTAATCCTTGCCTACTGAGCTTAGGATGACTTCCAGGTTACATGTTCAACTACCCATTGTATGGAGAACCATAATTACACATATTTCCTTACCCCGTTCTATGATTTACAATAAGAACTAATAGTCTAATAATCTTATTTAATCTACTGTAATAATCTAATAATCGAACAATAAAATAAAACGCAAATGAAAAGGAAGCTTACATTATCTATTAATATAAAATCTGTTAATCTCGATATAGTATCTGGTATAGATACTATAAATTTTAGAATCTCAGAAGCCCCTAGGTAATCCGCGGGTATAATGATAGGTTGAAGCGAGCCATCCATAAAAATGATAAACCGCAATCATGAAGTTACAGTAACTTGGTAATTACTTAATAAGAAACAAAACTACAGAGACTAGATTTTCAAACCGTGTAGATGTTAGAAATTCGAATGAAATTTGATTGCAGCGATCATCTGCGAAGCATTAATGTTTACAGTCGCACGAGCGCCGGCGAAAACGCGGTGTTTTGTCTGGATGATTGTTGCCCTTTCTTCGGAATTCTGTCGGCTCGTGTGTTCGAAACGATGAGTGGGTCGCCGATGGGTCCCGTTATGAGCTGAACCAGCGATAACTGTATTGGACGGATAACACGGTGCCTTATTACCGTCGTCCTGTACCGCGGAGCCATTATCCAAGGGACCGGGAGTCGTGACGCCGGTCGCAACTACCGAAGTAATCGGCCGCCGCGTTCTCTCGGGAAAAATTCCGGGTCTCCCACACGACCCGCGAATTTCGAGCGAAATCACGACCGGTCAGAGAGGCAGAGACTGCGACCGGCATTAACCGGGTTTTCGTGTCATAAGGACAGCCGCGTAATTCAAGGCTGCGATGCGCCGGCACACGCATCGCGTAACCGGTTGCTCCGATTTTTCTACAATTTCGAGCACGCGCGACCGTGCTCGAAAACGAAGCCGAACGAGCTTTCGCGTCCGAAGACATCAGTTGAATTCTAAATGTCTTTCGAACAGGATCGTGAAACCGCTCCGAATTCGCCACCTCCTGGTTTCTGCGAATTTAGGAGACCGTGAAATCGTCGAAGCGGCGTTGCTATCAGCATAGAACGCTCTCGGAATCAGCAATGCAAAACGCCGAAGCGTTCATAGAACAAGAGACACGTTCTGCACTGTTCTCGCAGCAACGGTACCCCGAAGTGTAGAATTCGCGCCAAACGATCAGAATGTTTGCGCACCACCAGTCACGGTACAATAACCTTGTAAAGATGCCCGGGGACGGGTTCGCTTCGATAATAGACCGCGAGAACGACCGCAATAATTATAAATTAGCCGTAGTGCAACAGAGCTGACAGTCGGCGAACGGCTTCATCGCGGTTGTGCAACTGTTCTCAGCTATTCCACAAGATTCTATTTCGACGAAGGGGCAGGGGCAGGATAAATAAATAATGAACGCTTCACCGAGGATGTAGGTGACAGCTGGCGGCGATTATTCGCGATTCAGGCAACCGGCTCGACCGCTGTCGCGAACAAGAGGGACAAGTTCGTCTTCCGCGTGCTTCCATCTCGACTCGATCGCGATCCGTTAAAGCACGCACAACCCGGCCAAATAGGAATCGTCGACGTTTCTGTAACGTCCGGCTTTCGAATCCAATCGAACCGAGTCGTTCCTCGGATGGATCTCTACTATGAAAAACCCGGAGGAACGTTCGAAGATGTTCAGTCTAGGCTTCGCGGCTCCCTAACGGAGCTCATAGTCTGTCCGAGGTATTTTCTACTTTGCTTCTCACTTGGAGAACGATGATGAGATTGGGTTTCTCTCTTTGGATCCTGAGGCTCGCGTCTATGGTTTCAGCTTATTTTTCTGAGAAATCTCTAGGTCGATGTTTCTTCTCGTTGCTCAATGTCCGATACCATCGATGATCATAATGGAGAAACTGAAGCCAATCAGGGATGCTTCGTTTAAGGGGTGCTCAACATTTTAAGTCATCCGCAATGAACTAGTTAAGATAATTATCTGAACCGAAGTCGGTCGAAGGACTCGGAGGAGCTGTTCGCTAAAGTCTCTTCGAGGTAAGTTTGCGTCTGTGGTTTGGATTAGGGCTTACCGTTCCTAGAGCTCTCCATCGCCATGGAATAGTCTCCGCGTGCGACCTTGTAGTTGTGGAGTAGCGTCTGCCTGGTTGATTCAGGATCGATCGTCCTCGGCTGATGGTACCTAGCCGTCCTGCCTCCCGCCCACAGGTTCTTCGCGCTTCGCGATATCACGGCGCTACGACATTGGTTGGTATCGATAACGGTATCGACGATGGTCTCGTAAAATTCCGTAAAAGGGAGAACACTTACGATGGATACTGCTGGTTATTCGGGCCTATGCAGTCCATCGGGTCGGTGAGCGCGTCCCCCCAGACGTACTTCAGACCCAGTCCGTTCCCTTCGCATTTCTTGGCGCCGTACACGTGGCCGCAGCTCGTGATAACGAGGATCAGACCGAGGTACCTGGACATCTGAAATCACAAGCAGAGAGACGCGTGAATGGAGTCGCTCGACGAAGGACCGAGCCAATTTGTTTCGACGGGAGAGCAGGCGGGCAGAACTGGTTCGATTATAATAACAATGGGTTTTCGTGTACAGGGCGTTCCCTGGAACGAGGGCAGAATGTTTGCGCACGGAGTATGGAGAATACCGCGAAAACGAGCGAATTGTCTCACGTATCGAGGGCCTCTGTTCGCGGATCCTATTAATGAGAAACTAATTACGCCGCTGAAAGGCAGTTCATGAATAAAACAATGACGCCGTTGGCAGCGGACACGGATTACGGGGATCCGTACGGCGGAGAACGCGCTGTCACCGTGACAAGGTGCCACTGAGCACGGTCTTGAGACTCGAGTTCGCACGGGGTCAAGAGCAAGAGTAAACGACTCCGGCTGGACTCGGTGACTGGTCGCGAAAAAATTCGCCAAGTCCCCTCCGAAAACTATCCTCGTTCTGAAAACAGGCTTGAAAAGAGTTTGATTTAATTTATCTGCTCACTCAACTGTAGCCTGTTCTACTTTCTGCTAGATATGTATCAAAGAAGCGTAGATCTTTCCTCGTAGAATCAAATAGAGCAACAACGAATTAATAAGCCTCTGGAGAGTTTGTTGCAAACTGATCTCACCGTGAAACTTGTCGATGATATAGTTTCGCAGGTATCGTCTATCCAGTCGATGATTAGAGCGTAAATGAAATAAAAATACCGTCGATATAAACGATTTCCTGTGTCCGAGAAACTCGCACGTGTCGTAAATGCACAAGGATCTAGTCATCGACGTTGGGCGGTAGAGGAGATCATCGACACTTGAGAATCGCCTCTCATCGACTCCTTTTTCCCCTAATTGAGGCTTCGCCGGTGTTCCGTGTTTCACGGGCTGATAGCACCGAGGTATTTGCCACGTTTTTTTTCGCTTTCGAGCCCCTCGGACGATGGCGTCGCGTCGCCGCGAGAGAGTGATGTTCGGACGCTATTAAGAATAACAATTAGCCTCGCGTATGATCGGCGTCGAACCCTGTACGGAGTTCGGGGTTTCTAGGTTGCCGGGTCCAGTGTAACTTCCGTTACACGCGCGTTTGTCGTCGATCGAACGGGAGTGAAAGCACGCCGCTGTGGCCGATCGATAGAGGTCGATGTTCGGTTTCGAACTGCTCGCGAAATTCACAGCCGGTGGATCCTCGTCGATGGATCTTCACCGGTGATCCTTGACCGTTGGCAACGAAGGATGCAGCG
The DNA here is from genome assembly GCA_028455555.1 of Augochlorella aurata. NCBI lineage: Eukaryota > Metazoa > Arthropoda > Insecta > Hymenoptera > Halictidae > Augochlorella > Augochlorella aurata. The sequence continues at coordinate 9,751,536 of CM052168.1, read as the reverse complement.
GGACGGAAACGAGCTTCGAGTCTGGCGAAGTGATAAATCGCGCGTGGGAAAAGGAAAGGAAGGAAATCATTAATGGGCGGCACTCAAGGCTGGTCGTTGGCCGTGACCAGCGTCGCGTATCTGTTTCTTCAGGAAGCGTACGGCCGTTCTCAGCCTTCCGAGGCTGGTTCCTCGAGCTCTTCGTAGACACCTAAACATCCACGAATCAATTTTCCACACGTCGAAACTTGTTTCAAACGCTATTACTCTTCAGAAATTGATCAACACCTATTTGCTTTTATGATTCCTTCGCGACAGTTTCCTTTGCGTTAAATTATGCAAGACGAGTCTCGTTATCACGCAGGAAGACTATAATGCACTCTTCCTGCTAGATGCAAAATCGAGATTTCATGACAACTGGTTCAATTCAACTTGTTGCAATTCCATCGGAATACATTTATTCTGATCCAAATATAGATGAACGGTCTAAAAGCGGTAAATCTGGTCGCGAATACCAGAGATGCGCGTCATCGCTGCTGTACTCCCGTGTCGAAATCAACAAAAACATTGTGTAGCATTGACAGAAACTTTTCCGGGCAGCTAACAATGGCGACGAATCTGGGGTCGCGGCGAGATAATGAACGAATTGTATGGGAACGAATAAATTGCGGATTGAATAGTTACTGGATCATGGAAACTGGAATAGACGCGGATCCTTCGGCCGAGCTAATTAAGACAGTTCTCAGTGGAGTCGCGGAATTTGATCAGCCTCTTTTCGTCGCGAGAGTTTCGCACGCGAGTCGCGCCGGATCAGGATGAACAGGACGAAGATCGCGTTGTAACACGGCGGCGTGTAATTGTCGGCCTGATACCGATCGCGCAATAAAGCGGTTCGGATAAATATCTAGGGGGTTTGTATCCGCGTCTCGAGGTATTATATAACGGCGATCCGAGCTAGCGAAGACGAGCGAAGATGGGGCCGAGGCGAGTCGCACGTGAGAATCACCTGAACTTGAGAGATCCGGGTGAACTTCCACCAGTTGCCTTGCTCACGGTAATTTAGGATCGAGAGAGGAACAATTATTCGTCGACGACGCAACTTCTCACGTCGTTCCAGGCTTTTGTTCCACGGTTCTCTCCCGGAGTACTGTTAATATGCTAACGCGTCGCAGGAATAATTAACAGGCTATACTGGATCGCGATAACGATTCCCTAACGGGTCCAGCAGCCGGCTCTCCAAGGGCGAAAAATCCACGAACCGATATACATCTCGCGGCAGAAAATGTTAAGGCAGTTTAGCTATCGGACGAGGAAGAATCCGAGAAAGAACTGTACTTCCGGCCGTGTCGGGAACAGATTCCGTGTGGACCATAAACGCGTCACGCAGCTGATTCTAACGGGAAAGATGAACCGTCCAAAACCGTCTTCTCCTCTCGCTTGGGCTGCTCTTTATCGAGTGTATACTGTGTTTATTCATCCTTGTCTTCGATAACGGTACAGCCATTTCGGCGCTTCGTTTCGTGAATACATTATTCTAACTGTCAGCCGGCCGAAATTCCTCCGATTCCGCTATCCAGAATTGTCTTCTTATCTTTTATACTTCCGCAAAACTGCAGCTCCTAAATTATGATGTTAAAAGCTACTTCTCATCGACAGTGTTGCGGGCATTTTTTGATACCCTTGATAACTTCAATAGCTCGGAAAAGCTTTTACTTTTACTTCTTCCCGAGGACTTTGAAGATGCGGCTCGTTTTTCTCGAGTTGGTAAATGGGAATCCATCTTGCTTCGCGGCATCGGAAATATAGTGACATGACGAATGTTCGCTTAAATTTTGAGATAGATACATCAACCTATTAAAGGATCGAATGGATCGCTACAAAGACGAACAAAGGTTCCAAGAAAATTGCACAGAGGTAAGCCAGTTGGAGGCAGGGCACCTAAACGTCGAACATTCGCCTCGGATAATAAACGTCCCGAGGATCTCAGCGGTCGTGGTACTCTAACTCAGGGGCAATAATCATTTTCGAGATGCTCCGTTGCTCTCGTACCTGCCCGGAATGTTTCCAACAGAGATCTCCGAGGCTACCAAAGATTTACGCGCAGGCTACGACGGAGCACGTGGCGTTCGTTCATCGGTGGGTCAAATGCAATGATAATTATTTTCTCATTTCCCCTTGGACCAACCTGTTCAGGACTTTAATTAGAGGTCGCGGGCGCAGAGAGAAATTTTCGTTTAAATTCTGTGCGAGTTTAATTTGTCTAATTGGGACCCGACTTGTTGGAGAACATCATGTATCCTTCGTCGCGATTGACCCAGTGAATTTATTAACGTTAGAACTATCGCAAGAGCCAACATAATCTATTCCAAATGCATGTAGTCACATTTTAGCAGACAGTTTCTAAAATTTTTATAAAATGTTGCCACAGCATTTTTTTCGTGCCTGATAGTCCTAACGTTAATTTTGAGATTAAGTTTGAAAATTTGATAGTGTTCCGAGTTGGGGAGAGTCACTCACCGTGAGGAAGATTGATTCTGACACTGGCGCAGGGAAAATCCTTTTCTCGGTCCGTTGGCAGTGACTCGATCGATTGCGCGCCTTACATCAATCGACCGAAGGGCTCGAGAATCGAAAACGGGGCCACACGGGTCTCTTAAACACTGTACATGTCACTGCACCGGATACCGTGGGGTCGTACACCTCCTCCGTCTTCACAGGTGGATGTCCAGAGGTTGACTGTAGAATCGTAAGTAACCGCCTCTCTGTGCATGGCAGAGCCAGGTAGAAAGGGGGGATGGGATGCGGAATATCGGCCCCTATTCTACCTCCGAACCGTTTATTTTTTCTCTTATTGGAGGAAAAGCTTAAAGAGGAAACGAAAGAAGGTAACCCAGAACGCCTTCGTTCACGCCCTGCGTGAATCTTATCAGAAATCTTATAGGAATTTCCAGATTCTTCGATCTAGATCGCTCAATAGCAAGCTAAAAGTATCTTCCCTGCTTCGACAATTTTTGGGACCTTTTTGGAAAAAAGGTATGGAGTATTATAATCCCGTATGCTTATCGAGTCACATTAGAAGAATCGACTCAGATTTTTTAAAGCCACTGTCCATAAACTTTCAGCGGTGATTGTAAGATCATGTGAAAGGAAGTCATGCGTAGCGAAGCACGAAAATACAAAGCACTTGTTAGATGACGTAAAGATGTTTATAGGATAAGAAATACGGCATAATTACGTAGATTACATATATTTATTTATCGATGACCATAATATCGTACAAAGATGCGTATTTTTAAATTAACAATGAAATTGAATCGATTGCGCACGTCTGAGTCATATTGGTTCATCTCTTGTGTTTACACATAATCAATGGCAATCGACTTTAGAAAAGTGATTGCATGTCAGATGGCCGTATAAAATTGTCTATCGTCATTTGTATTTTTATATAAATATTAGTCCTTTAAAGGTCACGATCTACGCGTCTATTATCGCTCCCGGGTCATCCTGTATCGTCGAACATTGATCTACTTACAAAGAAAACAAAAGTGAACAGGTTCCTACTAGAGATCATGATTTTGAACGCGTATTAAAAACTCACGGGTATTTCGTATATACGTATTTCAGTAAGTGTCATGATAAGGATACGTGTACCCGTGAATTATTTCGCACATGTTTAGGTAAACATACATTTATGTAGATTCTTTAAATTGATGCAATTTTTAGAATATCGATATTTACTTATGGCTCGAAGCTATGAGTCTTCAAATATCGAGGTTCAAGTATATAAATGATGGAAAACAATAATTTTATTAAGAATAGTATGGCTTGAAAATAATTGACGTCAATCTTTGGTCTAAGCGAATGTCATCATCGGCAATAGGTAGCTGTGATTGTCGACACATTTGTCAATAAATTAACACATTGGTTTTTTAATGTCAAAACAGAGTACTCGTTGAACAAATTTTGTTAATAACAATTATATGTTAATGAAAACATTATAATCATAATTTGCTAAAATTATATATTATGTGTTTAAAAAAACATGCCAATTTGTTACGAAAAAATTCTGTTCATTTGTTAAAAAGATGTTATATATTAAAAAACATGTTAAAGAAAACTATAGTCTCGGACCATAAATTAATACCGATATTCCAAAAATTACATTGCAATTCAATAATCAATTGAAATAAATGCACGTCTAACTAAATAATACACGTGTAACTAAATACACGTGCGTTTAAATATACGTTAAACAATTCAAGAGTACACGTGTTCTTAATACGACACGTACTGAAGTACGTATATACGAAGTACACGTGTCAATGTGTATTCAAGTGTATGTGAAATAAGAATTTCTAGTTTCTACTGCATGTGACTACAAAGTGGTAATGTAGAATATAAAAAAGACTCTCCCCGACGGAATAAGAGCTTAAAAATAGTCGACTAAAGTTCGAAATTAGATGATAAACTGATGTTTTGCGTGGAATTTCCTATCTATATTAGGAACACTACGTTCACGAAATATGTTACATATTGCAATAAACGTTGAATATTTTATAATACAGATACTACCTAATATTGAGATAGTTTAGATTTAACTACACCTCTCGTATTAAAATAAATCAGTGATTCCACGAGTCTATCGAGCGGCAATTGGAAATGGCAGTCTTATAGATACTAAAATTGTTAGAGAACGGCAACCACGTCGCCTGACAAGAACGAAAAACGTTCTTAAATTTGCGTCGCTTTACAGTAGCTGTTTGATAACTACGTCAACGTTACAGCTTAAAAAATCTTGAAACAATTGCCATACTAAATGAAAGCTTAAATTGCCTTAGTATACTTTGCTTAACTAAACGTAGTAGCTAATAACGTTTCAAACATTTACATACACGCTTTATAATAAGTCTTCCTCAATCCTCGAACTTAATGGAATTGATGCTAGTATCTATTTGACCGCCGCGGTAGCTACCACGTTTCTTCTTCGTCTTCTCTTGACGAAATGTTTTCCCTCTTGTGAACTTCAGGTCTTGATTAGCTTTTTCTCCCCAAGAGCCTCGTGCACCTCTCTGTCGAACCACAAATTCTCCTTTTAATAATCGTTTCGACGGTTAGTTGAATAATTTGTAAATTGCAGGTCTCCATGCCAAATAAAAATTCTACTATAAAAATGGAAGAATTGAATTGATTCACTTTAATATGATGTATGAAGCACGAATGCATGAAGATCCACGGTTTATTAATTAATCTACTCCGCACGAACTGCTCCTCACCTTTGTACAAAATGTATATAATCAATCGGCAAACGTTATCTTTTTATTTTGCGTTTGTGGACTATCGAAGGATTGCCTTTTGTCAAAACCACCCCTACCCCCTCTGAATCCACCGCGACCACCCCTGTCACCATCGCCATGACCCCACGATTTTCTGAATCCATCAGATTTACCCCCAGCGTTTTCTTGGCCACCCCACGATTTTCTGTTTTCGAAACCACCTCGACCACGACCTCTGAAACCATCTCTATTGCCTCTGAATCCTCCGCGACCACCCCTGTCACCGCCACCCCGACCACCCCTGTCACCACCACCTCGGCCACCCCTGTCGCCTCCTCTGCCACCCCTAAATCCACCTCGTCCAAAACCACCGCCTCTTCCTCCACCGAAACCTCCGCCTCTACTTCCACCGAAACTATTCCTTCCACCATGTTTCTTAAAATCACCCTCTTCTTGATTCTCGTCCATTTCCTAGAACAAAAGAGAAACTCAGGTCATTCGCCGTTTCCGTTGAGCAATAAACATTTCAGGCAACATATTTTCTCAAGAGCGTTTTTGAAGAAGGTCGGTGAATGCACGGAAACATGGTCTCAAGCTATCAAAACGACGAGTGACCTGTGCCTCTCGGATGTTTCCGAGCATTTACCTTTGCCTCAAATGAATTGTTCGCCAATTTCGGGTCCAAATCTACATCTTCATCCTTTACGCGACGAAATGGGACATTTTTCGATTGCTAAACATAAAATCTAGTAAATCATAATGCTCTCTTCAAAAAATATTGGAAATCAACAAGACACATTTATACCTTATCGCCGTTGAAGCTGTTAGATTTCACGAAGTTACTGTAATTGTTTTTCTGTCCTTTCTTGGGAGGTGTGTTCTCAGCCTGATCATCCATTTCATCCTCTTTACGTTTCCTCTTTTCTGGTTTGACTGGAGTTTTCTGTTCTACTTCTTCGTCGGAGTCACTATCATCCGAATCCGATTCTGACTTAGTTGCTGGTTTTGGTGAGGCTTTAGCGATAGGCGTTGTCGTTGGTTTCTCATCCTCTGACGAATCTGAGTCAGAATCTTCACTAGATGACTTTGCTTTAGTATTCGATTTTGCTACCACCTTTGCTTGCGCAGGCACTTTAGCAGGTGCCGCCTCTTCGTCGGAAGAATCATCTGAACTGGACGATTCCTTCTTCTTTGCTGCTGGTTTTACTACAGGCGTAGATGCTGGTGCTTTATCTTCGTCGGAGTCAGAATCAGAATCATCACTGCTGGAGTCTTTCTTAGCTGGCGTTACTGCTTTAGCTGGTGTTGCTGCTTTGGCTGGCGTTGATGTTTTAGCTGGCGTTGATGTTTTAGCTGGCGTTGATGTTTTAGCTGGCGTTGATGTTTTAGCTGGCGTTAATGTTTTAGCTGGCGTTGATGTTTTAGCTGGCGTTGCTGCTTTAGCTGGCGTTGCTGCTTTAGCTGGTGTTACGGCTTTTTTTGCAGCAAACTTAACCGTTGCTACTGTCGCGGGTGTTTCTTCATCGCTACTGTCATCGCTAGAAGATTCATCTTTTGTAACAGCTACCTTCTTAGGTGGGGGTTCATCCTCTTCTTCGCTACTATCATCGCTTGATGATTCTTTCTTTTTAACAGCCGCTTTCGTTACTGCCGGTGCGGGAGGGGTTTTAGGTTTCTTTTTAGGCGCCTCTTCCTCCTCGCTGCTGTCTTCACTAGAAGAAGATTCTTTTTTCTCAACTGGTCGCTTTGCAACTGTGTTCTGATTTTCAGCCTTAGCTGGTGTCTGCTTTTGAGGAACCGGTTTTTTTGTTTCTGGTACGGTCTTTGCAGCTGGAGTCTCATCATCCGAGGAATCATCGGAATCATCGCTAGAAGATTTAGCAGGTGTTACTGGTGGCTTTGCTTGTGGTTTTCCTACAGGAGCTTTTGGTGTTTGTTTTACAGATGGTTCATCGGAATCGTCAGAATCGTCGCTAGACGACGATTCCTGCTTCTTTAGTGGAGCCTTCGCTTGAGGTGGATTTGCTATAGGTTTTTTTCAAAATCGGTTTAACTGGACTCTCTTCTTCGCTACTATCTTCACTAGAAGACTCTTCTTTTTTACTAACCGGTTTAACTGGAGCCTTTGTTATTACTTTAACAGGCACACTTGCTTTTGATTCCTCTTCACTATCTGAGTCAGAAGAATCATCGGAGGATTCTTGGGCTTTAGCTGGTGCAGCAGCTTTAGGTGTAGATACTTGTTTGGGTTTGGTTTGTGTTGCGGTTGTGGATACTTTTTCTGAAGAATTATCATCCGAACTCTCTTGTTTCTTCACCACTGATTTTACATCTGGCTTAGGTTTTGCAGCTACCTTTGGTGCTGGTTTTTCATCTTCGCTAGACGAATCATCCGATGACTCTTCCTTTTTATTCTTTGCTACAGCTTGAACGGTAGCTTTGCCATTTACTTGTGCAACTTTCTTTGGAGCCTCATCTTCACTTTCTGAACTTGAGTCTGAACTACTCTCTTTTGCTTGGGCTTTTATAAAAAACTTCTTGGGCGAAGATTTTTGGAAATACTGAAATACTTCTAGTATCGACGGCGCTCCTTTCGGCAGCGAGGGCTGAAAAAAATGGAAGGACGTTAGCGTCGTTCGAACTTGTATTTGTAAACACAATTTGAATTACCGAGACAAATAATATTGAAACGGACGAGCGTTAATAGACTGTAAGAGAAACAGTGAAGACCACGGTAGTTAAAGCCAATTTCGACGGAAAATTCAATATAAAATAACGCTAATATTTCGACCACGTGGTATAGCCAAATGGCGGCACTTCTTACACCGCATGGGCACCGGAACTATAGTAATCGATTATTACAAGTATATAGATTAAATTTTTGTATAATCTTACCGCCATTGTTTTCTTTTGAAAAACCTTTGCCAACGACGCGTCCTTTTTTAATAAATAATCGTGCACGAGGGCAGAGACACTCAGTTCTTCGGGGGATCCCATGATAGAGCGTGTGTAAGGAGCTGGGAAAATTGGCCGCAAGTCGCAATTGAATGCACGATGGAACAATCCAGCACGATTAGGCACGATGTTCACGCCTATCGTTCCCAGTGGCGCTGCAATCGACCATAGATCGTGCGGAATGTAGACTCGCAATTACATACAGTAATGGGTCCTACTCCTACACATCTGCAGGCCGCAGCTCGATATGTTGGTGAGGGTCAATATAGAAATTTTCTTTACTCTGATTGGTTGGCGATTTACTGGTGAGGCAATGCTGCCATCACAGTCAAAGAAAAAGAGGGAAAACAACGAGTGGGCAAGAGAGCATAAAATCGGCACAAGCCATGTGGAACAAGTCATACCGACAAACGGTGGAGCTTGTCTCACTCTACCGTGCTTGCGACCTTACACTTTTCGCGCATCCATTCGGTTGGCACGCCATTAGAGGCACGTGACGCGAAATTCGATTTTTAAAGAAGTTTCAAGTAATAAAATCTGTTACCTCATAGGATTCTCGAAAACGTATTTGCGAAGTCATATGTGTTTCATGAAACAATACAACTTTTATTCAAGAATTCTTTTCATAGGCTCACAAATGACGAAGATATTTAGATATGTATATATTTATATTTAAAGAATATTATCTTGTCAGGGATCCAAGGGACAACCAAGAGGCAATTATATTGAATTTTTGGAACTAATGACAAAACGATGAAACATATAAAAGTGGGTTAGAAATAATAAGGATTATAAAAGTAATAGGCGTGAGACTTATCACTGAATATAATAACTTATTCAAGAAAAATGAAAATAATGCACAATTCATTTTATACAGTGGGTAAAATAAGTATTTGCACACCCGGTTTTTGTTAAATAACTCTACACAAAGAAGGGGAATACTGTTACAAAATACTTTATTCGATAGCTTATTACAAATGAAGAAAACGTATGTTAATAAGAATCTCAAAAAATTATCAACGAAAAAATAAATTAACTAAAACAGTAATTTCGTAGCCAAATAAGTATTTGCACATTAACGGTTCCGTTAAGAAATTAGGGATAAATTGTGTAACAAAAGTTTTAATATTTTGTGTGCATGCCGTTAGCGTCTATGATCGCCTGCAACCTTCTTGGCATTGATTCAATTAGTTTTTTGGTAGTTTCTGCTGGGATTTGTTGCCATGTATTGTATATTAATTTCTTCATGTCTTCTTTGCTGGAAATCTTCGTTTTTCTTAATTTTAAATCCAGTATATGCCATAAATTTTCAATGGGATTTATATCTGGTGATTGTGGAGGAGTTACGAGTCGTTTGGGAACATTGTACAGTAACCATTCCTTCGTCTTTTTGGCAGTATGCTTCGGGTCGTTATCTTGCTGAAAGTGATACGTGTCCCTGATGTTTAATTTTGATGCACTTTGTGATAAATTATCACGCAAGATACCAATGTATGCCAGAGAATTCATTGTGTTTTCAATAAAAGCGATGTTCCCAACTCCGTTTGATGCCATACAGCCCCAAACCATGACATGTCCGCCACCGTGTTTCACTGTGATCTGCAAATTTTTCTGTTGCCATTCCGTATTAGGTCGTCGCCATACGAATTTTTTTCCATCCGACCCAAAAAGATTAAATTTACTTTCGTCCGAAAAAATTACGTGTTCCCAAAACTCCAACGGCTTGTCTACGTATGCTTTTGAGAACTCTAAGCGTTTCAACCTATTTGTCTCATTTATGAAGGGCTTTTTCCTTGCCGTTCTTCCACACAGACCAACATTATGGAGAACATTTCTTACGGTTTGGGCACAAACAACTTTCCTTGAAGTTGCAGCTATTTGATTAGTTACGGATTGAGCACTTGTGAACGGTTATTTGCTCACTTGTTTTATAATCTGCCGCCGATCTCTATTAGATAGTATTTTTGGCCGGCCTGATCGGCGTTTATTTTCTATACTACCAGTTTCCTCTTGCTTTTTAATTACGTATCGAACGGTCGAAAAGTTTACATTTAATTTTTCACCAATGTGGCGATAACTTTGACCTTCATTACATAATAAAACGATTTTTTCCCGTGTGGATGTTGAAAGTTCAGATATTTTCGGCGACATGATTTCTCTGTGGATTGTAATCGTCAACTAAACCAAGAATGTTTACTAGACCATTCCCGTGAATGCTTTGTTTACATTTGTACTGTTTACGTTTAGCTAAGAACTTACCAATGTCGTTTTATAAGCACATTGATAATAGTAACGCTGATGTGCAAATACTTATTTGGCTACGAAATTTCTGTTTTAGTTAATTTATTTTTTCGTTGATAATTTTTTGAGATTCTTATTAACATACGTTTTCTTCATTTGTAATAAGCTATCGAATAAAGTATTTTGTAACAGTATTCCCCTTCTTTGTGTAGAGTTATTTAACAAAAACCGGGTGTGCAAATACCCACTGTAAGTATTAGAAGATTATCGACGACGTTTGCCAGATACCAGCAAATTAACCTATCAATCTACATATCTTTCATTAAACTATGTTTTATTATATTAGGAAATTGTTTTCTATGTCCCGATATAATTTTTAATATATATTGTTTTCTTCGTCGTTTTTGATAATATTTTATTGTATTCCTCCATAGCCTTACCCCTACGTTCAGCAGCATCATTGACAACTTTCAATTGTTGGATTCACGCCAATGCAATGACAACCTTACCCAGATCCTGTGAATTTGCCAAAACATTTCCAGGGAACATATTTATCTCAAAGTACATTGAACAGCTTTCGCAAACACACTGGATGCAATAGATTTCATTTATTTAAAAGTTGAAGCTCCTTTACAAACAGAATTTCATTTCAATGCTACAGATGGCGTCCCAACCGATCGAATGCGCGGGAAGGGTGAGGCCACAAGGCAGCAAAGTAAGCAAGCTAGGTTTCCTATCCATATGCACAACCACACGTGTAATTTGATGGTTATTATTCTGTTTCTCTCCAGCGTATCTCGTTCTCCTTCTACAGTACTTGCGCGGAGCTGGATGCGCAGTAAAATGGTGGGGATGTGCAAGCCAGCTTAGGGAGTACGAAAAGTTTGTGGGAGTTCGCAATTACTGTACGTATGCGGTTATGTTTTAATTATTTGCAGAAAACTTGGTTTAGTTAAAAACTGTCGGATCGCTGATAAAAAGCGTAGCGTAAGTTCAGTTATTTGTTTTGAAATTTTCACTCTGTACGTTCCGAATTGTTCGAAATGTTAGATACTTCATTGAAATTTATTGTATTAAAGTACAAAAATTGGTGTGGTAAATTTGTGTAGTGTTATAATAACACAATAATTCAATATTATAAATATTATATTTAACTACGATGCAATTTGCAATTTAGATCTTTTATTCAGACGGCCAATGAGAGTAGAGGAAGAGAATTTTTTGTATCTTTTTACCATTATTTTGTACAGCAGTTAAATATATTTCGTTACGTATCTATATAAATATTTCACCTCAATATTTGAGTTGGTAAATACAGTACATATTTTAAAATTTATTTTTAAATTAAAATAACGTATATAATTGGTTTACGCTTCATGTGTTCATAAAACTATGGAAATAACCCTCATGCTCTCTGATTGGTCAATTTCTGCCACTTGGTTGTGCATTGGATGTTTTGAAAATAATAAACGGGCTTTGTGTGGTAACCCGTCAGGTTCTCACGTTTTGAACGAAAGATCGACTTCTGGAGTTCTGTTTAAAGACACATTGCTCCCAAATAATGACGGAAACTCAACAGAAAACAAAATGTATAACTTTGAAAGGCTCTGCGGAATTGGTTAAGCAATATCTTCGTAAGTTCTCCTCAAATTAATTTATATTGTTAATGATTTTTTTGCTTCAAGGAATCTGTTTCATTGTTTCAGTTTACGGTGTGAACAGTATTTTGTACCAAAGAGGCATTTATCCCCCAGAAACATTCGAACCAGCTGAGCATTTTGGTCTGTTCGTTTTAATGTCGACAGATGATAAAATTAAGGGATTCTTAGACACTGTTCTTGGTCAAATCCAAGAGTGGTTGGTTCAACGAAAAGTACAAAAGGTAACTCTGGTTATAACAAATGTGAATACCAAAGAAGTTTTAGAGAAGTGGGACTTCAAGGTCGACTATGAAGGTCAAACCTCCAATGGATTGAAAGACGTTACAATTAATGGTCTTCCGGATGTTGGAACAAAAGATGCAAAGGCTATACAGAAAGAGATACGTGAAGTAATTCGTCAGATCACAGGTAATAATATTTATCTCATAAACATTACAGATGTACACAGTAGAGTACAGAAATAATGCTAAGACAGAAGCTCGGCTTGCTTTCTTCATGGTAATTTTATTTTTAGGAACTGTGAGCTTCCTTCCGTTATTGGATTGTTTATGCTCCTTCGATATCTTGACTTACACTGTACCTGATTGTGGTATTCCAAAAGAGTGGGACGAAACTCAACCTGTTATTATTGCCAATAGTCAAGAGGTTCAATTAAGATCATTTTCCACTTCTATTCATAAGATGGAGACAATAGTTAGCTATAAGAATACCTAGGTTTATATGTCTTGCTATTTAACAGTCATTGAAATTCATTTGTGCTGGCTATTGTTGGTTTCGATGACTACAGCAATATTTATTATCGAAGACTGCTATTTGAATCCTAATTGGAATGTAAGTGGTCAAATGCATTGGTCGTGTAATTTTTAAGAGTTTGCATATGTGTATTGATTCTACTATAGTATTGTCTAGTATTGTCTAAGAAGAGTTTTATACAAATATATATTTTTTAACACAATTCATCAAACAATTTGCTTTATCAATGAACTGCAGATCTTTATGCTGATCTTTATGGTTCATAGATCATTTTTTAAATATTAAATCGAGAGAAAAATTTCTTTAACTGATTAAGTGATTCATTATAGCAGAACTACAGAAAATATGTTGTTACATTTTCAAAATATAAGTGCTCGTATTTTGCAAATTTGCCATAAATGCATGAAGATGAGTAGTTCAATTATGGAATATTGATGCCTCAGATGGCCCTTTTGTCAAATCCATTTATTTTATTACCTACTATTACTTTCTACACTGCTCTTTTTTCTATCCCCTTCTTGTTACTGCACCAATTGCAATTCACTCTAGTAATAAGTGAATAAAATCTGCACCTACTTGTTAAATTGAAGTTTGCCGATGATTGAAAATTGTCTTAAATGTCTTATTAGGGAGTGTTGTAAGGAAGTTGTTCGTGGAATTCATGAAGAATAAAACAAAAGAACTGACAAGAATCTTGGCAGATTTTATTAAAACATAATTGACTATTACACTTAACACAGGAATTATATTATTTTACTTGGCAAAGCATGAAAGATACGACTAGAATAAAATATTCCTCGTGTCTCACATTCGTCACATACCAAATCGCAAGTAATGTCGTCAGCATTACATAAGTGTTTAGATCGCGTGTACCATTGCTCCGAAAACTTGTTGAACATCATTCTCCTTTCGATGTACACACGACACGAATTCACGAAACAAACGTTATAATCCGATCATGAACGCAGGATCGAAACTAAATCCTCGGTAGTACGTACACGTGGACGACCAGGCGTCTCTCGTTTAGTATAGAAGTAAACTCGACTGCGACTCGAGTTCTTTCGCGACTCGAAATATGGAAATTCAATAGAAATCTCGCGTGTCTCTCGCGTTAAACTATGTTTCTCCACCTTTCTTTTTCTCTCTCAAGGATGTCGAATAAATTGGTACTGGTCGTAAAACCGTTTTCCCCGGCGTGCCTATTGCACAGGGGAAGTCCTCACCGAGTCGGTCCACTTTTCGTTCCACTTGTATTTTTTATTAGCTTTTTTTTTCATTTTCATTAGGAAACATCAACAGCGGCTTATGCTTTCGTTTAATACTTGCAGCGTTCGTTTTCCCTTACAACAATTTTCGCTATTAACTTCGTTAACGTACTTCGTGCTGCTAGAGTTTAGCCTTTACGGTCCATAGTGCACTTTCGTTTTCGCTATTAGACTATCGTTGGAACGCGATCGTTCGCTCTCACGCATCGTACAAAATTGAAATGGCTCTGTCCCGGCCTTTTTCTCCTCCTCCTCCTCCGTTTTACTTTCTGACAATCGTTCGATCACTCGAGAAATCGTCTCTCTTTTTATCAGTCGCGATTCAAATTACCGAGGGCGGACGGCACGTCCGTGATTAATCGTTTTAACACTGTACGTAAGCTTGAACGCTCCGGAATCTCACCTAGACTATTTAGATTCGTTTCGGTTCTCTCCTGGTTAGTTTACACACTGCAAAAGCTGCTGGAAATACGTTGAAGTTTATAAACATTACTAAACCGACTGGTCCGCCGTGAACTGTCTTCGTGACGCTTTGGGGGTTGGTAATCGTCGGCGGGTTTATTTCAGTGCTCGCAAAACTTGCTACCATTTTGTACCCTTCCCACAATTTACCCTTATCTCCTCTGCATTGCTTAATTTAACCATTTCAAGATTTAGCTGATCTATTGTTTTAGTCTTTCTGATGTTGCGAAGCAAAATTGTAAAGTCATTTACAGAACCGATGCCATTCCTGATTTCGATAGTTCTTCATCTCCCAAGTAATATAATTTTCATCTAATCGGAACATAATTTGCGACAAATTGGATTTTTTAAAGGATTGGTGTAGATCTCGTAGATCGATACGCAGATCGTAGAAATAAAATTGATCAAAGGGTAGCATGGCACACTTTAGCGAGCACTGGTCTAGCAGATTAGTATTTCTACGGGTTACGAACGTCGTTTCCGATTTCTGTGGACATTTGGGGTTGAACGGCTCAGCATGATCGCGTCTCCGGTGAAAAAAAAGAATAGTCTCTGGTTCGTCACAATGACTAGGCACAGCACCGCGGACCAGAACGAGTGTCGTGTCGCTATAACATTACGCGATAATTCTCTCGAGTACCGTAAAAACGCGTCTCCTAGTAAAAACAATGAAAAATAAATAACGCGAAACAATATACAATATTTTACAGTAGCACGTAGTGGTTTCCTTCATCCTTGTCAGGGCGACATTCTCGCAGCTCGATGGTGTTTATCGATCATTGATCATCGAAAGATTGGTCGCGTTCCCTCGGGCGATCCTCGTCACAGGATCACGACCGACGACTGTCGATCGGTGAATTTAACTATTAATAAATATTCGGTTACGATCGTCGTTCAAGGGCCCGGTTCGCGCCGAGATGTCTCGTCTGAACCCCTTTGTGGACCGTGCGACGCACCTCGTGTCCTCGTTCTTTATACACCTCTACTTAAGTTTACCTTGGACTAATCGCTATACTTCGATTTACGTTTTGTTCTTTTATGCGTAAAATATCATAAAATACATTCCTCTTTTCTTCGCTATGACTAGGCCCCACGATCCGCTCGGCGCACCGGGGCTCCCTCGATCCTCGGAATCGATCCTTTCCCTTCTTTCCACTCTTACCCTTTCTTTGCTATTTTGTTTTGTGTTTTTAGCAGGAACGTTAACCGAGAGCTCTCTCCAGCTCTCGTCCCCGTGCTCGCGGATCATCACCCCGTGAAAGACCAGATAGACATTATAGAAACTAAGTTAGCGTTTTCCCGGGAGGACGCATCGGGCGGAACGTGGGGCCGTCGATGACTTACGATGACTTTCGTACAAATCGTTCGGTGGATACGAGCGACGTGAAATGAACTCGTAACGGAAAAGCACGGCGGCACTAGTAAGCTTGCACGGACATATATATTCATCTCGTCTTTGAAAAAGTCTTTGGTGTGTCGCTAGAGTGGCGAAAGTACTTCCTCTCTTCTCTCTCTCTCTCTCTTTCTCTCTCGCTTTTTTTCCCCAGTTGTTGGGAACACTCTGCACGCTCGTTCGTACGGCAATCTATCTATACGGTATAATTGTTTTCATACCTCTAGAAATGTAAAAAGTAGGGGCGCGTGCGCTCGCCGATCGACGTCGACGCGAATCCGTGAATTGTTCTGCGTTTCACAAACTATTCGTAAAAAGAATGGCTCGTTTTTAACCCTTTGCGATCCTATGTCGATTGATTTTGATGATGTACATGAATAATGCCATAATTACATGGTATGTAAGAACAATTGTCGTATTTTTCAACTGTTCTGATTAGGTTGCGAGGTCACATATGGGAGTACAAATGAATGTTACAGCAAACTCTGAAATGAAAGTAGGGGAACTGTTCCAATCGCAAAGGGTTAATTCGGTATTGAATCTCGTCGAACATTTTCAAATTAAAGAGTAAACGATGCTCTTTACGAAAGAAGCGCTCGTCACGAAAAAATTAAATACTGCCAATTATGTTTCAAATATCAATCAGAAATAAGTCAGGAATTGTTTTGACGTTCTTCCAACGCGATCAACGCGTCGTCGACTGAAAAATTAGCTGAAACTGGACTGGTCTAAGGTGTAGAAAAGCTCGCATTCGACGTCTCGATCGATCGGCAGTCGGTGCACACGCGCCGCTCCGGGGGATACAAGGAATACTTTGTACAAGAGCGTCCTGGACGCGTCTGAACGCACGCTTCGACGAACTGTCGCTGCTAAACCGAGGAGCACCTTCCTCTGCGGATTTGTTTGCGATTTTAACCATCTGCCGGATCTTCGAGGCAGCCGACGCTTAATTGACTCGAACGCGCAGTTGTCCGCAAATATCAGCCGATACAATGGGATGCCTCCGATCGAGTGGCAGGTTATCGTACTTTTCGTGACCGAGGCAGGGAATAAATAAGAGATTCGTCTCGCTCTTCTGCCTCGATACAAGGGCTGCCGGGAAACAGCGGAACGAGATTGCAGCCCTGTTATACGGGGACAATGAAAACCTTTCGGAATCGTCCGAATCCACGGCGGCTTTTGCAATTACGTCTCCGCCTCGAAGACACCGGCCGCCACGTAGGGAGGACTCGTTGATCCCGGAAATCCTATTACAAGATCCGAGATCGTCCGGACGACGAGTCCTTCTTTCCGCGATCTCGTAAAACGAAATCGTCGCGTCCACGTGGCTCCGTGTAACGATCCGCACGTGCTCACTCAGAAGGTTTACGACCCTCCACCCTCTCCCCAGCCTCTCTCCATCGCCCTTCGACTTTCTCCTGCCTCGTCCCGGATTTAGAAACAAAAATGAAAGTCCGTCTGTCAACGGAGATCACGATTGTCGCCGGGGAAACCAGCCGCTTCCTCGAGAAAGATGATCGAGACTCGACGGTCGTTTTAATTTCCGGCTGGCTCGAATGATCCAGCCGAGCCCTTCGGGCGGCAAATTGAAGTCTCTGAAGCTCGCAGCCTGGAAAAGCTGTATGCTGCGAGGATATTTTTCCTCGTGCACGCGCGGTTACGTTTGTGCCGTGTTTTCCGAGCCTCTGGCGAGAGAAAACGAAGCGGGGACGCAAAGAGGGTGGTTTTTTTCTTGGCGTTTTCGAACGTCGAATTCAACCGCGGCGACCCTTTCCCGTCTGCGAACGTGTTGTTTTGGTTCGATGGCTTGTGCTCGGCCAGATCTCCTACGTTCTTGCTCGCAGCTCGCTTAATATCCCGTCGATTCGCTCGACGACGATGATTCTGCAATGGAAAGAAAGATTTAATCGGTCAGTTGCGGGTTAACAAAGTATTCAGTGGTTAGGGGCAAAGGCACTTAATATGGCAGCATCGAATCTTGGAAAGGGAATCGCGGATTGTTCTAGAGCAGCGGTTCTCAACTTCTTTTAGTACGTACTACCAAATTATTGTGTGATTAAGTCTCGTAACAATAAAGTACTTTGTAGGTACATATTTATATATTTGTACATATAAAATAATTGCTAGAAGAGGGTGTCACCTAATCTTAAACGTAAGAATGTGGACAAATTCGTTTATTAAAAACAGAAGGTATGACGAAAATCAACGTATAAAATTTAATGAGATGGTTGAACTTGAATTTGGACAATTAGCATGCTTATGTCAGTTAATGTCAAGTTTTAGTCTTGGCTGCTATCGTCGCAGAAAATCCTGCTTCATACAAATTTATAGATACGAATGGAAGCAAAAACTTAGTCGCATGCTGCACTTCATATTGTTCTAGGACGTAGTTTCTCCCTTTTCAAAGCGATTTTAGATCTCTAATTCCTTCTAATATATTTATACTTAACGTAATTATATACGTATATTTCTGTTTACGTATATTTCTACGAAACGTGGATTTTTATATCCCCTAAACCTCTCCGGCGTCCACGTTGGGAAATTACGTCCCAGAATCTTCCGAGATTGATCCTCCGTACAATCAGAGGTTCGTAGATTGTTCCCGAGAGACTTCCGAAGGACTTAAGGTAATTCTCGAAGGGACAGCCAAATGACCTTAGCCTGTCCCTTAGGAAGATCACCTAAGGGTTAAGCTTGACACTAAGGGTGGCCTAGATGTCTTGGATTTCCCAGCTCGCGTCTCGGAAATTCTATTTATCATGGAGAAACGTAAAGCTCGGACCAAAATTGTATCTCACGAAAATCTTTGCGAGTATTCAGCGAAACTGATTACCTGCTGAGAACGATCCGAGTGATCGCGGGTGCCGATCGATAGGTCCTAGGCTCCGGGCATCGTTCGGTCTAGTTCAGTCGGGAATGCACGCTCCTCGGCGATAGTTCGTGCGAGCTAGTTGGCGTCGTTGGTCGGTAGACGGTCCAGGATGCAGGACTCGCGTAAATGACGTTGGTCGGTGAATCGCTTCATCTCCTGGGGCTCTCCTGCGACAGGAAGTAGCCGTCGAAATTATTCGTGGACAGCGAAAGGTACCGGGTGACGCGCTCGCTTGGGCCCCGGACTTTCCGGCCTAATTAGCCCGGATCCATTAAGTTTATCTGGGGGCATCGGGGCCGCCAAGTTCCCTTGGGGAGCAGACGCCGTAGGAGGAAAGTTCGGTCAACGGGCGGCAGAGATAACTCTAGACTAAGTAGCGAATGATTAAGCCGGAACACCGTAGATCGTATGTTTCTACCGCAGCCATCCGAACTACGACCCTAAGTAACAATTAGCCCGTTTCACTGAATCTCCGCGCTTAAGAGCCCTGCGGTGCCGAGGCCTGCAGAGATTCTACGTGACGAGCATCCCGAAAACCTTCGAAAACCACTCCGTTTTTAAAGCCACGTATACTTCGAGATCGATCCCAAATTACTCTGCTCTTGGTGAAAATGATTTAACAAGGGCAACCTGTGTCGCAACTAGAGATACTCAAGTTCATCCGTATTTAAAGTACACGTGTAATTAATGCGCCCGTGTTATAGTTGTACCATAATACACTTATAATTAATACATTCGTGATACACATGTCTCCAAATACACGGATAATATACGGGTTGTACATTGAAATATACAGTAGTTGACATATTATAAATATCTATATTTTTAGATATGGTTGTGTATTCAATTTTTACACAACTAATTTGTGATCCACGAAACATCAATTGATAGGATGAAAAGAAGTATACGGATATATTAGCTATACGTGTACTCGTTCAGAATCGCGATCTCTAGTTGCAATAAATGTTTAGCGAAACTGCAAAGTACATTACTGAGCAAACATATTCGCGTTCGTATGTATTTTAAAAGCGACTCTCATACTAGCTCGTTCAGTAAATTGGAAAAGATTGTACACATATTTCATTGCATTTTACGAATCATCCGCAATGCATATTCAAAGTGAAAAGTTTAAATTCGCGCTAAGAAGGCAATAGTGTGTTGTTCCTTTGTTTGGCTTTCCACGTATCAATAAGAATTGTTTGAGATAGTTCATTAGCGTGCTTTCAACTAGTACAGAATCGAAATTAAAAATAGCAATTCGTGCGATAGAATATTGTTTACTTATGCGGGAGACGTTGGTTTTTTTTTTCAAAAGAAACGTCGGCGGATATGCAAATTAACGCGGTGCTGATCCTCGCGACGATCGGGGTGCGAGCAAACAGAATCGGTAATAGATGCGGCCGACAAATTCGTTTTTGCTGGGCGCTGAGGGCCCGATAATGGTCTTTACTTCTAATTAGCACGGGCCATTAGGTTTATCTATGATCGTTAAAGTCACCGGGACCGGTCGTTCTTGTTCCAGCTGGCGACCTAACGATTCGCGCGCGTCGAATTCGCTTGCAATTATCAGCTACACGATCATCATCGACGACGCCTGCGTCGGCTAGCCTCGGTCGCGGTGCGACGATTAAAAAATAATTCTCGGTCGGCGGCCAGTGCGAAACAAAGCGGGAAATTTAATTTTTATCTCTCCCTGGTCGCCCTCGAGGGACGGTCGTTACAATTTGTCCGAGTAATTGATTTCGATTGTCAAAGAACAGACGCGGGGCTCGCTCGTGTAACGGGTCTTTGTCCGGCATCGCTTGCCCCTGCCGATTACCTATCCCTCGGAGCCCTTTTCATCGAGCGATTTTAATTGTCGTTAATTCCCTCGCTTACTTTTCATCGTCGCCGAGTATACCCCGCAACGGCCCCGGGACCGGCTAACGAGTTTCGCTAACGCGGTTTCCCTAATACGCGATAGTCAGCACTTGTACCGGTCCCCGGATTCGTAACTCGCAAGTGTGTCCTATAGCTGGTATAGAGCGCGCATCGGCTTTGGAACCGTACTAAGTTAGCCGGGTTACCGTGCGTTGAGTAGTTTGCAAGTCCATTATAGTGGCGTTAAGGGCGCGTATCTTGCACACGTTGCAAACCGCCTCGCACCTCTAAATCTTCGCGGGCCACCGATAGATACCCAGCTATTCAACAAAACTCTGGAATCTGCTTTCTTCGACGATACTCCAAAAGTCTCCCCACGAATTCAAGGTCCGTCCCTATTGAATTCAACTTTCCTTCACATTTTCCTATGTCCCACGATCCCAGAAATACGTCTGCAAACTATCGCATCGATATACGTAAACCTCCCCGAGCTTGTGCAGCTTTCATCGACTACAACTCGTCGAATTTTCAACGGTACTACATGTCAAAAATTCCAAGTGTTACATCAAATATACTAGTATATACGTGTAAAATATTATTCAGTGGAGGATTGTAGTTTTCGTTGAATAAATCCACAAACGAACGAATACCAAATATTATTTTCTCCTTTAAGATCGGTCGAACGGATGTTTGTGTGTAGGTGCGCGACCGAAGCTGCAAAAATTCTGGGCGTAACATTAAATTCACCAGAACAAATTCGTAAAATCTCATAAATCGTCAGTGTACATAGTGTAGTTTTTATTACGTACATTTTCGTTATCCGAATATCCACAATATTCGACGGCGTTCATTTAATTCGGCGATCGAGCGAACAAATCGTTGGCTATACCGCGTGCGTGAAAGGTCGGACGAGTTTCCCGAAGCCTCTTTTCAACGGCAGGGAGAACGCGAGCAACGATTTTTCCCTGACGATCGTTGCGAGCCCTTTTTCTCGCGAGGCGTTCGAGCTCGCGTTTCGGGGCTCGCTCTCTCTTTTTTATTCCCAGCGAGCTTTTTTCCACGGTGCAGAGGTTGCAGAGGTTGCAGCAGCAGCGAGTTAGGAAAGAGCTCCGGATATCGCGAACCTCATATCCCAGGGCACTCTTTTCCCAACGTTTCGCCCGCCCTTTTCCCCCCGGTCTCTCGCCTGCTCTCCGGCTGCGTTCCCTCTCGCGAAACGACCAATCCTCCGCGCTCCTCTGCGATGCGCCGCTATCTAAGGACTCCGGGGATAGCTGCTGGATATTACACATCGGGTTCCTCGTTTATTAATCTTCGAATTACTTCCGGCCGGGTCACCGGGAAACGTTTCCGTACTGTCGGCGAACGACGCGGCCCTAGTCAACCAAAACGATTTTTCGCTGCGCGGATTTTTTGCGCCGCCCTCGATGCCATTCGATAGCTGTCACCATCAGAAGTTCTCGCAGCTTTAATCTGTTCGTTTCGAAAAATACAAGTGTATCTCGTGGTCAATGGAAGCGAGCCATCCGATAAAAATTGCATCAATAATGAAATCGTAGCTCCCATGTCCCCTGATTTTATCATGAGCAGATTTTCATTTTGCCCGGCTGCTGGGCAATTCTTCTGTACAAAACGATCTGGAAAAGAAGGATATTGAAAGCGACTTCCAGCAACTTCTTTCTCTCAGAGATTCTTTTCCTGAAAGTTGATGCAATCAATTCTCTTGTAATAGGTTTGCGGTCGTCCTTTGAAATGAAACTGTTCGCTTTCCGTGAAGTTCTGTTTTTAAAACTGCGAGAACTTGCTTCGAGGGAAGCGGTCCAGAGAGATCGACGATAGTCGACGGAATAATCGGAAATGGAAGGTTGTGGCTTACCTTTGGGAATCGATGGCGTGGCCGGACGATCGTCGCAAGTTCGATGCGAAACGGCGACGACGACGACGAAGAAGAAGTAGAAGTAGAAATAGAGGGTGGAAGAGATGCGGCCATGAGATGGGAGAAGTGTGAGGAATAAACGAGGGAAGATCGCGGGAAACAATAAACCGCGAACCCTCGAGAAATTCCGGTTGGTCGAGGAACGGGGACGCCGCGTGGGGAAATCGAGAGCCCGAGGAGAGCGAAGAAGACGAGGACGCGTACGTAGGAACCTGAACGGGTGGCGTTGGGAAGGGATGTGGGTGAGGCTACAACAAAACAAAACACGATGAATGTCCCGATGTGCAAGCTGCAAGCATAACAACGTCAAGAAGATCGATGGTTAGTCTTTGTCGCAGTTCGCTGGCGTCCGCGAATTGCCTGGATAGATGGGCTCGATAACGCCGCGATAAATCCGTGAGCGACGGTTCAATGTAATGTCCTGATCGAGTCGAACGATCCAGGGATCTATGAGGGATCTCTGTCCAGACAATCCACCGGCGCGGCGGTTGCTCGGGAATTAGTAGCGACGCAGAGAATCAGTCACCTAACTCTGACACCTTTCCAACAACCGCAATTTGTTTGCCCTTTACTTCGTTTCGAAGATCTTTCAGTGATGAAAAAATCCTTCGTGCCGAAAATACTAGAACTTCGCTTATCCGAATTTTTATAATTCATTTATAATTTTAATATTATCTACTACACTTCGCTTCTAAACCAGCAAGCCATCCGAAGAAATAAGCTCCGGCGACCTCCTTCGAGGTTATTAGTTAAAAGCAAATGATTAATCTCTGTTCAAACAGCGCGGCCGGCAAAAAGCCTATTAATAGGCTTCCAGTAACTGAAACGTTAAGCAGGGTATTTAAGCCGGTATTCTATAAATATTTTGCAATGACGCTCAAAACGGGAGTAACGGTACTCTAAAACTTAGATGACTCATTCTGTGCGATATATTATTAGAAAGCAAATCGATGCGGGGTGGGTTCGTTAGCTTAGGGACTAGGTTGTTAACAGTGAAATTACCTTGACAGTGCCGCTAGATGCGCTAGAAGCGGGCGAGCGTCACGTCCTCGGCGAACGAAGAGAACTTATCCATATCTTGCGTTAGCGTGAACAAGAGAAGCCCATTAATTACGAACAGAGGAAAGGCGTGGTTAGTTCGGTGGCTTCGGCGATTCTATGTTTCGATTCAGATCGGTTTCGAGTAGCCTCTTCGCTATAAGAGAAACATCTACGGTGTTTCCGAATCGATCGAAGGAATCGCCGGAGCTGGGAGTGGAAATTCTGCGGAGCTTTTGCTTTTTTCCGGCTGTTTCTCTCTGTTTTTGTGAGAAAGCGCGGGATTCGGTCTCGTACTACAGCAGCGGTCGTCTTACGAGCTCTTCAGGGCTCTCTCTTGGTCGGCCCTCGAGAGAGGAGCGAACTCGAGAGAGCTAGCACACGGGGTCGAGAAACGGTCATAGTTCTATTTCCGTCGCTCGTGAATCATTCCCGCTTCACCTATCTCTCCTAACGCCGGGCGTATAACGCCGTTATACGGGCCCGCTGAAAGATGGCGCGTCCCTGATAAAGTTCCTCCGAGGACGATTTCATAGGGTCGAACTAACCCGCGGCCCGGCGAAACTTTCGCGACGGGAAAGAAGAACGCTTCCTCCTCCGGCCGCCTCGTCGCCCGCGAACTCTTAACGCCGCCGTGCCGCGTGTTTTTATTCGAGGGAGAGGAGATCCTCACTCTCCCCCTTTCAAGAAGCCGAACTTTGGGGATCGGTGCCACGGCGGCCGCACTGAAAACGATCGATATTTCGAGCCCACTCTCGCGGTCGAAATGAAATTTCATTCGTACCTAGAGACCACCGGATCGCCGACAACCGTCGACGGCGCGTCGTAACGACGGAAACTTGGCCTGGGGATCGCCACTAAACGGTCCGTTTCCGGACCTCCGACGCAATAAATTCCGGCTCGGTGATGTTCTCGCAGCCGTTGGGAATTGCTTTAACGATGTACAGTCTTGTCGAAGTTCCCCGTTGAAAATATCCGAGCCTGCGCGCGCGGGATCGCAGGACGCGTTTAAACGGGCCAAGAGCTTCCGACCGCGATTTTATCGGCACTCCCGGTCCGTTAATAATATTCGCGGCGAATTGCCGATCGTCGGGAAAGTAAGCGCGATCCCCTGAAATCCCAGCGCAACAATCTATTAGCCCCGTTTCCCGCAAACCCGCTCGCTGATAGTTGAGCGCGATTCGCTGCATGGTAGCCGGATTATGCCCGGCCCAATTCGTGGGATTAAGCGATTTCAATTAACCAAAAATTACGCGATGGTATACTCGGGACAGGCCCGACGCGGTCCGCTGTGGGTGCAACACTTGCTCGGAGAGCAGGATGGAGGTCCGCAACCCCCAAGATCTCGATCTCGCTCGCTCGATCGGCCAGCTACTCGCCAGCCGTGTGTAGAACTTGGGGCTACGATAACCCGGCCACGGTAATGCGTATCAGACTACATTTCACGGTTGATCGAGACCCGGCACGCCGCCATAGACAATTTCCCAAAGGGTTCTAGAGCGATATAATGGGCCGGGCCGGGCCGTAGGTATATACCCGTGGCCACCGTAACTCTATCGCATTACGGTTAACCCGGCCAGTAAGAGGCTGCTGCTAGATGCCGGCTAGTTCTCCGGGAGTGAATTCGTCAATGGCTCGTCGATGCTCCGCTTGAGGATAACCTCGACCGGCTGGCTGGCCACTCGAGCAGCCAATTCGCAAAATTGTAGTTCGTGGCACGTAGGTCGATCGTGCCTCGTCACTTTGCAATCTTGCCTTCTCTCCTCTGACCTAACCTCGTGGCTCCTCTTTCCGCCATAACTTCTGGCTTCGTTGTATCCCGCGAGAACTTGTCTAGTTATTCCTCCGGACTGTGCGAATTCGGCATCGATGACGATAGAAGGCTAACATTGTTACAATAGAGTATCCCGAGTAGGCGTGGTTTTGTTGCTCGTGATCGAGATGAAGAGATCAATGTTCTATAGAGCGATCTGAGCCTTGAGAGCGCCCTGCAATGCCTGCTTAGCGAATGGTATTGAAGTAGAGACTCGAATCCATTCGCGGCATAAATGATGTATATGGGGCTTCCCGTATGTAAAGTGTTTCGAGTTGACGTGGCTTCGTTGCTCCTTGTTTCAATGGAAGTAGGGGAAAGCTTCGCAGAGTAATCTTTATTATTTAGGTTCTATACAGGGCGTCCCAGCATCGGTGATACAACCGAGGAGGGGGTGACTCTACATGAAAAAATAAATCGAAAATACAGAATAACATTTTTCTAATTGAGGCTTTAGCATTCATTTGAGCCTGAGAATATTCAGTATTTTCAACAATTTTGAGATCAATAATAATAATAATACACCCGAAATCAATAGATAGTAAGTATCTCGAATGGGAGTCGCTCCTTTGCTCCCAACAGAACCAATTTATATTTTCTATCATCCCAAAGTCTACATCCCTTAAAAATCTAGGTTAAAATGGGCGTGGCTTCTTGGCTCTGGATTTTAACACAGCTAACCCAACGTCCCACAGAGCAATCTGTGCAGTGTCTATACACTGTCCCGCAGTAGATTCTAGCTGGCTCCGGCGGTCGCTTGGCTGGACACCGAAAATCCTCGAGGTCGTTACAGTTTAATGCGTCCAGCGGCGTCGTAATGCGGATTCATTGTCGACGAAAGCGTCGGACCCTGCTCACTCGGTCGTGTAAACATTGCGTACTCTCAGCGACGACGACGTCGGCCAGCAAGAAATCGCACGACCGTCTCGAACCCGTATCCTCAGTCTCCTTACATCCGAGCACAGTTCCCTCACGGGACATATGTCCTTATACCGTCTCCGTGAGCTTTAATGAAACCCATAAAGCGTTCTCTAGATCGCACTTGCGGCGCTGTAGCTGGCTATCACTGGTTTACTCGATGGGACGGTTCGTAGCCAGCGGCTCGAACATCCGGCTGCTTTTCACGAGAGAGGGAATCATCGTTTACGAAGACGCTGTGCTGGAAAAACCGATAATTTCCACGCTAATTTTCTTCGCCCGAAATACCGACTCGAGGTTCGTGCTGAATCTGCCACCAATATGCTCTCCAAAGCATGCGAAAATCATTACGTTTGGTCGTAACGTGTATTACATATTTCGTTAAAAATACGACACCGATGTCGGATTTTACTGTAAGATATCTTAAGTCGAATTTAGGATGATTCATCCGCAGTGAAAAGTGTAAATGTAGTAAATAAAGTTATCTAAAATAAGTTGTGAAAGAAAATTATTATCATTTTTGTATCGACTTTGTATTTATTAGAGCGCTCAGAATATGCGGAGGCGAAGCAGACACGTGGGATCACATGAAGGAGAAATCTGGGAAAGAAGTGGGAATGGAAGAGAAGATGCAAAGGAAAATGAAATAAGATATTAGCGGAAGACGGGGTGAGGGAGGGGTGGATGGTAAAATTAGATAGGTGGATATATAGATAGAGATAGAGATAGAGATAGAGATAGAGATAGAGATAGAAATAGAGATAGAGATAGAGATAGAGATAGAGATAGAGATAGAGATAGAAAGGAAGCAAAAGCAGGAAGGGAAGTGCGAATAAAAGAGTAAAAAAAGGATGTCGGATGGACGAGAAAGTGTGTTGGAAACAGAGGTTACAGAAAGGAAGAATGGTAGGATGAGAGGGAGGGAGTGACGGAATGAGAGAGACATGTAAAAAGATTTGTAAAGGGAACGGAATCCCTTTGTAGCCCATAAGGAAACAAAGCCATATACATATATTCATAACTTCCACTCGTCGGGGTTTAAATCTACAGTTAAGTCCGATTACAGCAATTTCTAAGGGACGGATAAATTACGTCATTATAAGTGAATGTAGACATAAGCAAAATAAAATGATCAAAATCTGAATTTAAGGGAGTGAAAAGGATGCAATATGCGGTCTGTTGTTATATGTGATATAGCAAAATTCCAACTCGACTGTATATTGTAATTGTTAGCATTACGTTCATTGTTAAGTCATTTATTTACCAACATCAAAACTCACTCATCGGGAAATATTTTAATTAATTGCACCCAAAATTACCGTTTCTTTCCGTCCACTCCATCTTCTAGTACAGCTTTGTGATATTCGATTTTTGAATAGGTTGACTATCACGTAATCTGCAGGCTGAAAATTAGCGGGCACAATTTCGGTCCTCGAAACGCGTTACAGTAAATCCCAAGCTTTTCGCACATGGTAAAGGGATGAAGGGGCGGAAGAATGTCGCAGGCAAGTTTTTTCGCGCCGGGATCCCGTCGAAACGTTTTTCAATCGGAGGAAGAGAGAAATCGGGAAATTTTTTCGCGAGCCGGTCCACGTCGAGTTCTCCACACATTTCGCGGCACGCGGGAATTAAATCCGGCCGATCGTCGTGGAAATGCCTTTCCGCGTAATCGAACTCGCGTATTAATTTCGTTTTAATCGTTTCGGCGCCGGTAATACGCGGGGAACGTCCCGCCGCGCTTTGCAATCACATCGAGGGCTCTCGACGCGTTTCGGAGCGGCCACCCGTCTCGCCCCGCACCGCCCCGCACCGCCCCGCCGATGCGATTCTCTCCTCATACATTTTAATTCAGTGACCTTCCATCGCGCGCGTTTTAATTCGTTCCTTTTGTTCCGGCGCCGGCCGGATCCATCATCGTTCCCCGGTTCTCTATATCTGAACCGAGTCGCGCATTGTTGTAATTGCCCTTTGACGGTTTCGCTAAGTGAAGTGCACCGGCGACATTTTGTTCGAATCCCCGGCCCGGGCACAATGGGACCTTCGCGGCTACGCGCGACCCCTCCTCTTTAATATCCGGTCGCGTTGTATTTTTTCCCGTGGACATTATCGCCGATCGTCGCGACCAGAGTGGCTCGTTGTTCGCTGGTCAAATTAAAGAAAGCACCGAGCAGAATTTGCTTAAATAAGCCCTGGGTTTTTGAGAGGAGCGAGTGCGGAAATCCGTAAAGCAAACGCGCCTGATCCCGACTTAAAGTTTTTACAGGGAGCATCAACGGGTCAGCAATTCGTGGATTTTGAAGCGCAATTCGCCTCGTTTCGCGAAAGGATTGTATCGCTCGCATTCGGTTTATTTTCTCACGTGGAATCACATGGCTGGTTTCCGAAGGGTTAATTTAGCTGCGTTTAACTTCGCGGGATTGAGCAACACCGCGAGATCTATCCAGCTGAGGCGGGATAACTTTGTCCAAACACACTTGCCGCGCAGCAACGACGTGCCCCGAGTTTCCGTTTACTTTAAGGGGAAGTCGTAGACTGGCTGATATAAGGGGCATTCCGCTGCGAAACAAGAGGCGAACGCTCGCGACAGCTCCACCTCTCCGCGTGGACGCGCAGAAACCCGTGACGCGAGCGGTGTTTGGAAAATCGAAGCCGGGAACGGGTCCGGTCTCCCGTTTCGGTCTCGATCGTGTTATCCCGGGACGAGAGAGAGCTGCCCTGGCTGGAGAAAGCCGAGGTGATCGGGTTCCGCAGAAACGACCCTCTTCTATGTATAAAAGCGGAATCGATGTTACTGTCCGCCGATAAATATAAAATACCTACTTTAGCGATGCGTCGTGGCTTAAAACCGCCGGTTAGACACCGTCGAAAGGCCCGCGGAAAAATTTATCGTAACAATTCGACAAGCGTCATTCCGCTTGCGTTCCGTCGCCGACACTCTCTCGGAAGTGCGGAGCGGAACGGAGCGGGCTGTTCGAAAAATCGAATTGCTACGCGCGATGCGAAAACGCTACGAGGATATCGCTGGATGCCACGATATTCGTGTTTCCAGCGAACGACACCGCGTAAAATGCGAACCGATGTTGCTCGTGGTAAGTATAAAATCCTCGTCGATCTTTACGTAGCTCGGGAGTTATCGTCGCTGAAGAAGCCAGCACGAATAGTGCAAGCTGTTTGACACTGTAGGTGTCTGGGGCCAAGAAGCCACACCCTTTACAGCGTCGGTTAATCCATTTCTACACCATTTTCTTCGCAGTTACAATGCTTCGAAGTTTCTCAATTGTAACAATTTCTTAGAAAGGAAATAATATTGTGCGTTATATTTATTCGAATACTGAAAAATCGGTGACAAGAACGAAATTTTATTCATACTTTCAATCACGACTAAATTGATACAGCTAACTTTCTGATAATATTTCAAAACGGTATTAGATGAATAATTGCAGTCATCTTAACACGTTTACTGCCAAATATCAATCCTTAAAATTTCCACAATATCAAAGTCATTTAATTGGTGAAACCGGAACTAGAAAATTAAAATTTAGTAACTATTGGTTTAGCTCCTTTGCATTCCAGAAATTCTGACATCATTTCTTTTGTTCAAATAGATTACAATAGAAATTAATTTCAAAACCTAGTTAAAAATTAGCGTCAGCCATATCTAACAGACGCGGCACTCAACGTGTTCACTAGCTGATTAGACACTCGCTTGACAGTTTGACTGCCGCATCAGTGTTTAATTTTATTAGGATCCACAAAATGTCAGAATGTTGAGACTTTAGCGAAACGACTTCGAATTAATCAAATTCAGTTATCAGAAATGGAAGGTATAACGAAAAATATAAAATTTAACTTATAAATTTTCTCTATAAATAATGAATGGGAACAAAAACTTCTAGATCTCCAGTTCCTTCTAATGTATTTCTATTATCAGAATTTCAGCATCAAGCAAATAATAGAAACGTAGATTTTTACATCCCTTAAAGTAAAATGTTGAGGTCGCGGGTATGTCAGTCAAAGTACAAATGAAGGAAAAATCAACGCGACATTTTTGAGAATAGCCATTTCTTGGCAGCGTTTAGACGACCACAGTCGCCTGTAAGATTGATGGAGCAAGACGTAGCGTTTGAGAGGGCTAATTGAAAGCCGAAGCATGACAGCGGGACGTATAGCCGATCTAAGGATCGTGCTCGTAATGCAACGGTCGCACAAGCGACTAGCTGCAGCCGGATTTTCACGCGAGGACGTCGCTCGTAAAAGCCGGCGCCAGGCTCGCCGTGGCCACACCGTGCGACGCACTCTCGCATAATCCCGCTCCGCGCCCACGCTTTACGACCGTTTCACCTCCGCAACCGGAATGACATAATGCAAAGCGAACCAAGATTTACATCCCATTTGCCTTGCTTTCCGCGATTGTGTGCACGCGCGGGGCTAACAGCGCTTTCTATCCGTATTTCGAATTTTCTGCCGGGCCAGAAGGGAGAAGGGGAAGAACGACACCGCCAACCCCCTGTCCCTGTCCACCCCCTTTGTTTTGCGTCCGAGAATTATTTCGTTTCGTCCCTCGCGGCGCTCGCAGCCGCGCAATTACCACCCCCGTCGCTTCGCACCGCCTCGCAGCCCCATCGGCAACGTTTTTTCGCAACGACACGTCGTTTCGCCTCGCGCGATATTTTTTTTCCCTCCCACTCCCACCAGCTCTCTCGGATACTTGTTGCTCCTTTTTTCGTCGCTCCATCCGCGTAATTGTGCTTTAACCCTTTTGCTACGGGACAGTTTCACGCGAACCCACGGTCTGTCGCGAGTCGAGCATCAACGCTGCTCTTTGCACGAACGATTGCGTCTTTAACCGTCGCACCCTCCTCTGCGCGAGAGAGTTCACCTTTTTCTCTGCACGTAGCACCAGCCGGAGGATCTTTGATTTCTTCGTTACGGTGCTGCGAGGACGCGATCGATCCGACGCGGTCGTTTTAAATGTACGCGCTAAGCGCGATTGAATTAAAACGTGCAGAAGGGGTGAAGGTAGCGAACGGATTTGTTGCACAAATATCTCTCAGGAATGTATGTCTGTTAATCGGATTATCCCGGATTACTTCTTAACCCCGTACCACGGGTTAATATAACGTGATAAACCGTAAACAAATGCACGCCGGGATAATTAAATTTACTAGCAAACTCAAGCACAGTTGCTAATGAATGTAATATTTCGGTGGATATATATTTGGCTTACGTATCCAGCCCACAGAGCCGCGGACAAATACATTCCATTCACTATTTAGTTATACGTATAGTCGCATACGAGTGACGTTTTATCAAAACTCGTTGGCTATGCAAACGGTTGACGGAACAATACCAAGCATAAATCTAGTTTCAATTCCGTTGACTTCTTTGCGAAAAAGCTAGCAGTCGACGGATTCTAAATCTTTCCTACTCCCTTTTTTCATGGTGGTACTGTTGCGTTTAGGCGCGTTCTCTCGCCTTGCGTTCTTATCGATGATACGGCTGGCCGGACAATAGCGTGGCCTTTGTTGTCCTTCGCGGCACGTCATCGACGCCCGGGATATCCCGACGTAACGCTCTCTTGCACAGGAGAGCAGCCGAGAGGAGAGGCGAGGAGGAGAGGAGATCGGCTGCGATTCCCCGGCAGCCGGATGGCGACGAAATGCAAAACGGTCGAAGATTTGCATCCCAACTGACTCGCTTTACGCGGCGGTGGCCACCGCGCTCCTCGCCGAGGGGGCGACAGTCCTCCCGTTCGATTATGCGAACGTCCGCGTCGTCACGGCCGACGCGACGTGTGCACAACGCCGGCATAATTTCACGGCTCGCACGTGATACCGGCACTCGCGCGAAAACAACTTCTGTCTCGCTCTCTTTCTCTTTTACTCTCTCTTTCTATCCCTCTCTCTCTTTCTCTTGCGTCACGTCTCTCGCCCCCGATTCGATTTTCTCGGCTGTTTTGATTTTTTCCTGTCCGTCGGGATAAAGTATCGGAAGACGGATTTCTGGGTGATCGATTGATTCGTTACTACCATCGAGAATACGATACGGCCGCCATATATCGCAACGGCGATCGTTCAATCTCGGATTGAATGTAACACGAATATTAAAAGTTTCATCCGCTATTAAGAATTCAACCGATCGACCGTCCCGCCGGCTCGACTCGTGTGTACGCACTACATTCAATTTTCATTTCGCTGACGATCCCGAATCGTTTCCCCGCCATTGCTCGATCCCTTCGCTATTAATGGAGTCCTTCTCGTCGTTGCCGGGACCAGTGGAATTCGTTCACTCGTTCATCAAGGTCTCTCTAACTTTAACCCCTTTGTTGGCTGAGCACCAATTATGGGGTAAAACTGGGACGTCCGTATTGCGACCTCGATCGCTCCAGATACGACTAATTCTTTGGTGAATGGACGACCCTTTTATGAAACAATATTAACCCCTTGCACTGTGACAACGAGTCTATATCGTGATAAAGAAGATTCCATTCATAATTCGCCAAATAGAAATGCTGAGCATTTTTTCTAAATTGTAACTTTTGATTCTTTTGTTATGAATGTTCTGGTTCTATTAGAGAAATTATTGACACTAGATTTACGGAGCACCAAAAGCAGCTGTTTTATATTAGTTTGCAAAAGTAACAATAAGTTATTACTGTGATATCTGCAGCAAATAACATATATATTGAATAAATAGAAGCTTAATTGTGACATGTGACTCGTCCAGAGTTCTTGCAAAAATTATAAACTCATATTTGTTTTAATAACTATTTCGAGGACTGTCGATGAATGAACCTCTTCATGCAAAGTCTGTAGCAACTGCGAGAAAAGGGAATTCCATAGTAATTAATTTATTTCTCCTACCCAATTTAATAGATTGTAAATGCAATACCAGTAATGATTCTGAGGTTACTCTTGTTTCCTGGGCCATCTATTTATAAATCCCGCAACCTACTTATGAATTATGCTTTGAGTCTGGTTCAGTTATACGCTTGGAAATGAAAAGCAGAAAAAAGACTTGATGATATAAAAATCAACGCAACTGTGAAAGAAGTCGTAGTGGCGAATACTACCCGCAGTTCCGTGCAGTTCTACAATCCGGATATAAAAAGCATTCGATACTGTCGGTGGCTAGTGCCGCTTCATTTTTCTCGTGTGACTAGAAATAGAAACGCCAGAGGTACAGTGTTTCCGTCGGTTTTTCGATATCCCATTTTACAGTTTCACAAGAATACAGATTAGTATAAACATTCGTAGTCGGTTAACAGAATCGTACGAAGCAGCATCGCCGACAAAAATGGCCATTATTCGTCTGTTCCTGTACGTGCCGTTCTACTGCGGTTTCGTGCAGCCAGGATGCTACGTTAGTCGAGCGGCAAAACGATCGCATTCCCCTTCCAATTATTTCGAAACCAGATCCGACGTCCGAATCGAACGTGTCGAATTAGGGCAAACAGAAGATCAGCCTGCACCGTTCTCATTGTCGGAGGAGAATATAGCTCGGAAGTCTACAGCTGTGAAAAATATTTCTCCTGCACCGTATTAACGAACTCGACGCGGTACCCGCTTTTCGCCGTCGCGTTTTTCGCGGGGAGCCGTCGCGTTATTATCAATCGCGATCCTACGCGCTCGATTTGGACGTATCGGCCGGTCGCCGATGAATTATTAGCAGGCTGTCGGGTCGTGTCGGGTCGCGGCGGGTCGCGTCGGTTCTATACGTAATGCAACGCGTGCGTGCGCGAACAGGTGAGCTCCATCGGGTGCGAAATTTCTATCGATTGGCGAATTTTTCAAATCGTGCACCCACGCACCGGCTCCTCCTCCGCCTCTGCCTCCTCCAACCCCGTTTCTCGCCGCTCGATCGACCGTTTCAAACAAATAGTCGTCGGTTCACGGGCCCCCGTTTTTGTTCGACGGTTTCAACGCTTCACA
The DNA here is from genome assembly GCA_028455555.1 of Augochlorella aurata. Taxonomy (NCBI): domain Eukaryota; kingdom Metazoa; phylum Arthropoda; class Insecta; order Hymenoptera; family Halictidae; genus Augochlorella; species Augochlorella aurata. The sequence continues at coordinate 9,717,186 of CM052168.1, read as the reverse complement.
GGAGTTTCCACGATTTTTTTCACATCCGTACGGTTCGGCGACGACCGAAAAGGAACACGGGACGTATAGCCACGGTCGTTCGGCGAAATTTCGGCGAACATTGTTGCCAGTTTCCGTGCGCGTTCAACGGCGTGGACAACGATCTCGCCCCTGAATTTCCGCTTCCTTCCGAAAGAATTTCCACGACGCTCGCTGTCAAAGCGTCGTTAACGACGGTGACAGCTGCCGCACCCTCCGCGACGTCAAAACTCTCGATCCCGACGGCGAAAATGGAAAATATCCCCGTCCATTGTATTATTATATAAAGGAAGTTGTTGGCGAAAATCGAGCTTTTGGAACGAATGTCGAACGTAATCCGCGAACTACATTAATTGCGATGTCGTTACAATATGGTATGGCAGCAATATAATTGCTAGACTGCAGGTCTTTGTGCAAAATAAAAATGTTTTAATCCTTTGCACTCGGATGCCATTTTCATTCATGCCAAAGTGGCATTTCTTCTTAATTATCATTGTTTTTTATAATGTCAGGCAGTCATGTAAAATAAAAATAAAATCACGAAATGTTCTATCTATTAATTCCTATAAAATTTCACAGCAGTATTATGACTTTTATTTCAACTTAGCTCTGTATAGCAAAATCACGAAGTTTTGCACAATTTATCAGAAAAATATTCAGAGTTTAATGGTTAATTATTTAAAGATAGTATCCCGATGTTCTCCCTATTTTCTGTTTTGTGTTACCACATTTCTCATTAATGCACAAAATCTGCAGTCCAATAATCACATCGTACTTCACGAAAGTATCGACTAGTTAAACGAACAGTTTTAGTCGCATAATTGTGCGTGTTAACGCGCTGTTCCCGCGGCATACGATTTTTGCACTTGTAGATCGGCCATTTCGGCGTTAACGAGAATACAGCCAGGATAACAGAGCGCAACATTGCACAGTTAACGAACAAACTTCTGCGGTTCAGTTTTGTAACGGCGTGGCGCGAAGTTGGCCTCTGACATGGAATTAACTCTTAGTAATTGTTGTTGTGGATAGCGGCGGCTCGAGTAATCCACTTTCGGCTAGTTGCTGGATTTCGAAATTATCGACGGCGACGAAACTTTTTCAGTTGCCGCGTCGATCGCGCGAACCTCTGACCCGACACGATTGTCACGATTCGCCGTCTACGGAGGAAAGAAGGGACACGGAAAACGCGGCGGTGGTTCCCGGGGCTCGTTAGGGAGGACGAACGTCGAATTTTGAAGCGTCGCCGAGCGAGGAGCCTCGGCTTTGGACCTAATTCGACAGCGAGCACGGCCAGAGGAGATCGCACAATGGAAACCGGCACGGGCGACAGGCAAATAGGAGCCCCTGGGTTGCGGTTAATACGACAAGACTAATGAGAGGGACGCGTTGTCGGGATGCTCATTCGTGGTTCGTTTCGGATACAATCGTTCGAACTCGCCTCTAATTAAGGCGTTAATGAAGAGCCTCGGGGAGAGACCGATCACTTTCCTCTCCACGCCTCCGCCTCCTTCTGCTCGTCTCTTTCCTCCCTCGGTTTGCTTCCATACCCCTCGTCCACCTTCGTGACTTTTCTGCTCTCACGAGTTACCCTCGGGGACAAGCTTTCGAGAAGGGGTGGTCGATTGTCGGCAGAGAATTAATTCTACGCGCGATGAACGATGGCTGGGAAGCACGCCTATGCACGCGCATCCGCTATTGTGCGCCCGCCCGCCGGCTTGCCCGTTAATTAAATCATACCTAAATAGGGACCTTTGTTTTCCCTCTACGAAATTTCGAGGGATAAGCCGACCGCGACATAGTTTGACGCCGCCACCCGGAGCTGAACCAGCGTGGGCGTTTCCACTTAGTCCCCGCTTGTACTCGAATTTTCCTGGCCGACCGAATTCAAAAATCGAGCGCTCCAACTGTCACGAACTGTCTAAAATATTTACGCAATTATTCGGCCAATAATTCTCACACCTCGCTATACAAATTGCCCGTTATATTTCCATTATCTGTTATCGTCAATTCTTTGTTGAGTTGTCACGTATCCAGCAAAATTAATAGAAAAAAAAAATAGTAGAGTTTTACGCATTTCTTACTTTCCATAATTCACTCTTGCCTTACCGAAAGTCAGTTATTATCAAACTAGTGCTTGTAGCCCTTATTACCGAGTGGTATATTTCATACATCCTATCTCTATGATTTTTTAAATGCAACTTTAGTATGTTGCTTTACTAAAGGCAATCAAAAAGTTAGTACATATACCTTAAAAACGAATAAATGAAAAAGTTATCATTTATTTCTGACTGACATATTTTGTGTATCCTACCTCGTCGAGTTCCTAAACGTAACTCCAGTTCGCGTCATGTCAGAATCTATTCGCAAACTATATACCTTAGAAATTATTAACAATCCTCCGAAAGCCCTGCCATACGCCGCGAAATACTTTACTGAGTTGGATGGCTCCGCATCGACAAGAGAATTATAATTTTTCTTAATAAGAAAAACGAAAATTAATTCCGTCGTGCAAGCAGGTAGGAGTTTAGCGATGGAATTAAAGCGCGCAGCTTGGTGGAGGGTTGTCGCACAGGAACGTTTTTCGGCGGCCTTAATCGTCGATTCGTCGACCGACAGACACCGTTAAATTTCGATTATCGGGCAAGGGCCCCGGGGAGGTGGAAAAGCGACAGAGCCAACAAGGAGAGCAATCAATTCCCTTTTACCGATTTACCGCGACAATGCAGCCACCCCTTTGCAGTCGGCCCGGCCCCCAGCTCCTCCACCCTTTTCTGTATCTGGCCGGTGATACACGAACGAGGAGGGACGTCGACCTGGTTAGGGCCCCTCGCGCATTGAAAATTCCCTGTGATTCGACGCAATTCATTAGCGCATCGGCGGCTGGGCGATGTATTTATGCGGGCTGGTCGTTACCGGTCGTGATTCCAGGCCTCGATCCCCGATCCCTGATCACCGGAGCCCGTCTGATCAACGCTCGGGACCACCGGACAATGCGTCGAGCTCTCGAACGCGAGCTTTTTTTCCCTCATCAAAAGAGAAGTCCGCGTGTTGTCACGTCGACAAAAACAACTGCTCGACCTCTCCTCGGTCGGTCGGTCGCTCGCGCGTGAGTCCTCGAGTGGGAGCCTTTTAATTAGAGCCGACGCGCGACGCGGCGAGAACAGCCGTTAGTTTACGCGATTGGAAATAATGACGAGATTACGGGCCTGGTTCGCGGCGGAAATATCTCGGTAATACTTCGAATCCAATTTAAAGAGGAGCTGCCGCTTCTGTCGATAAAGCCTGGTTGCAGATTCTCGCGATCACTAGCATTCCATCAAGTCCCGTGGAAAGTTCTCGAGTTTCGTTTACCCTGCGGCTCTGCGATCGCGTGGTTCCCATCGCAAGCCCCAAATAATCATAGGACCGGATCTACCGGGTCACGCGCTTTGTTAATGTATACCACGGACACGGCGAAGCGTACAGTCTACAATCAGTCGCGAAGTAAGAGCATTAATTGCGTAATGGAGTCTACTTTGACGTATCGAGATTATCGAGCATGTTCGAGCGCGGCGCTTCGCCGGCACGTTGCTGGCGAGCTACTGAGCCGCGATTCCTACGACAGATCGATTCCGGTTATTCCGAGGTACGCGATTGCGTATCGATTTTTGTTGTATTGCTCAGAAGCCGGTGCAGATCGTTTGGAAAGCCCGTTATCGGTTGGCGAGAGCAAATTTGAGCCGCGGGGCGGCATACCGTTGCGCTGGATTTTCTTGTTGATCCTCATTCGGGCGGAGATTTCGCTGGATAATTTATACGTCCGCGTCTCGAGACGTTCACTCGACGGCTGAAAGCGACGTCCGACCGCGGGCGTTTGCGGAGACCCAAGATCCCCAATTAGACCGACCGGTGACCGGCGACACGTTCCCGCGTCGGATTGTGACCCCGTTCGCCGGTCATCAGGCCTTCGGAATCACGTACGCCGCGTTCGAGGCGTCCTGGATGTCCTGGACGTCAGCCCGGGGGACGTCCGGGATGACAGAACGTCGACGCATGGATTTCGCTATCCGTCGCCGTCCAATAAAGTTATCTCGATCGCGAGCGTAAAGCGTTCGTCTCGTTTCCTGGCCGCTCGGCTCGTTTCCTCTCCGCTCCGCTTCGTTCCTCTCTGCTCCGCTTCGTTCCGGGCAACGTTTTCGTGTTGCCGAGAGGTATAGCGACCGGATAAGCGGCGATCTCGGGAGGATAATTAACGAGCACCCCTCCATTTTCCACGATTGCGTCGTTTTGCCTTCTCCCGAGTTTACAGGTTCATTATTTTGATGGATCTCTTCTCGATAATTAACTCGGCGATTAATCACCGGCGCCGCGTCGCTTCTGCTACAATCGCGCTGGTTTTATCGAGCCGATCCGCGGTCGGATCTTCTCGCGAATTGGATTCGGTGGAGTGAGACCCCGGAAACGGTCTTTCGGTCTGTTGCCTTGCTTTTGAGGATATTGCGGCTTTTCACTGGCCCGTTCATCCAGTTTCCGGCTCTCTGGTGGAAAGTACTGCGGTTTTAGCGTATAATTTTCATTGATTGCTATTGTCCGCAATTATTTGCACATCTGCATCTCTAACTTGAATCATTAATCTTTTAGCGAATTCTCTGAAAGTTTGACCTCTTAACGCTTACGCCAGTGTATGCCACGGATACGCTAAATTAAGAAAGCACAGTTCTAATTTGTATAGAAGTCCGAGAATATGTTCCATATTTTATGCATACACGAGTACTTCTATTAATGGTAGCATGGTTCATAATATGTAATCTATGTAAGCAGGGGAAAATTATCGTGCGTTCAGGGCGATTTTCCTCGTAGATATAGATGCATTAGAGACTTAAGCAATGAGAAAAGTAAGCAATTCATTTTCATTTTTTTCGTAGTCAAACACGTAAAACACCACTGTGCAAACAAGAATTCGAAGTTGTCCAAATATCTACAACAACTTTAGTTTGTGAGCTGGCAATAAAATCTTTCGGAAGAAGATTTCGAACAGCTCATCTTCGGAAAATTTCTGACAGATTGAGAACGGCCACTTCGATGGAATCAACGATGGTGAGAGACTTCTTTGCAGCCTTCACCGCGTCTCGGACATTTAGTGTCGTCTTCCTTTTGTTAGAAGTACAGCGTTCGCAATCGGCAAGCAATCTTCCATTTTATTGGAGGTTTAACTTCTCCTCGAACTTCGCGAACTCGGCGGGAATTATCGGTACATAAGTTTCCGCGAGGGGAGCCATTTCGTGGTAATTCATTTTTCGACCAACTAATTTCCTGTTTTATTAGCCGAATGTTTATAGTTCGCGAGATTTGCGAGGTCCGTAGGAAAGTGGTACCGCGTTGTCGCGTGACGACGCCTTTATCCGGCGAAAAAGGTCGGCGCGAACGGAGGTGGAAATAACGTAGGGCCTCGAGGAGCGAATGAATTTTCTCGGTAGGGCAGCGGTCGCGTAAGGAGCAATTTCTCTTTCTGCGCATGCATGAGACAGGCCTAATACAGCTCCCTTGTACGCCGCTGGTGTTCCCACGTTTTATTCCGCGGCGCGTTTCTCATGAAAATCGGCACCGCGAATATCGTTCGTCCTCGGGAGCCGTCGTCGACGCCGACGTCGTCGCCGAGGAAACGCGAGCGAAATAAGGTCTGCCCGAAATAAAGCGGGCGATAAAAATCGCGCGCGAAAATAAAAGCTAACCGCGGTCGATTTACTACAGGGTTGATTTTCGCCGGGAAATTCCCGAGCAAGAGAACCCAACGAATATATTCTTTTTTTCTCGCGCGTAATTTCCAACGCGACGTGTCTATTGTTCGAAGCGCGCTGCATGGAGATCCCGATGGCAAAAATCGACGCGCCGTCCGCCGAAAGCTTCTTTCGAACAGGTTCGCATTAAATTTAAACTCCGCCGCGATTATATTTCACGAGGGGTAACCCAGTAAATCGTTTCTATTTTCGAGCGGCTGCCAGACCGACGTTGTACATTAATTTATCGTTCGTTGTCCCGGCCGGCCGACTTATCCATGAATTATCGCACTTTCAAACGAATTTTCCGCCGTGTAACAGGTTGGTCGATCGGTTGCCTCTGCTCGACGAGTTGTTGTCCGCATGGCTCTTTTAACATCGTTTTTACTAGCTCGGAGGTTCAACCCTTTACCTCAAAACTTGCCGCGCATCAATTCAATCCTTTTTCCATATTTAACTGGAATTATATAATTACGACGATACCGATAAACGCAAAATGATTCAGTAAAAATTTTATTCGTTTGTTTGCTTATTAAACGATTTATTACCGAGATATGAACTATTTTCACCAGAGAGGTGGCTACGTGGGCTCATTAAAAATTGTTATACCACATTTGGAAATAATGTTGACAGTATCAAATTTGTTGTTTTCTAAAAATCTGTTAAAAGTGCACAATTGTATATGCACAAATCCTTATTCACAATTTGAATTCCAAGTTAAAATAGGTTCGAGCCCAAATGGCTAAACCCCAGCTTCGATATACGTTAAATGATTTGAGTGTGTATAACTAGTGTCGAGACTGATACCTCATCGATACCTATCGATATCAGTTGACAAATTTCAATTCAATACTGAATTGTATCAAAGCTGTAGATATCAAACAGAATCGATACCTCTTCACTTACTCTAAAATCTACAATATCGGTACTTGACTAGGTATTTTTACGGGAATATCGATTCCTGACTGATGCTTCTACGAGAAATGTTTTCTGCGAAACGACAATTCGTGAAGTATCAATCGAGGGTCGATACTTCCGGAAAGTATCAAAGAAACTTTGATTCAATACAGTATTGCTTTGGTATCATTTGAAGAAGTCTCAGTATCTACGAGAGATACTAAGTACCTAAAACTTCGATATATATCGATATCTAGTATTAAATACTTTGGTATCGAATTGACTGAATATCAATCTTTTGACATGTCACAATACCAAGCAAGTTTAATTTCGACCGAACTTGTTACGTTATTATTGATTTTATTATAATATTATTGATATTATCATTGATCCGTGATGTCAAGAGAAGTATCAGAAAACGAAATGTTAGGAAGTTTCGTGTCACCAGCGATCGTCACCGTCGACACGACGATCTTTCGGTGAACTTATGCAGCGTTTCGGCGCGGAAGGTGCGTTCGAGGTACGAAGTTCGTTTAAGAGCGACGGTTAACGAGGATCGATGCAGTGCTTCCGATTTTATGGAGTTGCGCCGGTTTTTACGAGGGGTCTGCTCGCGAAATACGCTGTCCCGGGCGCGAAGAGACATTTTTCCAACGAATTATTCCGTTATCGTTCCCGCGCCGTTTGGGTGGCTGGATCGATCCTTCCGCTCTCTCAGTATCGTTTCTTTGACAATTTCGGCTCGAAAGCCCAGCGCTCTATCGTTTGATTCCCCTTTCCTTTGGAGAGCCAACCGGCAGAGTGGAAGACAGAGAAGGAACGACTCCCTCTGTCTCTGTCTCTTCGTCTCCACCGACGAGGAGGACGAGCGATTCGTCTCGAAACGACTCGCCGGAATGCAATAAAAGACTCGAGCACTACGGCCGGAGAAACATCCAGTCTGGCTATGAAAATTTCTTATTGACTCTCTTTGAGGATTCTCTCGTCGCGACGCGACACGACACGATTCCACGCTTCGCGAGACCTTTTTTCCACCCGTTTTCACCTGCACCTCGTTCCCGAGTTTATGTCTCCCTTGCTGTCTTTCACTTTGCACCGGGATTTTCACCGGGACCGCTTAATCCCGCGTTAGGACTGCGGAGAACGGGGCTTTCAGCATCCTCCTATAGTCTCTGTGAGACTGGAAGAACCTTGTCTCTTTATCAACAGTTTTCGTCTATTTTTATTTCCACGTCTCGATGCGTTTTGACCTCGCCCAATCATCGTGTCGTGGGACACAATTCTCCTCGTTTCGAATATTATAATTAAACTGGGGATTCTACGTGTTTATGGCAACAATTAGTAGATCGAATATGAAACAGCGGGATCATTTAGAATCTTTCGAATGATTATTGCATTATTTTTAACTTATTAAACTTCGTATATTGCTATTTTCACGAATTTAATTTCATAATCTTTATCGGAAGAGCGAAAGAGTCAATCGTGGAATCGTGATTAAAGATAGAAAATAATTTTAAATAAAATTGACGAATGACATTCGTCGACCGATTTTGTAAAAATTCAATTTTGCGGGATCTGCCATTTTCGAAGAAGGAATTTTTACCAGCACGTCAATATGATACTCAAGACATTTTATATTTCTGGCTTAACCCCGAAAACGAACGAAATAACGGAGAAAACAAAAGGGGATAAAGAATACACCTACCTGTCCTCGGGTGAAAGAAACTGGTCCAGGGCTCCAACCGATTCTGAACGAAAAGAAAAAGGATGCGTGACGGTGTAGGTGGTGGATGTAAAAATTGCACGAAAGAAAAACAAACGGAGGCGGTTGCCGAGATGGAGATGACGTTTAATCGTAAATCAATAAAATTAATGAATTAAATAAATAAATTAAAAATGTTTATACACATACTTATATGATATAATATAATTTATATTATGTGGCTGGGATAATATAACTTATATTATATGATATAATCGAAAACATAAATAGGGTCTCGAGACTGCTGCCCCATCCCTTCCGATTTTCGCGGTTTGTTCTCGCACGGCGGCGTTCGAGAAACTCCGACAGAGATCGATCCGGTTTCCTTCTGTTTGTCTCGTCCGAGCGGAGGTATCGTTGTTCCACTTTCGTTTCTGTCGGAAGGTGTGCTCGAGGCTTCGGACAAGAAAACGAGACGACGGGATCGCGCGCCGTGAAACGGGAGAACACACCGTTTGTTCTCAGCACGCGCGAGTCTCGACCGAAAGGATCAAAAGAATCGGATACATTTTCGCGGCCGGAGTTGTTTCTAAATGCGTCCGATCGTCTCGTTCGGAAAGTTCTCGAGCGACGTGCCATTTCCTAATCGTCGCGGTATTTTTGTCGCTCTTTCTCTCCCTCCCACTCGCTCTTTCTCACTATTTCACTCTCTCTCTTTCTCTCTCTTTCTCTCTCTCTCTCTCCTTTAACTATCTTAAGTCTCTGTGTTTAGTTATCCTAGCGCCTGTTACAATAATCGTATTATACATAAAATCGTGTTTGCCTAGTGGTCTCTGTCGATCCGGCGCGTATCGCGAGCGATCGAGTTTCGATCGGACAGCGTCGAGACGAAAAATCCCGGTATTTATTTCAGCCGCGAGCACGCGAGCACGCGCGCGCGCGCGCACGAGACGCCCTCGAATTGTCTCCGCGTAAAAATACCGAGCAATTTTCGGAAGGCCGGACACCTCAAGCCGTAACACGGTGTCGTCTTCGTCGTGTACGTGTGTCTGCTCCTCGGTTCTTGTTCGCGCCTCGCTTAGAACGCAACTTTACGCTCCACCGAGCTGGCCCACATTCCCTCGAGCAACGAGCGACAAAAGATTCAGCCTGCCTTCTCGCGAACAACGAGGAACGAGCACGTTCCCGCACTCCTCTCCTTTCCTATTTGAAAGAGAAGCGCGACCACCGAGAGCCGCGATTCTCGCGAGATACCTCTGGAGAGAGAATCAATCCTCTCCGAGAATCCTCGATCGAGAATGCTCGCGACACCCGGTCTAACGATCTAAACGACGGCTGTCTTCGAGGGATCGTCTCGTTTCCGGAGAAATTGGATGCGCGATTGCGATAGACGTAGACCCGATTCGCGAGCGCGTAGAACGATGGTGTTTCGACCACCCTCGCGGCGCCTATCGAGAGACCCTGGGCTCTTTGGTATTATTCTCCTGCGGAGACTCCGAAAAGCGCGACCTTCGAACGCCCTTCTGCCTGCTTCTTCTCTGAGATTATTCGCCTTTTTTCTATCCTCCTCCTCCCCCCCCTCTCTCTCTCTCTCTCTCTCTACCTGCTCACCGATAGCGACTCGCGCGATCTTTCGGGGTCAAGCACCACTTCCGAATCACGAGCGTCACTCGAACGCCTCTTCTCTTGCCGCGGTATGAAACTGAAGTGGATCGGAAGTGGCAAGAATCCGGCCGTAACTCTTTTTCTTACGCCGCTCTCGAGCGACCATCTCCTCCTCGCCGTCTGTGTCTCAACGTCCTGAGGTTTTTCGAAAAGAGAAGCGACAGCGGCGCGTCGAAGCGGAATCAGAGAAATAATAGTAGAAGAAGAAGAAGAAGAAGTAATCGAAGTCGTCGAGGATGAAGTTAGACGATAGAAGGTACGAATGCCCGTTACCGAAACGAAGGCTTGGGTCCTTCGACAGGACTCGTCCTCTAATGCCCGACAAGACAACGGTCCCCCAAATGTCTGCGCGACGATTCGCTGCCCCGTTTCGTTCCCCCGCGGTTCCCCTTTCTAGAAGATTCATTGATCGACGGCGGGTCGTGGTCGATCCCGAAGCGATCGACAGATCTCGCCTCCTCGTTCGTGTTCTGGTCGCGCGCGTTGGCCCTCTCACGACTTGTGCTTAGTGCTTCTCGTGGGCTGATCGAGGCTGTGTCCTCTCTCGATCCCTATCGACTCTTATCGAGCGCACCCCGAGCGTGCTCCGCATCGGATCGGATCGAATCGAATCGGATTCGATCGGTTCGGATCGGATCGGATCGGATCGTTACGCTCAGAGTGGAAGGGCCCCGCGCGGTTATCGCTAGCAGTAGTACGAGGTCGACAGTCCCAGCTTGCAGGAAAACGGCGCCCTACGCCTGTTGTACACACTTCCGGTGCTGATGACGTCCTTCGTCTCGCACCGCTGACCCGTGAAGCCCTCCGCGCATCTGAAACAAATCAATCACGACATTCAACCTTTTTCTTCATTGTCCCGATTCGAAACTATTTTTCTATACTCCGGTCTTCTTCGTGAACGGACGAGAATTGAGACAATGGCATAGGGAAGGATAATCTAACTAGGATTTGCATGTTCTCGCTACTCTTTCGTTGGGAACGATTGCCTGAATTCGTCTATGCAATCTTACATTGCAATAGAAATTGCGGAAAGTATGAGTAAATCGGTGTTTTCATTCTTATAAAGTAACACACGTTGGTCACTTTTAGAGCTCGGTAGGCTTTATGTTAATTCTGATATAATCCTGTTTCTTTAGGCTGCAATATATTACATTTGGAATTTTCTAACAGCATATTTTTTACATTTTTACATTTTTTACATTGTTAGTTAAGAAGGAAGAACATTTCTAGTTATTACATTTTTCTAGTTAAGAAGGATTTCTCTATACAGTACAATTGCAGTAACTTATGCACTTTTCAAGAAGATTGCAACAGCTAACTGGTTCAAGATCCCCAACTTCCCAGACGCGTCTTAACGAATACGGCACATTGAACGTTCGCACAACTTCGAGTTGCCAAAAAGCGAAATACCAGCGAGCTTACCAATTTATGCCTCATGTGGACATTAACTTTATATTGTTTTCAATTTGTATTAACTTGTAAAGCGCAGCCCCCGAGAGTCAGACTACAAATGATGGGCAATACAGTATGTTAGTCGAGTAAATCTGAGAGCGCGGAACAAAGCCATTCGCTTTAATTAACCGGTCGTCGGTAGTCAAGGCGTTGAGAGCTGAATCTCGGTGACAAGTAGCAGCCTTATTGCATGCAATCGCGAGCCTCGGCCTCGCATAATCGCGTGGGACGTGTCCCTAAGCGAGCGGGAGACCGTCTCCGGGAACGCCGACTATCCCAGCGACGTGTTCATTAGGCGAGAAAAACGCAATTACGGAAAGAACCCGCGTAAAATCGTTTAGCGTCGACCAAGGCATCTCTGATTCTGTGTGCGGACGGTGCTCTCTCCGGTTCTGGGCTGCGAACACGCGAGTGCCGCGAACGACACGTCCACCAACAGCATTCGTACGTCTCGTCGCGGTTAGTTAACCGTGCTATAAATACGACGACGTCGGCATAACATTATTTTTCCAAAGAAACGTCGTGGACACGTTGGAGCTGTGTCTCGAGCCAGGGGATCCCCTCTTCGCGCGTCTCGTCGTCTCGTCTCTTGCTACCTAATTCGAACGCAGAAATCGGCCGCGAAATTGTCCTCTATCCTCCTAATAGCAAGTAAAAGCTGTGACACTCAAACCATTCACCCTCCTAATGACTTCTCAAACTTGAAATTTTCTCGATTTTGAGATCGGCGTAATACATATAACCAGTGATCACTAGACTAGTCTTCGTTAGTTACAAAATGCAGAAACTATGCACATTTATTTCTGTTCTTAATCATTTTAATCAGTTGTCAGTAATACGATACTATTTTCAATGTGTTTAAATGATCACGTTATTTGAGATTCAATCAACTCACTTTTGTCATAATTCCATAAAATCCGCAGTCTAGTAATTACTGTTCTACGAAACGCGTGCTTTTTCTAACCGTCGAATAACGCAAGCAAAATTACGTACTAAAGAGCCAATACAGGAATCAAAGCGAAGAAGAGATTTATTTTGTGGCTCATAAAAATTTGATCCGGCTAACTTCTGAAACATGGCAATCAATTGAATTGGGTTAGAACTTGCTTAACGACCTAACAGAAACCGAAACACGTATCGACAAATTTTCTAAACTCCTCTCTGATGATAACCGCGTTATCCATGTTTGACGATGCATAAAATCTTCATACGACACATGAAACTGATTAGTGGACAGTCGATTTTACGTACACCCCGTTGCCATATTTTGACGACTGACTAGTGATTATGAATGTTATTCCATTCTTTTAAATCAGAATCAATTTCGATTCTCTTGCCATAGATATTTAACCATTCCAGTAAATAGTAGGCACAGATTCAATATAAATGTTCTTTCGATGATTAAATGGTTAATAAGGGTTTCAGCGAGAGGTTAACGACAAGACTGAAACAAATTTCAGATTCAGTTTACCAAGATTATTAACACTAGGTTTAAATTTTTAATTTACGATTATTCACATTGCGACAAATGTTACAATAAAACTCGTTAAAAATCAGAATATGTGTCTTATTGTTACTTTTGTAAGCTAATATAAACCAGCTGCTACTATAAACCTATATATCTAGCTACTATAAATCTATCGTTGAAGGAGAAGAAAATTTCGACCTGGTCCCTGCTTCTTGCAATCGTCGCAAGCGATGTTTATTTTGCACGAACATTTGCAGTCTAGTGATTAGAGCCGAAAGCTCGTGGAGGAGCTGGCGACGATACGGCAGGGTATCACTTATATTTTAGTCCGTCCCCTTTGCGTTTTATTTCGTCGAATCGCAGACGGACTGGGGTAGGTAAGGTCTCACGGGGAAACGTTCCAGAATGGTCCGCCTGGCGGAAAGAGAAGAGAGGAGAGGAGAGGACGCGTGGAGTCTGTGCGAGGAGGGAATCACGCGAGAGAGGAGGCTCTTTGAGGGACCTGTCTGCCGAGAGTTTGTCGCGCGTCCAGGCCCGTTTAAAGCGTATTAAAAAACTGACAGGGGACATATGCTCGGGCGCTCGTTAACGCGATAAATACTCGCGCGAAAAAGCGCGTACCCGCGCCGCCATCGCTTCGGCATTATTTATCCTGCGCGGGCGAACGGCCGCGGGAATCGCGTTTTACAACAAATTCCGTCGTCGGTGCTCGAGCGATTTTTACGAGGGCCTCACGGTTCGCGACATCGAACGCCGACCTAACACTCCTCCCTCTTGGTCTCTCTCTCGCTTTCTCTCTCTCTCTCTCTCTCTCTCTCTCTCTCTCTCTCTCTCTCTCTCTCTTCTTCCCGACACTTTTTTTTCTTCCCCAGAGTTCTGAGCGGCACCCTCGCGGATTTACGAGGAGCCACGCACTAAATATACCAGCGGCGCGTACGATTTACCGTCGGACAAACCTGAAACCGCACCCGGAGATACTACAATTTACTGTACCATTCACTTGAACCCATTAACGCTCGCCGGTAACTTCGCCCGGCGACCACGTAATTGGCTTTCCATTGAGATTTATCGTAATCATGCGTGTTTACTAGCCGGAGGAACTCTTTTACACGCGAGCACTGGGGCACGAAAACGCGGCGTGAGCAATAAACGCGCCCTTGCCCCTCCCTCCGCACAGCACACGCCGTTGAAATTTCACCGTCTGAAAAATCGCTGCCCGGCAAAAATCCTGCTTTACACCGTGAACACAGATTTTTCAAAGTCGCGCGCTCCACCCCGGATCACCTGCCGCCTTCTTTCGGCCGGGGAGTTCACCCCGGCGGACGCATTTGTCCCTGTTCGTTCTACGTACACTTATTCCGATAATTTGTCGGCGAATTAATCCGAAATTTCAGTGGAGCGACCAGAGTGAAAGGGAGACAGAGCTCGCGTTTCGTACGAGGCGAGCCGGTGCCCGCCGGCCGAAATCAACGAAATAATTCCGCGATGAGTCAACAGGGTTGTTAATTAATATTTTCGCCCGGTGACGTATCGGGCCCGGCGTAAACAAAAACGCGTTCGACGAGATAGGACCACGCCAGCGCCCCGGCTGTCGTTAAAATCTGATCTTCCTGGCTGACAGGTTTTACGGGTTGCGATTCCTCGGTTGCGCGTAAAGCTCGCGATAGCGTCGCATCTGTGTCCGCGTCTGTCTGTGTTTCTGTGTCCGCGTGTCCTACGCGAGGGTGTACCGGCTAGCTACGCCATCGCGATTCGTGACGAGTGCGTCATAGGTGCGTGCTGGAATATTTATACGTCGATATCTCGCTCTGTAAAAAAACAGTAAATTAAAGTAGCTCGTTAATCCGACGTCGTAAAAAACCTGGGATCGTTCGCGTTGGGAGCTCAATCGTTCGTGACACAACTATTCCCGCCCGGGTTGCGTTCCGACTTCGCTAGCAACATTTCCCATAATATTTTACTATTATCATTATTGCTATATCGTCCCCGTTGCGGCAGAAAATTGCGGAATGTAATATTGTGGATAAGAGGTAGGAAAAGAAATGCGTGCCATTGGTACCATTTTTATGCACTTCTTGGAACGTATATCGTAACGCGCATATTAGGTCAAATCGGTGTTTGAAATTTACTGTTGTGTAATTAACGCACTTCTTAGGTTTACGGAACTCGTCAATTTACTATTAATCAGGTTGTAAAGATGCGTTTGTCAGATATTTATTCGATATATGTGTTCCTTGCGTTAAAATCAGAATAAATGTTGTATTGTTACTAATATATGTATACTAATATATATATATATATACTAATATAAAACAGCTGCTATTAGTGCCCTGTAAATCTAGTGCTAATTTCGTAAGTAATTTTAATTAGTTTCTAGATTCTATACGCTTCATTTTTCTGAACTAAATCAGCTTCATCTATGAAAACTGAAACGTTTGTTTATTGGGAAGGGAAAGAAGAAAAAAACAATTTATCAGCGTGACAACTACACTGGCCAGGACAAATAATTCTGTAGATAATAATTGATGACAATATAATCGTATTACGGAGAATTTAAGGGAATCGCGAAACTTGTATCACCGGGGTTTGCATAAAGATGTAGAATTTACTAGCCGAATGGCGGTATATCTTAACAATTATGGGAGTTTTGTGTGAATTAGTGTGCCTTATTAGAAAGAGCAACTAAGGACAGATGTACAAAATCTGTGATAAATGATTTCGAGGAAACTTGGGGATTGAAATGGCTGGAATGTACCAGTATCGAGACAATTCCAGGTGTCCTGGATCGATATCTCGCGTCTGCAGGCATTGTTTTCACCGTTTGACAGCGCAGCCCGTTCTTCTCGTTCTTTTTCCCACTTGGTGGCCGACATAGAAACCCTTTCCGAGAGTCGCGACCGTCGTCCGCGACTCGCCGAAAGTGTCAAACTTTCGACGAATAAAAAGTTGGTCGAGCGAGTAGCGGGTATCAAAGCGGGCTCTTTGCGCGAGTCAATCGCTTTAAGGACGTCCTTTATTACAGGGAAAATTGCTCGCGAACTTCGGCCGAGTAAGTCGTTCGACTTTCGACTTCCTCTTTTTCGCCGACTCTTTCGTCCCTCGCTTTTTTTTTGTTTCCCGGCGTGGCGTAAATTCCGCGAGGAACTTTTCCCTCTCGGATAATTAGCGGGGACATCGAGAGGAAGACGTTGCGAATCCGATGGAGGCGAATCGTGCCGAAAGAAAAGACCACGCTCCGTTGTCCCGCTTCTTATTAACCGTTTGAGTCCCAGGGATATTGAAAAAACACTGTCGAAGAATCCTAAACAGCGCAACCGCGTTTTCCCTAAACGAGTTCGAAAAGATCCAAGCAGCGCTATAGCGCTTGTTTTATTTTATGTCGAGAAATACCAAGTGGCGCGGTAGCACTTTCTTTATTTTACATCGATGAATCCCAATCGGAGCAATAGCGCTTCTTGTATTTGTTAGGCAACGCGATTCTCGTCTTTTCCTCATCGCCTCGTCGCATTTATTGCAATTTGCAAAGCGAAGGACGTATTCTTGCGTATGTGTTTCTCATTGTTAATAATTGTGTGTTTCAAAATGATTTACTGACCAACTTTTTTAAATTTGGTGTATCCCCAAAAAGGTAGAATGAATCAAAAAAGAAAATCTATTAAAAGGAGATGTGTGATGTATTTGCATCAGTAAATCTGAGCGCGCGACTTCAACAATCGGTAACGCACCGTCAGTTGTCCACAACGTTCGAAATGTACTGGGTTTTCTCGACATAAAATCTCAACAGTGCGATCGCGCTGCTTGGGACTCAAACGGTTAAACAGATTCGATGTCTTATCAACAACGTAATTGACGATGGTAGGTTCCGAGGACTGGCTTCGTTAACGTGCCGCTTGTTAATACCGCGCTAACGACGGTCGTCCGAGAATTCTTTGAAAATTTCATACCGGGAAAGGCTTGTTTTCGACGTTCCACGAGCTTCGGACGAGGGGCGGGAGCGGTCGAAGGAACATTCTCGTTTCCGTGTTCAGCTCGTTGCTGCGTCGTGCTGCAGCGGAAGTCTTAAGCCGCAGCGCCGGTCGCATGCAACGAGCAGTGGTCTTCGTATATTACGATCGCAAAATTAAAAGTGCCTCTTTATACCGGGTAGTCTACCGGGAGTGGTTAGAAAGTCGATGTCGGCTCTGCTCCGGCGAGACCGTATGTGCGCGCCAGTCAGCGGCCAGGAAGGGATGAAAGGGGGTCACGCAGGGCGCGGTGGTTTTCCTCGGGTATTAATTCCCATATATGCTCCGGGAGTGAGCCGAGGCTCTGTAACTGCGCCAGTGCCGTACCTAGCTGCGCCGTCGTGTACGCGGTTGGCAGCACGAAAGAAACTTTTTTTGCGGTTTACTTAATTTAATAACGCTCCCGCGGAACGCAATTTCAAAGATAACGCTTTAAGGGGCGGGCTTGTGTGTGGGAAGCGAGCAACCCTTTCTCTCCCGTTCCTCACTCGCTCCTCACTCGCTGCTCTCTCGCGAGGCGAGCCGTTCCTCCGCGTCGCTCCCTCGAATTTCCGGTATTTCTCTGTTTGGTGGACTCCTGCCCCTCTATCTTTCGTCTTCCGTCATCATTTTTATCACCAACCGTCTCTTCTCTCTCTCTCTCTCTCTCTCTCTCTCTCTCCCTCTCTCTGTCTCTACACTCCAGTCTGATTCTCGAGCCCGTTCGCTCGTTCGTGTCTGTTTCTCTTTGATATGATTCGAGCGTGCTGAACGCATGTACCCGCGAACGTGTGCACAGAACAACTCCGGCTATAATGTACCGTACTTTATTCCGAAACACTCGTTCTAGCTGCCATGCACGGGTAGCACGCTCCCGCGTCTCACCCCCTAAGCAGCGCCTTCCACCCCTTCCGCCAAGGGATATTTACTGGGTTACTTACTTGATGGCGGCGTCGCTGGTATTCGTACATCAGAGTCAGAAGCACCTCTCAACCTTCGTCTTCTCTGGCGGACACCTTCATTCAACCCCTTCTATAGGATACTCCGCACGTAGTGGGGCAACATCCCCAAAACGTGACGTTAACCTCTGCACTGCAGTTTAGTTGCTGGCGGTAATGCCAGGACGTGAAATTCGGCTCTTCTTAACTTTGCGGAGCGATTCGTTCTTAAATTCATCGATCATTTCTGGCATTGTCATTGCAGTGGTTTGTTTTTGTTTTGGGGTAGCTGAGGATGGATCTCTAAACCCATTAGCGTCACGCGATGGCCAGTACTCGAACATAGTTAGCTACGAAGTCATTTAAATAGAACTCCACTGGTTAACACGTAAAGTTCTAAAAAGCTTAATTCCCCAGAAATTCCCATGACATCTAAGTAATCTGATTAATGAAACTGATACTAGCAAGTTAAAAATCTGAAAACTAGCGAAAGCTTTGATGTCGCGCATGAACGACTACCGCGGCACTCAACGTATTAATTTTTATAGTGCAATGCATTTATGACAAAAATGGCTAGATTTAATTTAAATCAGGAAGAAGATTTAAAGAATTTAAGCGTATCAATGTATTATAATGTTTTATTGGAAGCGTAAAAGAAAGAGAGAAAGTATGGCTTCTGTTTTTTACAATTGACGAATAGAATTTTTATCTTGCATAAAAATCCGTAGTCTAGTAATGGTTTTTACATTTTGTATTTTACGAAAGCATTCTTAATCGATTGTTGCTGAACACGTCGTTCCTCGATAATTTCGTGATATTGTTGCTTCGATAGAAGGGTTTAGGTCAGGGTAGGCTCAAGTCATCCGAGGGTGGTTCCCGCAATCCGGTTCTCCCGTGTAGATTGTAACAGGGAAAGCGAGCTGACATCGAAAAGCCTCTAATCGTTCCCATTGCCGCCGAAAAACAAACGCAGTGGGCTAAAGAGACGGCAGATCGTCGATTTGATAAACGACGGTGCCGGGAAGGATCGATTCGTTATCCTTAATCCGGTGTCTTTCATCGGACCCGCCTCGCCCGGCAATGATATATTACGACCGTGCCGGTTTAATCGTCGTCGAAGTAATTAGCGAGAAGTTTCCTTCGGTCGACAGCTGGACATCGCCGCGCCACCGACCCTTTGAAATTTCGAAACCCAATATATTCGCTCGGAGATTCGCTACACCGGTGATCCTGTATTATAACTACATCAACGGGCCTCCCGGATCGTTCGGACTCTGCATCGTATCACGATGAAGCTCCTAATCGAAAAGGCTTCGTCCGGTCTCTCTGGCCACGATATTCCCCGGGAAAACGAAGGGTGCGAGGGCGAGTGGGCGAAAGGGGGGAGGTGGAAACGAAGGGGAGGAACGGAGATACGTTTCTAGATAGAGCATCCCCGGGTGGTAACCAACCCCTGTCCGTCGAAGAAGCACGATTTACGTCGCGCGTTTATGTCACGGAGGAGCTCGTGAAATAGTCCGGCGTCGACGAATAGTTGCCGGCCGTTATAAGTAGATTTATGCCGAACCATAACCCTCGGACGTGGTATATGGGGGTTGGGATACCCGAGTGCGGCAGCGTGTGGCCGGAAAGAGCGAACGATAGAGAAGACGGAGGAGAGAGAGAAAGAGAGAGAGAGAGAGAGAGACCGGCTGCTGGGTCACGAGGGAAAACCCTGATGTCCCGAAGGGTGCCAGCTGGCGGGACAGGTTACTGTCTGGGAAATTGGGACGTTGGCTAGCGCCGCCCGCCTCGCCGTTCAACCCTCGATCATTTTCCATCGCCGTGTCGTTGCCTCGACTAGTAGCCACCCCCACGACCCCGGGAAAACGGTCGGATGCCGGCCAGAGTATCTCTGCCGTGTAACCTCGCTGCCGGAAGTTCGGCTGCCCTGCCCGGTTCTCACTGCACTCGCTCGAATTCAACCGAATCTGACCGAACAGTGTCCGAACGGTGACCCAACAGTGGCCACGGGACTCGATTCGCAGCGCGAACATTCGCCCTTAAAAGAGCCAACCATCTTACAATCTCGTGACTCTTTGAATTGTTGCCCTTTGCAGTCCTGGCGCCTTTGGCAATGTTGTCTTCGTTCCCAAGTGAATTTTTAGCCAGTCCGAACCCCTGCTTGTCCGAGATTCTTTGATGCCGTGACCCTTTGTATTCCCAACACCTCTGGCTATTGTCTCTCTTTACATTCCTAAGAAAATCTTGGAGACACCTTTCCGTTTCTCAGATCATTCGATACTGCTGCCCTTTGTATTTCCAGGAACCTCGACATAACCCTTTCGACCGCCAAGATACCTGATACCTTTGTTTTAGGAAGGTCCTTTGATGTTGCAACAGTATTCTATTCTCAAGCCCTTCGATACGTCTTTCTTTTTGCATTCTGATGATCCTTTGACATTGGAACTATTTGTATCCAGAAGGGCTTTGATGTATTATAGCTCTTTGGATCGCCAGGAATATTCTTGATATTTTCCTATTCTATTTTTGAAACCTAGGTAATACATTTCCCTCGAATCCCTGAAGACACTTCGTATATATTGGCGACTCCTATATTTCCAATACCTTTGGATATTTTACTTTTTGCGTTCTCCACTGATCTTGGAATAGGATTTCCTGCGGTCCTAAGACCTTTAGAATTGTGGCTCCTCGCAATCCAAAGGATCTCCAGAGTTGCGACCTTCTCCAGTCTCATAAATCTCCAGAATTGTGGTCCTTTCGAATCACTCACCTGTAGCTTCCCCCTCAGATTATTTGAGAAATGTCTCAATGTCTGAACAAACTGAAGATGGAGCACAATGTCTTTGCTGGCATCCAAGCTCATTTTTTACATAATTTTCATCGCATTTTGAACAAACGCACGCTCATTCTACCTTCGCCAGAAGACACTCCTTTATATTATACCAGAATTTCTCGTTTGCAGGGTCAAAACTGACCATTTTCTACCGTCGTCCTTTCATCCTCCGTTCAAGCAAAAACCTCGTCGTCCATTGAATCTCATTGTCAACATTAGAGAATGGCCAGTCCACCCACGCTCCACTTCATTTTCGAAAAGAATCTTTTCCCTCGAAGCCCAGAGAGCCATGTAAGCTCCCGATCCTCCAGGATATGACGTTAAAACTCTCGATAAACGCTGAAGCGCCCTCTTATCCGTTCTCAAGAGATCCGATCCTCTTCAGTTTGCTTGTTGATCGTTGCTTAATTGACCGGCGTCTCGATTAATTAAACCGAAGGACCGAAAGTAGAATCGGAAAGAGAGACGAGAAGACAGGTACGGAGAAATAACGTTCGAACGAGAAGTGCGTTCGTCCATCTGGGCAGAACAGTCTACGCAGAGATCAGGTGAGAAAGATGGAAAAAGGAAGAACGTTCCCATCGAATTTCGCCGGATGCAATGAAGCGACCGTGCGGAAAAATTCCAGCCATGTTCGCGAATAAAACTGGTTCGGGAAGAAAGTATGGTGCCGGGCGAGGGCGCATTAACCCGGGAGTGAAAATTTTACGAGCGCCGACTTACGATCAGCGCGAGTGTCCTCCCAATGAAGCGTGTCCTTCGATCGGCGTCCGATCTTTCTCTAATTAATTAGAGGGGCGTTTAATTAAGCGAAACGGGCGTATCCTACGAGCATCCTCGCGTAAACCTTCAAGAATCAACCGGCGAGAAGCGGGGTAATTGCGCGGGTGTCTCGCTGTATTCGACTCTTCGGAGCGAATTAATTTGTTCGCAAAGCAGCGCTTCTCGACGAAATTCCTCTTCCCGATCCGGGACACGATCCGCGAGACAACTGCGGCAACGAAGCGGCGAGGAAGGAAGCGTTTCGCGCGTAAATGCAATTAGAATCGATCCCGACGCGACTCTCTGGCCCGTGCAAGGGATGAACCGGATGAACAATTAACAGAAAGAGTCGGATTAACGGTGGTTAATCGATCGGCGATCGATTCCGCGGTTGCCCATTCCGCGCGTACGCCGGCGTAATTATTAATCTGTAATTATTTCAGCGTCGACGCGACGCGCCGGAGCGAACCAGCGAGCGCGATTGCCCGCGTTTGGTCGCGAGTCGCGAAGCCGCTCGACCGGCTGCGATGTGCGGTCTGCTCTGTACAAATTTGCGGTCGCACTCGGCCTGCCGCGCGTTTGTTCCGCGACTTTCGTAATATTTATATTCGAGGGTGGGCCGCATCAGGAAACCGATTAATTACTCCGAATGGGCGGCGGTGACTGATCGAAATCCAGGTGAAATCCTCGCTGAAAAATCGGCAACCGCGGAACGTCGGCCGCGAGTTCGCGCGCGCGCGCGCTCTTGCTCAGGCTACATTGAAAAGCACTTCAATTGGATTGGGTCTGTGCGTCGAGTCGTTTGATTAAGTTTCCGTTTATTACCCTCGGACGAGACCAAATCGGTTTCTCCCTCTCATTATTATTCGTTTCGCCGATCAATGGCCGACTTGTAGCCGCCTCGCTCCTATCCGCTCCGCTCCGCTTCGCTCCGTGCACCGCCGCGGCCATTCCGGTCAATTTCGTTCCGCGCGAGGCAGTATTAAAATCTCCATTAAATTCTGACCTTTCCGCGTTCCCAAGCATAACATTTCCGTATCGATATTCACCGGCTCGTACGAACGCCGCGCGAAATAATCGCGCCCCGCTCCCTGCGGTCGCTAAAGCGACTCGCGAACCGTGAACCGCGGACCCTTGCCTTTCTTTTTCCACCCCCGTGTGCTCGCTCTGCTCGATTTTCGAGCTCGGAATTAACGCGCGGACGTAATAAGTGGACCGCGGATCTTCCTGCGCGTTTACGGTGCTCGCGGATTTCTAAAAGCCATTAGCAAAGATTAACGGCCCTCTCGCTTCAGTTCTATTGTAAAGAATCGTCTTCCGATTCGCGGGTAATAGTCGGTGAAAATGAGAATATTATGCGAGCGAAGAAAATTAAACGGATCATTGTCCCTTTGATCGCGGGCATTAAATGAATTGAAATTAGCTGTGCAATCTACTTAAACGTTCGCCGCGGCGTTTACTTATTAACATACTTCGCGGCTCGGTGTTTAATAAATGGAAGGGAATCTCGCGGTTGGTAATAAAATAATCATTAAGCTCGTTAAAGCGTTTGCTGAATATACAGACGAGAGTCTTTCTATCGTTGTGTTTAATGCGAATATATATTTCGATGTTGTTCGGTTTTTAAAAGAAGCTGTGCAAGGTAAATTTTTTTCCCGGCGACTACTCCAATTTTTCAGTGAAGAAAAATTCCTGCAGTGTATCAAAGATTACCGATCGCGGCCGAAAAAATTCAACTGAATTCAATAGACGTTGATCGACAAAGATATTAATACGTCCGTACAGCTTTTCTTCGTAAAGGGATGGAAGTTCCGTGATTCAAAGATCTGTAAAGATCTGACTCAACCTTCTATAGATCGAATTCTTTTCTTAAATATCTACTTGCAGAGAACTTGCAAGGCATTTACTGATATTTCATTAAATTGTTATTGGTTATTTCAGAGACCTTATACAATTAAGACGTATACGCCATCTTGCGAGAAAATTAAAATTTTTTGGTAAAATGTTAATACATTAGCATGTGCCCATAGAGGGTTAAATCTCTCCTAATTGCACGTTGACTATACTCTGTCGCGTTCCATTTTGACGCAGATCCTTGCAATCGCAGAAAACTATTAATTTTGGTGGAACACTGATGGAATAATTAAAATCATAACGTTATTAAAATAACATTAAAATAATAATGTCAAGCGATCATTTGTTCAATGTATACATTTGTTCAAGTATGAAATCTATCGATGTCGCGTTGGAGCAAGGCAGTGCATCATGTCTTTTACGTTTCACGTTTTCAGGAAGACGGAGAATTGTAGCTCAACGGTAAGATAATAGAAGCTAATAAAATAATAAGTTCGACGGGGAGAGCAAACTCGCCATCAGGTTCCATCGCGGGCGTAGCTGGGTCTCGTGAATTTTTTTCTGACGCGATTACCATTTATTGGCATAGCTCGAGGGGCCATGGGGTTGTCGACGGTGTGGCGAGGAGCGGCGTGCTTGCGTCGGACAGCTCTATTTCCTTAAGCGACGGTTCGAGGTAGTTACGGGGTGGAAATGTCACGCAGCCCCACAACGGGGTGGCCCTAGCCGATCCCGACTCAACTTCCGCCTGTACGTGTGTTGGCCGCATATGTCACCGAAACTAACTTTTCCAACCACCACTACTCTCACCTCTGTATGGTCGTGTCCCGCCCATCCATGTGCTCTCTCATCCTCCAACTCCACGGAGCGAGAGCGAGAGAGAGCGAGAGCGAGAGCGAGAGCGAGAGAGAGAGAGAGAGAGAGAGAGAGGGAGGGGGGAGCGGGAGAGAGTGGCGACTCGCCGCTGATCGCTGGGTCAACATTTTCACCAGGAAAGTTATCTTCTCCTCCAGCCGGGTTATTGATAAAACCGAAACGGTTGTTTACTCGGTCTCCGCGCGTGCGGAAACAGTTTCGCTAATTGCCGTTGATACATTCCCATTGGCCTCCATTTCCGGCAATCCCGGGCCAGTTAGTACTCAACGACGCTGCGAAGTAGCAACGGCGCAGCCGATTCAATTGGCTGCACCGAGGTCGCGAAATCTCCAAAATATTTTTTCTCTGGTTCACCATTGTCAACCCTTCGCTGATTCGTTATTTCTATACAGTAGAATCGTGCAGTGATAGTATTTGTACTATAACTTGGGCTACTGATTAAATTACTTTTGTTAATTGCTGTTATTGTAAAGGTTTATAAAGATCTAATAAATAATAATTTGCAGAGAGCGCAGAATTGTCTTCCAACACCAATTACTTTGCAGACTTTAAGATCTAAGTGATCAAGATTATCTTGATAACCTGGAGTGATCAATAAT
The DNA here is from genome assembly GCA_028455555.1 of Augochlorella aurata. Lineage (NCBI taxonomy): Eukaryota > Metazoa > Arthropoda > Insecta > Hymenoptera > Halictidae > Augochlorella > Augochlorella aurata. The sequence continues at coordinate 9,692,380 of CM052168.1, read as the reverse complement.
GCTAGCAAAGAAAGATTTTTAAATAAAATAAAAATGATCGATATTTCCTTGTCATCGATAGTACTGCTACCTAATAGTGGAAGATTTAGCTTTGGTCAGAACTGTACGACTTTCTTCTATTTCGAGTTCATTTAAATTTTTCGATATTTTTGTTAGCAATCTTGAATTGTAGAAGTAAGAGGCAATGTATAAAGATAGGTCGAAATGGACTCTGTGTCCAGCAGGGGAGGGTTAGCGGAGCTTACTTCCCGGTATCGGCCTTGATTCGATTAACCGTGTTCAATAAATCGGCGGGAAAGTCCCTCCCGACGATGGAAACCAATATTTATACCGGAATGACATCGGTCCGAACACAAGCTGCTCCGAAAGGTTCGATCGATTCGTTCTCCCGCGGCGGGAGATACACATCGAGGCATTCTTCGCCCGGTGGATTAGCATTTAATATAACTAATCCGACCGTTGTTTTCCTTCGCTCGGTACCGATCGACGGAATCTCTTTCCAATCTGTTTTAGATTTGCTGCGCATGCATAATTCATAACCACCGGGAGCTTGTTATTCAAAGGCAATCCGAATATGGAGTTGTCAGCGGGGAGATGAACGGGGAGAGATAGAGATAGAGATAGAGATAGAGAGAGAGAGAGAGAGAGAGAGAGAGAGAGAGAGAGAGAGAGAGGGAGGGAGGGAGAGGGAGGAAGAGATGCCGTACAATTGCCGCGAACAATTTAATACTTTGGCAGCCGCCGGTGATAATTCAATCGCGAAACGGAGCAGCGCGGCGCGGCGGCAGTCTTAATGTTTACGCCGCTGCGTAACATCTGCGGAACGTATTAATCAGTTGGGCCATTAGTCAGCGTGCCAAGTGTAAAACGCGCGAACAATTCGGAACGATCCACCTTAATTAATTTAAGTTGCCGGTCGAAAGACGATTTCGGGGCGTTTTGCGTCCACCGGTGCCGGCTAAACCAGCTTTTTTCCGAGCGATTTTTTGCGGCCCGAGTTTCGAAAGCCGCGCGCGCGAATAAATCCTGGGAGCCGAGAGAGAGCGGGGCTTTAATTGCACGATGATCGCGTCCGATATTTACGACTGAATTTGTTTTTAATTTTTCGACGGCAGCTCCGCCATCCACGCTCGTATAAATCCTTATCCGGCGGACGCGAACGCGTCGCGATGCGATGCGGCCGAAATATAAATACCAGCGGCTCCGGTTCGATCCAACGAATCTATTCGAGCCGCGTGTCTAGCCACCGGAGGCATCGAGGAGGACAGGCGAAACGCGGTTACGCGAAATCTCTTTCGCGAGATTTATGACCCGCCGGTAGTTTCCAAATTCAGTATAGTAGAATCTGCGTGGACGGGGCGCGACGCGAAACGCACACCGGAAACTGCGCAGCATCTGTCTAGCCGCTCGCGATTCTGGACCAGCCTGCGAAATGTCTCGGATTTAAGTTGCAGTCCCGACTACGACCTCGCGTAATTACAGCGCGAGGAAAATTGGGACGTGGAGGATAAAACAGCTTCAAGAATACAGAACGTCGCGACGTCGCGCGACAGATACGGCTCTCCGCGTTCTTGAGATTAGCGTCGGCTATTATTCGATTACCAGTAAACGCTGGTTTACGGACGGCCAACGGAAGCCTTGTCATTAAAAGAGTCTCGATCATCCGGAACCGGCTGCCCGCGCGCCGGAGTCCGTAAATAGTCGCAGTTTGCGTATTCGAAGCGACCGTAATCTAGCCAGAGGCACGACGTTACTGCAGCCAGGTCGCTTTTAAACCCCGGCAGGTGTAAATCTAGGCGTGGAGCGCAGCAGCAAGCACGCCAACATAAATCAAGCACGAAGAAAGCGATCGCTCGACGATAATCCACCGGATTAGTAACGTTCGGTCAGCGACGGTGTTTCCTGGCCCCAACAAAGAACGGCTAAAGCTTCCCTCGGCGCTTTCGACACTCTGTATCCTATTTTTCCGCGGTTTTCCGCAGCCGTTCTCCCTGCGTTCCGCGCGACGCGCCGTCGGCGCCGGCCGACGAACGCGAAGAGAGACATGGGGCGGCGATAATTAAAGGTAAACATTAAGTTCTACGACCGTGATGAAAGCGTTCTATCGATGATATAACGATGCCTGGTGATTATCGAGCGACGTCTGCGGCCGCGACAGAGAAATTTCCCCGCGATGGAAACGCGGAGGCGGAAAACACGCGCACAAAGGCCCGGCGAGCGTTCGCACGGCCGCGTCGCGCCGTGTCGCACAACGTTGCACAGCGTCGCGTCAGCCTTCAGGACCTTTGATTTTATTAAAATTCACTGGGAACATCACGACGTGATGTCGCGCTCGTGATACTCGGCGCGCGGTATTAATAAAAGTTCGCGGAGCGAAGAGACCGCGAGACTCGATGAAAGCTAGCGAATAAATATTTCCGGCGAATAATGGACCTCGCTGGGAGCTCACCCGTCGCTCTCTTCTCTCTCTCTCTCTCTCTCTCTCTCTCTCTCTCTCTTCGTTTTAAAGGGCAATGATCGATTTCGAACGACACTCGCATTTCGATAATTACGAGTGTGCCGCGTCGAAAAAGAGATTGCCAGTTCGTTATTCATTGGACGGCCTGTATTCGTGACTGCCTTTCATTCTAATCGCTGTTAGGGCTGCGCCAATTTAGACCGGGTTCATTATCGAAGACTTGCGGATCGTGTTCATTGTAGCAACTATTTTGACGCTGCAGAAATCGAAGTTTCAATTTAAATTCGTTCTACAGTCTCGACATTGTTAACACTAGGTTTGCAGAGCCCGTCAAAATGACGGGCTACTAAATTCTTAATTTACGATTATCCAGATTGTGAAGATGCATTTTTGATGCATATTCAATGTATGTGTCAAATATTACAATTACAGGCGACAAATGTTACAATGACACTCGCTCAAAATCAGAATAAATGTAATATTGTTACTTTTATAAAGTAATATGAGACAGCTGCTTTTAATACTAAGTACCGATCATATTGACAGGTTTCGCGTATTTATTTTATTATACGTATTTATCTCGGAGTCTTTTATTATCGTAGCAAAATATTATTCCTTTAATTATCCTATTCTAGCCAAGTTTTAATGATATTGCTAGAAAGATCTAAGCGTAACGCTATAATCTGGGAAAACAAAGTACCATCTTAGGATTAGTATTTTTAAAATTATCAAATGAAAAACATGAATAAGTTCAAGTCTCGATATTTTTATACGGCTACACACGTTAAACAATTTCATTTATTTATTTATAGTTCTTTTTCAACGTGTATCTATTAACTATGAAGTCGTCAGCGATCACGTGGTTTACAAAATTACCAGAGATGAGCTGTAATATATTAATATAAATACAAAAAAGTAATATAATGTTCAACCTACAACTATACTTTAACATCGTGAATAACTCTCGAGTGGCAAATTCGAATACGGATGATAGCAACTTCGTTATTTTTAGACATTGAAGTGCTTGGTAGTTTTAGCATTACAAAATTAAAGTTGTTTTTGACGAATATAGTCGTCACGAAGAAACGGCAATAGTTTGTGTTACGACGATTGTACTTGTGGCGCGTGAAAAGTAGTTACATTTTGCTGTTTGAATTGCAATTTAAGATGTTTCGAATAATTGGTGGTACAAATAATTATTATGAAAAAACCGTACACGCTTTAGGAACGCGCTTTTCAAAGAGGTCGCGACAGCTAAACTGGTTAAAGTGAACGGAGATTCCTCGAGTCTGCTCGCACGTGCAATTTCCGGAAGCCGAAGCATTAATATTTTAGAGCAAAGTTCTCGAACATGAACAAGGGGCGTCGAGTAGGTGTGAAAGGAAGGGCTCAGCGAGCGTATCGCGGAAAATAGAATCGTTTTCCCTGTTTTTCTCGCGCGCCCGAGGCTCTCCCCGGCATGGGCCAGGTGTATCTTTTTGGCGGTGCGACGGGATTTTTGGCTCGCGATCAAGACTCGAATGTTTTGGCTAGCCGTGTACCGTCACGGTACCGTCTTGTCTGCCGTGCTGCTGCTTGTCGCGAGAAAAAAGGCTTGATCCGAGCTTCCGCGCAGCCGACGAACAGAGGGAAGAGAGACCGAGTTTTATTTTGTCTTCGCGAACGCGGCCAGGGACGTAACGCGATCCTCAGACACCTCGAGCCCGCCTCCGAAACAGTATTTTTTGCGGCGGACTTTGCTACCTTCTCCAGCTTTGTTTCTCGATCGACCAGAATTATGGGGTCGCCAGACAATTGCGTGCGGAACTGAAAACAGATGTAACGCGATCGCTCCACGGAAAGTTGACATGGCGACCTATAAGACAGTCAAGTTGTTTTAGAATACTGTAACATACGTCCAAGCTACTGACACTCGGGAGGTGGAGGATTTCAATTTTGATGGAGGTGCTCAGCTACCGTTCAGGTAGTTGTTTGAGCCACTTGATGTTAGCAATTTTTCGAAGGTTTCATTTATTGCCTATGACTGTTACACGCAGGGTGTCCTCCGTCTTTGCGTGACACACCAGGTGCGCGATCGGCTCCGACTGGGTTAACGTTTCAAATGTCGACTGTTGCGATTGAATCCGGATCAAGGCCTGTGCCATCTTGCAGTCCCGATTCAATCGAAGTAAAACAGGAAGAGTGAGACGAGGGTGAATGACAGAAAAGACACTTTATTCGTGTATTTCCACGGCGGTAGCAAATCCTTGGGCGTAGTTTTGACACCGTGAACGGCACTGTCTCGTCTAGCGTGCTCGCGCGTCCGGAAAAAGCACCGGCGAGAGAAAGATTTCGCACGAAAGCAGAAACGCGACGACGAGGGGCGCGGGATACGTCGAGGAGAACAGTGAGGCGGCAAGGAGAGGGTGGAGAGAGGAGAGCGAGGCCAGGAGATGAGTGGAGAGGAGAGACGGAGCTCTATTTTGTCTTCGCGCGGAGACACGTTCAGACAGGGGCGTAACTCCCCTCCGTCGTCCCCGCCGTCGTCGTCTCGCTCTCCTCGCTCTCCTCGCCGCTCGGTCCTCCTGCCCGACGTATATTTTCGTCGTCGCGCCGGTGCGCCGAGAAAACGAGCGAGCACCGATTTGTCGGAGTTTTATGTGTCAAAACGTGTTATCGTATTGGTTGCACGTTCCGCGACTCGCCGCGTACGGTGTACACTGTAACGTTCAACGCGCGACGAGGAAAGGAGAGCGATTTTCCATAGCCCCGGGTCCCCGTTCCCGCAAAGCCGATTCCGGCCGAGGAAAAGAGTGTCGCCGACACGCGTCGGAATTTTCCACGATGTCGCCGGGAATTTTCGACGACCCGGGGAGGATCGACTAAGTGGATTCGGTTAGAAGAACATTGAGTGGCTTACCGAGACGCCACTCTTCCGTCACGTTCAACGACTTCCACGACTGCGGCGCGCTTCCTCAACGATTCAACTAAATAACTATCCCTACCACTATCGGACACTACCCTGTTCAAGGAACGAGCACAAGGCTGTACCCAAATTTGATTGGAAACGAAAATTTTTGAACGTTAAATCTAACGAGCATTAACTCCTAGCATCATGATTTCTTTCACAGCTACGTTCGTTAAGGCGTATTTAATCTTTGTACTATGCATTATTCACTCATGGATGGACATTCAATTCGTCAAAAATAATGCTCGGCTCTATTTTATTCACTGTTCACTTTGGAAGAAATGCAGACGAATTCTACGAAAATAATATTCAATTCTTCGTTTTCAATCATTTTCCTAATAAAACGAGACAATTTTTGTTTCTTGCATGTCTTCGTTTACTTTCACTGCTACATTTTACACGCTCACTGACTCGTTGTTAGAATACAAGGGGTTAGAAGCGACTGAGCTAGGAGTCTTTATAAAAATTTATAATGTCTGCTAGAATTAAGAAATTTATTCATTCATTTCGAATGAAAAAGTCTTTATATCTCCAACAATTTTAAAATAAAAAATGTGAAACCGACACGTTAGATTTAGCGTTAATGACCGGGCATCGACAAACATTTTTGTGTTATCTTCAACCAGCGTTTCTGCAGTCGTTGCAGTTAAATCTTGTGGCCTGAATCGGAAAAATTAATCATTTCTAAACGCGTCCACCACAATCGGCTCTCGTTTCGGAGGACAAGAGATTTGAAATTTCATAAAAATTGTGTTTCGTCCACGGTGCTTCCGTCTGGTGGATATCGAACACGGTTTCGCGCGTTAGTTCCAAGAACCACAGAGCACAGAAGGCGACAATTGACGGTGAATTACAGTACTTTTGCAGCGCGAAAGCCGAGAGTTCGGGTCGCGAGCCGGTGAACGAGATGTCGAGGGAATGGGATGGCGTGATTCGCGAGAGTGTTTCCGAAGCGAACGGCGCGTTGGGTAGAATCATAAAAATTTCTGCGTTTTAATGGGCGAGCCTGGTCGGCGAAGGAGCGGCCGGTCGGCCGGTGTCTCGTTTAATGAAGACTGTAACCTAAATGCAAATGGGTGACCGACAACTGTTTAGCAATGTATATGGATGAGTGTGGAAGTTTGCTTTGCCCCAGCATGAATATGGAGATGATAGTTTAATTATATGTCACGAGTTCGCGTGTTGTTCGTATATTCGGGGTGGTAAACGTACCTCCGCAATTTGGACGGCACTCGTCGCGCGGAGCTCCTGCTTTTATTAATTTCGTCCCATTGAACGGTCGACGATTAACGGAATTTCGGATGGGGCGCGCTGTGCTGGTTGCTAGTACCGGTTCAGGATGCTTTTGGGATGGGCTGGGCTTGGCTGGGCTGGGCTCTGCTCTTCTCTCTCAATCTCTCTCTCTCTCTCTCTCTCTCTCTCTCTTTCTCTCTCTTGCTCGCCCGCTCGTTCTCTCTCTGTGGAAACGCACGTTGAATTCGCGAGCGATGCGCCGCGTCACAAAGGGACGACCGGGACGGGAAATTCAATATTCCGGCCGGCGGCGTATGGACGGCTGTCCGGTTTTCTCCGAGTTTCGACGACGTAAAGGTGTCGCATAAGCTCGTTAAGAATCGCGGTGATAATCCGCGGCCGGGCCCTTTGAAACGGATACTGAGACGAGCTTAGTCGCTGTTAATGTTCGTTCCCGTATTTGCGCTAGCCGACCCCGTCTAAATAAATCATTATCAGAGAGTAGACCGGACGGCCTTTGAATAATATAGTCTGCCGGCGCCGGTGGACCGCTGGATTTTAGGTGGCTTAACGGCGTAACGGAGCATGCGAGCCTTGGGACGACGCCGCCCCGATGTGGTTTTCCTGGATTAATTGTCCATTCATAAGCCTCCTCTCCAATCCTTTCCGGGGATCGGAAAGAATGCGACCGGGCCGATGCGCCTCCGGCAATCCCGTTCGCTTCGTTCCGGGATCGTGGTCTTCGTCGATGCAACAAATCTCTGTTATTGACTACTGCACTTCTCGATTTCTATATATCTTTGATTTTCCTTAGTCGATGAAACAGTGTAATAAACTGAAGTTTCTCTCTCGTCTACTTGTCTGCTCACAGATTGTATAGAATCAATAGTTCTTACATAGGTAATGATTAGACTGCGGATGATTATGGAAAATCAAGCTCCTTTCAAGATGACGGCGCATGCTCAATACTTCCGATATTATTTGTGTTTTATATTTTGTATTCGCCTACTCAATTTTATTACAAGCTCATAAGATCTGCAATCTAATAACAATGACTATTAGCGCTCCATTCAGTAGACAAATGACGAAACTTCGATTCGAAGGGCATCGATTCTTTCACAGGGGCAGGCTTTTGTAGACGGTTCAAGGGTCCCCGGCGATTTAAATTCGCTTTAGCAATTCGGACAAGATTTTTGGCGTCTGATCTTTACAGGAGCAAATTGCACGGAGAGGAAGCGAGGGCGATAGAGAAAGAGCGGGAAGAGAGAATCGGCGCGACGGGACCATGCCTACTCGGTGCCCGGAGGTACGAGGAGCAACCCTCTGGATGAATTATTAGGTTGCACGGAGTACCCTGGAGTCCCGACCGCCGGCCGTTTAAGTTTTCACGAGAGACTCGATTCACGTTTAACGAGGTTCGTCCTCAAACGGGCACAAAGAAACGCGTCTCTGCGCGGTCAAGCGTAGCTGTCCGATCCCGTCCGGCGACCAGAGACGACTCTGTCTTCCTCTTTTTCCCTCCGACTCTCTTTCTCTCTCTCTCTCTCAGGCTACTTCTAATTACGACAGCCGCGGGAAGAATACGGTCTGGTTCGAGTTCGGCGGGGTAAAGTTCATCCCCGGTACCCGAAGCCAATTAAACTCGGATAGCGGGGCGCAGTGCGTCTGATGAAACAGTTTCGGGGACAAAAACTAAATTTCAAGGTTTCAAAGTTCGCTCGTAATCTTCGTCGAAATCTTCTAAGTTCAATTCTATTCAATATTCCGACATATTTGGACTGCGGATCTTTGGGCAATTTCTCATTTTCATTAATTACTTTGTAAACGTCTGAGGAGGAGAAAATCTTTAGATTTCAAGATGCCACATTGGATACATAAAAGAATGTCGCAATTTATTTGATTATACCATTAACCGATCGATTAATTTCGCTGATCTTTTAACACGTTAACTACCACGTGACCCATATATGAAATTAATTGTTACGCCAATCTGTTATGTCTTCCTAATTTTGATAAGATCACCAAGCGTGGGAATATTGAAAATGTAGATAATCGATGTGACACAACTTAACGTTTCAATTTTATTTTGATTAGACAAAATACTTTAATTTTAGGACATTTTAACGACCGTGGCAGTCATAGTGTAAAATTAAAATAAAATTATTAATTATTATTTTAATATAGTAAAATAAAATATTCAAATAAAACAATTACGATGGAAAACGTTCCGATTATCATAACTATGAAGAAGACGATATGGCAAGGGGTTAGACTCGTACGATTCCACTTTATAAAATCGCATAATTTTATTGAAAATTGGACGTTTAGTAACGTGGCTGTCGAGAGCCAATAGCGCGTCCTACCCTCTTCGGATACAATTGTACCTGCACGCGATGAGCCTCGCGGAGCTCGATACTTGTCGAGGAATGCGGAGATTCGCGTTTCGAATATTTCGTCGATGCGCACCGATGATACCGCGCGTGGGAGGCACAGAGGGAGGGCCAGGTACGTGCAGCCCGCGCGCCACACCCGGGTGTCACATATTTCTCCCGTCACGAAGCTCTGTTGCGCCCGTTTATCTCTCAATTACGCGCCAACTGGCCGGACCGCGAAAGGAATGCGAGATTGCGCGGCGAGGATCGCGCGATTGCCGATGCATTCTTGCGCAACGAGTAGCTGGCGGTTCGCGACAGACACGGAACCAACGGATGGTGACTCGCGAGCAGACTGTCCTGCGATTGTGGTCTGCTTTCCGAATCAAAGCACCTGGCGTTGTAGTAGACGCACGTATTCTTCACCGAGTGCTCGGACGAAATTTACCAGGAGGGAGCCAAACCTCGAGGTCGCCGATTTTGCTCAGACTTTGCACATTTATAGATCTCGTTCTCCTGTTTAAGTATATATAACCTGATCTAAATTGCTCGAAAACCGTTTTTATGGAGAATAATTTTTCAAGCAAGAGTCGTAAGGTACGGCCGATATAATTAATTTTGTATACCGTCTTTTTATTGATATTTGAAGATCGCGTTGAATTTTTTAATCATAATAACTGTGACTCTGCTATTGGAAATAGTATGCATGGCGAAGATATACGAGGTAAAAGTTATTAGCCAATATAGAATCAAATTCAATACTTACCAACATATTGACTAATTTACGTTCATTGTACAAGATGCTCAAAGCGCATGTGCTAATCAAAATTCTACATTAAACGTAACGTTAATCAATATCTCAGTAATTATTGGATTTTATACCAATATTTCTTTAGCTTTTGTACTCTTTCCTGTGATTGAAGTATTCAAAGTGATCTTCAAATTTCAATAAAAGAGTAATGTAGAACAAAATTAATTATTTCAACGATGCTTCCATACCCTACAGCTTTCGTTCGAAACATTTCTCTATACAAGAAACGGTTTTTCGAGTAATTTAGGTGGCAGATCTTGGTGGACAAGTCTCTACACCGCCGTAGGGACAGAAACTCAAGGATATGTGCGATTAAAATTTCATTACTGCAGCGAAATTCCGATAGTGGGGGTAATGGACCCGAGAGACGGCGGCAGCTCGTGAGTTGCCCATAATTTCATTGCAGTAATGAAACATTACGTATACATATCTAAAAAGCTGTGCTATAAATTGAGCTATAATGATATATATTCGAATACAGGACAACGAGATCTGTAAAATTGTGTACATTTCAGTGTACAAAATTCCACGAAAATCGAATCGCTCTGTTAGATAAATTTAAAAAACCGATGAAATCATCGAGGACGCCCTATCTCAATCTAGTGTCATAAGAATGAGCAGCTCTACGGCTCCAGTCTCCGTGCGTGAGCAAAAATAAGGTGCATCGTTCCACCTCACCGGAGTCAGTTGAGAACGAAAGAAGGTCTTCGATAAGTTTGTCAAGTTACTAGGTTGCCGCAGTTTATCGAATTCCGGAGCCTCATCGACGAAGTAGCCGTCCACGGCTGCATCAAATATTTAAGCGGGGACTCTAGAATGTAGTATCTAGATGCTCGATCAGTGTCCCGCGGCTGGACATAGTTTAAGCTTCCGGTATGCGGCCAGCCATTCGTTCCAGCAGGCCGAGTTCCTTCGGAGACGCTGCGGCGCGAGTTTTTCGGCGTGTAATTAAAGCGTTGCAGCCAGGAGGACAATTATAGCGGCGGCGGTCTACTTCTTCCTTAGGGGTAACCGGAATACCTGGTGCGCCGCGATCACCTAAACCGGCGAAAATACGAGGAGCGCGACAGCAATTTTCCGGGACTGTCTCGGGAACCGCTGGCTTATTGTCTATTCGGTGGCGCTCAGTGCCGACTAAATTCAAGGTGTCGGCCGCAGACGGTTTACAGCCTGAGGAAAACCATCGCATTTCCGCCGCGTTACAAGATCGCTCGCTCCCAGGAAACCGCGGAACGCGGCGCTGCGCGGGGAGGACGCGGTTTCAGCGCGCCTTCGGATCGCCTACTCGCGTTTTCCTAATCGGGACTGCCGTGGACGGCTGCGGGGCGTCGGCGATAGAGGGCCAGCACCCTCGCGCCGCCGTATTTGCGATGCAACACCCTCCCCCGTAATTTAGAAGAGAACGGAGGAGACCCGATAAACGCGCCACCGAATTGCCTTGCTTCCTGCTCGAGGAACACGACGCTTACCTTTGTAGACGCGACCGGTTTACGAACACGAGAGCCTCGTAATATTGTCACTGGGAATCGCAAAGCTGTCGCGAGCTCTCCCAGCTTGGAACGCTTGTAACACCGCCGCGGACTCGATTAATCTGTGACGAGACTGCGCTCGAAGAAGCGGCTGAGGGACGGCGGCGTTTCTCTATAGGTTTACTAGAACGATTCTCGGTAAGGCTACGTGAACATCGGACTGTGCGCTGCTTTGCTAGTGGATTCTTCTTCGCGGATTCTCTCGATGACGAGTTCGAGCTTGATAACGTGGAATGGGGATATGCATCGAATATTTTCTGAGACGGCTGAGAAGTGGCAGCGAGACTGTGTTTTGTTTGCTGCGATTTCTCTTCGCGTACTCGATAACATGTAATTGGATAAATCTGCTCACGTCGACATTGATCATCGACATGCCGCGATCGTATGGGTACTCGCAACTTTCAATTCGTAGGGGTGCAAAAGTTGGTGTTAGTCATGTCAGAAACGATGTTCAATATGACACGTTCGTATATGTTCTGGCAACTTCGAATTCGTAGGAAAGCAAACTTTTGGCTCGCATCCTCGAATCGAAGAATTTTTGTTCGGAGAACCATGATTCCCATGGAGAGAGACATTAATGGAATTCCCGCGCAGCTCGTTAAATTTGAAATTGCGATGACGCAATGGACAATGGGAGAGCGAGAGAGCCGCGCGCCGAGTAAATAGGCTCGACGAAATCCCTCGTCATCGACGGGGCCAATTATCCCGGCGTTCGTTGTTAAAATGATGTTCCTTCTCGTTATCGGTACCGCTGACGGTTTCTATCCCCCTTTGTCGGCGCGTAAACGAAAAATAATAACACAGTGTCGACGTCAACCAGGCTCGGGAGCAGCCACGAGGTAACGCCGGTGACACGCGCGCGATAATTATGAAAATTTTCTATTCGCGAGGAAATACGCGTTCGAAACATTGGCGGCGCACACGGCTCTCGTCGACTATCGCGGTTCGTATCGGCTCGTATAAATATCGTTCTCGTGACGGGGGTCTGAGAACCACCCCCATGGAAACGGGGCTTGTCCTGGAATCGGGCTTTCGTGCCTCCACCGGCATAAATTTCTCTTACGTGCCAGATATAAAAAGTATTACGCCAGCCGAGGTTTATCGTTCCGGGAAGTCGACCACGATGGATTCGCAAAGCTGCGGAAATTCTGATTTAGGTCCGTAGAAACGGCCTTCCCTAAAGAATTCATCCTGGCGGTCTGACTCGACATTATAACGTCTATAACGTTATTATAGGCTTTAAAGGTGATACACTATATGCGTTATCACTAGACTGTGGATTTATGCGTTTGTGACAAAAATGAGTAGGTCAAGTATAAGATCGTAACGACGTTGGAAGAATTCAAGGTTATCTTTACATTGTTTCCAACTGCTTACAGTTTACGATTATAATATGAGTAGGGAATATATTGTTACAATAAATAGAATTAGAGCTAACTATATAATCTAGCTGCTTCCTTAGTACGCGTATTTGGCAGTGTCATCTATATGTCTGTCAAAGAATAGAACTAATAAAAAACTGTTAAAAATCAAATCCAATTACCTCTACATATAGAAACAATTGTCGCAAAGTCAAACTTAGTTGCATGCTTTTATGTCTTCTTCTTCTTAAAAAGCTGAAAATTATATAACATTATGTATCTTAAACTAATGTGAAACTTATACAATAACCTCATTGCGGTTCTCAATGAAGGGAAGAAAAAGTTAAAAATAAAGAAACACATTTTCATTCGACTGAAGTTTCTTATAATTTGTGTAGACGATTTTTATTTTACATAAATATCCGCAGTCTAGTGATCAGATGTCAGAAGTTTTTAGGAAACGACATCTTAAAAGGGCTAGCAAAAGTTCTGGCAGCATTAGTCGAATATTCTATTCGTAATAAATTATTCTATCTATTTATTCGAATAATTCTTTATTGAAATAATTCTTATTCCGAATAATTCGGAAAAGTAATATGGAAGAAATAAAACGAACACCTTTAAGCAACGCTTTATATTCTATCATTTTTATTTAAATCAATTATAGTCCGTACGAATTCCTGTAAAATTCCTGTAAAAATTTTATTCGATCAAATTTTTATCTAAAGAAATTTTTATTCCATCGAATATTTATTTGATAGTGTCGAATAAAATTTTATTCGTTAGTCTTTCTCTTTTATCCATCATCCGAATAAAATGTTGTCCAACTCTGCTCTGGACAATCGTTCGGCGTTTGCGATTTATCGCCAGCAGAACAGCAGCCCGTGTTACACATACAATGCATTGAGCCTCGAGTAGAGCGTGCTCGGAGCAAAATAATTCATCGAGGAAGAACGAGCCGCAATGATAGACACCCTAAAAACCGGAGCTGAAACGACACCGAGGAATGGCACCCGGCGTCTGGCTGCAGGAAGGAAGGAAGGAAGGAAGAGAAGGAAGGAAGAGAAGGACACGCGAAGATGAAGAAGCCCAGGAAAAAAGCGGAGGATCCCAGCTCGTTCCCGTGACCTCTCGAGCCTCGGCTTTTCTTCCGTTCCCTTTTCGCCCAGTTCGAGAGCATAACCCTGGCCCATATACGCGGAACGCGTCGCTCACGCACAAAAGCGCGCACACAAAGGGGCCGATATGCAGTTGCCGGAAGGCGCGAGATCCTCTCTGCGCCTCTCCGGGCGACGGATGCCGAGCGGAGTCTTTCAAATGCTCGTTATTTTAACAGGAAGCAGCGCGAAGCTTTCGCATGAAACTGTCGGGGCCGTTGCTGCTGCTGCTTCTCTACTGTACAGTGTTCGCGCTCGTTCGTGTCGCGTCTTTGACACGATTCGCGGCGGGATTAACCGCGAAAAAATTATTCGAACCGCGCACAGAAAATTGTTACACGTTCCCGATGCCTCGGTGGGAGGAATCGGAACCATCCGCGGGAATCCGCTTCGAACCCCTCGCGTTATAATCCCCTGGAACACCTCTTCAGCTCTTGACTCTCGACTTTAGAGAGTAAACCGCACGTATTGGTTGAGTCATTCCATTCCGAATGCATTCGCGGTCTATTTAGCATGTGCATTTTTCTCTTCCGACAAATTTTATTTTTGTTCAGTATTATTTCCTGCTGGAATTTCTCGTGATTCTTCTTCGATGTCTGATGTCAGATTTCGGTATGAATTCTTCAGTTCCGCATTGCTATCTTTTCGATTCTTTTCGACTTTGAATATACCCTCGTCCAACCATATTTTCAAGTTTCAAGATATGTCATTCTGCTATTTTTAGGAAAATCGATCTCAAACTTTACGACTATAGTTTCTTTTTTAACAAGAAGGATATGTATCTATTATTATAAATGAAAAGACATATAACGTAAAGATGTTCTGTTTTTGTAAAAAAAATACCAAGAAGCTATGGAGAGATGAAATCTAATACTTCGAAAGAATTTTAAATGAACGTGAGCGATAACGAGCTAGTGAAAACTCGAATGACGAGCAATAGTATATTACTGTAATAAATATAAAACAGCAGTTTATCCGTTCACATAATTCCATGTGAAAAATGTGAACAGAACATTGTGTGAATATGTTTCTCTTTATTTTCCGTAAAATATTTAGTAAAATAAATTGTTTGCCTTTTGTTTACGATAGTGCCGACTTAACACACGAAAGACAGATTTACACTAGATTTAGGGATCACTAAAACCAGTTGTTTTATATTAGTGTACAATAAAACATATATTGAATAAATAACTCATAAATATACCCTTACGATCTGAATAATTGTAATAAATTAAAAAATTAGTAACTCATTCTGATGAGTTCTGTAAACCTAGTTCTGGACAAACGAGGGTCGGATGAAGATTAAGAGTTAATAAAGAAGTTAACATTGAAGAACTCAACGAAACGAGTTGAAAAATACGTAAAGATTTGAAAACAAGTCTTGTCACGTCCGCCACAAGATCATCAAAAGCGTTCGGCCAGGGGCTGCGGAAGCAAAAAGAATGAAAGAGCGCCGGTGTGCGACGGACACCTTAATGGAACTCGAAATTCCGCTTAACGTTCGCCGGTAAATTCGAGCTATACATTTAAATTGAAGTTTTCGTTTGAATTTCATGCGCGCGTTAAATTAAAACCGATGGAAATTCCGCAGCTTCCGGGGAAACCGGTGCACACAGTTACTCTTGCGTTCCACGTTTCCCTTTGCCGCTCGAAATTTTGCACGCGCTCGCTCGGCCTCGTGCTCGCTCGCGCGAGCGCTGAAAAGGCTTGGTTAGTAAGGACGATGAAAATTACGCGGCGACATTCTAAAAGGAAAATAACTACCGGCGAAGATTGCGTTGACGCGGCAAAGAAGAGAAGAGCCAGACAAACGCGGTGTCAAAATCCCCTCGAGCAGTCTTTAATTTTCCAAGCGTGGCAGCTCGCGCGCGCGCTTCAAAGAAATCGTTTCGCGCGTAGCTCGCGGATGCGATATAACGATATTTTTCGACCTTCCAGCGCCGATGAAAAATCGAGCGGTTCGTGCAAACCCGTTGGCTCGGCCAAAATCCAATTACCACCTGGCTACGCTCGCTTGCGTTCGTTCTGCTATGCAAAATCTGTAATCCTCGGCATAATGAAACAATTGGGGACGATTATGCTCTGTCGGAATCTAAATGTTTAGAGTGCTACTCGAAACATTTTAGCGAACCGTTTACAACTTGCTTTGTAATCGATTCGATTTGCCAAAGATAATTAACTGTTAACGATTTCACGCCCGGCTTCTGCTGTCAGCAGTAAGTGGGCCCACCACAGGTTTACATATTTATTACGAGGTATCTGGAATCCGTGATAGCTCATGATTTTATTTCCCGCAGGCAATTCCTAAATAATATAACAGAAAATTAAACTCTGCTGAAATCCAATATTCGACACGTACTTTTTCTGCCCATCATTCGCATGCAGGGAATGAAAATAGTTTTCAAAGTTGGGGTTGGAAACCATATTTGCGCGTTTATCTCCGGAACGAATAATTCTAGGAAAAAAGAGCAAATACGCGACTTGTGTGTTTTTCAGCGCTGTATTCGGTCAAGTAAATAGATTTTTAAAAAATTCATTTATCGAAAACATATATTGACAAATTTGGAGCTCGAGAATGATTTTCAGCCCCTAAAGCTAGGTCGAGGCTGCTGATGAAAATACAAGCGAATATTTTTCCATTTACAAGTGACAAATTCACAATTTTACCCTCTAATCTATTCTGTTTTTAAGCGGATCTTTGTGCATTTGTGAGGAAAATGATAATGTGGAACATTAAATAGTAAAACCACCGGAATAATATGAGAACATACTACTTTTAAACAATCAAAATTATTAGGAAAAAGAGTACATCGTTATCCATCTTCTTTTCCTTGAAATTAACGAACATGATTTTTAACATTTTTGCATTTATGGCTTCGTTTCTGAGAAAATTGAGTTGAAAGTTGCGACAAGTTCTCGTAGTTTGTAGTATGTTTGTAGCTATGAATCTAATTTTTATTGAAAACGAAGCCATAGAAAAAAAATTCAGTACACCCTGCGTAAAGATCTCCTAACAAGTATTTAATTAATTGCCGGTAAAAATGTATATGCGTTAAATTCATTAATTGGTTTCGAAAATTTACTTAAGGTTGATAAACAGTACAAAGGGATACGGTCTCTTCGCAAGACACCTGTCAGCCCTTCCGAAAGCAAAGCAGGCCGTTTACAGTCGACCCATTCCCCTGCTGATCGGGAATCGTTTCGTTTGCCTGCGTGGTTCGAGAAAAGAAAGTTCGAGGCTGGTAATATGTGACTTCCCCATGGCAAATAGTTCGGCTGGAATCACAGGTTGCACACAGGTGGGATCGGGAATTGAATGGATCGACGAGGGCGCGGGATGAAGTGTCTCTCGCGACGAGATTTACGATCGAGCGCAGGCTCGCTGCGAAAGCTTTGCATTCACCGTGTATTTCGGGGTTGAAGCGCCGCAAGGCTGGATGCGAAAGGGTTCGCCGGTGATTGGAAGAAGCGAAGGGAAGCGAAGAGAACCGAAGAGAAGAAAAACCGAAGAGAAGGCAAGAGAAGCAGATTACACACACGCGCGCAGAGAGTGAGTGAGAGAGAGAGAGAGAGAGAGAGAGGGGAGAGAGAGAAAGAGAGAGAGAGAGAGGGGAGAGAGAGAAAGAGAGAGAGAGGGGAGAGAGAGAGAGAGAGAGAGAGAGAGAGAGAATCGCCGCAGCCGCAATGGGACCCAGCTGCGATAAACTGGATACTCGATTCGCGTCGCGACACCGATTCGTGTCGGATCTACGCGCCGGAATTTCGTCCCTCGACCTTTTAAACTGGGTCATCGATCCCCGCCACATCCCTTTTGCCGGCGTGATCCTCGATCGACACGATCCACGGATCCTGCTCGCCGTTTTTTCGGCGAGGAACCTCTCCGCCTTTTTCTCTTCTTGCACGGATCGCGCGCGAGGTTATAGCGAGTTTATCGGGATCACGATCGCGAGGGGAAATTTATTCCGCGTGAAGACGAGCCACTGGAAATCCATAAATCGGGGATTCCCGGAGATACGCTCCCTGATTTATTGGCAACAACGGAAAGAAATAGTTCACCAGGAGAAATAGGGACTCGGCTGGGAGACGGGCAGCCTCGTTTTGTTACCGACTCTCAGGCTTAAGCGGTCTCTCGGCTGCGAACTGTGCCGCAGTCGAAAAATCGATGCTCTTCTTGCTGCACTTTCTTGCAGGCTGGCACCTTGATTAGCCGTTTGCCTGATGTTAGATAGTCCGAAACTATAACCAAAAGTTTAAGTGTTTTCCTCGGAGGAATGTTTCTTCTGTGAATTAGATTGCAGACTGCAGACCTCTGTTATTTGATCTTACGACGTTTAAATTGTTGCGTGAATACATTTCACATGTAAGTTACTCTAGCAACGATCTAACAGATCTTAACGATACGCTGGAAAAACGTAGTTTTAGTTGTTCACGTATTTCTTCTAGTGGTTATCGTTCATATTCAAGGCGTCAAAACAGCGTTTAACACTTCGACTTCCGCGTCACACGTATGTAGGTGACGGAATTAATTGCCAAGACTTGAAATTTAAGTTTTACGCTAATCTTAATCTTAGAGGGGTGACGTGCGTCAAATTGACTATTAACACTAGTGGTGATGTACGTCAAATTGGCTCCAAATCGGTACAATAGTAATGACTTGACGTCAGTTTGACTCCGTATCAATAAATGATGACTTGACGTCAAATTGACTCTGTATCAATAGTGGTAACTTGACTCTGTATCAATGAATAGTGACTTGTACCACTATTTATATGGAATCAGTTTGACATCAAGTTACTATTATTGTTACGGGGTTAATTTGACGTTAAGTCAAAATGGCCATAAACAAATAATAATATTAAAAAATTTAATATTAATAATAATATTAAACAATGGCCATAACTCGAAGATTAATTTGACTAGAATCCACGAAATGTATGAATGTTGGAAAAGTAATTATTGGTCATTCAGATTAACGTTTTAACTTTAATTTAATTAAATAAAATATTTTAATCCCGTGAAATTCTTAGGATTGATAGTATGACAGTGAAAGTGTTACACTTTGGTAGTCCGCATACAAAATTATTTATTGTTCAAACCAGTGAACGAGTAATTTCGCACTGTGACTAACAGTAAGTTCTCCTATTCGAACGCTCGCGTTGAATGCCCCTCATGCTAGTTCTCTTTTTATTTTCCCAATGATGTGTGCCTTTCGGTGGTGACGCTCGATGGTCCATTCGAAGCCGATCTGCGTGGTCTTTGAAATTCCCGACCACCTTTCTCAGTCCAGTTTCTTCCGGCTGAATGGGAACGCCGTCGTTCGAGTCATTTGTAAAAGTATCTTGGGCGCGATCGGCCGCTGCACACGGCTCGCTCTCATTTGTCCGACGTCCATTCATCCCACCCCTTTCGTCTTGTCCCTGTGAACCCTTGTTCCTCGGGGGACGACCTGATTCCTCGATAAAGCCAATAAACCCTCGTCAACCGGTGGCGTGCCCGTTCACAGACCACCTCGTCGCGTCTAGCCGCGTTTCACCGTCGCTGGTTCCCTTCACCCTTCCAGCGGCGGTCATTTTTAGCAGACGATCGACCCGTTTCCCGGCGAGTTTCAAATTTATTCGACGAGCGGCTAATTAATGTCAAAATTCGCTGACAAAGCTCTGCCCTGCCCCTGTCCGGGCGAGCCGCGCTTTTTTTCCTGGCGTTCACGTCGACCGAATGGAAACGGCGAAAAGTTCGTCTTGCCGATGAAATAATGCCGAGTGCACACGCGTGAGCGGGGTGCAGCGAAAGAGATGGAGCGAGAGGAAGAGGGAGAGAGAGGGGGGCGACCGGTCTCTCTCCTCTCTGGCTCCGTCGAAATTAACGAGTCGAGTGTTTGCGAGTTTCGACGGGGAACCCGTTGCTCCGACGAGTGTGTTTGCTTTGATATTGGCGAACTTTTTCTCCCGCGATCCTCCGTGATTTTTAACCCAGGGGACACGGGGCCGAGACGCACCCCCTGGTGGAACAGCACCGTGAACACCGTGTCCGTCCACCCGCGGCGCGGTTCGTCGTTCGGCTAATTTCCGCGACGGCGACCAATCATCGAAACTTTTTCAATTAAACCGATGACGGCTCGATATGTACACGGCCGGGTCGTTCGGATGTGGACCGGAGCTGCCCGGCGCTGCGCGGTCGAAGAAATTTAATTTTCGAAAAGAGCTGTAAAACCGGCGCGGTTCGGCAGAGCGGAGCCGGGAAATTTCGGGCGAGCCGGCTGGGAATTCCGTGGGGAGCGTAAAACGCGCGTGCGGAACGTAAAAAATCCATTTGCCTCGACCAGAGGAATTTTTTATGAAACTCGGTTAGAACACAGACGATCCCGTCGACAATTTCTCTGTTTCCCGTCGGCGGATCTGCCTCGTCTTGACCGTTCGTTCGATCGACGATAGCCTCCGCGAACTAGCCCCGAAATTCGAGCGATCGCACGAATATGCGGGGTGAGCAGTAAATAATTGAAGTCGCTGACGCGGTCGGATGATCTAATTCCTGCCACGGACAAACAGTTTGATTAGCAGAAGTCCGGAGCACCGGAGAAACGGCCGCGGGAGGGATGGGCTCATCGGCACTCCCCCGGGATGGAACAAACGGAGGGATAGTTCGTTAAATAAAGAGGATAAAACGACGGTCCGCGGGAAGCCACAGGGAATAGAATATAAGAGAAGCGGCCGGGGCGAGGCGTGTGCTCTCTAATAGATGGGGTAAGGAAGCGAGACGAAGGGCGCAGTGGATGGGGGCTCGCTGTCGGGAGAGGTCAGCGGAGCCGTCGTTTTCGCCGAGCTCCACGAGATCGGCAACGAGAGTCCCGCGAAACCTCTGCCAACCTTCCTCAACATCCTCCAATCCCGCCTGCGATACCCAGCACGTCGAAAAGAAGGTAACAAGAAGCGAAACTCAATTTCGGCTGGACGGTATCACTCGCGAACCTTGTCCGGCTGCGGCTGTCGGGAAACCGACTCCTACCCGTTTGTTTCAATATTTTTGACCTAATCTCGCCATAATGTCTTTGGTTCCTAGGAAAATCGTTGATCCCGCGTCAAAAATGCATCGACGGCCTTCCTACGTTCTTCCAGAGTTGTCCGTATACCGTCGGCTTCAATACGTGGAGTCGTCTCTTATTTTTCTATTTTAATTCTTTGGATAGCGAGTTCAGTTCTTTATATTAAAAGTTGTACACAGCGATCCGATTGGACGATTTTATGCATTTATATAAAAAGTCGAAAGAAGAAACGCCAAACTGTGAGAACATTTAAAGAGTTTAGAAATACTGTTGCATTAATAACAACTTATTGAAATTATTATCTTGGAATTAATACGACAGAATGAACACAACATAAGAATCCGCAGTCTAATTATAACTCGGGATAGAGTTGTTATTTTTACATGGAGAAAACTGTCCTGTGTTCTCCGAACATTCTACGTTTATTAGTTTTACTTGGAAAGATTCTCAAACTATCGTAAAAGTTGGCGGGGTGTTTTAACACTAAACCTATCGAGTCGATAAATATAACCGGTTACATATCTTCTGTTCGAAAGTTGCTGGAATTAGAAAGACTCTTATAACAATCGTGCCATTCTTATAAAACAACACATGTGAGTCGGTTTTAGTGCTTGGTAGGTTGAAAAGAAAGGAATAAAACTCGATCACGATTTAGACTTGTCAAAGTACGGCAAATGATGATCGAATGAATTTTTACATTGAGGCAAACATTGCAATGAAAATGGCATAAGTTCTAAATAAATACAGTCATTTCATCTGAAACGAAATAAATGTTGGTTACCTTTACTGCTCGGTAGGTTTCGTGTTAAAGGCGTAGGGTTTCCGACTGCGTAATAGTTCACGAAGAAGACGGTAAATCGCGGAGGGTCTGGCGAACGAGTCCCGGTAAAATGTACGGTGTATGGCTCACCTGCATGCTGGTTCACCGACGGTCTCGAAGAACAGGCAGGTACCGCCGTTCATGCAGAAGTCACCGGCGATCGGGCACGGCTGCTCCTGCCTCGGCCACGCCGCCGTCGCTGCAACACAAACCAGAGAAAAATAATGGTGAGCTCTCGCGTTCGAAAAACGTTATGCGCATAATTCCCGTCCACGCCCTTCGTGTGTCTCGCGTGTACGTTTCTTTTGTGCGCGCGGCCCTCTGCCCTATTTCGCGACCTCCCCCGCGTGTTTCCCGCACCTCCGCGCGTGCAACGCGCGTTCTTTCCTCGCGCATAAATCGCGCAACGTTCGAGCTTTGTTCGCCAAGCAAGAAAACGTTATTCGCGCATGCGCCAGCCGCGGATTCGAGTCGAGAACCCGTGCATTTTCATTTCAATCGGGTTCTCGGCCGCGGGAGCGCCCGCGCGCAAGGATTAGCCTTTGGTATGCAAATCGCGAGAACGGCTGCTAAGAAGGAAACGGCGAACGTGGGACACCGACGGATTTATGAACAGCTTAGCTTAGACCATGGCCGATGCTGTTGCAGGCATGTGTCCGTCTCTATTCAATTTTTCCTGATCAACTTCTGCGAATCGAACCGGATTCGCATCGATCAAGTATCGAACTGCAACGTCCGCTCAAAGGTTCATAAATTTCTGTAGCCCTCAAACTCGTCCATGTTTTCGTGTCCTTTGAGCAATACTTTGGCCAACAGAGTCATTTGTTTAGATTCGGAAATTAATTCTAACAATTATGTGCTATATCTCCCTAATTTGAATATCAGTGAAACATAAGAATGTTGAAAAAGTAATTCATGTCGTATAACTTAATTTTTCAATTTTTATTTGATTGAATAAAGATACTTAAATCGTACGGAAATTGTTAGGTTGTTCGCAAGGTAGTCAAGGTGTTAATGAGTACCCCAAACTTTGTAACAAAATACGCAAAGTAGAGCCAACTTTCGTTTACCATCTGACTTTTGTTTCGTTTCGATACCTCAAGTTTTAACCGAGAAAAACAGTCATGTAAATCAAGAGGCGTTCACCTGTTGAGGTGAAAATTCGGATCTAGATAACCATTCATCTTTCACTAGTAAAATCATCTAACTATATCTTATTTAAAATCGCGCGGATTGCATTTAATAAATCCTTACGTATTAGGATTTCTCCGACAATATGAAAGCCATATATTGTTAAGTTCGGGTTTAAAAGTGGTGATTCTTTAGACTTTGAAAAACGAAGGTATCGAGAACGATGCTAAAACCGATATCCGCCCTCGCTTTTCGGTGCACAGCCGATTCTTAACGCCTCTAAACGACCGCCTAAATTTCCGCGCGCATTGTTCCGCGGCCATAATTCCTCACTGTCGTTTGCCAGTGTTCAAGCTGTAATGCATTACGAACCGGGTTACTATCTTGTCGGTTCTGCGTCGTAAACATCGATTAATCATCTCTAGATGCGCATCCGGCCGTAGAAACAACCTAATGTTGCGCCGGCGAATTTTCACGTCGTTCGGCCGGGAAGCGCGCGTTAATTATACATCCGCGGAAACCGACGCACCGATTTCATGAAAGGTGCGAGACGGATCGGGAGGAAGAGGGTGGTCCTCGGGGGTGTGTTTCGCTTGCAGGTGCGGTTTTTGATCCGTCGCGCGATGAGTCCGGCTCACGGGGGCCGGACAAGCTCGCGCCTGTATTAAAAATCGTATAATGAGTTTGAAAGCGACTCGGACGAGTGGTTGGACGGCTGTCCGGCGGAGTAATAGCGGAACGCGATGAGGCGCGTAGCCACTCGCGCGATGAGCTCGCGTACACCATTATTACAGTCGGATTAGTATACTCGACCATTCCGGTCGGGCCGGTATTACCGAGCGCAGTTCCAACTTCGAAAAGCTCTCGAGCAGCTCGTACTCCAGCCTTTATCTTCTCTCTCTCTCTCTCTCTTTCTCTCTCTCTCTTGCTCTGTCTTTTCCGGTTCTCTCTTTCCTCGGTTCGCCATTGCCGCCCCTATCCGCCGTGCGCGTTTCTTCTCGTTAAGTTCCTAACGAGCTGAAGACATTTTCGCGGCGGGAGCTGTTCTTTTTTCCATCCTCGTCCTATCGGAGAAACGAGAGAGACGCCGGCGCCGAGGAGAGAGAGGAGAGGAGCCAGAGATAGCAGTCGTCTCGAGCGGAAACGTATCGAAATTTTCATTTTTCCCGGGGTATCTACTTCCTATTTAGCTCCTCGAGCAGCGCAGCCACATCTTCCGCTTCCCCGGCAATTATTTCGCGCGATCGGCCTGGAATATTAGCAGCATTCTCTAATCGCGTGGCTGCGGAGTATCGAGCGCGCCGGGAAATACGCCGATGAAAAGGGCACGGACGTGTGCGCGCAACACTGGAAATTGTGCCCGACGCGCCGCGCGGATCCCAACTTAATTGAAGACCCGCATTGTTGTTCCCGTCGTTTTTTGATGGCGAAACTTTGATCTCGTTCCAGGCCGGAGCTTCTTTTCGGAGAAAGGCAGCCGGCAATCTCGCGGAATACGAAAGTTTGCCTCGCGCGAGCGCGAAACAGAGGTTAACAGCGTCAGGCTGGGAGAGGCCGGGAGAGGCCTGGGAGGCGTGAGAGGCGAGAGGAAAGTTTCGATGAGGGCGAGAATCGAGTTTGAATCGCGGCCATATCGATTCATTCGGGGTCGTCGCGCCGTCCCGCCGATTCGACGGAGATCTTTTCGTTGAAACTTTCGTCGAAAGATAACGCCAACGAAAAATCTACTTTCCGATTCCAATATCGCTCGATACAGAGAAATCTGCTTGCGCAATGTCGCGGCACGCGCCGCGAGTTTCACGGCGGTCCCGATCCCCTGGATCGACGCTGTGTGTCTATTTGTGATCGGTGGATGGCTGCCGGCGAATCCTTCTTGCTCCCGGCAAATCCGTGTACATTTCTAGAGCCTCGGCATACGATTCTGCTCGTCTTGGGGCTCTCGTCGTCCTTACCGCACGCACACGCTGATCCCTCTGTGTTCATACGCCTCCACGAGTGGGTCTCGACAGCGGAGAAGTGCTTCCGCGATACGGGGTCGCGGGAAAAAATTTAGCCGGCGATACTCGACCCAGATACCGTCGGTCTGGATCTTTGTACGTCGCTGATACTGTCGCGACCTTATCGCCGCAATTGTCTTCGGCTATCTCTGTTCCGTCCTTAAATATTGCAAATACGTATCACGAATTTAGCGAGCTCGTAAGTCTCGTTTCGCTCCCTTACGACAATATTAAACAGTGGTCGAAAATAGTTATAAGAACCGTTTCGGTTTTTGATGTCGATTCCTTAAGTGTTATTTTTCGATTCTGGGTTTCGATCATACATTTCGGATATATTACGCTGCGTAATATTAACCATTTGCTCTCGATGTTTAAAATGGTTCTCTGACCTATAGCACTTCTATTTGATATAATTTACTGCATGTTGTGCATACGACATTGAATTTTGTGACTCAAGCAACAATTAAACTTTGCACAATTTCTTTTTAAATATAAACAAATTCGATGATATGGAAAAGTATTTTCAAACGTGATATAACAATTTCTGATGATGCCTCGGATTCGCCACTACAAAGGGTTAACACTAAACCTACCGAACTATGACAGTAACTGACGCGTGTTGTTTTGTAAGAATGACAACAGTGACTTTATTCTGACCTTTCGACAATTTTGTTATAGTATATCCTTGAATTGAGAAGTTTATTAAATTGTTTTCTATAAGAGGATCTTCGTAATTTGCATAAAATTTAAATAAAGAATTAGAGACCGGCCATTTTGTCCGGCACGGTAGGTTTAGGCTCGCTGACGAAGTTGATACTTTACAATACGTTTCCGGAGCACTAATTTCATAAAAAAATAACAAGCATACATTTTTCCAGCTTCTTCGCAACTTTTGTTATAATAGGTGTTCAAAGAAACAATTTCATTGGATGAATTCCCCATAATGTGTCTTCATAATTTAATAAACGTATATTACAGAATTTGGAACTTGTCAAATTGACGGTTTTCGGAAACCGAGCATTAACAATACCCCGTTGAAATTAATTTAGATGCTCGATTTAACGATTGACAAACTATTTGAAACTCAATCAACGCGCTACAGATTTTTTTTCTTTTTGTTTTCGCTATTTATCGTGATCTGTCGTCTGTGCTGCCAGTTCGGCTTTTGCCCCGATTGGTTACGGTCGAAATTTGATTGGTGCTCGTCGAATATTCTAATTGAATCGTAAGTGTCATCGAGATCATCTGAGCTGACTGCGTGGGAAACTGTCGGCGAAAATGTCTTTCCGTCTATCGATAACGAGTGAATATAAAGTGTTGCATTTTACGAGAATCTGTTTAAAAGGCAGATTCAGTTTACACGAAACATTCCGGTGAAAATCGTCTAGAAAGAAAATTCTGCGAGTAATTTCTTTCGGAGTCTATGATTTCACGTACGAGTGGAATAACCATATTTGTGCGACGAGCAATTAAATGGCCTAACCAGCAAGTCACCCGTGCACAGAAGATCCTCGGCCACCGCTTAGCTCGAAAACCGGGTGGGGTTGGACGCTCTAGGAGGTCGTCGACGCGAATTTCCGGGGTAACGAGATTGTCTCATTAGCGTGGACGCAGCCGGCCGGCAAAGCGTTCGCTACGATAAACAGTTTTAACGTCGGCCGCTTTTGACGCGTGCGCTACATTGTTTGGACACCGTTATCTCTGTCGATGTAACATCAATCGGTGTCTCGCGGGTGCGTTTAGATAGCGGCGGCCGTACCAGTTGTTTCGCGTCGCGCCCGATTTTCCCCGTTGATACGTCAGTTTTCGACGTGTTTACGGTTTTACGCGGCGCTTTTTTTCGTTTTTGTTGCTCCCGTTCCCCCTGTTTTTCCGGTTTTTTCTCCTTTTGACATCGATGCCAGATTTTCGAAAGCCCCGCGATCCTTTTTTTTCCACGAGCGTTGCTTGGCTCGGTCACGTGGCCGTTGTTCCCGCGGATTTCGCGCGGCGGTGTCTATCGTTTCGCGTTCGAACCGGTTCGGCGGATCGCCGCCGAGCGATTCGCGTCCGTCGCTCATTTCCGGAGCCGTTCGACGTACCAATCCGATTAAAAATATATTACACGGTTATTCTTGGCGACTGGATCGCCACGCGGGCACTAATTAAGGCTCGCGCAGCCGGACTCCGTTCCGCTCTGCCTGGGAGCGGACAAGATCACGCGAGCGCTCGTGTCCGCGCTCGCGTTTCGGCTATGATACACGAATCGTTCGTTTTTTTCGAGTGTTCCGGGAAAATTGAGGCGAAAACTCGAGCGGCCTAGCGCGGAAGCCGTCCAAATGATGAAACTTTTAATCTGCCTGCTCGCTCCTGCCGCCGAACCAACTCGTCTGCCGACAAAAATTCGGCTGACCGAATTATGTGACCGGTTCCCATTCGATGTGCAATTACACCTGGAGCCGTTATGCCGGGCAATTTTCCTCGATGCAAGCGGAAGAGGCCATCTTGTTGCTCGGCACGCTCTCTGCTTCCTGCAAGCTTTATTCTTAGCTTTGTTTTCCTGGTGGTAACGATCGACGATTTCGAGATCGTCGTGGGATTTTTACAGTGGTCATAAAAATATTCGATACTTGGTGAAGTCTTTCTCGATTCAAAAACTATTCTGAACAAGAGACTGTTTAAATATCAAAACTTATTCGAAATGGGTACAATATGAAATGTATACTGGTACGTTGCGACAATTTTGGAAAATAAAATAATATCTTTATTTCGCGGGCCGTGAGGAAGCTCTTCACTACACGAATCTTCAGCAGCGTTTAATTTTGAAATTATTATTATTATTATTATAGCCTTTCGTATACGGATCAGTTTCCACATAGAAGCAGGACATTAATCGCATTATATGAATACACTGGTGATAATATTACGCAATTGACATTTAAAGGTTCGTATGGAATCCATTAAAAAATCGATGTTGTCATTTAGTGTGCGTGAAACCGGTCCGATTCATCGGATTACGAAGGCCATATTTAGATTTAACGTTGCATACATAAAGTTGGCTTTTGGGGCGTAGAAATGTCCAACCAAAGATGAACAATCGATACGATCGTTGAACAAAGTTGAAAATAAAATTTTGACTTATAGTTAGAGCCCATAATTCGAGCCCTCAAATAATGCAGCGGCATATTCAATGCTTTCCTATATTTCCTATATTTATTTGAGAGGTGGTTCCGAAAATATTGATTCGTTTTTGCTCTCAAACAATAAGTTCATTATGGTGGTTACGTATTGATGATGGAATAGAATCAATTTCGAAATATCGAAAATATTGGCACGCTCGAGTTCAAGGGTTGTTTTTGCCCATCGACTGCAAATACAGTGAATTTGATGTTGGATATTGTTCCAGGAACAGGCTCCTGCGTAAATTTTATCAAATGAAATAATCGTTGTATGTAAATGGCGAGATAGAGTTATCGCCTAATGAAAAACCCAGCGGTATTAAAACCTCAACGCTACTTGTCCGATCGTGGCGAGTTATATTTTCGCTTTCAGAGAGACGAACGGCTGGATTCCGAGCAGACAGGTCATATAATGAGACGACGCGGCGTCCTCGGCCGACGGTAATTCGCATCGACAGTGTTCGAAAATAGGCGCGAACCGGAGGCACTGCGTAATTAGCTCGGATATAATTGCCCTAATATATCTGTTCGCGAGGGCCTGCGACCTAACTGGCCGCGCAAGTGTGCGGCTCAACTCCACTCGATCCAATTTGTCTTCTAAAATATCGTGTTTCAATCGCGTGACTCGCATCCGAGACGCTGCCGCCATCAAATATTCCCCCTTATCTCCTAATTTATACGAGCCATGGTTCTCGAAAAATCTTCATCGTTCTCTGTACACTGCGAAACCTTTTTTGAACTATCAACGTCCAGTCACATCTCCGAGTAAGATGAAAATCTTGCTCCGGAACGCGTTCTACTTAAAAAATTCGGATTTCGAGAAATTCAGATTTCCAAACGAGACAAAAATCTTGTTAAACGCTGGAACATTTTACCGCGTCTTACGAATTCGCCGAGGCAAAAAATTCTCCGAATGCACAAGCTCCGGGGTTTTTAAATTGCATACTGGAGCCAGCTCGGTGCTATCGACTCTCCGGGAGCGTTGCTCGGTGTCGGGACGTGTTCCGAGGAAACCAAAACACGCCGGCATCGCCTTCTCTCTTTTGTCCCTTCCGCAATGACTTTTGCTCCCTTTGTATTCCGTCGGCGTTCGACTAATACGAGCCACGGGTCGCGTAAGTGGATTTATCCTGACGTCTCGCGCGCAACACACTGTTCCTTGATGGGGAGCAGGGGTTGGCCGGTGTAAAATGATTCGGGTTACGTGACCGCGTCGGTGTCCTTTGAGAAGCCGGTGAAAAAAGTCTCGGAGGCTTCCAAAGAGGTCAGATAAAAATGCGGGCGAGAGCAGCGCGGAATCTTCGCGTTGGCCCACGTCCGGAGGAATGAAATTGTAAAGTTTCAAAGGACCCTCCGAGCTTTAAGCACCGTCGACGGTTCTCCACGTGTGCTCTACCGTGCGAGTTTCCCTCCCTTTTGCTCGCAGCTTTTCTCCAGCCCCGCGATCCTCCCCCCCTCTCTCCAGCCACCTGCTCGCGAGCACCCGGTACGTTCCTTTCCTTTGTTGGGCTAGATTCCTTCCTGTTGCTCGACGGAAAAAAAGAATAAATTGAATAGATCTCGCGAACTATGTGCGACGAGTGCCGATGGATGAAACCGGACGGAAACCCGCCGAAAATCGGCGACGCTGTTTAGAGTGGGGATTCTCGATTTCACCTGCGAAAGGCACGTCGCCTAATTATTACGCGCCTAGCACAATTTAGTTGTTCCGCGAACGTCGGCTGTGTCGGACAGCATGAGATTTTGGGCATTTCATGTGATTTAAAACATTTCATTGCTCAATTGTATTGGATCGGTACATATGTTAGCGCGGCTTCCATTTTTAAATTACTAGCGTAATAATCGTTCCGTGTGAGTAATAGAGTGACAAGTTTTCCAAAATTATTGAGCGTCGAGTTGACGCACTATGTTGCGGGAGAGGTATCAGTACCATTTTAAAATATTATATTCTTTTAATTCCGTTATATATTGTAAAAATGTGTAAAATTGTAAAAGTTCTCGTTATATACTTGTTATCAAAATCTTGTTGTTAGTTTTACAAATATTAAATGTCTGCTAAAAAGCGATGTTTTAGATAGTGTGTTAAAAAGAACGAATGTCTATGACATGTTTTGCTGTACAATGAAATGTTAATCCTTTTAACTTGACAGTCCATAGTTCTCAACAATGTAATCTCTTTGTTACTCATAGCGAACGAATAAGTAAAGAGTCGCACAACAGGAAGACGCCAAAACTATCGAATGACGTACGAGATGCAACTGTCAGGAAATTATTATACGGGAAATTGAAATCGAAATTAAAAGCGCGCGAACTTGTGGACCAACCTCTTATTTCAATCGCGTGTAAACTTGATACTGTTTTCCTGCATGCATCGAATATCCCAGAGCTCTCGTATGTCTCCAAGTTCGATGTCTTGTTTCTACAGTTCCTCTGATCACTTTCCTGGGTACGTTTTCAACGCGGCGATGAAAAGTTGGGAGGATCTTTGAAGTCGGTACGGAGACAGTGGAGGAATCGATGGTTCTAGCGACGGGATAGGTGAGAATATCCTCGGACTTCGTCTAAGGTTAGAAAATGTATCAGATAGTTTACTTTCTCAAGTATGCGATGCGCGAAGAATTTGTTTGTTATTGCACTTTGAATATTCGACGATTAATATTTATTCGTTCATTTACATTTTCGCAAAAATATTCCGCGCCTTGCCTTGCTGGCTTTCTCGACCACGTTCCTGGTAAAACATTCATAAAAGTCAGTCTTAATCCTTTACATCGCATTCTTCTTTAACAGCGCATTGTGCCTTTATGTTTTACAAGTTTTCGTTTTGCGCATTCTCCGACCATTCTTTCTCGCGCTCGTTTCATACTTCCAGGTTCACAAATTTCTTTTCTCTGATATGGTTTCCTTTCTGATTGCTACGTTTGTGAAATCGTATCTTGCTCTATTCGTGTTCCTTTGATGCTTTTATGTTTCCCTCTCTAATAGCGACATCCTCTGAACCGTATTTCACCCTAAAATCGATACTCTTTTAAGTTAAATAATGTTTCTATTCCTCATGTACAGCGACGGAGTCAAGTATTCCTTGTAAAACGCTTTTTAAAACTGAACTAGACGACTGTTGTTCGAAGATTTTAGAAGGACAAGTTTACTGTACAATTAAATCAAAAGTATATAAGATATACCAAATGCATTTTTGAAAACTAGAGTCTTGTTATCTATTTTTATTTCAAGCAATAGCGAAATTAACGAAAAACAGTTTAGTAACTGTACAGTGAATTAGTCTCTCTAACATTTAAAAAACAGTTCAAGTTTTAAATTTTAAATAACGTTTTAAAAGGTACATGAATACTTTAGTCCGTCGCAATAACTACACTACAGCCCCTTTCCGGCGCAATAAATTACTGATGACAATGGCAATTTACTTCACAGGGTGCTGTTATGTGTAAAACTGATCGGCCGGCCGGTTTCGGTAAAAATGCGACAGGTTAGGGGAAATAAACCGCGGTCCACGGGACCGTCAGCGTGCTTTAAGCGATATCGTCGGTGCATCTCGAGCGTGGCGCAGTACGTTCGTCACCTTCGTTAAAGTTTCAGAGAGCGCGGGGGCGTATTGCGAACTCGCGGGTCGAACTTGCGGATAAAACCATCGCTCGCCAGGAGGCTGGCAGGGGCAGAAGAGGTGCGCGAGCCTTTTCAAGGCCCGGCTCTCGCCCCTTTTCCACGGTGGAACGAGTGCCCTCGCAAAGAGGATTTTCTCTACAAAGAGTAACGGCTAAGAGTTTCGACGGAAGAACTTTCCATCAACGGAAACGCATCGTTTTCCTTTGAATTTCCTAGCCGGCACTTAACTCTCGCGTTTCTTGTCGCTCGGCCCCGCCGATCGTTCCGCTAATCGTCAGTATTTCGCTCGATATTTTCCTTGTTCCCCATGTCCGACAACGCTCGTTTCCGACGAAAATATTGCCCATTCCACGCTCCGAGGGTTCTCAACCGCTAAATCCGAACGACTCCGACCGTCTAGTGTTTTGATCGATATTTTCGGCGCTCTGTCCGGCTGATCTGACCGCGGATTGTTTAAACATTTATGATAAACGCGTGAAACGAGAATTTCAGCCTACTGTTTTATTGTTCCCGGTCTAATAAATCTATCAACGCTAGAATTAATTTATGATTCTTCAGATTCTAAAAATACATTTGTGTGTTATTTATTCAATATATGTGTTACTTGCGGCAAATATTAGAATAACGCTCGTTAAAAATCAAAATTTTATTGTTACTTTATAAACTAATGTAAAATAGCTGTTTTTGGTGGCCCGTAAATCTAGTATTAAGAATCATGTGGTTTGGCGAAGTTCAAATATAGAGATGGTGAAGAGAACATGCTATCCAGTCTTAGAATGAAGGGCTTTCGTTGACATCAACAATATGAACCACATGTGACAATAATCATGTGAAAACAAGTTTGAAATGTTTAAAATTCTGGAATAATACGTACACCTGCTCTTATCTACAATAAAATCAATTCTGTTCTGCTTATATTAACCACTTCCGGTTATTCTATGTACCTTTGTTCATTTGAAATGGTACCACACAGGCCAAAAAATGAATAATATTAGTCAATACAAGATGGATTAAAAAGATATAAGTCTTTCTGATAAAGAATAACAAGGATCTTAAAAAAAAACTATGAAAAATAACCGGACAAAAATATTTTTTCTATGGTATTCCAACGTCGATACCATTTATGTTAGACCATAAATATTTCTTGTGCCATTAAAAAATAAGAGACATTTAGATAGCCTCCTTTAGCTGAGATACCCTGTACGTAGGTAGGTGAAAATCATTTCGCGCGAAGGGGTCAACTGTTACCGTGCAAAAGAATGTTCTTTTCCTTGTTTGCATGTATATCGGAACGAACTCCGTCAGCGGTTCAATAGCGTAATAACATAAAACGACCCGGCAAAATTGGATCAGCTTTAATTCCAAGAGCGAAAAAGTGTTATTCTCCTTGAAGTTTCACAGTCTACCAATAACGCCGCTCTAAATCCACGGCGAGATGGCTCGCGATACATTAATGTTTCGCCGCGTGTCGCTCACGGGTGAATATTGTCCTCGGACGAAATTTGCTAGGATACTTTGGGGGCCCAGTAAGAAGGCGAGGTGCTCCATAAAACCGGCGCCGGTCTGCTCGATATGAAACTCGCGAACGACCGGGCGCAATACTCTTGCGATCGCGCAACGTTCGCGTTTGAATCCGGCTACGATCTCGACGGACGATTCCGTTCCGATTATTTTCCAGACATCCCCCGGCCTCCAGTGTATTCAATCGTTCCGGCGCCAATTCAATAAGGCCGCGATATTGCTGACCCCGGGCAACCTTACCGTCGATACTCCGCGGATTCCGAATTCAGCTCGCGCCCACTATCACGGCCCTATTTTCGTCGGTTTTTTCGCGAGCCCGCGATTTACACGGCGGCTGCGAGAGAGCCCCGTCGAACGAAGATTAAAGCTTGCCGATTCCTCGAAGCAGAGCCGCGGAATTGCTCCGAGTTCCCCTTCGACGGAATCGTATTTCTTTCGCGCCGAACGCCGTCGATCCGCCATGAATTTTTATTTAGCTGGCCCGCCAGAGGTATCGATAGGTTCCCGCGGGTCTCGAAGCCGGTGCCCTTTTGTTTCCTTCCCGCCTGTAACGCGATCGAACCGAGACTTTCCTATCGCGTTTCCAATTTAAGAGCGTACAAAAGATTTTCGGTTCGACCTTGCCGCCTATCTGCCCGCCTACCTGCCTGCCCGGTATCATTACTGCCGGATTGACGCACAATGTTCCACCAGTTAGTTCAAAGAGCTAGCAAACGCGAAAGAATTTATGCTATCCGCCCGTAATCATTCCTTAGGACAATTTCTTAAACACCGAGAGCGGAGGAACAGAATTTTATTTCGACTCGGGAGATAGGAATTGCTGTTATACTCAACAGATTCTGTTTGAAACCTCCGCGAATATGGCTCGATATTAGCAGAAGGCGGAGGGAGAACGTTCAAAGAGCAGCTGGCAATAAGAATTACCGGGGAACACGATGCGCATTGCCTTTTATAAAGCGTGACGTGACCGGGTGCTTCGACAGCGGCGTATTTCATAACGCGAATCATCGTTAGAATATTGATCGTGCAAGTAGATTCGCTTGTCGCTGATTTATCTTTACGTGCAAACAGTAATTTGTAAAAAGAAAAATACAAGTTTCCCTTGTCTTCTGGACAGGAGATATTACTGCTCGTTTACTTATGAGAAGATACCGTCATCCTTTTGTCTGGGGAGTTCCCAAAAGTTCGTTCACTGTTTGACTAATGTGAATTTAGAATATCTTTTATGCAAACAAGCGTTGTAGCTAGATAATCGAAGAGTTAAGAAATAGTAAAAAATTACCGAAACGATAATTGTGTTATTTGTGAATAGTCATATCGAATAACAGCATTTTCATGTGCACCACGATATATTACAACTAGACTACGGATCTTTATCCAAAAATTTATCTGCATTTGTTACAAACAGGAGGAGTTATTTTGCAATGACCTCCTTTCTTTTTATTAATATAATAGAACGCAAATAATATATTGACAGTTTTCTATCGTTTAAAACTTTCTAATGTTTCTAATCGCAGTTACCCATTTTTGCCATAAATACATAAAATCGGCCGTCTAATTACGACAAGAAGAGAGGATTTAATCTAGCACTGTATCCAAGTAATTGCTCTATTATCCAAACATCCACGTTCTCATGATTAGACCGGATAACCGAGATTCTACTGTATAATCGGTTCCATCCAGTCAGCAAGCTGCATTTGCAACGCCACGATCTCGTTCGTGTACGGTGCACAAGCGCGATCCAGTAGCCCTGAAATTCTCATAGAAATCTATGAGTAAGAGACGAGTACGAGGCTGAAGCCGAAGCCGAATCCTCGAGACCGGCATGCGGGCGCGTCATGATAACGCGACTTTGCCAGATCGTCGACTGCGTCCGAATTAACAGCTCGACGTTGGACCGACGACGTCCAGCTGGACGTTGGCTGGATGTTGGCCGGATGTTCCTTTCGCTGACAGCCCGCAGGATCTCGCCGCAGCATACGGTTCTCTCCCCTTTCTGCTCGGCTTTTTCTTCGGGCGCAAACAAAGCTCGCTTCTGCCTGCACGGGCCAGCTTACCCGGGACAGTTGTTTGTCTTTCATTAGGTTCGTACCGACCCTTTGCGCCAAGATAATGCGCTCGTGTTAATTTATCCTAACAGAGTTACGGGATGAAGGGACACGGCACCGTTCTCCGCGATCGATCCGCGATTCTCGCTCGACGGGAAACGGATCCACATGCGGGAACAGTACTCGCCCGAGGTTCCCAGAGCCTTCCGGGAAATTAGCTACTTTTTAATTCAAGTGGAACTGTAAAACAACTGTGGAAGCTCCTCCCGTTCTTTCTACCGTTTTGAATTACGTCCAGTCGTTTCTGTCACGGATTCGTAAAATTTGTAAAATCGGAATTCATTGGCGGGAGTCAGAGCCGAGCGAAATTTTTATTCGGATGACGGATAAGAGGTACAAGCTAACGAAGAAAATTTTATTCGATACTATCGAGTAGAATACCAATTTATCTAGATGAAAATGTATCCGATTCATGCGAAAAATAATCGATTTCAATAAAAATGATAGAATATTTTTGTTCTCTTTTTCATAGCTCATCGATTTATTGTATTTCTATCGTATACCTTTTTACAATTAACTTTTTTCCATACGTTGCTTCGGAAAATGTTCTACTTTTGGGTAGATTGATTCCTGATGCATAACTAAATAACCTGTTTACGGGAGCAGAGGAAGGAATCGGCAATTTTATAAGTGCTTCAATTGTTATTACAATTATTCGCATTATCATTCGAATAATTTTTCAATCTGTATATGAATAATTTATTCGAATCAAGAATTATTCGAAATAATCCAAATAATGTCCATCTTCAACGAAAATAATTCTCTCGAATTAAACTTGAAACCAGAAAATTGAGAGATACAGAAACGGAATAGTAAGGATGACATTCGTATGAAACGCAGTGCTTAGGAAATTCTTTGCAGAACGAAAGGAATCTGCATAAATATTCAGTCTAGTAAAAGAACAAACGAAGCAGCAATCATATATAAACAGCATCCCATATAAACGTCAAAGTTTCTAGTTAAATTGTCATTCGAGCGGTAACGGTGCATATTATTGCAATATCGCTGCATCAAATTGTGTAAAATTATTAAAATACGACGCTGCAACAATGTAGCGTAACTGTCGCGTCCGCAACACACGTAACATGATCTGTTACCGAAATGGCTCCTCCAATTTTGATGAAACATACTTTTTCGTGGCAGCTATAACTCAAAGCGGCGAGATGGATATAATAATAATACATCATTCAGACATTACCTAAAATACAGTCCGCAATTTCGAGTTCTGTTATTAGAGCCGTCAATAAAAATATCTGAGGTATCTATAATCGTGAAGGTATTCTCGCGACACATTGTGAACTCTAAATTCGTCGGCTAAAAATCGCAGAAAATCCGACATAGCTTGGTGGCTGTAATCGATGCAAACCGGTCGCTTTTCCGAGCAGTTGCAGCGTTAAGAAGTTGTGCAATTTCGTTGGCGACTACTGTACACATCTGGGACTGAAGCGACGACGGTCGTAACGCTGGAAAAGTTGCAGTAGCTAACTAATCCCGTAAAAGCCAGCCGAACCGCGGCGAAAGGGAGGGACGGAGGTTGCGGGGGCGGACAAGGCAGCACGCAGAGCACAGGGCCTTTCTTTTTCGGTGTGAGACGTCGACGAGTCGTCGACGCAGAAGTAACGCGTTCCAGATTACCGTTTCTTTTGACGTCGACGACGCACGGTGCGCCGGTTCTCGACACACATATCCCCGCTTGTCGTTAACAATATATCGCCGAGGCTGCCATGACCCGGAACTACACGCCGCAATCCGGCTCGCGACACGGAAACGAGCATACGTCGAGGCGAAGAAGAGGAGCCCGCGCGCATCCGTGGCCCGATACACCGAAAACCGAGTGGAAAAACTGGGGCGCGTCGGTAGGAAGACCGGGAGGGCCGGTGGGCGGCTCGTTTCCGGAAAAACTGCCAGACGAAACAGGGACGACGGAGTCCGCGCTGTCTTTAAGCGTACAATCGCGTGCCATCCCTCTCCTGTTCGCATCCGCGCCCGAGCCGGAGCCAGCTCGCTCTCTCGCTTATTCATCGGCAAAATGTCGTTTCTCATCGCGCCCGTTACATCGTTGAATGAATTCGCGAAAGAATTCGTGCGGCACGGCAGCCGGCCCCCATTGTTCCCCGCCCCTTTGAAACCCGGTCCGCGGCACGATTTTCCTTCCGTTTCTTATTCTCCCCGCTACCGTTTTCGCTCTTCCCTTTGTCTTTGACCGTGCTTCCTATGGAGCGAAGGCTACCACCCCCCCTCTCTCTCTATCTCTCTCTCTCTCTCTCTCTCTCTCTCTCTCCTTTGCTTTCTTTATTTTCGTCGCCAGCGATGCAGTCATATGTCGACGTTCGATCGATTCTTGTTTTACTCGAGCCTCGGGCCAATCTTGAATAACACCGCTGCGAGATATGGCCAAATAATAATTGCCATTGTGCGTTGTTGGGACTCGATGTTGCTGCTAGCATACCTCGTACTCGCATGAAACAAACGCAAAGTGAGCCCTTCGCGCATAGTTGCGGTGATCCTTTATTTAACGGGACAGTCCTTTGTTTTACAGCTCCATCCTTTAAATTCATTTGAAATAGATTTAACTCATTTGCATCCAAGCGCGGAATATTCCGCGAGCTACGACAGTCTACTATCACCATGCGCGGAATATTCCGCGAGCCACGACTGTCTACTATCACCGAGCATATATAAAAAAATATTTGTTTTCCTTTGTTTGTAAAAAAAAATAAAATGAAATATTTGAGGTATAATATTGTGTATTAGTCGTTTTAGGCACTGTATTTTTTATAAAAACCATAAATTTTTTCAACGTCGGTTTCATATGCCCAACAGCGCGCGGTGATACGAGTCAGTCGTCCGTTCTTCGATTCGGATTTTTAAGCACGGCGGCCGAAGTAGACCGATGATGCAAATGGGTTAATTTACAAGTTATTTTATTTTATCCTTTGTTTTCGAAATTATTTATTTTATCCTTCATCTTATAAATTCTTTTGTTTGTCCTTCATTTCAGAAATTCTTTCCTTTTGTCCTTTAATTTAGAAATTAGTTTATTTTATCCTGTATTTTAGAACTTCTTTTATTTTGTCCTGTATTTTAGAAATTCTTTTATTTTGTCCTGTATTTTAGAAATTCTTTTATTCGTCCTGTATCTTATAACTTCTTTTATTTCGTCCTCCATTTCATAAATTCTTTCTTGTTTTTCTTTAATTTAGAAATTCTTTTATTTTGTCCTCTATTTTAGAAATTCTGTTATTTCGTATTTCATTTTAGAAATCATTTTATTCTATCTCCGATTTTAAAACATATATTATTCTACCTTTATTTTTATTCCTCAGTAATAATTTCGGTAAAATGACGAATTCTGCTAACACAAATGGCTTAAAATGTTTAATCACTTGGCACCTAAATTCGTGTCGCTTAAAAGCATTCTAAAATTCGTGGATTTTCGATTGTATCTACTCGGATAAAGGTTCATTCTTGTAAAAATTCGAAGAATTACATTACTTTTAAACATGAAATAGTTCCAGGTTTGTCGTTTATTTTCCCAAAGAAAACTCGTTCACTGAGTCTACAGTACAAATGGATTTCGTAAATATCTCTAATTAATACCATTGCTGGCGATAGTACGATACCATTCGGTATTTATAAATATCGTTATACGTCGAACCAATCGTTGGCTAATACTACTGCACACCAGCATTAATTAGCATTATGCACCGTTGCGATCGCAATGGTTCATAACCGTCGAACACACATAATCTAGAATTTCGAGCAGAAACTAAATCATAGCTTGTTCCGTTTATTATTGCCCCGCACTTCTTCTATTTTTCAATTCAATTTTTAGAAGACGAACTTGAAGGCGTCCATGAATTTCTCAAACGGAAAGAGATACTAAATACGTGTACGAAATTATTTAGTAACCATT
This sequence comes from Augochlorella aurata, assembly GCA_028455555.1. Taxonomy (NCBI): domain Eukaryota; kingdom Metazoa; phylum Arthropoda; class Insecta; order Hymenoptera; family Halictidae; genus Augochlorella; species Augochlorella aurata. The sequence continues at coordinate 9,653,204 of CM052168.1, read as the reverse complement.
AATCCTAGTTACGAGGGCGAAACGACATTAAGCGCGCGCATTAATTAGCACCCATTGAAATACGACTCTCTCCATTTCGCTATTGCAAATTGAACGGGAGCTCAATATTAAATAGCGTTTCCCCGATGCGCTTCGACCGGAATAAGAACAGAATCGTGCCACGGTCGAACTGCATTTCTCTTTCTCTTTCTCACGGTATTACGCTTTAACGCCTCCGAAGCTCGCGATTTTTCTCGCGTTACACTTTCCTCGACGATTCCTCGGCGCTCGAAATTCTCGGCTCGGCGAATATTTTTCGCTTCTAACGCGTCTCGGCCGCTCCGCTCCCTGCCGACTGCCAATTAGCCAGCCTTTGTTTTTCAATTAATCATCCAGACTTGTCGGGCGCATCGGGGCACGGCGCGAGTCGGCGTCCGACGTTTCGGAAGTCTGATCATCCTGATCGAGTGGATCCAATCGCGTTCCCGTGTACAGCGGACCGCGAGCATTGAATCAACAGCTCGTTTGCTTTATTGAATTCTGACAATATTGCGTCGGGATATAGTGATGGATCGTTGAATCGGCCGGCTCCGGTACGGCCCACCGGTGCCGGGAAGCAGAGGGAGTCAAGGGGGCCTAATGGCTACTCTGAAATTAATAGGGAACGCATTAGATTGTGTAACTGGCCCGCGGTATAGATGTCGACCGGAAGTGATTAAAATTGATCCGGCAATGAATCCGTGAACAGCACCTACGGCGCGAAACGGCTTTAATCGCGTTCCGCACGGCTCGCGGCTCATCGTTTCACCGGCAGAAAACCTTTCATCGTCATCGGGCCGCGTCCACCTGGCTAATGACTTTCGCTTCCGCGATTAATAATGGAGGTGTCACGCTCCCCTGCCCGCGTTTCATTCGTTTCACGACCCGTGGAATAGTCTATCAGATCGGCGGACCCGAACACTTTCTCTTCTAATTTTTTCTCTTGCCGAGAGTCGTTTTTTGACAAAAGGTGAAAACGTCTTTTCCGTTTTATGCACGCTTTGATTGACTCGAACTTTAATTGCCTTTTATTAATTCGACATGGCAGCGAATTATTAAGGCGCTATTGCCGTACATAAGATTCCGACAAGGTAACGGCACATTGTTGCTCGCATTCGATGACTGATGTAATGTATGGCTGCCGGTAAAGTTAGGAAAGCACAACGATCCCGGTTCCTCATCCGGATGATGTATCGACAGTGTATGATAGCGAATGCGATCTTAGCTAAATACGAACCCGGCAAAGAGCCCTTTAAACGTCTGAGAAAGTTTTGCAGCCAATGTAGAATGGTACAATTAAATAAATAGCAATTTAGGAAGTAGTAAACCATTAACCCTTAGACAGTGGTCATTTGCGATTAACTACAGTCACCGTAATTAGATCTTGTTTTTGTTTTTTGCAACACCTATATAATATATAATATAATAAAGAATATCAAAGTATAGATCTTTCTTAACCAGTCAGCTGTTCTTGATGAGTATACTTGTCACGAAGAAATGGCAACGTTTCGTGTTAAGACGAGTACACTCGTCGTATACAACTGACCGGTTAAAACTGACTAGCATAAAATTGAAATTTAGATGGACCGTTTGTAATCCTGGTCGAAAGGAGCCCGCTAGCCGGGTGTTAACAAAAGGTTGATTATCAGCCGGGGCAAGTTAATATTGCTCCACGACGCTCTCCGCATGACCTGTTTGAGCAGCTTTTAAGCCGCTAATAATTCTCGCGCTCCGCCGGTCGGCTTATATCGTTGAAAGCGCACCGAATCGGCCGCATCTGATTCCGCTGCACCCTGCAACCCCCCAAGGTAATTCCGAGCGGCGGTATGACGCAATGATTGTGCCATGCAGGCTAGCACGCTAGCACGCTAGCATGCAGGATTGCGCAAGACTCGCCGTTTCCATCTTTTCGCGTGGATACAGATGCAGCATTGCGAGACGGAGGATCGCACCCCGGAGGTCATCACTGCCGGATTCACTCTTCTACGTCCAACCAGGCACTCAGCCGTGCGTGGCTCTCTGCAGACGAGAACCGTTCTCGATCAGAGTTCCACGGGTTTTACCTGGTCGTAGTTTTCCTCGTCCTCGTCGCCGGCTTCTTAGAATTCCTCGCCGCTTTGTGAGCGCCGAGTATTTGGGACGAGCTAGGTGGCCGGAGGTAGATTTCTTGTTTAGATAACCGCGGGTCGTTTGCGTACTAATACGCGGACGGACGAGAGATTCGACGAACAGTGGATTTCCTACGGGAACGCGTACAGTTAAGATCGATCGGGCTCGAACACACGCTGCAGACTCGCTACAGTTTAATTTTATTAGCCCTCGCCTGCGATACCGTAGATCTCGCCTCGAGCGTTCTGATTTGGGAGCGCGAAGAACGTAGGTTCTGCACGTTCATCGGAGAATAGGCTCGTGAAAGTGCGCTCTTGACACGGTGCCCACGCATTCTTCGATTAGGCAGCGCTGTAGCTGTTACGTGACCTGACAAGGCTCGGTAATAACAGTGAACTGATGTCTAATCACACGTCTCGCAGACGCTCGTAAAGATAGCATGAAGAAGAGATAAAGAAATATGGACGATCGGAAAATTCGGTAATTAATATTAAAATAATTAACTTAATTACGATAACTGAGAAAAACTCTCAACTATAACGCTACAAAGTATTCAACGCTTCGTGCCATTTCGCATTCCACAAACAAGTGGCATACGTTCGCAAAACCGAAATAAAGGTGTATATAAAGGAAGTTCCACAATGAAAGGTTTTCTACTTTGACAGAAAAAGAATCGGAAAGTTAGCTGAATGCAGGACGACAGAAAGTCGTCTATACTGCGAGCGCATAAATCGTCCATCCTCTTTGAAACTCTGCCGATTCCTCACGCGTTTGAAGAAAATATCCGAGTTTTTCCGAAGCATAAAGAAAACTATTCGCGAATGTCCGTTAGCGAAACGTCTTGCAGCTTCCGGGTGAAAAAATCGTGAAGTTGGTTGAAAATACGGCGTTTTAGACTAGAATACCCGCTTAAGTTCTTGGCAAGTTTGATATATTCGTTGTCTAAGTAGGTTCTCGGAGCGTAATCCGAATTCAACGTAGCCTTCGCTCGGCCAAGTTTACTCGGGCGCTTTAGTCCCGAAGCAGCAGCAGCAGCAGCAAAAGCAGCAGCAGCAGCAGCAGCAGCCGAAGCCCAAGCTGAGTGTAAGCTACTTTCGCCTAATTTCAGTGGAACTAGGGGTCGGTGATTCGACGCGTCTCCCGATATCGATCGTCGCGTCGTATCGCATTGGATCACGTTGAACCGTATCGCGTCGCGTAGCCGACTGCATTCTCTGTGCATCGAGCGGCAAGAGGCGCGCGTAGCTCGCACGGAGAGGCCGGCGCACGTCGATTACCGGTCCCGTTGTTTAGTAATGCGTTTTTTGTTCGGCACGTGAACGCCGATAATGAACGGGCGAAGTGTCGTGCGGCTCTCTGGTCATTAGTCTTCGACGCTGGCTGCGACGCGGTGCAACGGCGCCGCTGCACGTCGGCGACTGGCTTCTTGTCGATCGGCAGATCCAGATAAGCTCTGACAGTTTAATCAAACATTATGTTTTCATTGGGAGCGCCCGCGGAGTCGGCCGGCCGGGCGAACACAGCGCACCTACGATTGCATGACCGTAATTTATCTTAAATGCCCGCTCGTGACGAGCTAACGCCCCGAGATAGCCGCACTCTCGCCATTTGTTACCATTATCCTTCGCTAGATGGACAGAAAAAGGACATCGTGCTGTCCTCTTTTTAACCGCGGGCCCTCCTCTTTCAGCCGGCGCAAACACGAAACGCAACTTCGTGTTCGATTAACATTAGAGTTGCCATCAAGTTGTCTCGCGTGTTTTACCGTGTTTTCAAACGCGATTTTTGTTTCACCGAATTAATCTCGATGGAACGTGAATATTTCAATACTCGATACTGTCGCGTTGCTCCGCTGCGAAGAAAAACGACGGGGAAATATATTAACGCGGTTCCGCTTTCAAAATGTTTCTGATGTTTTTCCGCGAAATTTGAGATGAGAATATTTTGTACAGAAATTATTTTACAATTCATTTATCAAACGTGTTTACCTTGGGCGTGCACATTGTGACGCGCGTTTGTAGGCAGCGGAATGCATATTTCCGCGCGTTTCCATGATGAATCGTTGATAATAAAATCACTGTCTCACGTTTTATAGGGAATTCAATTCGTTCGGCAATTTTTCAATGCGAACGCAAGTTTGCGGAATAGAGAAAAATGTCGGGCGGAACGAAAGCGCCGGGAATTTGGTTGGCAAGTTAATATAATTGAAAGAAATATCCGGAGAATTGGGTCCTTTTGGCCTCGAGTGGCCGAGTAGCTTTTTGCAGCTGGAAAACTGAAACGGGAGACTGGGCGAGATAATTGAGATCAGCCGGGTCGACGCCTTATTCGAATCGATAACCGCGCGGCGAAGGAGGATAAAAAAATTAATTTGGTAATCGACTTTCCGCGTCGGAATCGGCGGCGTGTCGAGGACGGGCGGCTACCGCACGATTGAATCGCAGCTGGAAAATTAAGCACCGAATCACGTTCCCGGTATTCCGCGGCAATATCGGATGTTGATCAATGATACGTACGAACAATTATTTTAGTAGCGAGACGGGCGAAAATTGCATCGGGCAACGAAATAAAATTTCAATGGGCAATCGAACGAACAGCGGCGCGCGGAACGAAAGAAATTGCCGCTAATAAACGCTCACCGATATTTGCCGGGCGCATTTTTCCGCGATTATTTTGCGCGATCGTGTGCCATCGTGTGCGATCGCTTCTCTACGCTCTATGGTCCATTTCAAAGAGAGAATATATAATGCTCGGCCATGTGTGATAGCGATCGGCCGTTCGCGTTTGCATAAACACGGATAATTAGTTTCCTTTGAAAACGATTTCCTCGACCCGGCCAACGCGCCGACGTCCTGCGAATTTCTTTTCTTTTTCCCAGTCTCTGTTTCTCTCTCTCTCTCCCTCTCTCCGTTTCTCCCTCTCTCTCTTTTTCACCGGACGGGCGTAAATTAACAAGGCTCGCGCTCGCGGAAACGCTCGAGTTTTTTCACGGCTACGTTTTCCTCGGGAAATCCGCCGCCTGTGAATGCTCGTCGACCGGCCGCAGCCTTCGTCGAAAGGCTCCGGATTTTTATTCCCTCCGAATGGAGAGTTAACCGGTGTGCTTTTCATTCATGGAGCCATCGCGCCGGAATGGAACGGGAAAACCGTAATAACCGCTGAATTTCATCGTGAAAAATTGACTGTCATTGTGCGGGACCGGTCATATAATTAGTCCGGCGCTGATTACTTTTCTCCGAAACAAAATCTCTGTCGCGTTATTTGCTCGTTAATGGACTGCCTCCGCTCTCCGCTCTCCGCACTCTGCTCTCCGTTCGAACAAGTGGAACTAGTGGAACAAGTCCGCCGTTGGTCAGACGCGCGAACGGATCCATCGTTCCGGCGTTTTAGATTGCTTCTTTTAATCCAATCTTCGCGGACATTTATTTATTCAGCGGATGCTGTTTCTTTCGGCTTTCTCATCAACCTAAACGAACCACATTAACGTTAATAACTGCGCCCTGTTTTTTCATGCGAATTCTATGCTCATAAAACATTTCGAGAATTTATTTTCTCGTATGAAATATTCCAGCGACATTAAAAAATAAGTGACATTTTGAAACTTTATATGTTTAACCGGACTGTTGCTCGAGTAAGAGCTACATTATTTACTTTCTGACATTTATAAAAGATTTAATCTGCCACGATTTTTATATAACTTGTAATATAACTACAATAAAAGCACGGGTAATATAATGAGATAATCATATTCAATCTATCATACATTTTTATATTAGCGAGACCTTAAAATTTTCTTATTTTTTAGAAATCGACAGCCGATATTTAGTTAGTATTTAATGCAGAGTCGTTTCTGGTTTAGCTGTTAAATATCGTCGTAACGTCATCGACGCAACGGCCATGTCTTGACACAGATTCGTCGGTTCCGCAGCAGCTCGGTTGCGGACTCGTGTCTCGCTAGATTATATTAGACAGACCACGGTGCAGCATATAGAATTTTATATGAAGGCAGACGCGCGGCCCGTGTTTCCTGGATCGTATTCCCACCTGTGTATTCGACTGTAACTCGTGGTATTCTTACCTCAAGTCTCGCGGAGATATCGTCGAAGTCGGTTACATGGAAACGAGGAAACACTGGTAATTTTGTTGCGAGTTCCGGAAGAAGAACGGTTTCCTTAACATGTTCGTTTTATGGCCTCCGTCTTTAAGGTTACGACGCTCCGCGTTACATTCAAGAAACTAATAGAATTTCTTTCTGTTTTATTCGCTGCACCGCGCGGAGCATATGAATGCCGCGTTTAATAAAATATCGTAGTCGCGGCTAGCTTCCTCCTTTTCCTCCGTTCTTGACCTGACGTGAAATAATTTATGTATTTCGTTTCTATCTTCAGGTGGAATCGTTGAATGAAACTAATAAAAATGAGATTTTCTAATGATTGCAATGTTAAAATTGGCAGAAATCGAATCGTCTGACAGTTCCAGTGCCAAAATTAACAAAAACGAGCTCCGCTTATAGTTTCCCTTCAGAAATTAATGAAAAGAAAGTTTCCTTTATTAATTATACACTTAAAATTAATAAAATAAAATCCTCCGATGATTTCGGTACGAAGATTGACATAAATTAAATCGTCCGACCGCTGTAGCGTTAAAATGTCCCTGAAATCGATGAAAATAAAATCCTCTCATGGTTGTAACGTTCAAATTGATGAAAATGGAATGCTCCGCTGGTTCCACCACTTTTCCAGCGTGAATAAACATTCCCCGCAACTAGTTGCTGCATGATAGCACCGGGACCGTTTGTTCCGTCAGATTGTCGAACGAGACCAGCGTCACGAGGTTGCTCGACATCAGAACTCGCATGACGTTGGCCGCCGATGACAGCCGGTCTCGTCCGGAATGAGAAACCGAGCGGCTTTGACGCCGGCTGAACCTTTTGATGCCGCGATTGGATTGCAGCTGCTCGCGTGTTTCTCCCGCGCGAGGACCGGCGAAGCGGATTTCGCGTGGAATTGCGCCCGCCGGGGCCGATTCGAAGGTCGCGCGTGTCGCTTCGATTAACGTTTCCGATCCGGCTTGATCCAATCCCATTCGATTCGATGGGGAGCGGGTAGCCGGGTAAAACGCGGTTCACCGGGTTTCACGCACGGCGCAGAATGAAAATTTTACCGAGGTCGTTAGAAACGGTGTAACGAAAGCGGACGCATTGCCGCCGAACTGAGCTCTCGCTGCCCTCTCGGAGCCGCTCGACGCGCATTCCGCGGAAGAAGCTTTTTGCCGGCGCGGCGCGGCGTGTAAAACAGTTTCCCCGCCGTGAAAAATTCGAGCATCGTGGCCGGCCATTTCCGAGCGGCGATAAATAAGCGAACCTGGAGGCCCCCGACCCTCGTTCTCCCCGGCCGGCCGTGAAAAACAGTAGTCCCCGTGATAATTAAACTGCTGTTTTGCGCGCGGAGCTAATTAGGGACGCGATACAAATGGAAACGAACAAAAAGCGGCGCCGCCCGCGCCTTTGAGAACCTCCGATTGTAATGCCGGATGGCTGTTTGGTTCCCCGGCGTTATTCTTCGCTTCGTTTTTTCCGCCTTCTATCTTCGTTCTGTCGCGAGAACAAATTTCTCCTCGCTTGACCGAAGAGCATCGCTATCGGCGCAGCTTTCCGCGCGATAAACACCAACGCTGGCTATTCATCGGCTCAACTGGCATTGTAAGTTCTCCAGGACGCATGAAATTTCGCGCCACGTCCTCCGAAACAGACACAGACACGTCGGCACGCTCGCGTTGCTCGGAATAGGGCTGAAACGCGCGCGGTTTCTGCGCCTGCATCGCATTACGCTGCGAATTGGCCGACGAGCGCGATTGAAATTCGACGGAGTACCACTTCACGGAACGAGCTCGCGATTAAGTAACAATTCCAGGCTGTTGCTCGGCTCCGCTATTGCCTGCTCTCTGTCCCTCTCTTTCTTTCTCTCTCTCACTCTCTCTCTCTCTCTCTCTCTCTCTCTCGTACCCTCTCCCTTTTCGTTCTCTCGTTCCTCTCTTTCTTTCACCGGTTGCTGCGACTGCATCGCGGCAAGCGTGCTACTGCTACTCGCATAGACGAGAGGATAAAAGAGTGGGTACTAGATGACTCTTTCACCGCGTTATGCGTTTAACTGGCCTGCATTGTAGCGGTTTCGCGTTAGCGAAAAGTGGCGTTCTTAACCGGTGTAAGTGGATCAAACACTTATTGTTAATTAGACCCGCGATACCTGCCGGCGACTGCTGGCCACCAGTAACCAGAAATCCCTTTATCCCACAGCACTATCCAGCCTTTATTTCTGCAAAAGAAGTGTCGAGCGAACATAATCGAGCAGGACGATTGGAGAATGCAGGTAATCTGTTGTCTTTATTTCAAAGGGTTTGCCTCGTTATTGCTGTCACCTTAATTGCAGTCTATTTGAATGTATGCACAGCTGAGAGATACAAGATATTACCTTCGAATGTCATCCAAAATCTGTGGTAAAGAGACCAAGTAGAACAGGCGAGTATTGGTCGGACACGGAAATTTATTCATAAAATGTCGTCCAATTTATTTTCCCAATTTCGACGCATAATTTCCAATTGCCAAATTAGCAACGTACATAACAAAGTATAGACAATAAACAAACGAAAATGCGCATTGATTTTCGAATAGGTTTACCGTAACTATGTTTCAGGCCTGTGATGAGTTCCGCCCCTTTTAATTAAAACATTCATGACCTGCCGAACGAACGATGACGATAGAAACATCTTTTAATAGATTAATTACATTGAAACGCGCAGGGGTCGCAAGGAATTAAAATACGCGGAGGATGACTCGGGAGAAGAAAGTTCGTTCCATGTATATATGTGCCAGGAATAAATGAATATGTGTACTTTTCAGCGACAACGTTTCCGAGAATTGCATATGAAGCGTTACACTGAAGAAGGCAGGAAAGAGTGAAAAATTGTTTGACTGCCGAGAGAATGGCACCAGTAAAAGCTGAGCGAGGTGGCCGAAAGTCAGAGGTCGCTGGGCAAAGAACGAACATACAGCACGGAGTACTGGAATCCTCCGTGTGCCGAGGATCGAGTTATTCACGGTTCCCGTAACAGCTTTCAAAATTGCCTTTCAACTTCAACCGATGTGTTAATTGAAACCGACATTGCTGAATTCGTTGCTTAACCTCAATACAACCGAACCTGATGTCGGTAAAATTGGAGGCCCGATAAAATTTTGCGGGAAACATAGCTCCAGTCTGTCAGATCTCCTTAATAAAAATAGGAATTCACACACGTGACCGCGGTCTGCTAATAGCAGCTATTAAGAGCTTCGAATTAACACATTGACTGTCGAATAGAAATCTTAAAATACGGCGCGGAGCATAATCCGCTTGATTAACGGAAACTGTAAAGCGATATTTAGCTTTGCGACAGTGTCTTTACTCTGTCACAGTAATTTCGCTATTTTAAGAACTGGTATGTTGAGAAAATTTCTGTCGTTCGTGCAAAGATTTTTCACACTAAAAATAAAGTAAAGGATTTTCCGACAAGAGTGATAGAATTTTTAACTGAAATAGCTCATGCTTTTATTTAGGAGTATATTCGATGGTAGTAAATATGTTGTTTAACCTGTTAGCTTCTGTTGACGAGTATATTCGTCATAACATAAAATCTTGCGATTTCTTCAGGAGGAGTATACTCGTCAAAAACAGCTAACGGGTTAAAACAGATATACTTTGACATACTTCCGTACGTTATACATTTTGATTTGGCTCGTGGTTAATCTGACTAAGCTGATAAACTAATTCGAAGGACCACCTCCAAGATGGAGGAACAAATGCAACATAGTTTTCAAACAACGATACTATATTTACAATAACAAGTAATAATGGTTCCAGAGTTCAAGAATCTCCCGTGAGACTCTATTTGCAATTCTAGTAAATGTTAGTAAAAATCTATAAAGGTCGGCCATGTGCCTTGGTACACATGGACACTTGTCACCCACCCTTCCGCTTTCCGAAAGAGTCTCAAGCACATGGTCCCCCGCCATAAACCACGGCTAAGCAATCCGCAACACATTTTATAAAAGTGTCGCATTTAAAGAAAATATAAAGATAATCAAACACATACGGTACAATTACAGTAACTTACACACTTTTCAAAGAGATCGCAACCATTCAGTTATTGAAATTCAGCAACCGTATATCTTTCTACGATAACTTTCCAAGTACTACCGAATGCAAAGTTCACACGACTCGAGCGAGTTCTATTTGAAGACTTGTCGCTCTAATTGGAAATCCGTCACAACCGTTGACAGATCCAGTTCATTCGAGTAGCTGTTAAATACCATCGGAGAGCATAGCTTCCGCTTTCTAATTCCGAGAGGACGAGTCCTAGGACACGAGTGCTGGCTGGTAGACGGGCGGTTCGCGACGTAAACGGTCGGACGTCGATTATTACACACGGGATTCGCGGTTGTTCGTTCAAGTTTGACGGAAGTTTGTATCGCCATGTTGGAAGGTTCGCGGCTGGGCGGTGGTACGGCCGCGAAGGGCTCGTGGAAGCGAAGGGCCGCGTTGGGATGTGTGCTTCCCTCGGTACGAGAGAGGCGACAGAGTTTCCGCGTTGCCATGAACGTCCTCGACGAGAGACAAGCTCGCCTAACCCCGGCAGCCGCGTCACACAGTAGACTCCGGTTTACCTGAGCGCATAACATTATTCCTCTGTTTCGCAGCGGAGCTTCGTGGCCGGGAAGGGTCGACCGCTAACCAACCCTGTGTTTAATTTATCTAAGTATGCGAAGTTCGGTCGCGGTATCGAGAATATTTCGAGGGAGAGCTCCGAGGACGAACGGGTGGCGGACGGGTGGCGAACGGGGTGGCGAAACGGGAGCGAACTTTATGGAGGGCCATTCGCGCGACGACTGCCGAGCCGGGAACATCGAGAGACTCGTCGTTTCGCGAGACCGTTTACGAATACGGAACTCCAATTTCCGTAACATGCTTTTCCACGTCGCGTACCATTGATTTATCGTCTCCAGTTGTCCCCATCCGTTTTCCATAATCCTCTCCGGAGGGACCCGACCGATATCGTCGCAGCCAAAAGCTCGATCCGGCGGCATCCGCTCCGTTTCGTTTCACTCCTCTCGAGTAGCTACGATCTCGAAATCTTAACCGTTCGAACACTCGGCCGGCAATATAATCTGAAAATTCATGGCGTTTGAGGCATCTGAGCGAAGCGGACGACCGTGGCCATTGATTGAATCGCTAGTTTATCGGTGGAAACTGTTCAAAGGGCTCGAGTAACTCCGCACGCGATTCGAGCTCCGACTGCGACCGGCCCCGGCAGCAATGTAATTATTGCGACCGCGAGTTTGTCGATCTGATTAAGGGCGATGTGTAGATCCGCGATAATTAATTGTGGTTTTATTTTACTGTAACAGTGTCTACAAATTGGCGGTTCTATAATTGGACAACAGAGATTATAGCTCGACCTTGCGAATCAGATTAATCCATCCACTCCCTGCGTTTTCCAGTAAAAATAGAGAGTCATTAGTTATGGAACGATAATGCTAATGAACATGTTCCATCTGATCGATATTGCAAAAAGCGACGTCTAGATATCGGTAAACCGAAATATACCGCTTTATTAGTAAAAACTATCACTGACCTGACAGTTTGTACTTTCTGTGCTTCTCGAATTCGTTGGAGTAATAGTTTATAGAACACTTCCACTGCCATCTTATTTATGTTACACTGATGGATTTGTTCATTTTATCCTCACACCGTTCTGGATATTGAGCATTTGATTCAACTTATTCGTTTGTAAGAGAAAAAAACACTTTGACTTAAAATACGGAGAGATTAGTAAGTGTGCACAATTTCCTACAAACAACGTTTAAGAAATTGAAGATGCAAGAAAAAATTTATGGACACACAGATGTTATTTGCTGTCATTATTTGCTTCATTTCAAGTGAGAAAGTATGCAGAAACTCTCATAAATAAAAACTCATAAAATATTCGTTATACGCAAAAATGTTTCAAGTAGAAGTTTCATTATAGGGGACAATATACTACTGAAATTAGTTTTCCGTGATTTTGTTCTTTTATCAGAACATGAACATCTTCAATTGTTTGTATGGAATCGTTTATATTACTTTTGGAATTCGAATAAAACTTTAAACAATCAATTATATATATAAATTCTACATAAAAAATATATAAATTAGGGTCTAAAATAAATAACAATCACGTTGATTAACGGTCTTTTCTAATACAACATAATTTATTTTTGTTAATATCTCAATAACTATTTCCTGTAGACGCTATTTGGTATAATACTTTTTTATGTACAATTCGTCGCTTTATCTGAATTCCGGAAGAAATATGAACGTAAAACTAATCACAGAATTATATGTCCGCTTGCAAACCATGCAACTTCTATCTGAAACATTCTGTCTTACAACGAATATTTGATGAGTCATTTTCCATTTAGTGTTTCATGGACAAATAGAATACCTATAATAAGACGCGCGTGTTCGATAAGTTTGCGCCAGAGCTGCCATTCGATTTTCTCGAATTTTCGTAGCTTTGGTGATCAACGCACAAAAGACAGTGGTGGAGGATCATCCGGTTCTCTTTTCGAACAATTGGCTCAGCCTGGCAGCCGTGTGCAACTCGTCGCTGAGTCTGGCAAGTAGTATGGTCGACGTATACTCAGACAGAGTGCGCCGTTCCACTCCACCGAGGCCGGTGGTTGTTTATCCAGCTTGTCGTCGCGAGACGCCGAGAGACGCCGCGACGCCGCCCCGGTGCCCGCGGAATCGCGCGACAGTCACGGAGTTTCCACCGGGGTGCGTCTTCTTCTCCGCGAGACAATGCGAGCAACCACCCCCGCAGAGAGTTTATTCGTTACCGGGTTCGCGGAATGTTTTACGGGACGCTCGTCGGTTATCGCGCTGTATTCCGCACCCGTCAGCGAATATTCCTCTCCGACACGCGATTTCTTTCGCGACATTCTGCGGAAACTTCCGGCGTGAATCGTGTCCCGCCCCTCGTTCTACCACTGTCTTCTTATCTTTCGCAAACTTCGAAAAAATGACGCCCTGTTGGACTCGAAAGCGTCCCTGTACATTATCGTACTCGTTGCCTTTCATCGTAGTTTCTCGACGGAAGGGACAACCTTAATGACCTTTTATTTGTTTCACAGGTTCCGGTGTATCTAGGCTAGTCCAGAATAGACGACACCGTATTCGCAAGGAGAAGCGAGTGCGAGACATGAATTTTTTTAATGAATCATGTCAAGCTAGAATAATTGAGCCGCTGAAAGCAGAAATGATGTAAGTCGAGAAAGTTAATTTGTAGATAATGGAGGAACAGCATAAAAAGATGTTGCCGCTCTTTTAAGTAAACCGCTTCCAAGCTTTAACTTGCAATAATAAAGAAAAGTCAAATAAAGTATTGCACTGAATACCATTTAATAATATTAAACGAATTAGACTATGAAATAAAAATGACCCCAGAAATTTCTGTTCAACTTAAATCGATGCGAAACAGCTGCGACGCGCGCAAAGATCCGCAGTCAAATAATAATGTACAGGGTGTCCCTGCAACCGAGGTAGAATTAGGACAAGCACGATTACTTGCAATCAGACTGCGGAAGTTTATGCAAATTCGCCGTTCCGTAGACGAGCAGGAAGCACCTGGAATTAAATAAAAGTCTATTTTCCTCGTGAATAATTTGAGGGTGTCCAAAACAAAATGGTATAACTCGGAGGTGCTCGTTCGCAATGAATGCATAAAGTTGCGCAACCTACTTACAAATGTCGCGGCATTGCATCAAAGAAAGATGACCGTAACAGAGTTACCGTGGAGAAACAGTGCGAGGTTCGAGCGCGGAGCTTAATTATCGTTCCCCCGACGTTTTTATCGCGCAATAATCGAACTCGAACAATACTGCGTAAGAATGAGTGGGCGCAGTTTGAGAGCCTGACCGAAGGGTTACGCGAAGGGCGGTGCTGCGCACTCGGAGTTAAGCTCTTTCGTTTATCAGGACCCTTTAAGCAATCGTATCCGGGAAAGTTCGCGAGGCTGCTGTCGTAAACCGGGTCGTAAGAAAATCCTAGCGTATCCGGGAACAATGTTGCTCTTTCTGAAAACCTTCAAAAAGACTCGTAGAGATATAAAAAAGGGCAGGGGAGAAGCGGGAAAAGGAAAATGTGAGGAAGAAGAAGAAGAAGAAGAAGAAGCGGAAGAATAAGGAAAAAGTCTTAGAGAGATCGTAAGTCAGGGGGCGGGAAGTTCACGACGGAACGATCTCCGGTTCCCGTAATCCGACGCGAACCGTACACTCGACTGGCTCGCTTTTAATTAATTCCGTAAGAATGGCGGAAGGAGCACTGTATCCACGATACCAGCCGCCCCCAGCCAGCCCCATACAGCCCTGTTCCACCCTCCGGCCGCCGCCGCTCCGTCAAGAAACAATGCTCCGAAAGACAACACGCCGAGCAGAGAGAGCATATCGCTCTCGGCGTTAGCATCCGCGAGACTCAACGACGCAGCGAAGTAGGGCTTACCTTCCGCTCGTAATAGCTGCTATTTCGTCATTCCTCCGTCGGCCCTTCGCCCCCGCCTCTCCTAATTGTCCCTGTTTCGCGTCTCTTCACCTTCGAGAGCGTTAAACGGGGGAGTCGAGTGTTCCTTTGCTTTTCCCCTTCGTCTTCCTTCCTTCCTTCCTTCCTTCCTCCCTCTTCTCTCTCTCCCTCCCTCTCTCTCCCTCTTTCTCTCCCTCTGTCCTTCTCTCCATCTTCTCGCCTCTACCGTCGTCATCCGACCGATCGGTGCTTAATCGACATCGTCGACTGCTAATCACGACCCTTGTCATTCAGTCGTTAACTCGATCGCAAGACCGACGCGTCGCGTCGCATCAGAAAAACCTTGGCGAGTCGTCGCCGACTTCTTGGCGTGTTTGTTTCCGAGCGGAACCGACGCTGAAAAGACTGAAAGCATGGCCACCACGATTCTCCGGATCGCGGAACGACCCTTTGTCCGAGGCTGAAAGCCGACTCTCCCCTCGCTGATTCCTCGAGTCGGACCTCGGTTTTCGCAATTTCCACGTGCTTTCTGTTTACGCGTGCTCTCCCACGCGACGGCACAAACGAACCGTCCCACGCCCTCCGTGCCGGCGCAGGTGTTTGACCGCTCGAGGATTTCTTTCGCGGAACTTAAGCACGAAACCTCGTCACGCTCGGTGACATCAGAGGAACGGAACCGCGAAGAGAGGACAGAAATGATGGCTTTACTTTTCCATCGTGTACCAAATGTGCGAGCTCTTTATCTGATCACACATTCTGAGGACACAGACCTCTTTGAAAGAGCCAATTTTCTATTAGCCATGGCGCTACCAGAATTTTACTGCACGTCGCAAAACCTGATGTATACGTTAGCACTTGCTACCATGTTTGATGCAGCTTCGTTTACTTAATCAATTTTCGGCGAGTATATTCGTCGCGCATGCAAAATTTCTCTTTAAATTGCACTTCTAGTGAAAATTAAAGCATATAAGTTTTAAGATATTTGGAAACTTTGGACGTGAAGGCCAAATGAAACAAATTAAAAAAATATAAATTATTATGATGAAAGATAAGTGTTCGAGTTAGGTTGTATACTCGTTATCGCTTGCTTTCTGGAACACATCTTAGATACACACTTCTCAAAGAAGTCGCAACAGCTAATTGGTTGAATCTTTAGGACCTAGGCCACGATTTCTTCGATTTTGTTCGCCATGGAAGCGGCTACGAATGTCTATAGATCAAACTCGTTATCCTTGAGTCCTCTGGAATATTTTCAATATGTTCATCATCCAGGAATCGCGACAGATTCATCTGACAACAACCTAGCGCATCGATTAGCTGCGCTATCGTGGGAACCGTCTTCAACGGCGCTTCCGAAGTTCATTGCACGTAGCTCCTGGGCCAGCTACCATAATTCCATTGATCTCAGTCGGTGGCAGAACACGGGTCTGCGAGTCGGCTCCTTCGCGGGTTAAACGACGCGGAACGCGCGTTATTGTATCAAGTTACACCTCCGCGGCAGTAAAGCGCGTGCCGTTGCAGTCGCAACGGCAATTGTTAGAACATAGTGCGGCGGGTAGAGCAGCTGGGAGTGGGGCGCACGAGCAGCATTCGAGCCATAGTAAAAGTTTGTGGTAAATGTTATTGTAGTCTAGCGAGAGGCGGTACGCTCTTTCGTGGAACTCTAGGCTTATAAACGTTACCACAATCTGTTACCACGATCGAGCGCTAACCATGGCAGCGGCCAAAGTCATGGTCGCATCTAGACGCGGCCCAAGGACTCGCTCTCCGGCCAATAAAAGCTTGCTGGGGGAGACTGCTGGCAGACGAGACGGTTTATTCGTTAAATTCCCGAACACGTAATCGATCCGCGTGTTGCATCTCGTTACCGAAGCGATAGAACTTTCTCGACAAATTTCGGAATTAGGTGTCTACACATTTAATGGCTGCATACTAAGTAACAGACTCGAACATTTTATTGCTAATTGGCTCCGTTTGTGCATTATCGGTTGATCAATTATTTTTGGTATTTTATTATTCATCAGTGTTGATTGATGTTAAATCTTAATTAGTATACTGACGTCACGATTGTTTCCAACGTTCTACTCGAATTTCTATTTTATTTCCTCGCGGAACATATTTCGTTTTAAAGTTGCTGAAGTTGCAAAGATTTTTTCATAGAAAATAATTAAGTAAAGTCAATCTATGCATATATTATAATGATAAGTAGCGAGATATAATATTTATAATAATAAATATTATTATAAATATTATAATAATAAATAAATTATAATATTTATTATAATAATAAATAAATTATAGTATTTATTATAATAATATATAAATTATAATATTTATTATAATAATAAATACAGTCTTATCGTTCGTATGAGTAACACACGTTTAGGGCACGCTAGGTATAGCGTTCATACAGCGTTAATATAAATTTACAGTGTTTATTTGGATTCCATCGTGAGACCACTATACCTGAAATTTTTGAGAAATTATTACACCAGTTGAGGGTTGAATTGGTAAACACTAGCAAAAGTTGAATACATTTTGTAGTTTCATACTTTAAAGCCCCGACATCAACGTTTAATTAACAGGTTTACGAAGCCCGTCAAAATGACGGATCACTAATTTTTTCGTTTAACTTTTACGACTATTCAAATTACAAGCATACAAATATTCTACATATTTCAGTAAAAATTCGTTAAAAATCAGAATAAATGACTTATTGTTACTTTTATAAACTAACATGAAGCAGCTGTTCTTAGTGCTCTGTAAATCTAGTGTTAACACGACGTGATCGCTGAGACATGTGCTTGTTTCGAAATAGCGAGTCACGATTGACTCGAGCACACAAGATCTTGGAAGAAACGCGATCGTGGAAATCTCGAGGAGAATTAACGTAGATTGAACGCGACTGCTAGTGGCTTTTGGGACCGACGAGTTGTTTGCGGCCGATCAGAGAGGTTCAGACGATCGACGGTCAGATCACGCCGGAAAGCGAAGAACGGTGTGGGGGAGGGGGGTGGTTTCGGCGAGCAGGATCGCGCCGGTCCACCGTTCCGGGATTTACGAGCCGCTCGAATACACGCGTGTGTACCAAAACGGATAGCTGACCCACCATCAGCAGTTCAGAGCTATATGAAACCCTGACGTGGCTGGCAGGGTTGTAATTGTCGCCCTTTGTCCGTCACACGAGCCCGTGGCCCGACGGTGGCGGCGAACCGCAAGCTTTCCAGGCCGTGCCGGAACCGCCGAACTATGCCGGCATTATCGCATCAGCTGCTTAATCCCTGGTTTATCGTCCGCGATTACAGGCCCATAAATCGGGGCCGCCGTATCGTTTCCGTCCGCGTAAACATCGTTATTCTTGCCGGCTTCGAGACGGCCGCTGACAACTTCTTTCCTCGCGGCTTTGTTTCCTCCCTGGCGCGGCGCGACGCGTCTCGACGCCGCTCGACGCCGCTCGACGCCGCTCGACGCGACCGCTTTCGAGTATTCCGCCGTTTAAGCGGTTCTTTGTGGCCGAGGGCTCGAGTGTCGGTGCCGGTGAAGAGCGGTTTCCTGCTGCGCTCGGTATTTTCGAGCGAATCGAGAGGAATTTCCTCTTGCTCGGCCAACGCCGGCAATTCCTTCGAACCCCGGCTATCTCGTATCGCGGTCGAAATTGCACCGGCGGTGAGTTACGTGTTCGTAACAGGTTACGAAGAACGAGTTTCGCCGAGGCCAAACGGGGAAACTCTCCCTTCCTTCCTCTCTCTGTCTCTCTCTCTCTCTCTCCCTATCGCCTCCCACTCCTTTTCGTCTGCCCTTTTTCCCTTCGTTTAACTGTTTCCCTTCGGTGCACTTCTCGACTGGCATAAATACACCCAGGCGAAAAGCGTCTACCAAATGTTGCAGGTATTATGAAAACCCATAAACTAGACTTCACCCGGCGGACGTATCTACGGGGCCTCATTCCTCCGTGGACCGATCGATAAGTCCCGGTACAAAGACAATTCTCAACGTTGAATACGTAGCGAGCATCTTTGCTTTGAGACGCCTTACCTGGAGACAGTTTACGTAGTTCTGACCCTTTGACGCTGGGTCGTCGTCGGGTGTCAGCCATGCTCACGTGTCTCCGAAACGCGCTGTCAAAGGGCCAAGGCGAGATCTCTGATATTCGAGGCGCAACTGCTCGGTGGAATGGCGAGTTTTGCGTCATTTTATTAAATACGAGCTTCTGAATTAGCTAACTTCTGCTGGATTATTATGCCCGATTAACCCTTTGCCTTCGTAAGGCGATTATAAGGCGCCGTTAACGCTAGAACAACCAAGGGACACAAAATGACTAGTTTGGCTTTTCTTATCACTCATTTTCAGTACATTTTGTATATTAAAATTTCGTATGACTTTTTCTGAAACATGTAAATGATTAATTACGGAAAGCAGTTTTTTCTTGTCCTTTTGTTGTAAAATGTTACGTAATATATCTACGTATACCGAGACGAGTCATGTTAACCCGTTTTTTCAAGTAGGTACATTTGTCATTTCACAAGTTTCTCGTATTATTTTCGCATAGTTCAGATACATTTTTTAGAAAACTAAGTATATTTCCGTACATATACACTGTACAAAAATTGCCGTAAGGTATATGTTCTCTCACTTTTTTATATTGTTACTTGCCCGTAACAATAACTTCGCTTGTTTATAAAAGCATATCACGCTTGTATATATGGTTATTCTTTTGTTTTCGATGCGCTTGCATCGCAGAAAATATTTCGCATTTAGTCATTTCGACCTCACCGGTAGAATTACATAGGTATACGCCAATCGTTGGCAGCGCTAAAGCTAGAAATAGTTATATCACGTTTCAAAATAACTGTAACATCATCAAATTCCTTTATATTTACGAAAAAAGTGTTAAAACTGTAACAGTTGCGCGAGTCGGAAAATTCAATTTCATAGGTATAAAGTGCGCTAAGTTATACAAAATGGAGAATCTATTTATTTTGGTTTTCGTGCTGAAATATCTCCGACCGCGAACTGTTAAGAATCGGCAGATAAAATAATACAGGCTCCTAAATTCTTGTTTACGATCGCAGAAAATCCCCCCTTCACTTACCGGCGATATTTATTCGCGCAGCGAGCGGAATCGGTATCGCTCAAGCGACTTCGTGGGGAAAAAACAGTCCGAGCAAAAAGAACGGCGAACCGGAGAACAACGCGGTGGCCCAGTTATCGCAACTGCCTGCACGGAAACTGCGAAGTAGCGTTCCGCGAGGTGTGAAGTTATTTTTTTCACGCACCGGGATCGACAATTTCGCGACGCGCGACGGCTTCACGCACGATCGACGTTATGACAACACCAGGCGGGTAACTCGAACGTGCTCGTGTATATCGACCCCTTTGCTCCGCTTCAAGCCGATTCCATTCGCAGGTGTTCGCCGGTCGGCCGGTCGGTCGGTCGGTCGATCGATCGATTGCCGGAAATCCAGTCGGCCGGCCGGAACAAAACGCGTCCGTAGCTCTTTTTGTTTTGAAACCACCCCCGCCGTTCTCTGTGTCGTCGATCGACGGCCACCGGTAACGAAGCTACCGGGGCCGGACCCACCGAATCCCAGAATTCCGGCGTCCCCTTTGAAACCGAAATACCGATACGCCCTGACGCACCCCCGAAACTATTTTTCGAACGTTTTTGCGCTACACTGTGTTACCATCGAAATTATTCGTTTGCTGCACGGATTACAACGTCTTGCACCGTATTCAATAGCGCCGCTCGTGCCCGAACGGTTCCCACGATTTTGTTCAAAGCACGTTATTCCAAAAAGTTAGGAATTTAGTTCATTTAGTATACAAAATTTCGTTGTTTCCCAGAAGCGTTCAATATAAATTGACACTAGAATTTTTAACAGTCTTCACGTATAACGAAGAAGTAATCTGTTCTATAAATCATTTTATTTATACTAAACAACGTGAATAAACAACGTTAAAACTTCTCTCACCTTATCTTAGATTTTCGTTCTTAAAAATGGAATTTACGAAATTAATTATTTATTGCTATATCTTATTCATTTCTTATCATTGTGTAAATCTAATATCGAAGGGTTAACAACAATTAAATTGTATTTATCAAGACATTATACAATTTCTATGACAAAGTTTAACCAAATTAACAAATACATTCAGGTAACTGCCCGTAAAGACGCCTTTACAATCTGCATAATTATAAAATAAGGACTCCAAAGTCTGTCATTTTGACGTTTTCGGTAATTTTAGTGTTAAATAAAATTCGATGTTGTTATTAATTTATAACAGACTTGTTGCTGGCACTATTTGCTAATGAAACAATAATAATTTCCGTCAATAATTTCAAGTAAGGCATTAAACCAAGTAAATTGTTCCAAATAATTATGCAATTAAAACAAAGTATGTCGGTTATGTAATTAATCGGTCTGTATAACTAGTCTGTGTAACATCTAACGAAAATTCAAATTATTTAGTTCAGTTTGTAAACAGTAATCGCGTTTTAACAGATGTACGAAGTACGAACACATTAGTCTGTCACTGTGCACATCAACGCAGATACATTTTGAATGAAGATGACTTACTGGTCTCCGGAATTCTCGTATCGTGAGCGACTAGAAGCTGGGCCGCGAGGGAGGCCCTGTGTCCGGAAGTACTCTCGGCCACGCACTCGTATGTACCACTGTCCTCTGTCTTCGCGGAGGATATCACCACTTTCGATCTCCGTCTGCAAACAGATGATACACTTCCGTTAAAATCGCTATTGAACGAACACCGCGACGCAATGGTATTAGTTCGGGGAAAGAGCCCGCTCGTAGATCGGGTGTCCTACAACGGATTAGCTCGTTCATTATCTTTTCCGTGAAGTACACGGACACCCAAGGACGGTCTCCGTCCCGTGTTCCATCGTCTACTCTCCGGAGATGATTCCGCAAAGTTCGGAGCAAACAGGAAGTTTTGCCACGCTCGCCGAGGAAAAGAGAGAGAGAGAGAGAGAGAGAGAGAGAGAGAGAGAGAGAGAGAGAGATTCCGAATACTCATACCATCGTCGTCGAGCCACCGCGAGCGGGTTTAGAGCAGCCTGAAATTTCTGGACTTCCATCCGAGGGAAACTCGTTTTTCCGTATGAAGAAGCCGAAACTTCCTGCCAGCAGCCCCCGTCGAACTTGGCTCCGAGACGCGCTGGCAAATTTAATAACTTTTCGAACGTCGCGGATTACTCGCGGTCGGAATTCGGATCTAGCGCAAGTATCGATGCCGATCGCAGCGACCCGCCGCCTACCTGCCTTCCAGCCTGCCGCAGGCTCATCCTGTACCCTGTTTGAATCGGATATCGGTCGGAGAGTCGTCTACAGAAAATTCTTGCGAGCTCCGCAATGTCCTAGCTGATTGCAGTGACGCGACGCAATTTATTTAGCTTTGACCGGACCTTTCGTTCGACTTTTTGTTACAAACGAAAGGGTTCTAATCGCTGCAACTGTGAGGACAATGCTACGGCAAGGGGTTAACAGGACAGAACCTTGATAGTTCTTACGTTCCAACGATTCCACGGCGAATTTGTTAAGATTATATACGTCTAACATCTTCGTTTTTAACGCAGAAAGTGTTCAAGTTATTCCGTTATAGCGTGTTCTCCTAACATTCCAGCTGTTCCTGATCAAGGGCTGTCAGTTAACGTCACCGGCAGCGAAAAAATAACATTTATGATTTACTTTTAATCGTAAATCTGAAATCCATCAAGCGAACGGGTCTCATAAATCAGGCGTCAAGCCCCGGACGACTGATTTATGCGGACAAAATGGGGCCATCTCGTTCGCAATAAATAAATAATACACAGATTCGATCGGTGTACGAGGAAAAACAAGTGTCCGACCAGCTGTGCCCGCTCGTTAATTCGACCATGCTCCGCTGAATGATATCCTCATGAAAAGCAGAAAATGGTAAAGACCCGGCAACTTCTACGATGGATCATCGGCGGAGGATTAAGCAGGCGGAAGCAAGTGAAAGATGGAAGCGAAAATGGAGGGGAATTATCATCGAATTTCCCAAGAAACTTTATCGTAACGAGGAAGCCAGTTACCTGCACTGTCCAACAGTTCAGAAGCAGAAGTCGTGCTTTCGGATTCCTCGACATCGACGACCGGTTCAAGTATTTTCGAGCGACGGTTTCAACGGCGAGAGAAAGAGAGAGAATCGGAAGCGAGACGGCCGGGTGTTACGATTAAAAGCCAGTCTGCTTTTATTGTGCGTCAACGTTGGACGATAAAAGAAAAGGAACGCGAGGCTCATTTAGGATCATCTGGATCAGAGGTCGAGTGCGTTTCTTCGTCGCGTCCCTTCCCGCCGGGAATAATGGAATACTGCTCTCGTTATCGAGGAAAGAGGGTCGGAGTTCGATCTGTGGGAAGTGGCGGGTAAACATCGCCGTCAAAGAGCCCCGTAAAATCGCGCTTTGAACGCGATTCGTTCCGCAGTGTTGCGCGTTGCTCGCGAACCGTCGCTTTTCGATTAAAAAGCGGCGTCAACCGGAGTCAGACGCTGACACTTGTTATGCGCGACGGAAATTTAGAAGGCTCGCAATTGCCCGGAAAATTACTCTGTTGCAATTACTAAAGCTACAAGGTACTTCCGTGGGAGACTGTCCAATGAATTCAGTCGACCGTTTATGGTAGAATATTCTAACGCGTGACGTGACGGTTGATCAAAGAATAATGAAGAAAGAGCTGTAACAGGTAAACTGCGGTTGTTGATGAAAATAAAAAGCTTGTTCACCGGTTGCAACGAACAGGAACTGTTTAAACATTTATTCCAGTCTTGAATAATTGTAATAAGTCATAAGCGGTGCAATCGTATTGTTTAACTTTCCCAATAATGCCACTGCATGCATAAAATCCACAGTTTAATAATATCCAACCATGCGAAAATGAACTTCTCGTCTCTTCACTGGAAACTACTGCAAGGTCTCACGATTTTCTCTGGCGAGTGGAATTACGGGTCACACCCGAATAAACGAAGTTTCGCCGTGTTTGAATTAAAGTCACTTAAAATTTGGAGAGACCGAATTCTGTTAATTTTGACAAGACGCGGTAGCGGTCGCTTTTAGCGTCCGATGTTTCATTGTTTTTCTAGCGGTTTAGCGCGGACTGTGACAGAGCTGTATCCAGTTTCCAGTGGTTCCGGCAGCTCGATGCTCCACTATTATTACTCGATTCGACGAGTCCGCGTGTCGAGAGGAAGTTCCGAGTCGAGCCTCGGAGAAATTCGATATCGCGGATAGATTTTCGACATCGCGTCAGACGTCTCTCGCCATTTTTCAGGGCATCGCGAGGTCGAGAAAACAGCATCGTTCCCAACTCGTTGATGCGCGGAACCTGTGCAAAAATAAAGTTCGCACGGAACGGAGAGCGTTCCCTTTGATTGGTCGACGGGCTCCAATTATCGACGATGAAATTTCACGGACGCCGCGTTCTTCTTTCTACAATATTATATTAACGAGCGTTATTTGACAAGTTCTCAGCTAATTGCGAATGGAGCGGGCCCGGCTCCCTTCATCATCGGAAGAGGAGACGGTCGAACGTCGATACGCCGCGCTCGCGCGATTTCGAAACGGACGCGGCAGATAAAACGGATGCCGCCTCTTTCGGGTAATTCTAGGCACGTCGGCGCGATGATTAACGCAACACCCGAACGCAATTTCCGTGTCCGCCGCTGCGTGAATGCCAGAATAATCCCTTAATCGGACTAAAATCGATGTTTTCCCTGGCGCCTGGCCAGTTATTAATTTTGCCACGTGGTCGCCCTCAGAGTGAGCTCGACGCCTCGCGCGATACGCTCCATCGCGGCGCGAAGAAACGCTCTCTCGTTCCGGCATGGGTTTTCCGGTTTTCAACCGGGCGGCAACTTTTAATTCGCCGGCTCCCTCGGCGAATCGAAGACTCGGCATGAGGGACAAGAGAGCAGAGGGAGGGACAAAGAGAGGGAGAGAGAGAGAGAGAGAGAGAGAGAGAGAGAGAGAGAGAGAGAGAGAGTGAGAGAAAGAGAGGGAGGGAGGGAGGAAAAGGGAATTGAGAGATCGTTGCTCGTAATAGTGGCACGAGGGCGGCAGCGGGGACGGGGTAAGTACCTTTTCAGGTAGAAGGTAAAGCTGGCCGAGAAGTTAAAGGTAATGAAAGCCAAGAGGAGAGGATGGAACACAATTTGCGCGGCCCCCGGATTAAGTCCAAGTTTTTCCCTTTACAGCCCACTTTTATGCGCTTTTTATACGCCACGGATCCCGACGCTTCCTCCGACGCACGCGTGTTTACATAAATGTATGGACGCGGCCGATCCGACCGGCATGAATACGGAATCGCCGATTCTACTCGCGTTTCCACTCGCTCTGCTCCTCCGAGGCTTCGAGTTCGACGCCGGAAATTTGTTCTCGGGCTTTAATAGATAGCAGAAGAGAATCTTCGCTCCCAGCCAAGAATCCTCCGTGTTCAATCAACTAGATTCGCTGCTAGGTCGGTTTTTCTTTCGGCGTCATTTATTCATTCCGTAAGAACAGACCAAAAATACCGTTTGCAGGTAACCACCGAAAGGTGAAAAGTTACGCTAACTTTTTGAAGAACTGGATCAAAAAAAGACTGCGACAGTGCCGTCCAAGGGTTGGGCATTAAAGGGCTGGCCAGAAAGTCTTCCCATCTGTCTTGGCGTTTAAAAGTAAGTTTCACTTCATTAAACCAATCTTTATGAAACATCTCCGAGCACGATTTATGAAGATTCCACGCTTCCATTACGTTCCCCTCGTCTTATCAAAATTAATACAAGGAGAAACGAGCGTCCTTCTATTTCTTGCGATCGCTACGGACAATATTGATCTCTTTTGAAGATTCAGGCCACAGTCCGACTATTGCAATCCGAAAATGATCGGTGCCTCGCCGCTGAAAGAGGCAACGTCTTGAACGCGTTCCTCCGTGCAAAGTCTGCTCGCAGACAGTCGTCCAACTATCACCCTGTTTCCTCGTCTCTTCAACTTCTTTCAAAGCACAGCTTTAAACGAAGACCGTCGCGATTTCTATAAAGTTTGTGCTTCGCTTAACGCGTCGCGAAGTACAGAGAAGAGAGCACGAGGCGTATCTGGGAAGTTGTGCGCGTGGAAACGGGCTGTCGAGAGAAAAGGAAGGGAAAAGGCCGAGCGAAAATGTTTGTGCGGGGCCGAGCCGGGCCGGGCCGGGACGGGGCCGCCGGGGTTGGGGGATCGCCGGCTAGGCTCGTCTGTTCATCCCCTTTAAGCGATTTCGCATGCACGCGTCCGCGAGATACGGCTGGCGCGAACGGGAGAGCCAGGAACGCGTTCACGGAGGCTGGAGCGGCGGATACGCGAGCGAGGAAAAAAGAGAGCGGGGCTTCGGAGGGCGAGAGACAGAGAGAAAGAGAAAAGAGAGGAGAGAAAGAGAGAAGCAAAGCCACGCGATGGATCCGGCAGGGAAGGGTTTCTAATTTGGTGCCGCAGCAAAAATCGACACTCCGTCTAGACTACGCCGGCTCTCCGCTTAGTACGCGCCAGCGTATATATGCCAGCGGGATGGAGAGCCACGCGAGGAGAGACTGGGAGAGAGAAAGAGACGCGCGGACGGGGAGCAGGGCAGGGGAGCTGGAAGCACGGGCCGATGGAGAGAGATAAACCGAGATTTCTATTTATGTATTCCACCTCGTTCATGCCGCGGCCCGTCTTTCGCGCTCTCCTTTCATCTCGTTAGGTTTTTGCGGCCGGTTACCCTGCCGCCCCTCCGGCCTGGACCGCACCACCATCCCTCCCGTTGGCCCTTTGACGCGGGCCAAAGGGAATCGATCCGTGCAGGATTTTCTAACGACCGGCAGCGGGCCAGGCAGATCGCCAGCCGTCTGTAAGCCGTTTCTGGCGAGCTCAAGGCCGCCCGCGGCAAACCATCGCGAACTTTTCGCCTGGAGAAAGCCCAACCGAGCCGCGGACCCCCTCGCGGGCCCCGAATCTCGTCCCCGAACCTCGATGGCAACCGGCTATCCGCGAGCCGACCCGAGCTCACCCCGTTTCCACGTCGGAACGCCTTTTCGGCGCTGCGGTTTAGATTTCCGCTGAAAACCCGCCGTCAAAGACGCTCGCCTCTCTCGTCCCGCTAATGGCACCGATCACAGCGAGGCTTTTAACCCGGTTGCAAAGTTGTTTTTCGGCTCTATATTCGACACGTTTCTGGGGAGTGTCGCCGAGGACGTTAATATTAGCCGACCCCGGAAATTAAGGGGGCGAACGGAGCTTGTTCCCGTGCCCCGGGCGGATCCGAGAAGCAACGGAAGGCTTCCGATTATGGGTACTACGATATTCTGTGGAGCGGTGCCACTGTCGGCAAGATTAGGCGGTAACTCTGCAGCTTAGTTGGCTTTGCCGTTAAAGGCGGACTTTACGATGATCCTAAGTGAATGCAACCTGCCGACTTTCTCGCGGGATAAGTACCGAAGAACTCTCGCCTAAGTTCCTGTTAATATTTCAATAACACGGTAGATCAGGATCTGCGATCGCCTGTCGGTTCACGCGCTTCAAACTTTGCAATTTAGAGGCTTTCAAGTCCTTTGGCCGATCCTCTATGCGCTCGGACTAGCCGGTATTTCACCAGCCGTGGAGGCTCGCTCTATCTCATCGTTGAGATTACTTAGTTTCCTGTTAATCCTATGAAAATTTGTGTCTCTCAATAATTATCGACAAACTCGGGACATACTTCTCCCTCGATCGATCTTCTCGTCGGCATCCTGTTCGCCAGAAAGCACTCGAGTTCATTCGACCGTATGATTTCAATTCAAACCGTTGTTAGCAGAGCGACATTTGCCAAAGTCAAACTTTTTCATTCCTTGTATATTAATGGGTTAATCCAGTAGAGGAATAAATATGTAATTATTGCAATGCGAGATAATTGATGTTACAATTTAACATCGTCGTAACAATATGTTATATTATTATTGTTCTTATCTGTCCGCTATGAGTCACCGGGACAAATGAGTTTTTGCTTTCGCTAAATAGATAAGGCTTCGCAATAAATAAAATAAAAAGACAAAATAAATGTCTGACAAAAAATCGAAGTTATTTATGACTCAATCTAACAATAGGTAATGGAAAGAAGGTGCAGAAAGTCGTACTCCCCGTTATGGAGAATCCTAAAAAACATGATGATGTAAATTAGGAATGTCAGTCGATGTACGTCCGAACTAAAATATCTGTATCGATAAAACTACCTCAGTTTCTTGCAACATCACCGTTGAATTCGCTTTACGAGCAGCTTTTTTCGCGGACAAAGATACGGGATCTATCGACAAGAATTTTAGTCCAGGAGTACTAGACGTCCAAATTGGAACATGAGCGTGGCAACGCAATCTAGCAGAGCATCTCGGCAACTGTTTTACAAAGTGCTGTTCGGCTATTCAGGAGAAACGCAGAGGCGGATCGCCTGAATTCGATCGGACGTCGCTCGGAGCGACAAATTGTCTCGGCGGCGGCTGGAAATCCGCTTCTGTCGTCGCACGGTGGTTTCTCGCAGCTCTACGCGGACGACACCGCGTCCTGCCGCGTTACAGAAACACGGTGATCCGATCAGTGGACGAACGCGGAGAATGGATCCGTAATGGCGGCCGACGGCGAGCGAGAACTATCGGTCTTGTAATGGAAACGGCATGTCGTGGCGGGGGTTGAAAAAGAGATACGCGGTCCGAAAGGGTACCAGAAGGGGGAGGAGAGTCGGAGCTTTCTTCGGGCCCCAGGGTAGAGAAGCACGGGGGAAGAGCGTTTCTGTTTTTCTTCCATCCTGTAGAAGTAGTTAATGGTTTTCTTTTGGCCGGCTGTCTCGCCGCGTTAATGCTTCCGCCGCTTCAATGGAGCCTCTCCTTCTGTCTTTCCTCTCGGGGTATTTCTTGCCGTTATCGCCCTCGACGTCAGAGGCAATTCGTCCGGGAGCGATTATTGTATCGACGAGCTCGTCCGCGCTTCTTTCCACTGCTCGTCGATGACCGCGCTTTTGACTTTGAAACGGTCTCGGAGGTGCGAGGATTGCTATGTAGCTCGCCGACGACGAGGAAAGCTCGGCCAATTGCGCGAATCTCGGAAGACGGGATGGCGTAACGAAGCCTCGACGGCAGGAGTACAGACGAGACGAGAAAAATCGAGGGCGGCCGGGTCTCACCGCTACAGATAGATTGTAAATCAAGCGAAAATCCCGCTGAATCCGCCGATGTCTGATGAATCCGATGAATCGGAGACGATCGGGAGGAACGTCTGACTTATCGCCGACAAGGATCCCCTTCGGCAGCGCGAGCAATTTCGGTCGGTTCTCTTTGGACCGCGCGCCGGTATCGAATTACGTTCGTGTTGTCTGGAAGTCACCGGCGGCTCGTCGCTGATTTAACGAATCAGTTACGTTGGCGAGATACGAATAACGATGGCCAGACAACGCGACGCTTCTCGGTAGTCCCCGAGACGAGACCACGAGAGCGTGCTCTCTAATTTTAGCCGGGACAGCTCAGTGCCGTAGCGCGCCGCGCCGTTCAGTCGAGCGAGTTTTCGCGCTTCGGTCATCCCCGCGTTTTCTTCCTGATACTGCTCGCTCCGCACCGCTCCGCACCACTTCGCCTCTCGTCGCCTCTCTTCGCGTCGCTCGGACATCTCTTTTGTCTCGCGAATCGTCGCACGAATGTCCCCAGAAATTCTGCCGGGTTCCACGTAGCCCGCGGACGCGAAACTTCCGGCGAACCCGGGCCGGGACCCGATCTGCCGTTTCAACTCGTATCGTCGGTGGTAATCTTAATCCAGATGGGAGTATTAACGTGAAACGAGCAGTCGCGTTAGCTCTAGCCCGTAATCCTGGCGAGTTTCACTGATCAGCGAACATCCACGAGGTCCGCAGGACCGACCTCTCGCTCTCCGGACGGAACGAGAACTCCGACGTTTCGCCGCCCGCCGTGCCCCCGAGACTCGCTCCTGAGAAATCGTCTGGATCCTGTCCGGCGGGACTTAAACTCTTGTCGCGGCAGCTCGTTAAGCTCTTGCTGATTCTCCCGGTCTTACCGGTGCTCCTCGAGCTTCGACGAGTTCTGATCTTCGACCACGGATCGTGTATTTCAATCGCTCCGAATACGCTCACTTTTCGTTTCCCACCCAGTCACGCTGTCTATCCATCAAAACAAAGGAAAATGACAGGAAGCGATTCTACACCATTTAACATTAAACCTACTGTGTCGGTTTGCATTTTTAGTCTCAAAACTGTAGGCGTTATGAAGAAATTGCGAGAAATGATTCAACAAATTTCATGATTTAAGTCTACAGTCTAATCAAACTGGCGAAGAATCTACATGAATTCAATTTTTTGTTCCAATGAGGTAGATTTGGCGTTAACCATTCGCGAGCGAGGATTTTTCAAAGTGCTAAGAGCATTTCCCTCAGAAAACTAGATTATGTATTAAATACTTAAATGATGGTATAACTTGACAACAATTTTTGATCTTTTGTTATTTATTTATTTTTCCATGGGAGTAATATATAAGGAATTAATAAATTTGATTGTGGTAAATGCCGACGGATAGATAGAAATGATATCAATAATGTTACATTATTGTACACGATCAAGTCATAAGTTTGCATCTTCTGGAATAAAATGCGCAGTTCTGATGTTGTCAATACGTCGATATGCGACCTCAAAAAGTGAACATATTTGTCTTAAAAACGTAGGAACAGTCGAGTAGAAACGGTCAGGTATTGCCAGGCAAGCTTCCTACTAATCCTCTTTCAGTAAGATAAATATAGCGAGTATTTTCGTAGTTGGTTATCCTGCAGGAATAGTTTCAAACAATTTTATTGCACTGGAGTCGCGAAGTAGGAAGGATAAATAATGATCAGACAAGTCGCGTCAAGTTAATCTTCGAAGTCTATTTTCTCGGCGAAGTAACGATCTACGAAAAGATTATGCTGCATATTTTCGAAGCTTTTTTCCCGTAGATTCTGCACGTAGCATCGTCTGAAGGATATTCTGTATATTTCATCCGGTTTTAGTGCCGTCTCCGTACGTATACACGGTCGCAATTTCACGGCGAGACTCTTTCGTTCTCAACGGTATGTTTCCTTAACAGAGTGAGTTTTTTCGGTTCGAGGAGCCTTGTAAGAACAGTTTCGATTTATGGCATCCGTCGTTTTGCCGCACTGCTGCTCTCGGTTCTGTGTCGCGAACTCGTCGAAATATCAGCGGAGAGAGAGAGAGAGAGAGAGAGAGAGAGAGAGAGAGAGAGAGGGAGAGGGAGGAAGACGGAGAGCAGCAGCTTCCTCCGAAGTGTACAGGTAGTCAGAAGCTCTCTCGGCTCGCACGCTCGCCCGGTTATAAATACCGTGACCCATCAATGGCCCTGCTGCCACCATTCAGAGCCGCGACAGCCGCGAGGAAGGAAAAGAGGAGAGCTTGTACAGCGTAGTGCCATCGTGGCGGAAGAGAGAGTGAGAGAGAGAGAGAGAGAGAGAGAGAGAGAGAGAGAGAGGATCTTAATACGTGGGAGACGGAAAAAGTGGCACTTGATCACTGCGACCTTATTCTTTTCTATCGTGGCCAAGGGGTTGATCATATTAAAAAATTGTAGCATTCGACGTCCCCTGCGACAGCCTTGACACCGAAAATAATACCGTCGCGATGAATTCCCGACGCGAAACGGATAGATCGTGTCGTTTATGCGAAACAGTTTAGTCTACGCGTCCGACTGGCCGATTTATCTGCGGGGAAGCGAGCTAACGATGAAATAAAGCGTCGCGCTCCGCCGTTTTATTTCGAACCGCTCGCCTTTGTCACTCAACATTTGTTTGGCTTTTTAATAACGGCGCGCGACTCTCTGTTACATTAGCCTCGCGCTGCTTTAATCCCCGATTCCGTTTCTTCGACGCAATCGCGCGTCTTCAACGGCAATAACGCGCCCGGCCTGTCTTTGATCGTCGAAATAAACGCTGCTCGGCTCGACGTTTTATCCGCCTCTTTCGTCTTCCCCCCCCCTCCTGCTCATGCACCTTTCAGTTTCTGCCTCGCGAGTCCTCGTCGACTCTCGAAGCGACGGTCAAAGGGCCGCGGCGATATTGCGCATCCGTTTGTCCCTTTCGTCTCGCTCGACCGGTAAATAAACTGTCATATTATTCCGCCTGTTACGATATTAATCACGCCCCATTTCCGCGCGAGCCTGGAAACAGCATCGAAACCTCGATCCGATGCTGACGGACTTACCGTTTTTATCGGAGCGCACGTCTCCGGGGAACTCCCGAATATTTCATAATCGCGACGGATATCGTTGCAACGCAACGTAAAATTTTACGCGCTGAAATATTGACCTGTCGCTGTGCATCGCTGCAGCAGCGGTGCACTCCGTCGATCAAGAATTTGAAATCGGTCGTTGACTTTCGGTGAATTGCTCCCATCGTGCACTGGAATCTTTGGAAAATTGCAAGATTCCGTGACATTTCGAACGAACGTAAATAGTCGACGATGTACAGGGTGTTCCAGGCTTTAAAAACGCTACATGCGAACTTGGCGCCGTAAAACAAAGGGCCTAGCCAATTAAGATGGCGAAAACTTTCCTTAGAGGTTTTTCAGTAACTCCTACACCGTTCGATAGCTGGCCACGAAAAATTTATCTCTGCAAAATTTCCACCCTGTAACTTGTCCGTGAGGGTAGTAACTTATTCACAGTCAATCCAATATTGCTGACGAAGCTCAGTTCTACTCATTGGCTCGGTCGTCTCGTGCCAGCGGTACTCGCCTCTCACTCGGCATTTTTTTTCGTTAATAACTCGTTAGGGATGACGTTAACAATTTTTGTAAAGGAAAATGTTACTTCAAATGACCGCATGAATTCCACATTTCCAGATTGTTAAACATTTTTGCGACACCCTGTATATACCTATACCTTATATACCTAAAAATTACCTCAAAGCTGACCTATAACTATCCTAAAACTGCCCCAAAGCTTCAAAGGGGAAGGGCGAAAACAAAAGGGGAAGGGGCCAATACAAAAGTGCCAACACAAAGTGGGTGGAGCCAACCGCAAGTGGGCAACCCCAAAGGGGCGGTGCTAATACAAAAGGACAGCTTAGCCACTCCCCTCTTGTGGTTGATTCTCCCCCCCCTTTGTATTAGTTCCTCCCCCTTTGGGTTTGGCCCCGTCGCCTTTAAATTTGGTCCCTCCCGTTTGTGGGTTGGTCCGCCCCCTTTTGTGTTGGCCACGCCCCCTTCGAGGTTGGCCCCTCCTCCTTATGTGCTGGCCTCTCACGAATAAATTACAGGGTTGAAATTTTGCACAGATGAGTCTTTCTAGGTCATAGTTTGACAATATTATATTATTATTCTTATATCTTTACAGTTTATTGATCAACTACTCATTTCTGATTTAAATGCATAAAATTTGTTATTACACACGTTTTTCAAAATGGCCATATAAAGCTGGGAAAAAAGTATTGACCAAAAAAGTGGCCGACTGATATTCTACATCTATTATTTTATTACACGTTTAAACTATTCTCAATCTTAATGTTTAAATGTTATTAACAGGTTATTCGTATACCTTTACTTCACTGCAATGTTGGTCTTCAGTCTGAAGGTGGTCATTTCGAACACCATATCTAATAATTGTATTTTTTAAAAGTTGTATTTACAATTTAACCCTGAAACACCTGATATAATATGTATCACCGCCGTTATGAAAATATGAAGAAGCATGGTCTACTAAATGTGATATTCTATCTTTCTTTCACATCGAAATAAAATTCTACCTGTTATCATCGATATTTGAACATTGAAATAGACGTTGGTACACAGTAAATATAAATTGCCTGTATGTTAGCATCTATGTAGAATCCGATTTTATGCATTTCTGACTAAAATAACTAGAACGTCTATCATGTGCAACTTATTACAATGATTAAAAGAGGATAAACTTTTTCATCAGACTCGGGTTTCTTGTAATTAGCCTAGGCAAATTTTATTATACATGAAAATCCGCATTCTAATCATCAATATGCCCTACAGTTCAACGGATTCATGGGCTGGTCTCCAAGGATGATCGAAAACCCGAGTTCGGTGTTTCATTCTCGATCAAGTATCTACATAAGTCAGACATGCCGCGTCCAAACTGCGGAATCCGTGTGTTCCCATTGTTGCGCGTTGCTCGATAGCTCCTTCTAGGGAAGAGCTCTACGAAAAAGGCCTTGAGCGCGGAGGAAACTATGCGATAACCTGGCAGCTAAAATCGGCGCAAAGGCATTGTAGCGTCGGGCGAATTCGAGCGAATTCTCAGCGCAATCGTCGATCGAATCCCGTCGAATCGGCGCGCGACGAGATCCGTCGGGTCTGGATGGTCGGTCCGTGTCTCGGAAAAAAGGTGAAACGGGACGATGGGTCGACTTATCGGGACAAAGGTCTCGGCTTCAAGTCCGAGGGGTGTCGTTTGGAGTTGCCGCGCAGAAAAGACGCCGAAGAGAATCTGGTATAGTTCTTAGCGAGGATGAAGTGGCCAACGGTGAAGTCCTCTGGAGAGCTTTCAGCCGCTCGAAGCCCGCCCGCCCGCCTCCTGGCGCGCACCTAATCTCACCTAACCATCCAGTCGGTTCCAGAGGCTCTCCGTGGAAGTCTCGTCGTTGACGGCGCGCCGTCTCCCGCCGCTATATATCGTGGTTACGCCCTGATTCGTCAAGAGCCTGGCCCGTCTCTTTGCCCCATTCTTCTTTTGCCCTTTCTTCACCCCCCTACCCCACAACCGCGCAACACCGCTCAAGTTCCGGCTCCTACGACTTCCAGCTTCGCCACCTCGTCTTCCGCGAGTCTTCGACTTTCTTCTTCGCGGTCAGCGAGCGAGGATCTCGTCGAGCTTGCACAGACTTCAAAACAGGAATTCTTCGTCGTCAATTCTCGGCCATTGTCTGTTGGGAAATCTTCCTCTAATTGCTCTATCCTGATCTCTAGCAGACCAACACCCTTGTGCAATGACGTGCTAGTTCTCACCATCGCTTACACATTTTTTATTTCACAATTATTGAAGTTATAAAGTCGATTTCGCCTCTGCCCCCCCTCTCTCTCTCGTATAATTCTTCTCGCGGACATTGTTCTCGATTTTGGAAAGTCGATAGGGTAAGCCTGAAAAACAGCGCGAGCGCGTCGTCCACATCACCCGGGACATTAATTTGATGGAGATTTCGCGAAACTTTCGGCGCCGGTTCGCACGCGTTAGAGGTGTAGGGTTACAAAGCGGTTTTTGGAGCCGGTTCCAGCTTCAAAGTTGTCGGCGTATCGCCCTCGAGGCTCGGCGAGACAAAGGGCGCTCTCGCGACCACCCTCGCCGACGCGACGGTCTTCCGCCAATGGATCGCTCTCGCAAGGTTTCCTCCTCGAGCCGAGTGGCCTCTCGACCTTCTTTCGCTGCTTCGCAACGTCAATAATTTTAGAGTCTCGTCCCGTCTCGTCCCGTCTGGCTAGGTCGGTGAAGATCGATTAACCGACGTTTTCTTGCGCTTCTTTCGCGACTCCTCCGAGTACCTATGAAAATGTACGCTCCCGATTTTCGAGCGGATATCGCGGAGAAGGGGCGAAGTTTCTTCGAGAGATCCTCGATCCGACAGGATATTTCTGGCGGATCGAAGTACAGAGGATGCGAACGGACCGATTTAAACCCAAGCAGGCCATCTTGGCAACTTCGTCGCACCGTGTTGGTTTCGCGGCGAGATCTTCTTGTTGCCGGACGTGGGCACAGTGACTCATCATCAGGACGGAAACGGTGGACTTTGTTGCGAATATAAATAAATACAGCTACAAAGCGAGCAAGGGGCGGGCTAGGGGTTGTAGGGGTGCGGCTTGCCACCGAGGCATCGGTTAGAAATGCGTGAGTAAGAACCTTAGGCCGCAGCTACATTTATTTCTTACTGTTCCCTCTACAGCGGCCTCCACTTTTTTCCAATGGAGACTCGCTCTTCTGGACCATTAAGGTAACTCGTAATTTGCAATTTTACTTTTATTCCCAATCCTCGACTCAATCTTGCCTTCAGAGATTAATCCAAGTGAACGCGATACAAATTCTCTCAAATTGTCCCTCGGCTTGTAAACAAAAATGGACAATTTAGGAAGAGTATATGTAAACTGTTATGTGTAAAATTACTCAGGACAAAGACCTCGGAACAGGAATATCCTCTCGACCCACGAAATCCAGGAGCGTGAACAGAATTACCCAAACAAGTTGTAAAAGCAGCTGGACGCAATTACCGCAATTTATTAAGCTGGTGGAACAGCGGAGGAACATCGTGGTAGCGTCGCGACGAACTAAATACATCGCAATCATGGCCCGGATTCGTCTGGTGAAATTGTTAAATAACAAGCCGTCGCGTTACACTTGGCCGACGGTTCCTAATTCTATTACGAGCGTCGCGTCTGGGTTTCGCGGATGTTTGCCGCGGCGAGAAAATAACGCGATTCCGGCGCGGATCTAATTTTTGGCGGGTGCGTGGCCACGTTCGGCGTTAGATACCCGAGGCAAACAGACGCGGCCGGGACCAATAACGTCGCGATATTTACCGGCGCGCGTGTCTCCATCGCGAGCCGCGCTACCGGGCCGAAACGCGTCCGTGTTTAAAATGCCGGTGGGCGCTCCATTTGCCGCGGTGGAGAAGGAAAGAATACAAGCGACGCGACGCGTAGCGCGCGATAAACAACGTTATCGATTCGCGCGGCCGAGCTTGAACGCGAGCAAGTATAATACAAAGCGGAGCAGAGCGGAGCGGAGCAGTCCTGCGAACCCAATTAACCGCACCGCGGCTGGCCAGCAAAGACAGGGGTCGCGGCAAACAGAGAAAAATCGTGGCGCTCGTTTGTGCGGCCGCGTTATTTGTTCCGGCCTCCTAATTAATTATTCATTTGCGGGGAGCGCGAAGTCGCGCGACTCGCTCGTCGC
This sequence comes from Augochlorella aurata, assembly GCA_028455555.1. Classification (NCBI taxonomy): domain Eukaryota; kingdom Metazoa; phylum Arthropoda; class Insecta; order Hymenoptera; family Halictidae; genus Augochlorella; species Augochlorella aurata. The sequence goes on along the minus strand of CM052168.1, from coordinate 9,616,536 downwards.
GGTCCGCTCCCGCGTAATAAAACAAATTACGATGGAGGACTAAACTGGAAACAGAAGTTTCCGCGGACGCTCGGAATTCGAAGTCTTCTAATTAGAAAAATACGCGGCGGTTGGAAGAAAAAGAGCGAGTTGCTAAAATGGCAGTGATTCATTAGCGCCGAGTTCTGGAAGTAGCGTTTGACTTCGGAGCTGCATGAACGGTTTACCGGATCCCGATATCATTTCACGCATTGGACTACTCTCGCATCGACGGAGGTTATTGGGTGGCTACTGACTTGCGTATAGCATCCTAAAATCAATTTCATAGCTTTTTCTATTACAGAGAAAGCAACTCCAGCAAGTCGTTCGGCAGATATAGGTACTTTCCGAACGGTTCTTCAACTTTCCTCGTGGATGGGTTAATCGCAGAACCGTGACAGAAGATAATTGTCACAGTGCAGTGGAAGAGTCGGGTCGGTATTCTGAAAAGTCTGAAGTCCAGGATAGATGGTGTCAGCAAAGTTTCCCGTCTTGCAATCGTAAATATTCTAGGACTGTTAGACGGCGGAGTCGCGACGCGTCGCCAAGTCCGAGGCGATGCTCGAGCCGTCTCGTTTCTCAGCCTGTCGATTCGCAGCGCCTCGGATGGGAGTAGGTGCATTATGCAGGACTTATTATAGATAATTGATCGCGGCGCAATACGTGATAGAAGGGAGCGCAGAACGGGTTTGTACCACTGCGGATCAACCGTGGAAAATCGCCAGTTGATTTCGGGCTGTCCGCCTCGGCTTTTACCCTCGTCGCGTTCGCAGTCCAACCTCGTTTTCCACGTGGAGGATTTCGGTAGGGTAAACTGGCCGATATGCCACTGTCATTGGACGACTTCCAAGCGGCGTTGCAATTGCAACAACGAGGCAGGCAGCGGTCGTGGAACCCGCGGCGCGGTGCGGCGTCGCGGTTGGTCCCGGCTGCTGGGAGAACACCTCGAGGAGGATCTCTCAGGTATCGGCCTCTTTCCTGCGTCTCGAGCCGTTCCTTTTTTCCGGTGGCCGGGCCACGAAGGAGCAGAGCGCGCCGACTTAATCGTGTTTGGCCCGGGTCCAGGACACGACCGAAGTTACCAGAAGCTCCGGGCTCCGGGCCGGTCGCAGTTATCCCTCGAAACTACGTTTGTTTCATCCGGCGCCGGACACATGCACGCGCGCCGCCCCCGCTGCCTCTCGTCGTTAACTCTCTCGTTTTTTTTTCGGCTGTCCTCCTCCATCCTCCGTCCTCCGTCCTCCGTCCTCCACCCCCATAGCCGGGGTCCCGCTTTGGTGGTCGAGCGATATTTTCCTTTTTCTCGCAGCGACCCCGATTCTCTCCGGCCTGCCGCGCACGATTGTTCCGCGCTTTTCCAGCCGCAGTAATCCCCTGGCAGTGACCGGACGGACGCTCGCCAAAAGGGCCGCCCCTTAAAGTGCCTCGCGGCACAAGAATTTTTTTAATGAATAAACGCCGAAACCCGGCTCCCCGCAACGTGCAACCCGCACCGCGCCGACGGAATTTCAACCTCTATGGAGGAAGTTTGCGGGCGCGGGCTCCGGCGAATTCCTTAAATCAATGTTCCCCCGTCCTTGCTCCCCGGCAACCTTGCCGGATGACCGACCGCGCGTTTTATTCGACTTCAAAGCGCGCAAACTCTACGCTGCAACGCGGCCACGACGCTGTCCAGGATATTGTTCGCCGCGGAACAGCGTCCGCGGAATTTCACGATTGATCGACGACCGAGTTTCCCTCGCCGGTTTTACGCGGGGTCTCCTATACTCCACGGACGCGTCCGATGCATTTATGTCCACTTTTTATCTTTCTATAAAGGATCACGCTCCGAAGTATCTGCAAAATTTATTTGCTGTTCGTTCCTCGGCCGGATAAACATTTAACACAGTAGAACGCGTTGCAGCGAGTTCGGATGCATTCGGGAAACTAGTTTAAGGTTTCGATAGCAAACGAAATCATCGGCGCGTACTACGATTAGCCCGAAACGGGTATCAAATCGACCGGACACGCGTTCGTTACGTCACCTTTAGCGAAAAACCGGACATCGTCGAAGCCACTTCGAATTTATCCGTGCGAGTAATCCACTTCGCCTGCCCCGGCCTCCGCGTGAATACTTAACGATCGGGGATACATAATCTCCGGCTTTTCCGCGAGCACTCCGAGCTCATTATGAATTTCTCCCTCGCCTCTTCCCTTCACCTTTGATGTGTTAAATTAGTAACCAGCCTCGACGCTCTGATAGGATTCCGCAGATTTCGCCAACCGTTCTCTTCAGCCCAAGCATCGCGTCGCCTCGCGTCGCAGCGCGTTGAACCAAGCCGCGTGATAATGCCTTCACTTCTGCTTTTATTCGCCGCGACGACCGGGAAACATACCTTGTTTCTCGCGGTTCGTTATCTCGAACCGCGAAACGGTGTTGCAGATCGGTGATCAACGCCTCGGCAGGGCCGAAGCCAACTTTTCGAATTGTGCTGCGACGCCTGGTGTTTTCCACCAGCTAACGTAAATCGGCAATTCGGCCTGTTAAATTGGTCGGTGTCGGTTTCCTTCAGATCATTGTGTCGGGAGAATTTCATTTTCGTTTAGAAACACTGCTCATTGAGCAGTATACTTGTCAAAAACAGCTATCTGGTTAAAAAGATACAGTATATATACAGTATACAGTAATTTACACTTTTCGAAGAGATTGCAACAACTAAGTGCTTAAAAATTTTGGACTATGATCGTTTTCTGAGCTGTCTGATCATCTCTGGGCTTTTCTACTTGCGCACTGAAGTATGATAAAATTAATTGCAGAATGCTTCTCGTATGAGGAATGACAGTTGACTTCAAACACGCTCCCGTCTCTTATCTCATTTTTTAAGAATCTTCTAACGTGTCTGACCATCGCTGGCCGTTTCTACTTAGAATTTCCAACTCGCGCGTATTAAATCTCCTAAGTCTATTTGCGTAGAAAAATGATCACAAATTAAAAATTATTGTTCTACATTTTCGACTTATCGTTTCACTAGAATCATCTCCAATCGTCCTTTTTTCTCCCAACCAAAAGAAGATATTCCTGTTAGAAAGTGAACAGAGAACCTATCCCTCGCGGTTATTGTATGAGATTCCAGATGGGCGATTACGCAACAAATACAGAGACCTCGCGAAGCGTCTCTCGCAAAATCCACAGCACTCGCACGCTGCGTCTGGTCGCAATCCTTTGAAACAATCGCGGAGCGTCTCTCGTCGCAGGTGGGATCTTTGAAAGCCTTGGGGCCCCTGTTCACCGGGCAAGTTTTAATCGCGGCACGCGAGAAATTGGTCTGGTCGGGATGAAAAAAGGTGTGTTCCCGCGGACAGAGGTGGACGCGGGAATGTAAAGAGGATTTCGTTCTCGCGGAGAGAACGTGTTCTCGGAGCGGGGCCGAGAGCACACAAGAAGCCGAGTATCGCGGAATAATAGGCGGCGCCAGGCCGCCGTTTGTTCGTCGCGCCCATACACCGTCCCCACGGGCGGAGTATTTTTACAGCACTCGTATCCCGGGCTCGTTTAAAAGTTACCTGTCACTTGTGCTCTCGCACGGCGAAGGGAGAAAAGCTCCGCGCGCGTGAAAGACGCCGAGCGGAACGACCGAGCGAAGGCAGAAGGAAGAGAAGAGCCGCGCCGACTCGCTTCCGCTCGACGCATCCGCGCGAAATTGCCACAATACGCACTTTATTTCCTTTGTGTCGGCGAAGGCGACGAGCTTCGTGGCAACTCCTCTGGCGCCTCGTGCTCGCGAGTCAGTTGATGACGAGTTTCCCTTAACGGATAAAACATCGGTTCACCGCTGAATCGCGCGGCACTCCGGTAACGAGCTGCGTGAAACGGCCTTTCGCTGAGCCGCCAGAGACGCGTAGCTTTCTCGAATTCACAGAGTTGATTTTTAAGCTGCCCGATTCTCCCTCTCTTCCCCTCTTTCTTTCTCCTTCCCCCCCTTCGCTGTCGGCTTCGCCACGAGCCGGACATTTTCACGCTTTGTTTGGCCCGCGAAGGCCTTCGCTTTGATACCGTTTAGATTGGAACCCTTTGACGCGCGACACTCGGTTTAATCTGCTTCAAAGGGAACCGAGATCTCGGATGGTACAATAGCTGTTCAATTTACTGCATACGTTACAATTATTCTAGGAAGAATCGAAACAGGCTACGTCGAGTCTCCGGCAAATACATTGCTTGTTAAGATGTTCCATATCCACGCCGAGAGAAGTTGTTGAGATTGACTGATTTATCCTTGTTCATATTATTCATGATTTCAGTGGATGATCAAATTATGAGGATTATAGGAAGACTTCCTGTTCATGCATTATATTATTTAAAGCGTTTTGGCATTCAGACTTTATTGAGAAATCAATAAGTCAATCTAATTAGGAAGCTATTAAATATTCAGATGATACGATTACTAAACTGCAGATTTTATGCATCACGATGGATAGGTCGAGGATCGAGACGATACCCTTTTGGTCTAGAAATGTTATTTAGAAGCTTGTATTTTAAGTGAATTAAAAGAGAAATCTATCAATTCTTTTATTCCATTTCTGAAGCCAAAGGTGCCGATAAATAATTTTTGGAACGGAGAAAATTTCATTAGTTATGTACAAATTTCTTCGACAGCGGGATCGAAAAGATCTCTCCTTAATCTTTCTAGAGTTAATAATAAAGTTCAGTAGATGGAATATGAATGTTTAGGAGAATAAAATAAGCACTGCAAAGTATCTGTAGATAGCGGAAAATGGTGCACGAAATCCGAAACGAATTAACTCTTCGCTCAAGGTATCAATTGTATCAGGGTAATGCAAGGTGTTTTACGCTCGGAACGAGGCGATAGCGCGGAACGAGGACGATAATAGCACGGGAGTTCCTGTTATCATTATCATCGTTACCGTTGGTATTAATAACCGTAACCATGAATATTAATAAGGGTTGGTGACGATAATGATTGCGAGAAGCACGGAAACAATGGAGGCTGGGACGAAAGACCGGCCTCCTCCGAGACTCGCGTCTCTAACTCGCGCTTTGAGGAAGGCTGCATACGATCGACGCATGCTTCCTATAAGTGTAGTATGCTTCTAGGAACATTATGTGAGCGAGGCTCCTTTGACGATAGAACTACCTGATGGATAGAAATTAATCTTGCATGCTCCATATTACAATGCACGGAATAAGCGAAACTTGCTCCCGTTTAAATATAACTTTGTCGCTTATTAGATAGGCATATCTATGAAGTTATATTTTTTGGATGGGCATCTGTATATTGAATAGGCACACCTGTAAAATAATCTCCTTATTCTACTAACAAAAGATTATGCAACGTGGTCAGGGTCTTGTTTCAATTAACGACAGAAACTCTTTCGCATAGAGAGTTCGTGTTTCTACGCGACACCATCTGCTGATACAGGAATCCTTCTCATGGTATGATCTATGACGGGCCTATATAAAAGTTGTTGCACCATAGTATTAGCAACATTATAAAGTAAGGATTACGATATTGTCGAATCAATCTGAGGAGTTTAAATCTCTTTGATTTAAAATTAGCTTTGGCTTCGATGACGTCGCAAAGGTTGCAAAATGAATTTAGAGTTGCGGTGCAATCCAGTAGAAGCTGCATCGAAAGGTGTCGCAGAGGCTGAGCGACGCTGTTAGTTTTAATGTAGCTAGATACCGAGGTGTTGAAAAGTGATCGGCGCACGGTTCAGCGAGTCGGATCGTACGTTCGGTCGCTCCCTCTCGATTAAAATCGAGGTACCGCGACGCGAGTAAACATTCGGTTGATTGTACCTGCACCCTCCGGGATCGCTTTTGAGGAGATTATACTAAAACGATTTCTTTATCGCGGCTGGGTTCCCGTACGGTCAAACAACTGCCCATAAAGCTTACATCGTTTCTGGTTTATAATAGAACAACGGGAAATGTTGTGTTCCAAGTTTTAGGGGCTGTAAAGGCCGTAGTAAAAAGAGAAGCTTAATCTAAAAATCTAGATTCAATTACGAATGAAATTTGTAGCTTCGGTTTGCAGCGTTTTCGAGGTACGTGTATCTTCAGCCTCTACTGTACCATTATGCAAAATGGTGTTAGAAGAAGATGGAAGCGATGGTTTGCGAACGCGCCGGTTTTATATAAATCCCGAGTCGGGATTTGTCCGTGCGCGGCTCTTTTCTACGGAACTGCGAGAATTTTCGAGATCCGAGACGCGTTCGCGCACATTTCGTCTGGCCAGTTCGAAAAATATTTTGTTAATATCAGCTTTGTAACGGAGCGGCAGCGAGTCGGCGGACGTCGGCCGTGGGTGGATAAAAATCGTACGGATAAAACGGGATTTGGTATGGAGTCGCAGGGATCGAGGGAATAGAGGTTCTCGATTATGCAGGGCCGGGCAGAAAAGCTGGCGTGTCCGTCACCCGTGAGAACGATGAACGTTTCGAAAAGCTGTTCCACGGCGCGGCGTCGCAGTATTTCAATGAAAATCCCGTGGCAGTCCGTGGATCCGAAGAATAAGTGGCGCCCAGCACGCTCCGGCCCGCTCCGGTCCGCTCCACGGACGAATAACTCTGTCCATCCCTGGCCGAGCGTGGCCGTGCTCGCAGTCGGGTCGGGTCGGGCCGAGTCGGGTCCGGCAACCGGGTAAATTATATACGGCTCCGTATTCGCGTGCTTTTCGTTCGCGGAGGCTCTGCATCCGTGCACCCGTGCACCAGTGCACCGCGGAGCTGAGATACTCCGGTGAAAGGCCAGCTCGGGAAGCCGAGCCTTTTGTGCCCGGTGGACCGGCATGCATCGGGCTCCGGGGCGCGATTCTCTCGCGTACGCTCGAAATAAAAGTGAATGGAGGCGACGCGACAAGAGGCGCGAGAAGGAAATCCCGTGGAATCTTCCGATGGGAAATTGGAGTGTTCAACAGCAGCCGGAAGCGACCGATCTGGCCTGCAACTGTTGGCGCAGCCGACCGCGATCAATATTCCGAAACCTTTATGTTTCATTACTACGTTCATTTTTTTACACCAATAACGAAGAACTGCGTGCAAATTCATGCAAGATCATTCATTGTTTCATCCTTTGGGTACGAATATCTCCACTGCGACATATCTGTTCATACCGAGAATAGAGTGGCACGACAGCAAATACAGTAGTTAATGAAAACTTTGACCGAACAATCAAATTAATGCGAGTACACTTCCACCTTGAATACGAAAGCGTCCGCATTTCATTCACCGTATAGTGTATTACGCTGATTGAGACGAAATCTTGGTTCACGGTTGGTAGATGAGAGCACACAGCACTATTTAGGACGCTAAAATTTGTTGACCTTGTGAGTTTTTAGTTATGAAACTATGAAGTAATTTTCGTTGAACTTGTAGGATAATTTACTTCGTATTTTACAAGTGTTACAAATTCTGTAGTTGAACGATGGAAGGTAGAAATGAAAATACAGAGTAATTTTGAGGGCGTCGACCAAGTAGAGTCAAAGAAGTTTTGTAAATTGATTGTAATTGCTAGGAACGAATGCAGACAGTGTCTCTGAGAGTTCTTTAAACTCAACAAATCATTTAAAAAAAGACATAGCATTTTATACGTTTTTATACATTTTCATATTTTATGAGAAAAAGTTGATTATAAACTTAATAGTAATAATAATAATAATAATAATTAGATAGAACTAGGACATCGAAAACAGAAGAATATCGATAAATACAAGCGTTACATGATTTTATAAACAAGCGAAGATATTGTTACGGTTAAGTAACTATATCAAGAGAGTAAAAGAATAATGAAAAATTAGATGAACACATGTATTATGGTAATTATATACAATTATGGTAGTTTTGCACGATTATGGTAATTTTGTACAACGTACATGTACGAAAATGTACTCAGCATTCTAAAAATGTATTTGAACTATACGAAACTAATACCTGAAACTTCTGAAATGACAAGTTTACCCACGTGTTCCGTGGGGGTCAAAATGACTCATCTCGGTATATGTAGGTATACTATATAGAATTTTACAACAAAAAGACAAGAAAGAAAGAAAACAGCTTTACATAATTATTTACAAATTTTAGAAAAAATTAAGTAGAATACCGCTTCGAACATTTCTAACTTCGCGCACTTACGCTCGTCCATCGTCGTGCGAAATCTTCGAAAAGGCGTGATTTCGTATAATCGTTTTATCGAATCATAAATTCTGGAAATTATTCGCATCTCGGGCGAGTCGGCCGAACTGTAACGAGTCGGGAGCGGAACAGGCTCTGAAAAAGGGTGTAGGGACCGCGGGGCAACAACAGGGGTAGGGAGATCCTATTTTGCGTAAATCTGCATTGGAATCGTCGCGGCGGCCTGCTGATCCCGGCTAAACTCCGCGGCCGGAAAGTCTATTTATCGGGAAAAATGCGAGATAGTTCGCGAGCGTATGCAAATGGTCGCGCGAGCCTCTGTTCTTTTTGGCGGAGCTTTCGGGCCGCGCTAGGCTCGGTCCTGTTCGGCGCGGTTCGGCTAGGCTCGGTTCGGCTCGGCTCGACTCGATTCGGCCCGAGTCGCCAAGGAACTCAATGCCAGGGATAAACTTTATGATTACCGCGCTTTCGCAGGGATCCGGCCGGTGAAAAGTGTTTCCAACGAAGCGCGACGCGTATAAAGATCCCGCCCCCGCGAATAATGGTCCCCGAGGGAACTCTAAATTGCCCGTTAAAAATCCTGTTGACTCTCCCGCCTTGTTTACCGGCCTTCCGGAGAGGTCCGTGAAAATTCGGTCGCCTAATCTCCGAGCTCGACATCCACTCGCGAGAAAATTAATCACCGGGAAAGTGTCTGGAGAAAAATTATGCGACGCGAAGCTAGCGAGCGTCAACCTTCTGATATAAACTAGCACCGAGTTCGCAAGTTTTCGCATGTTTCACGGTACGAAAACGGTATGGAAATTTGGAGTTGCGTTTATAGATAACGATTGAATTAAATCATTTTGGCCGGACACGTGAAATATATAACACGAAAGCTGAATAAATTCGTGCTTATCATTTTTATAAGCGACACAGGCTAGTCGATTTTAGAGCGCGACGTTGTTTAGCGTTAACGAGCACGCTCCATTCGAGTATTATAATAATAATTCCGCTCTATCGCCAGCTTGTCATCGAAAGATGAAAAGAGCACTCGAATAAAAGAGCAATATTTATATCCGCGAATGAATAAAACGACGAGAATTGGATTCAACGCGTTTTAATGGCACCGCTTTTAAATCTGTCCCTGGTAATTTATGATAATCGGGAAAGCATTCGGAAGTCAGACTTTCGTGACTCGGCATTTCTGAGCAGATGTAGCGAATAATAATAACGATAATAACTGTAATAACGATGCCAATAATGTTACGCGAATAATTATTCTAGAACGAGCTTGTTGTTGCACGTTTGTTATTAATTGTACCAAACCGAATTTCTCCGCGTCAGAAATTGCGCACGATAATATACATTGTAATACCGCAGAGTACAGTAATAACATTTTTATCCAACGGCGGACCTTTGACGCGCTAGAAGAATAATAATTAACAAAGTGGGGGTCACTCCGAGACATATACAAGAAAGATAAATAGAAGGGAAGAGAAACGCGAGAAACATGAGATGATAAGGTACGTAGAATGCAGGAAAAAAATAATACCAAGATATATATGGTAAATAAAGAGCAACGAAAAAAAAAACAATGGCTGCGCAAGCAAATTGTAACGAATGCTCTTAATTTCGCTCAGAATTTCCAAACGTGGTAAAAAATGCAGCCAGTTAGCAGACCGCATTACGCCGCTGCTGGCAATGAGCGCTAGTTTCAACATTTTTTCACTCACCTTGCCCTTTGCTTTGTTTAATTTCTTAAGTCTAAAGTATCTTTAACATCCCCCGGCCGTGCAAATTCAGCAGAACTCGAATCTCCAAAACAGCAGCGGCCGCGTACGCGCTTTCACAAACTCGACAAGTCGGAGGTTCCCGACGTAAAAAAATACAGAAACGTTTCCCAGCGTCCATTTGAACCGAGCAAAATATTTGTTCAGCAAAAGCCTAGAAGCTGGATAAAAACCAGTTCGAGCCCCATAAATGGAACACAACGGCGGGCGAGAGGTTAAGCGAAAGCGGCGTTCGGAGTCGGTGCGGCTGAGAATCGAGACGCCTTCGGTTTATCGCGGCGAATCGATAGCACGCGCTCGGGAGATCGACGACGAGTGGAGGAGGCGCGCGTTTGATCAGACGCGATCCGAATCTACCGCGGGGCCGAGCCGCGGCACGGCGCGGTGTCATTTCCTCCGCGGCGTCTCTCAGGGAACGTAAACAGAACGCGGCAGTATCTAGTTCCCTGCACGGCAAATAAAAGCTGGGTATCGTTTTAAATATTTCCTTCGCAGTTCACCGGCCGCTGCCTCGCGCTCGTATAATACGAGGCGGGGCCGCGGACCGGGTGGAAGAGGACCGGAGCGGGGAGAAAAGGGAAGCGGAAAAAGAGACGGAGAGCGGGAGAGGGCGGAGATAGAGCGATCTGCCGAGCCGCGAGCAAATTTCCATTTTCTTGTTTATCGGATCGAGAGCGTTTGTGCACCGATGTCCTCTGTGTTTGCGCATAAATATTGATGCCCCGGAGCCGTGCTCGCGCGAGCGGGGTGCTGCGGGAGCTTGTTTGTTTCGACCGCGGATACGGCTGAAGTCGCGGCCCTGAAAGAATCTCGCAGAAGAGCGGACGAAAGAGTATTTTATATCGAAAATATAAATCTCGGCCGGCGGTTTTCGACGGGATCACGTCCGACGATCAAAAAGACGATGCGGAACGGACTCCTCTTGAATCGCGCGGCCCTCGCATCCACGGCCGCACTCGCGGTCGGCCGAAAGAGGGAGCGGCCGCGAGGTACGAAAAGCTTTTAGCAGCGGGGCCAACAAAGGAATAATCGATAGGGCGCGATATAAATTAGTACTAGGCCGCAGAGTGTCGCCTCGCGTGGCGTCCTCGGCCCGGCCGCCCATTATTCATTCGGATGTAAATGAATCCGACCGAATTGGAACATAAAACAATTCTCGGCAGTACAGGCCGAGCAAAGCTTTGTGCCGCGGCCCGCGCGCGCAAAGTGTTTGCTGTTTGAGCACTTTGTTACCGGATAAATATGAACGGGAAACATTCCCCTGGAAAAACTGGAGACCGGCTCGGCTCGGCACGCGCCGGCTCGGCTCGGCTCGGCTCGTTGCCGCCTGGCATTATCGGCTTTGATCCTCGTTGCTCGCTAATGAACCTCTTCAAATGACATCGGAACCAACATGATGGCTTGGTAACACGTTTGACCGAACAATGCTCCCGTGGCGAACACGCCATCGCCTCGCGACTTTTTTTTACAGCCGAGCGAAGTAGTAATAATAATTCGTCCGCACTGTCCTTTCAGCAGTCGAGCGCTGCGATTTTTAAGCCCCTGTTGAAGATGCTTTCGTCGACGCTGCGGTAGTTCAGACGGTGAAAGCTCTGGCCGCTTTTCGGTGCTTCTAATTTCGGATTCAATCATCGCGAGTAAAAAGGGCTGCGCGTCTGGGGGATCGGCAGGCTCTCGTCGCAGCGCTGATTTATTAATTTTCATTAAGCCGCGAGAGCCGGGCGCTTCGTCGGGCGAAGGACGCGGAAGCCTGCGTTGCATGGGCGGTCGGAGGAGACAGAGGGACTGAGAGACGAAGACAGAAAGAGAGAGAGAGAGAGAGAGAGAGAGAGAGAGAGAGAGAGAGAGAGAGAGGGAGAGATTCCAGTGCTATAACGCGTTCTGTTTGCCGAGTCCCCGACGAGGATCCGGTTCCCTCTCGTTAACCTATTAACATTTTATTGCCGGCAATCTTTCCGTGTCTCGCCGGCACGTATGCGCTAGTCCGCTCCGTTCCGTTCGCCGCTCTCCGCTCGCGGGTAACGAGCAGCGGACGCCGCTGCATGTCGGCTTAACTTCTTCCGGGGTGGTTCCGTTTCGGAGGCAAGGTTCGCGCTGAATGGCCGACCGCGAGAAATTTGTGAGTGAAGAAACGCGAGTTCTCCGTCACGATGCGATTTACTCGCGAGCACAATGTACGACTCGCGTCCGGTTCCACTGAAGAAGTTATTGCGGTTGCTACCCTGGTTGTGGAGCGTCTTCGACGCCGAGGAGCTTGCACGTCTTCGAAAGTTGAAGAGCGAACGAACGGAACGCTCGTTATATGCTCGCACGAGACGCTGTCGCGATCGGTTTACAGGCGCGTAAAGCCGGCCCCGGCCGGTGTCACGTGGCTAAATAATGGAATCGGATCGAGGCCTATAAATGCGTTTATAGGCCACCCGATGCGAGGCTGCGACAGTTTCGACGGGGGCGGTTCGATAATTCGAGGCGGCTCGTAAAACGGCTGCGACCACCCTCGCGGTCTAATCTCGTTCCGGCAGCGTCTTTATGGCGGGCGTATCAGGATCGCGTCCGAAACTGTTTCTGTCATCGTTCCAGACTGTCTGACAACGTAATCAAGTCTGGGCGAGACCCGTAGATTTCGATCACGGAAACGCCGACTCCGAGCGGCAAATTCTGCTTGCTTCTACGCTTTCTCGAAAATAGACGAGACGTTCTCCGACATCTCTTGCGATTTATTAGACCGTGCGGGTGACTTTAATAACTCGTTTTTGTTATGCGCATCTTTATACAGACTTTAATTTTCTTATTTTTATTTGTTTCATACAGGTGGTAAGATCCAGTAGCCTTGACACGTTCTGTAATTCTTCTGTGTTCTTGGTACAGAGTCTTTTGTATAAAAATAAATTTCAAAACTTGGTTAATAATTAGTGTCACCTATACGTGACCGACGACGCGGCGCTCGACTAGTTAACGGAGGTACAAATATGTAAAGTAACATTAAGATACTGAAGAAGAAAAGCAAGCTGAGGTTCTTCCGCTGATTAGAGCATTGCGATGACGTTTTCTTTAACGCATTCCCAACTAGTGCGTTTGCAGCTTGTAAAGATTACTCGTTCGTTTTTTTCTAGCTTTTAGTTCAATCACAAAATGGAACTATGTTCGATCCGATAAGTCAAGAGAAGGAGAGCTGGAACGCATGATTCTGTTAACAAACTAAAAGCTGTTTGAAATCGCCTTCGAAAGGTCTGAAAGCATTTGGAAATTTAATCGCGTGCAATTAAAAGAGCCGGAACAATGCTTGAAAAAATGATTTAAAGTCGTAGAAAGGGACCGCGAGCAATCTGGCCGAAAGCTCGACTCGCTGTTTTTCAAAGTGAAGCTCTTTTTAAGTTTTGCCGGGAATTTATCGTCCCGGCGCAAACAATTTTCCGCGTACGTTTTTCAGAGCCAGCCTGATCGATGTTTTCTTAATATCTATTTGCTTTTATCTCGCGTATTGAAAAATGATGGTCGCGAGGAGATTACATGGGGAACTTTTCGATTAATTTTTCGTATCGGCGGGATGCAACGACGCGCGGCCGATTCTCGCGCTTCGGGAAAGGGCGCGCAATCATGTAATAGCACTGGCACCGGGCAAAAATCGATTGAAATTCGACGGAAACCGCACTTGCGTCGCTTGCTGTTACGACAATGGAGAGCGTCGGCGAAGTGAGACCTTACGATTCAATGAACGACAATCTCGTTTGTACGCGAACGAGGCTCTTAATCCCTTCGCAGGAACTTCAACGCACGCGCCACCAGCCGCCGATTAACTCATTCGCAACAGTCGCGTGCGGCACGAGGCACGAACACCGGACAGTAGATCATGTAACCAGACTAAACACGTGGTCGTGTTCGTTTCGCGCGTGGATCGATCCCGTGGCTAACGAGGAATGCGTTGCTTCGCGATTAGAATGCGTTCCGTCGGGCTGTTCCCTTGCGAGAAACTGGCCGGTGCAGGAAATGGCAGGAAACGGTTATCCGATGCTGGTCTTAACCTGTTAACCGGGTATGGCGGAATATTTTGTCATACCAGGGAAACAATTCCAATGGATACGACGACTTCTTTCGTCGCGGAAAATTTTAAAAGCAATATTTTAAAAGTATATGCAGAACGCTTCGCATTTCACATGGTTTTTATCCACCGAAACGTAGAGTGACCATTTGGTGACATTTCGAATTTTCACAGTTTAGTAAACTAAAGGTGTCTGGAACCGTGTAACAAATAATAAGATACGTGTATATTTAACAACCACGATATTATTTCAATTTGTATTAGTCCTTCGCACATTCGAAATATTTGATTTATATATTTTCGAAATACGTCATAAAATATTTCGTCAAAATGAATAATCAACAAGTGAAAGAAGATTTTTTTATTACAACATTGATCGATAATAACAGCGATAAAACAGACATATTTGCAGCCAATGTCACAAAATTTAAAACAAGTTTACATAAACTGTTTATCTGATCTGCTGATTCGCTGATTCTCTGTCAATCTTAATATGTTTTTGTTTTATATTGTAAAAATGGTACTTTACCCATATACATATAAGTAAATTAAATTAAATTATATTATTTCAAGCGTGATAATATAATTTCTCAGTGCGAAGAAAAAGGTTCACATTGCGAAACGAGTTGAACAGAAGTTAATCCCGGTCAACATGTCAAAGGTCAGACAGCGATCTTATCGCTTTCTTGACCTTCCCACAAAAACCGTAGTCTTAGGTCGATGTCGTTTCCTAATTCGAAGATACGCCAAAAATCGGTTTGGGAGAGTCTGTCGAAATATTTGCCGAGAGTTCTGTGCATCTGGGAAAGGACCTCCAGTCATCGCAAGTGGCATCTGTCTCTCGCATCTGCCTCGGATCTTCCCGAAGATCGCGACTCGATTAGGAACGCTGCGGGCGTTATCGCTCCGGAATCCCTCGAAGAAGGTATTTTAAGGACTCGAAGGGGCCGGAATCGCGAGCGGACGCTAGCAGGTGTAGCCGAGGGCATTCAGGGGTTTCCTTTGACCATTGGTGCGCCGCTTTGATGTCAACTGTAATGGAATCTTTCTCTCGGTTTCACCGCGACGACGAAGACGACGACAGCGGAGGCGAGGGCAAGAAATTTCGCCGGGGACGCCGATAGGAAACTGTTGCGCAAGCGGCTGGCAAGAGCCAGGGTGCCGGAGGGGGGAAGGAGACCCCCGGAGCTGCCTCGTGACATTAATTTTCCCCGGGAGTCCAATCGACTTGAAAGCCCGCCGTGACTCGAAATTCCGCGTCAATCAAATTAAGTAACAAACAAGTTTACACCGGCGCGACGTCGCGTTGCGCAGCGCGGAGTCGAGCGGATCGGAGCGAACCCGAGGCTTTGACGGAGCAAGTAAAAGTCTACGGTCGTATTGGCGCAGCTGGACGACCGTTCGATCGGTCACCGGCGCGATTTTTCATTTGCCTCGACGAGGGACGAACTTTTAAGTGCTTTTCGATCGTGCTCGAGAGACTTCGATTCTCCTCGCTCCCTCCCTCCCCCCTCCCGCGTCCCTTTCCGCGGGAGAGAACCTTCGATAAATCATACGCCGAGTGACGAGCTCGACGGTAATTCGGGAATTGAAAATAATTGTCGAGCGACCCGGCAACCCTCGGCTCGCGACGTTCATTATTTATTAACGATGTAACAGAGGACGCCGAGCCTGGTCGCGTAACAGATCGCGATGCGCCGAGGGGTAGATCTGGATGAATTAAAATTCATTGGGCGCGGACGCGTTTCTGGGCCGCGTTTCAACCGGCTCGGGCGTGCAAGCTCCTCGCAATTATAACATTTACCCGTTAATTTACGGGCGAGGGAGCGCAAAGAACGTCGCGGTAGCGCTCTCGATAAGGGCTCTTGCGCGACGGTGCACTTTTGTCAGCCGGCGCTCACCCCTCCAGCACTTACGGATGACAAATTAGCGAGATAACTACTGCCGCCGGATAATAAACGCCCGGGAACACGGTTGTACGTAACGGCGACGCACGAACGTGATAATTTCGGAATAATTCCCGACCGCGAACGCCGACATTGATCAAACTTCGCCGGGGACCAGCGATTCGTCTTCACTGGGGACAACCGTCCCCATTCGCTCGATTAATTGTTAATATTAATTCACACCACGGGCTATCGGCTCCCGTTTCCCATCTGTCTTGATCGTCCCGTGGATGTGACGATTCATTTCGCTCCTCGTCGCGACGATTTAGCCGATCCCGCATTGTCACGAGTGTTCTCTAACGACCGTTTCCATGATGGCATAGGGGCCGTGTGCTTTATGAATTCTTTGACAGACTGTGGTATATCAAAGTCGATCTCTATTTCCATTTTATCTAGGAAATCGGTTTTTAAGATTTTTATTAGCAGCTGGAGAAATTAGTCGTTGCAACGATCCATCGAACAAAGCTGTCATTGTGTATGGACGTTTCTAGTAACAAGCTGTTAAGTATGAATGTGATTCCGTTTCTTAAGCTAGAACAAAATTCTGTTCTTTTGTCATTAATATATAAGCATTCAAAACAATATGGATATACGATACATCTAAATCTTTTTTTCTTCTAAGAAGTTATTGCAAACGAAATCATTGTGACAATGAAGAAAGTGGTACGACGAGGAATTAAGCAGAACTGTTCAAGATTTAAAGATGCGTTGAGCAGAACAAGTTTCACGATATTTATTAACTGCTAAAAAAATCAATCATCGCAGTAACGCGTGAAGCAAAGCTGTCATTGTGGAGACACATTAATGCTAAGTTATTGTATCCTCTTAAGTTGATTATACACCGTAACTGTCCAATGTTATTTTGGTTGAATAAAATACTTCACTGCCATGGCATTTTTAAGGTTGTTGATAGTGTTACAATACGGTCCGGACTGTGTGTGCGAAAACTTTTGCGCGTATCATCACTTATATCGTTACAATTATCCAAATCAATTATATAATTGGATGTTTTATTTTAAATGGTATATAGTTCTACGAAGAACTAGAAGATCAATCTCCACGGCGATGACAAAATAAATGTTGTGATCGTAGAGGTGCATTGAGCAGAATAACCTGATTAGAAGCTTGAAGATTAATCTTCGCATAGAGCGAAGTAAATGTCATGGCCCACGAAACGCAAAAAGATAAAAGGCGCGCGAGCCGAACCTCGTCAGGGCCTTGTTCGCGTTTCTGTTTCGTATTGTGCTGGGATTGTAGGGCATCGGTAAATAACATCGTGAAACTACAACGGCGCGTGATGCGCCGACTGGTTTACGGCCATTTGAGCGTGTTCGTGGTTAGGGCGGACGTCGCAACGCCATTTGCCCCGCGATTGCGCAAGAACCGAGCAGTTTTTAGTCTCGCGAGAAATCGAAGAGTGTCGCGGCGACACGTTGGGTTTTACGAGGGGCGGTCGCGTTACCGTTCCGCGGACAGTAATTGAAAATTACGAGGGAACACGCGACGCTCGTGAAACGTCGTCCCTGGGATTCGTCTTCCGTCGTTTTACAGCCGTTCGAGGCTCTCCGCGAGCTTGTCGCCGATAGGGAACTTCCTGATCGAACGATGCTATTAATTTCCATCCTATTTCACGTCGCTACTGGTGAGCAGACCGCCCGGTCTTTTTCCCCCGGAGTGTAGTTACGCGGCGATTCCAAGTTTCCCAACGAGTCGACGATTAATTCGGCGGCCCGACGAGCGCCGTACCGTCGACGGACGTTATCGAGTCGATTGTTTCGCTAATAAATTCCAGCGGTGGAAATAAAATCAACCGGACGACTACAGCACCGTGGAGAACGCTTTATCTTCGCGCGTTGATTTATTAATTACGTTCCAATGCCGGCGAAAAATTAAACTTCCTGCCCGGCAGCTGTAATCCATCCTCCGTCGCTTTCGCTTTCTTCGCCCCTTCTCGACGCGAAGCACGATCGAAGTCGTTTTTCCGCGACTCGTTCTCCAGCGGGAATACGAAAAAACCCGTTTTTCGGTCTCTAATTGCTCGGCGGTTCATTAAAAATTCTGTAAAATACAGATCGACTCGTCATTACGCGCGGCCATTAAAAGGTCCGCGGGAATTAAATTGCGGAATCGACCCTCTGGATGCGTTGTCGAGCCCTTTCTCTCGCCGAAAAAAGGGTGCTGGTGTGAGAGCTGCAAGACACGCTGCAACTCGCGGAAATTATAGAAAACCTGCTCGCGATTATGGATACTTAACCGCGGCATTTCAGTTTGTTTGCAGAAAAGAGAAACGCGTGCGCGAACAACAATTTCCTTGCGGTTTTCTGTAATGGAAAATCGTGTTTGCAAATATAAAATGTCGTGGTCAAAGGAGCTTTAATAACTTTGCAGGTTTCGTTGAGAGGGTGCCGCGACCCTGCTCACTCGTTATTAGGACAGAAACCTTGGGACAATTGTTGGGTGCCAGCAACGAAATCCTCACACTCTCCGGCAACTTCCGATTTGCTTCTCTTATACAAAGTCAATAGCGTTCTTGTAGACAATCCAGACCCTCATAAATTTTAATGTTCCTCACAGACGCGTATTACTTGGCATATCGGGCGATTTTCATGCCGATCCCATGAAACGAATTTACAACGTTGCGAACTCTTATCGAGCCCCGACACTAGCGATTCCATTTAACTCGGACTAATAAAGCGAGTCCAACCTTTACCTTCGGCAAGCGGACGCTTTTGACGACAGTTAAGTCTAATCGTTTACCAATGTTCCTTTTAAATACTCTCAGAGGCACGTTTTCATTTCTGATTACACTCAATTGCCCATTAAACACTGGACGTTTTAAAGACGTCCATTTTACGTCGATTTTACGTCGACTTTACGTCTGAACGTCTTACGCTCTAAGATAGATATCTTTAAGACGTCTTATTTCAGACGTTAAAAGGACGTCCAATTTGGGACGTCTTTAGGACGTCTTAAAAACGGCTTAAAGACGTCCCGAATTGGACATCGTTTTAACGTCTGAAATAAGACGTCTTTAACACAATTAAAATATGTCTTCAAGGCGTTCTTTATGTTTTCAATGCTTTTTCACTAAATCAGACGAGTGCTTTTGCATATAAATTTAATATAGACGATGGAACCAGAAGATAACAATGGCGATGTGAATTTTGTTTCTACGCTTTTTGTACAAATTGGTGGATGCCAAAAGCGCAATTTATTTTCTATAAAGGCGATTTATTAAAGATGGCCTTGTGCTATTTGGGTGAACGGGTTAAAATCATAGTGACGTAAGTCATATTTTCGCAAATTGTTACTTACGTCTTCAAATGGAATCTGCATGGATGCCAAAATGTAAGAAGGGCAGTAAACTATTAAGTTGTTCTAAATTACATTAACTCTAAACTATCTTAACGATAAACTCAATCAACAAACAATGCGAACTTAATTGATCAGCCTTTACTTCGAATTAATCATCATGAGCGAAATTAAATCAGGAAAGTTAGAAGAGAATCAAACTGCCTTTGAAACGCTGACTTAATTCGATTAATGAAACTGAAACTTGAAAACTAGATAATGGATGGCATTTAAGGTCTTTCGCGTCATACGCATCTTAGCGAAATTCATTTTGCTCGAATATATTGCAGTAAAAGTGAGTTTTGAAACTAGTCAAGAAATGCGAGGAAATATCGACGAAGGGGCGAGGTGTAGAGCAACGCTTGCTGTGTTATGCACAAGCAACACGCGCCGAGAAGTGTCTAAAACGGAGGCGAGGGTGAGCACAATGAAGAAGTGTTGTGACTCGAAAAGAAGCTGGGTGCGGAAGCTGAAAGGAGGAACTTTTTGTGCGGCAAGGAGCGGCGGTACATATTTTTTTAAAGGATCCTGGTCGCCGTAAATAGGCGAAGGGAGGGGAGAACGGAGCGAAAATAGAGGGAGACGCCGGCGAGATCGCGGAGAGCCGGAAACTCCGAAGACTTTGTCGAAGCGGAGGAAAAGGGTCAACGGTTTCCATTACAATACGCTCTCGGCTGGTGGCTCGTGGCGTTGCGAGTTGGAAGCGAAGTTGGAAGCGGCACGCACACGAATACATCATCTTTAAAGAGTAGCGGCAGAGAGAAACGAGAGTCTTGCCAACAGTTGAGTCATCAGCGGAGAGAGGGCCGACCGGCACCGCTCGGCTCGTCTCAGCTCGGCTCTTTCGCTATAATCGTTCCTCCGTGGATAGTAAACCGGCCGAAAGGCCGTCTGAAATTATTACGGCAAGCAGGGCCGTGCTGATCGACCACGGGACCATGCTGGCCACTCAGAGATTCGTCGGCTATCAATCGGTTTAATCTCGCGACTGATCCGCGACATTCGAGAGGCTTGGCTAAAATTGCTCATCGTTTTTCTCCGTCATTAAATGTAGAGCGTTATAAGCAGACTGCAGATCCTTGTAGAAAATACAAATTTTCTAAAAATTGTCCTAAAGTTAATAATTGAAGTAAGTTTATTTGAATATTTTCACTGTTTTAAATTATGTCTACTCATTTTTGCCATAAATGCAT
This sequence comes from Augochlorella aurata, assembly GCA_028455555.1. NCBI lineage: Eukaryota > Metazoa > Arthropoda > Insecta > Hymenoptera > Halictidae > Augochlorella > Augochlorella aurata. Next base: position 9,596,087 of record CM052168.1, on the reverse strand, counting down.
AAAATTCTAGTTATAAGTGACATAGCTGTTTCTATTAAATGAAAAGTAAAGAAACGGACCAAATAAAATGGCGTACGAAATGTTTCGTTTCGACACGATGGAATTTGTAATAAATCTTATTCAGCAACATGCATGCGTTACGCGAAACCCGAGACTGATACGGGCTAGTTGCTTAAAGAGTTAACCCTCTCGGAACGAGCGTCGACATAGTGACGACATCGGGCTTCTATATTTTATTTCAGAACTTAATTATGTGCGTAACAATAGCTCGCGATATATTGTTAATTGTTTCCATTACTTCAATTCGATACAGTCCATTTCTCCGACGAATATGTTCTCAATACTTTAAAAAATCCTCGACAACAAGGGGTTGAAACGCGCTTCGCTGTTCGCAGCACAGTTCGCAGACATACTTTTTGGAAAAGCAAATCGTAATGTAGGACTCGAGTTTTAATAACAGAAGTTCGCATAATACGCGTGCTATTCAGCAGATACTGGATAACGTGTCTCTTCATGAGTGACTGTTTCCACTCCTTGATTTTCAAACTCAATTTTCTCGGAAACAAAGCCGCTTGTAAAAAATTTCATTCTGCATTTCTGGCTTGCTTTTTCACGTAAAATCATCCCTTTCCCTGTCACACGATGGATTCTGCGACACGCTGTGTAAAAAGAGCAAGTTGATACACATCGTAATGTACACCAACAAATCACGCAAAAGTGGGTCATTTTCAAGGATCTATTACATGGAAACTAAATGACAGAGAGCTAGAACATTTTCCGGAATATGGTCTAGCATGATTCTATAGTACGTGCAATATGGTGCTGTCTCTCATGGTGCTTCCAACGTACAATTTTGCTCGACTCGTTCGTAAAAAATATTTTCGTGAAATTGAAAGACAAACTGAAAGAGAAGTGACTCTGCGAGATACTGTTCACTGGAAAACAATGGTTCTAAATAAATCGTCCTTTCAGTTCTATTGTGAGGAAAAATGCCGGAAGTCGCAATTTCAAACAATTTAAGTTAATGCATTAATTGAACTGCGGCATATACGATTCGCGTATTTACCAGAAGAAATATCGTGATAACAAATTCTACAGACTTGAATGCAATTCGAAACACTACTAGCACGAAGCATTAGTGGTCAGAACTTTAAGCGACGATATCTCGGAAGTGAAAACATGTGAATCGCGGCGTCCTTCCGCAGAATTTTCCAAGATGATACATGTTCTACGGATTATTTTACGAAGCAGTAGGGTCCCCAGTAAAACAAAACCTAACACGCAACCAAAACTTCTCTACAATCTTCCATTACGCCCGAACCAGCAGCAAAAAGTTCACCAGCCATACATCGTCCGGCATCTCGGTAATAAATTCCTAAAAATCGAATCGCCACGGGGAGGTACCTTGGAGAGGTCGAAGGATCGAGGTAATCAACTTGATCGCGAGTGGCGATCGATCGCAGGAAGGCACGCGACGCCGCGGCAGAAATCGATGTCACGCGAATATTATTCTTGGCAACGATATCAGAGACGCTTCGAGTTCGGAATCCGAGAAGGAAGAGATAGATAGATAGATAGATGGAGAGAGAAAGAGAGAGAGAGAGAGAGAGAGAAAGAGAGATGGAGGCAGGAGAGGATGAGGAACGAGGCAAAAGTAAGCGGCGAAAGTTCGCGAGTCGTTGAACGATATCGTTGCCAAACACGAGGCAACTTCGTTAAGTAGGTATTAATGTACATATCGAGGATGACAGAAAGAAAGAGAAAGAGAGAGACAGAGGAGAGGAGAAGGAAAACTTGGCAACGCCGATCCGAAGAATCAATCCAATTCCTCGGCATCGTTTCCCGCAACGAAACACGTAATTTCCGCGTTTCGAGAGAGTCACGAAATTGAAGAGTGGGCCGGCCGAGTGCCGGAGAGCTCCGCTGCCATTAGCGGCGGCATCGCCGCATTCTAACGCCAGCCTGTGTTCCCGTAAATGAATAGTTCCGCGCGCGGTCGCGATAAGTCATTATTTGAGCGCTTTTCCGTGACACGGATACACGCGACGGCACACTACCCTCGCCGCTCTCCTTTTACATTTCTCTTCACCGCGTCGAATTCGTCTCCCTCGCCACGCATCATTTCTCCCCTGTTTTGATAGTCGTTACCAGGTACTTCGCCGTTGTAAATGCTAATTGCTGCCGGCTTGGCGGGTGGGACACGTTGGAATGTCGAATCGCGTCGAATTGCGGCGGAACGTTGCGAATCGTGGAAATTGTCGCTCACCGTTTGTGTTGAATCCTGAGGCCTCTGCGGGGGTGCAAAGGGATGCCGTCTTTCAGCCAGTGCACCCGAGGGGGCGGGGACCCCTTCGTTCGACACACCAGCTTCACTCTTTCCCGTAACCTGACTATCGAGTCCCTGAGCTCGGACAACGTAACCTCCCTCACTGAAATCAGAAAGAACATTCGTCAGACAGCTGCAACGATCGCGCTTCTTCTTGCAGTTTATTTTTAGGAGAGGTTATGAGCAATGCTACCCTCCGAGCTACCATACTTGTCCGCTTCGGAAAACGACCAATAAATAATAATAATTTAGTTAGTAACTTAGGAATCTATCTTTCCGGACTTTTATAGAGCAGTCTTTATGTAACAGAATCCTTTCTTGCAATCCTTTGATTAGTGATATAGTAACCGTACTCAACGGTGACACTTCTTCGTTCGTTACTAGGTTATAAACGCTTCCAGAAGGAAACTTTTAATGTTCGAGAAAAGTTTGCGTCCTCTAGGATGGTTTTAAAATTATAATGTCAGATTTAATTTCAGTACGGAATTTATTTGATTTCTCGCCTTCGCATCCGATGCAAATGCTGTCGTTGATAGAGCATTTCGTGTCCGTCATACTTCTACATAGTTGTTCGCAATTTTTCGCTATTCTCTGGCATCTCGGGTATTCCCTGAACCAACATCAATTGCCCGGGATAGCAGTTTATTTAATTACATCATACTACAGTACCAACATTCACGGTTTTACTCTCGCATAAGCGATAGCCAGTTTCATTCGTACAATATTGATACATCAGGTTATACGGAACAATTAAAACACCGTGCCAAAACAATTTAGTGCAGCTGCTACGTTCGCAATGCGCCTAAATATTCAAAATTAAATGTTTTAAAGGTACGGCGCAATTTTATCGGGCCGCTATTGTACATTTCATATATTATTGCATCCGGCGTTGCATGCGCCGTCATAAATTTTTGAGTGTTTCGATTTGAAATAATATTATCATTAGACCGAGGATTTTATGCATTTATGGGAACCGCGATTATCAAAAATATCCCACGGCGCGTAGAATTAAATGAAGCCAAACAAACAAGCTGAATTAATTTCCATTCGATTCTAGAGAGGTTGTTATTGTATGCCGATGCAGGAACGATGAATTTTCGATTCGTCAGGCTAATGGCGTGCATTTAATTATTATTCCTGCATGTTTCGTTTCCTAAACTATTGTACAGTTCATACTATTATCGTACAGTTCCGCGTTTCCTCTTCACGAGAACATCAAACGGATCCAAACCTAATAGAACATTTTAGTACACTGCACGGAATACTATTTTAAGAATTGAATCATTGATAACCGATTTAGGATGAAGAAGGGAAGAAGAAGAGAATATTTTTCCCGGCAAAGGAGAGGAAACATTATTTCGCCGCGTAAACGGGGCGGTGAAACTCGCAGCGATGTTAAGGGAAATACTCGAGTCGGCGAAAGGAATTCTCGTTCAGATTTTTCTAAAACGATCTGTAAAGATAGTTCGGCGCAAAGCTGCACGAAGTCCAGTCACAATGCCATCCCGCGGAAGCGTTTTTCCACTTTGAGAAGCCGGTGCGCGCCGTGGGCGGGGAGGCCGAGGCATTTTGTTGCGCGCAAAGAACGATCGCAGACAGTAAACTATTCGTCACGGGCAATGAAAGAGCGGGTAGCATAACGCGGGCACAACGAGAAGCGATTACGAGGAAAGTTGGCAACGATGTGGCTTCCTTCGCGGGGAAATACCGAGGCGCAATGAATTTCACGGCGTCCGAACCCACTCCGGCGAAAGAGAATTTTTAAAGCGGCCACTTTCGAACTTCCCCAGCCGCCTCGGCCTCCGTGCCGCCCCCTGCCCCGTCGCGTCTCGGCCTTCTCGGGGAAAGTACGTGTCCCGAAGTTTCGCGGAAAACTTCCGGCGAAATCCCGACGGAGTTTTAATAAAGTTTCCGCGGGTCGTGCCTTCCGCCGTCAAAGGAAACGACTCCATGAAGGTATAGATAGCTCGTCGTCCGGCGGCAGCGAGTCGCTACACTAACGAATCTATTTTTCACGGACTCGCGTTACAGCTGCATGGAAACGGACAAACTGCCAAGAAAAGTGCACCCCTTCGCTTCCGTCCGCCGCCGCCGGATCTTGGCGAGCGAGGGTGGCGCGAGGGCAAATTGAAAAATACCTGAAACACGATGCTCGTATTCAACGAAGTCGAATCTCCTCGCGGGAAATCGGATCCCTCCGGCCGCGAGCCACGTCTAGCCGACTTCATGGACCGATTACATTGCAGCCGAGATTATGTTTCAGGGCCGAGTCGGTTTCACCCGAAATCTCCGGACACTTGCTCTCGACGCTGTTATCAAATTCTTCGCGGTTGGACGCGGACAAATACTCGGCTAAACGGAAGCTACACGTGCGCGAGTGGGAACGCGTGAACGTTCGCCGGGGTTTGTCGGTTGCCGTGCTCTGTCCTCCAACAAACCACTCTCCACCCTCTCGAGCGACGGATAAACGCGTACAATTGCGCCCCGGCCTCTTGAAACCGATCCCGAAAGGCACGCATGTTGTTTTGTAACCCGAGACACGGCAAACAGTCCGTATGCTCGCGCGCTCGAGTGCTGTTACATACTTTCCTCGTCCCGGCCAACGAGTACTTTTCATGTCCCCGGAAAAAAACAACTGTTTCTTCACACCGATTAATTTTTTCGACTAGTTCGCTTTGTTGCGCTAATTCGACATCGAACTGTAGCTTCCAAGCGATTTCAGACATTGAAAATGCTTTTTTATGCGATCACTGGATGCACATATTTATTCAGTTGTTCGTTACAATGAAAAACCAACAGTGTCTTGATGAAAGAGATATGATTGCGATGCAATTTAAACCTTAATACAATGCTTTAACGCACACAGCAATCAATGATAACAAAAATCAGATACGCGTGCGATACGAATCAGTCGTTATCTCAACTGCTATAATGATTTCTACGGAAATTACTGGTGCACCGACCTCACGAGAAACCCGAAATTGAAAGTGCTAAGAAGTGTGTTGAATTCTACCAGATACCAGTATATCAGTTAGGGCTAATAGGAATGTATCGTTTTTGTTTCAAGCGTCTATAAGATTTCCAAATGTAAATAATACATTTCGCTGCACTACTCAATCATTGGCCAGAATATACTGTGACATAAAAAAATCTGGTACAGTTTGTTTATTGGCTTTCAGCTTCTAATTGATGTCACAGTCAAATATGCCAATAACTTTTTCAGTATTGTCCCGTTGGTTTTTTCCTCTGTATGGACAAATATATCGAAAAATTGTGCAGTTTCGATAAAAAAAAACTGGCCCCGTATTTTCAGGTGCATTGTTGCATTTATGAATAAAAGTGAGCTCGTAGGAAAACAGAGCTTTCCACGGCGTTCAACATTTTCCCGCACAGCCATTTTTGTATCTCTAACCAACGTCGAGATTCGACTCATGCCAATTACCGAGACTCGCCCCGTGTAGAGGACGGACCATTTAAAAAGGAACACCGTCACTTCTATTCAAAATCAAGTATTGAAAATACTGCAGCATGCGCGAGTCGTTTAATTACTGTGCGATCGAATCCCTGTCTTTAATTTTTTTGCAGAAGGATAATAATAGATGGATAAAGACTAATAATAGACTTTAAAGTTCAACGTCCGAATTAATATTCGGAGCGGTCAGTAACTGGTGGTACCACCGGAAGAGGGAACCTTCTACCTGGAAAAACAAGTTAAAAGGAAGGGTAACATTTTTTCATTTAAAGCTATGTTTCCGCGAAAACTGAGTCGATAGATGCGCCATGTTTGCGTAGCTCGCAGTATGTCGAGAAGTAGAATTGGCATGTCATGGCCAGACGCGCCACTTGCCTCCATTTAATAGTACTATTTCTCTAGCCTAATTTTCCCGCAAACGTTGAGTTAATTTATAGTCGCGTCATAACTTACTTCACACGTGTTTTCCAACATGTTGATATGCATACATTTCAAGACAACTCAAAATTTTCAAAACTTTGATTTACACCACTATGTGCTTAACCAATTCACTTAATAAACTTCAAGTGCAATTGTATCTTGTTATTATCATGAATTGTTTCATATAAATCCAGATATTCGCAACAATAATTGACGAAATCGAGGATCTTACAGGTTCCAGGAGTAGGATCGTTCATGTCTCGGCACGGAGCAAGATGGACGTGGCGTGGATCGGTCGATCAGTCGGCTAGGGGCTCGCTCGCGGCGAATGGGAATGGAACTGAACGCTCGAAAGCGTTTTAATTATCCGACAAGCGTAAAAGGTTTCCGGGGCATGGAATCTCGGCTGAAGTCGATTACGGGTTCGTGACCGTGCGTTTCCAATTTCTGGTCTCTCTCTGCCGAAATTGCCGGAACAACGAGGAACGTCCGCTCGATGTCTTTGCGTTTCTTTTGCAGTCGTCTCGCAATTTTTCAGGAGCGCGCTGCTCGCCGTCGCGTCGCGCCAGCCCGCGCCGAGCCGCGTCGCTGGTTCTCGTCGGAGTCAACGTTTTGACTAGCGTGCTGCCCGTAATTACACCGTTCCCTCGGGACCGGAGCCGAAACGCGACGCTCGAATTATCCGGGACGTCCCACGAGTCGCAGAGCGAGAACGCCTCGGGCATTTAATACGTTTCCATCAATGTCGTCGTCCTCGCAGTCGTCGTCGTCGTCGACGTCGCCAGCTTCGTCGTCGGCATCGAGCGCCGCTATATTTCGAGACCTTCGTATTTGCCGCGCACGATAATCCGGAATAGTTCGGGCCGGATCCATCTAGTCCCGTCTAGTCTCGACTTGTCTCGCCGGGCGTCAGCTCGTATCTCGCAGACGGAACCTCGAGATTTGACGGTTCACGGCGAACGCGAACCCGCTGCGGCACGCGACCCCGCCATTTCCGCTCGATAGTCTCCAGCCAGGATCGATCTCTGGTCAGGTACAACTTTAAAAGGCAAATCGCCAGGCGTTTATGGTTCCGCGAGATGCAACACGATGAAAAGTGAACGGAGAACCGGTTCGGCCGAGCCACTAATTCATTTTTTCTCCGTTTCTCCCTGATCGTAATAACTGTTTAATTCCGCCAACGGCGGAACATTTTCCTGCACTTTTACTGCTGAGTAGAAGTATGCCGAAGTGGTACGAGTCGACGCATGCCGCGCCCTCGTCTGCCCTGATATCGATACGAGCATCTCGGTAATAGATGGAAATTGTAGGCTGCGCTTTTAAACGCGCTTAATAAATGAAACCCCGGGCTTTTTTATTGCTTTGCGAACATTGTGCCGCACGTACTACTTGGCGGACGGGATCGTTCATTAGCTGGCCGAGCTTTATGAGCTGATTGTCGAATTATGCTGCTCGAAGTCGATCTTTTCTCAGGAATTTGTTTACTGGAATCAGAATCCGGAAGCTCACATTCGTGGCGGAATCGCACCGTGGCTAACACAAGCAGACAAACGAATAAAATAAGTCAGTAGACGCTTGTAATTATTGTCGTGTCGAAGACTTCACGCAGGATGCAGACAAATTGCATAGAAGCAGGCAAACAAATGAAACAAGTGGATGGACGCTTTTAATCGGTGTCAATAAAAAACGTCTGACTTTACTAAAAATCGAGAGGAAAATTGTTAATGAATAAGAATTTTTCAAGTTATTGAAATTATACGAACAAAGAATTTTTCGAATTATTGCAATTATTCGAATACAAAATTATTCGAATCAAAAATTATTCGAGTCGAAAATTATTCGAATCAAGAATTTTTCAAATATAGACTAAAAGGAATTCGTTTGGATAATTATCTGAGATGACAATTTATTCGATGCAATCCGAATAAAGCCCAACATTGGTACAGATATATTCTCAAAGTTACCAATATAGCTAAACGAATAAATAATTTCCAAAATCGCGTGAGTTTTACTCCAATCCACGACCGGAAGAAAATTCCAGTAGAACGTATTAGCGTATGGTCAGACCAGCGAGGGCAGATGGGAAGGGAAGGGGCGGACGTTTAATTACCATTTTTCTCGGTGAATCGTAGAGCCACAATGCCAGGAGGCTCGCGTTCGTGCCTGATCCATCAATTCCGGGGATCCATCAGTTTGTGATTATACGAGACTTCTCTGAAGGCTATTAAAAAGCGGGGAGCTGTCGCGGCCGGTCTCGGGATTAAGTCGCGGGCATATTAATTCGACCCCGTGGCTAAAGTGCTTTTACGCGTCGAGGCTCAACCGGCTCGGCCGGATCGTTAGCTGTGGCGATACCTGAAATTCGCTTTCGCGGCGAGAGGATTTCGCGTCTGATTCCCGGGCGCATTGGCCAGCGCCAGCGCTGGCCGGTGCGCGAACGAGGAGAAAAATCGAGAGCGAAACAGAGACGGCAGGAGAAGAACCGCGGTCGAAGTGGATCGGAGACGGGAGAGAGAGAAAGAAGGCCGGATATTCAGGGTATTCCCATGTTGCCGGAGGCCGCGTGCGGTCCCAGCCAACGAAACGTCGTTTAACGATTAGCCGTGGTGAACTGACGCCGAAATTCAAATTTAAATGGCACTCGCGGGAGAGAGACCGGATCGTCGTCGGGTTCTCCGGGCCCCGAATTTCTGCTGGAATTGCGCCGTAACTGTCGCGGAAACTCGGCGAAAGAGACGGCCGCGTCGCGTCGCGTCGCACGAGGGGGTCGTGCGGATCCGTTAATAGCGGTGCTCTTCGAGAGGGCGTGGGAGGCGATCGAGAATGGAAAAATCTCGCTTCGCCTCTCGACGCTTTTTGTTGCTTCGACACGTTCTCTGCTCCTCGTCGCCGCTTGACGGACAATTTCTAGTACGCGGAAAAGAAACAATGGTTCTTAGTCCCCCTTTTACCAGAGACAGAGAACCCATTTCCCGAGTCGTTACCGCGCGAAAGATGCAGTCCTCGGACGATAATGGCAACCGGCACTGGATACCCGCATTCTTTCGTTCTTCATCGATCGGATGCGGATGCGAACAGGAAGAAAAAAATAGCCGGGCGAAAGTCTGTCGGGCGGCGTGTCACGGGGCCGCTACGAGGGATGAAACATGCTGAGCGACCGGCGAAGAGAGCGGTGAGGTTGATTAATGAACGCGTCCCCGAAAGAGCAAAATAACAAATAGCGCGTTGCCACGTTGCCCTCCGGCTGACGCGATGCCGGAGAGCGAACCGAACGTTCTCTCTCTTCGTCCCTCTCTCGTTCTCTGTTAGGGGCGGAGAACCGGGGGGGGGCGGCTGCGGCAAACGGCCACGCTGGTTGCTTGATTCATAGTTCCCGCGGTGCACCGACGGCTTGTGACGAGGCGCAACGTCGTGTTAACCATGCGACCGATCCTCCTCCGTGCCTTCACACCGCCGACCACCCTCGGTAATTGATTGTCACAAGCCCTGAGGGCCTCCGAAGCCGGCCGAGCTACCTTTTATTCGCCTGATAGCTGACGGCTAAGGGTTAGCCGACGATTATTGCCGCTCCGAGGGAACCCCGTCATGTTTCCAAAGGGTGAACTCCAGCATCTTCAACCCCTAAGTCGTGGCTTCTCAATCTTTCCCCTCTTCGATGTCACTTTTGTTCGATCCTCCCTATCCGCGCGTGTGGCTTTTTTTTAATTTCATTTTTGGGGTTGGACAATCGGCCGGCTATGAGGAGGAGGGAGGGTTATGAGTGTCGATGCTTTGAGAATTAAAAAAGTTTGCCCGAATTTTTCGGTCTCGAGCAGCTCGACGGATTAGTTTTCACTGTTCGCTGGCAAAATCAGTTACAAAGCGAATCCTAAAATCCCTAGACCCATGGAAAGGGCACTCCCATTGCAATAAATCTAGATCGTGGCACGTTTTTTCCAGTGTTCAACAATACACTGGATTTTCAGCAACAAAGTCCTGGTCCGACGATAAAAAAAAACCCGCACCGTCACACCCGCAATTTTGTACCCGATGTAGGAAAATTCTTCGCCTACCCCTCGACACCGCACGATCTATCAGGACAATACCGAAGTAATGAAAAAGCCAACGTAGACAGAATTCGACAGGACGCGGAACGAAACTCGTGCAAATGAAATGCGACTGAGAGGAACTCCTGCAAACGGACATATTTGGATCGCCAATTTTTTGCACAATTCCCGAGATCGATACCTGACACGGAACTCAAAATTGATGTCCTCTCCCATGGTTTATTTCGGACTCGATCCCTTCTTTCTCTATAATATCGTGTCAGACTTGTTAAGAAGATTCTGAACGTGATCTACTAAATATGGATGCCACTCACGTCTTTGAAATCGAAATTGTCCTTCCATCGTCAATATTTAAACATTGCAGTAAAGCTTGGAAAACATGAAATATAAATCATCCGTCTCACGTAAGAAATCATTAGTGTCACAGTAGCTGTGAAAGAAATCGTATTGCAAAGGGTTAAGCTCGTAAAAACCTCTTTCTATTCCACTAACTTGCTAGAATGAGAAAAGGAAAATGAACAAATTGTCAGAAATAATAGCGACACGGTTACATAATTGTATTATCAAAGAATTGTAATAGAGTTTCTCGTATCGAGCTACCAACAAAATTAGCTCGAATTCTGCAGCATTAAGAGACAATAAGCTCTTCATGGAGTAAAAACAAATATCGCGTGAAATTCGTGCATCGGTAATGCGTCAGGTGTGCCAGATATCTAATCAACCGAACGCAAAAGGCGAGCCATTAATTCGGAGGCACTGCGAGCAATATTGCGCAATCGATGTGGGAAACACGACCACGGCCGAGCCCGGGAGATTCGAAAGAACGAGGGGCGATATTGCGTGGGTGCAGCGGAACGGAGATGCGTCCCTCTCGGTGGATTGTTAAACGCATTTTACTAGGGCGCAGGGCGCGATGTAAATCGGAAGAGCTTGCGTATTCATCGATATCGAAACATCGGCCGTCGTCGGTGCCGTGTAATCGTGACGGTACACGCACCGTCCAGCTGGACGTCAAATCCGATCCAAAATTCGGCGTCCCTCTCGCTCTCTCCCTTTGTTCCCGTGTCTCTCGATTCTTCTGGCACGCCGTTCCCGTTACAACGTAATGACGCGTCGCGTCGGCGGCAGAGAGATCGCGCGTCGTTTGTTCGCGAGCACGCTCGTCGATATTCAAATCGGTGTCATCGATTGCCGGCCGTGTTATTATGAGTAACGCTTCGTCGGAACTGTTTCCGCGCTTTGTCCCCCTTTCTTTCCCTCCCTGTCCGTCTCTCGCTGTATCTCGAGTTGTCTCAGCGTTACCTGTTCGATTTAGGAAGGTGCAGGGTATCGATCATCGGCGATCATCGTTTCCGACCGCGAAATATCTCGGTATCGTAATTCTCTCCGATATGTGGAGGCCGCGAGCACAGTTTTGCGATGGGATTCAGCCGGGATGGCCGGCTCTTTGCAAAACAATTAACGAGCATCATCGACGGGGATGACTCTGGCCGTTTGCACCTTTGTCCGACGCGGCTAATCGTTTTCGGTTCAGAGGCTCGCTCGGCATTGTCGGCCCCGGGAATGCTTCCGGTCATCCGGCCTGTAATTGGCTATGGTGCACGCCTCTGGTCAACGCCGGTCAGCTGTGCGATCGTCGTCTATACGAATATTTCATCGCTGTTAATCGCGCGATCCTGGCCCTTTATTATTCGCGAGCGTCGACCTCCGTTCGCCGATTTATTCGACGCAACGTACTTCGTCTTTCTCTCCGGAGCTCATATTGTGGTCTTCTTTGTAATTCTTGGCACACGTGGTACATCGGTGTCGTCGAAAGATTCGGCTCGATCGATTCTTTTCGTAGTCATCCTTTTATCTTCGAAACATCACAAGGAGAGAACCGTTTCTCTTGCCAATAGGATGATCCGTTTAAGGTAAAGATGCCGGAGAACGCGACGGGAAACAAGAGCCTGCGTTATTATAGTTTGCTATTTTCTTCTTGGCGAGAGAAACTCGGAAGCATGTAGCGAATGATTGTGGACTTACAATCACAGATAGGCATCGATCTATTTCTGGCGGGCAGAGGGGAACAGTCGCGTACGATCGTTAACGGGAAAATTAAACGGCGCCCGGGGAAAAGTTGTCTGATTTGTTCCCCGTAATTCAAGAACTTGCCTACTAACCGTAAAATCCGGTGAACTTTCCCGGCATGACCCGAGAAACTCCTACTACCCGTTCGTTACTCGCGTCCGTTCTAACATGGCAACCGGGCCGGCGATCTAGACGCGACGAGAGTGATGCTTTAGCGAATTAGTTTCTCGCCGAGATTTTTCGATAGTATACATTTTTCCGAAAAGTATCCTCCATTGTAATATATCAGAAAAATGGGTTAATCTTCCTCAGTAGTAAATACATTTCTTTCGATATACTCTACTTGGGATAACACAACCTTCTTCCAACAATTCTCCTACAACTGTCGCATCACTTGGGTCTTTCACAGCAGAGATTGGCTCTTTGTGTTAATCGAATCAAATTTGATTCGAATAAAAATTTAACCAAGTAAGAATTCATTTGGATAAAATTTTATTTTTTGAATTACTCGAATAAAAAATTTCGAATTATTTGAACAAAGAGTATGTAGAATAAATAGAATAATTTGTGATGTGTAATGAATTCGTATAAAATATTCCACTAAAACGAATTCATTCGAATAACCATCTCACATGAATATTTATTCGAAAGAATCCGAATAATGCCCAACTCTGGTGTCATCACGGATAATTATCTTTTTGAATGTATCAGGTTGTGTCTTTTTATCAATTCCAAAGTGTTTTAAGTCCCCTCCATACGATAATTCCTCTGGTGTTTCTGGAACGAGGTTTGCGACTTTGTAAATCGTGAACGCAGCGTCTTGTTAATACGTCACGCAGGTGCAAAGATATGTCAAAATTGGAGGTATAAAACGGAGACAGAGAGACAGGTAAAGAGAGAGATCGGGAGAAACAGATAGATCGAGGAGTCACGCGAAATATTCTAGGTTTCGTGTTGAAGGTTCAAAGGGACTAGGAAGTTCGGCCGTGGAACTGCAGCCAGAAATTACTCCGACATCTTTGCTCCGCCGATTAACAATAATAACGAAGGCGGGGGTAGGGTTTTGTTTCGAAGTTCGAGAGAGGACTTGAATCGCAGCGGGCCCTCCTCTGCCGGTGGAGGGTTACGAGTTCGAGGCCGATTAATTTCCGACTTTTCCACTGCGCTTTCCAGAGCTATTTCGCATAATGATTTCAGGTGCTCGACGAGTTAACGACTGGGCGTGAGAAGATTACAGGTATCCGTGCCTGTTTCCGCCTTTTCACGAGCACTGCCGATCGCTCGATTGGTTCCGTCCACCTTGAACCACTATAATTCCTCGACTCATGATTTTCGGTTTTATTTTACACTGGCGTGCACATTGCTGCTAGTCGAACTGTATCTGGCAATCTAATTCGAGTGTAGCTCGTGCCACATTACGTGCAAAATAGCTGCCGTTTTCTTTCCTTTTATAAAAAAGCGAACTCATTGTTGGCCGACGTTTCAAGAAATTGTTTTATTTCCTCTCATTGATTCAATAAACGAGAAAACCCTTCGGTGTAAGCGTTATAAAGTCAGTCGCAGGTAGATAAAGCACGAAGCAATTGCTGTCTAAGCCGATTAAACGCGGAGAAAATGTCAAACGCTTCGCAACAATATTCACATTGACGCGATTTATACCATTCTGTTCACCATCAAGTCTACAGTGGTTTTCTTGTTGAAGAAGTGTTTTCCATTTAGTAAACGTTGGCGAGTAGCATAAGCAAAATAAGCCCGCTAATTTCGGACAGACAGTGTAATTAGCTCGCGAGCAAAAATAATGATAACGTTAGCAAATGATTAAAAAGTGATTCAGTAAAAGAAATCAGCCGAGACATTACTCTCGGAGAAAACCATCTAGAAAGCCATCGAGACGGTTAAATGACCGGCAAATTTCACGTAAGCCGCGTCTCTGCTCGAGTCGAATTAAACAGGGCTCAGCTCGGGACAAAAATAAACAGTAACAATAATACCTCGTTTGCCTGCATAAAATCGGGAGAAGGATTGCCCCAGTTCTGTCTAAGACGGAATGAAAACGTTCTCGTGCAAGAAATTGCGATGTCAGACGGCCGTTCTCGGGTGGTTCCCGATTAGGTCGACGTCAGGAGATTACGCGGCGAGTCAGCCGAGCGGCGAAAAGAAGGGGGCGCGTCTTCTCGCGGAGTTTCTCGTTCGAATAGGAGACTTCGGGTGTCTAGCACGCGAATAGGCCGATCTCGTGGGCTTCCCATCCGGCGTGCTCCGTTTCGTTTCCACGAGCCATCGATTATGTGCCGCGTGCCTACGCCAGAGGTTAGCGTTATGAGCATAGTTCGTGGAGCGGCTGCCATTCGTCTCGGCGGTTCCTACGGGACGTCTGCTCCTTTTAATGGGGTTTCAACCGGGTCCCACGAGAGACCGTCGATACGCCGGAATGCTCGGAGCTGTTCGACGCGCGTTTCTCGCCGAGCCGCGGCCAGACGTCTCGGATCGCGCGTTAATTAAAACGCGGCGACGAGCGCGCCGTTTTGCCGCGTTAATCAAGCCCCGTGGAGACAAGCCGCCCCGTTTCCAGCTGGAACGAAGGAAGGGACGACGGATCGACGTTTGTTTTACCGCGCCAATAAACCGGCAAGTCGCCCCGCGAACTTTGGAAGACATCGAACAAAGGGAATCAGGAGTGCCGGCGACCTCGGCCGTTGCGGTCTCCGCTGGCGCCTCGCAAATATTGCGGTGTCCTTTGTCGAACCCGATACCGGCCCTGTCCGGGCCCACCTGACGTTTAACCCCGCTGACCATGATCATGCACGTGTGCGATACATTTTTCGCATAGCCTCGACGGTCCTCCGTTGACTACGTTCGATAAATTCATGCGGTAGACCCTCGTTCGATTTTAAAATCGAACTGCCTCTTCGGGAAGAGTCCTTAATCCGTTTATTGATGCTGTGGTACATACTAACTGATATGTATTGTTTTATACATTCTTATTAGATTATACTGGAATACAGAATTGTATTAAATTGTATTTAATTAACATATCTCCAAAGTTTAAATTTAGTCAAGTAGTGTTCGTTTTATTTGACTTCAAAGAAATCACAATGAAAAGTATCGAATTTCCGTAAATTAATTATCGCCTAAACCAATAACGAATTCGTGCAAAATTGCCGGCTTCATGGTTAACGGATGAATCCGTAGTCAATTTTATTATCATTGTCGCATAAAATAAACAGCTTCGATTTTATAG
The DNA here is from genome assembly GCA_028455555.1 of Augochlorella aurata. Taxonomy (NCBI): domain Eukaryota; kingdom Metazoa; phylum Arthropoda; class Insecta; order Hymenoptera; family Halictidae; genus Augochlorella; species Augochlorella aurata. Next base: position 9,580,512 of record CM052168.1, on the reverse strand, counting down.
AATATTCCTAATCGCTGGATTTACGGTCAACGGATAACTCAAGAGTGTATCGTTTCCCCGGAGCGAGAAACGCGGCGAGGAGAAGCGAATGTCCGCAGCAATAAAAGCGCGTATTAATCAGGATTCTATGAATAAAGAGGAACGAAGAGAATCGCGTTCGCAGATTTATGCGGCACATCCAGGAGACCGTTTCCGCGCTATAAAATCAAAAAATTGCGTGTACCATTAAGCCATCGCGGCGAACGACCGAAAATCGTCTATTCCCGGAATAGATCCGCCATCGTCGCGAATCCCCGAAGCGGGCGCTGAAGCCACTCCTCGAGATCGATCGTAGAAAAGACAATTCGCGGGGTTATCTATTCGATCTAAATTGCCTCTCCGCCGCTCGAAGAGCCATAAAGACGAAGATGGTCCGCGTCACCCACTCTGGCCCGGGTTCGCTGCATTTGTCGCGACGAGACGGGACTAAACGCGCGAGCCGAGAAGCGGCAACGATATCGAGCCGAGCGTAACGGCGCGGTGCGCTGCGTTTCGAGCAATAAACTTCTCGAACGAGCGCAGAGGGTGGGGGAGACGAAGAGAACTTTTTCTGCGGCGCGATTCGTATAATATCGGCTTTTATTCCGCCACAGTCCATAAAATCGAAACGGTTAATTTGTCGGGAGGGGAGAACACGCTCCTTGGGAAGGGATCGAATTATCGTTGCGCGACTCGTCATTCAGTGTCGGCGAACCGAGTCGCGACCCTCTGCGATCGGGAACGGTCGAAGACAGGAATAATTAGCAATAATTGCCGTCGATTCCGCGCTCCATTAAATCGGTCTCGCGGCGAGGAAACGCGGTCTGGAAATCGATGGACCCCGGTGGCAGACCGCTGCTTCGAAATCCGTGGATTCATTTGTTTCGTAAGTTTGTACGATCGACAAAACTGACGCCGGCGTTCTCCAAAATGAGAAACAAAAACGACGGTTGCGATCCATTATCTCGAAGACGGCCGAGTGTCTGCGTGTCGATTAAACGTTCGTATGCTGCACGCGCGCGAGACTCCGTCAGTGTAGCCGGCATTTCCATTTCCTCGCCGTTTGTCGATACTCGTTAACAACGACAAATCTACTTAGCGACTTAATCCGACACGTCGTCGTTACGATCTCGATACCTGCCGCCCCGTAATTTTATAATAATTCGCCCGCAATTTTTCATCCGACAATTTACGAGCGCCGCTACACGCTGCGAAAGAGTTAGTGAGAGCGAAGGGTGGAGAGAGAGAGAGAGAGAGAGGGAGGGAGAGCGGAGGGATATGAAATGGAGGAAAAAAGACGAGAGGCGGCGACCAACGTCGAGCCCGGAAAAAAGAGACGAAAAAGGTGAACGGTGGCAGCGGGCGTGGGCAGGGGCAGCTAGGGGATCGCGCGGAGGTGGGCCGGGGGATCGAGGGTCGCACACATAACTGTAGCGCGACGTTCGATAAATTGCCTCGGGTTCTTTTTAGTCTGCCGCGATATTTTATTTACCAGCAAAATGTATCTCTGTTGTGCGCGTGCCGCAGGACCGCTGCGGGAATCGGTTTAACTGGGCTTTTTGGGGAATCCACGCAACCGCCTCGCCGGCGGGAGAGAGCGTCGATTTTTTTTCCGTTCCCTTCGAGCACCTTGTCCACCGCAATATCGTCCTGCGATATCTAATCTTCGGTCGCCGAGAGCGCGTTACTCGGCCTCCGAAACTGAATTAAAAATACGCCGGGATCGTTGCGACGCGGACCGCTGCGGACGCCCACGCTGGAAACTGGCAATGGAAGCGAGACGAGACTTTTTACTAAACGATCGCTCGCCCGGCGAAATTACCGCAAGGATCACCGGATTTATCGTGGATAAGTTTTTAACGAGACCGGTTCGATAATCAGCCTTTTCGCGCTGATTATGAAAGTTTACGTTTGCGTGCCGCGATTTCGGGCAGCTGTGGATGCGGGCAAAGTAGATTATTGTGTAGAGAAAATGATTGTTATTTTTATCATTGTTATTTCACCGAGCTATAGTAACATAAATTCATTGTTGCTTTCATAATATCGAGTTGGCTTCGCAACGGGGACTTTTAATTAGTTCAAACAAATGTAACTTTTCGCGGAACATAATTAACGACGAAGCCACTTGTGATCGCGGATTTCACACAATACTTAATGGAAAGAAGAAATTAATATTCGGTCGAAGCGAAATAAAAATGAGAGATCGTAGCTCTGGTTGATGTGGAATACCGTGTACGTAGATTTGATTAAAGCCGAACCACGTCGCTAACGGTCCTGGCAATTATAATAATAATAATGATGATAATAATAATAATAATAATAATAATAATAATAATAATAACACACTAGCACACTAATAGCAAACTAGACAGGCGGAAAAGTAACAATGACATGATAACACTACACAGAGATAGAATGAAACAATCAATACTAATCTAACAATTAGATAATACATGTAGTAACAACATGAGTTACATTAACAATAATAATAGCAATATTAGGAGTAATGGCTTGTAATAATACGAATAATAACAATATAATCAAGGATTGAGGATGTGTAATTATTTTGAATACAAATAATATAATCTCGAGGCACCAATCCCAGTCATACCAATATGTTATCGTCATTATGACACAAGATCGACAATCGATGGTACTGGAAAATAAGGGTACGATATGTCCCTCAATCGGCGGAACCGAAGATAAACGGACCCAGAATCGAAAGAGAAGATATGTAGTAGCGCGCGGTGAACTTTGGCTGGAAATTACTGGCGACTTTTCGGAGGTCCCCGAGATAAGGGTTCGGAATGTAATCTCGCGGCTGTGAGAAAGCTAGAAAGCTAGAAAGCTATCCACGAAAGAATGCTTCGAAGGATTCGTCCTCGGGCCTCCGCCGATAGACACGTCATTCGCCGAAGAAAGAGAATTCCAGCTTTGCGAGCTCGCACTCGTTCTCCGCGGCCCCGAAGCCGGCCGAGAATTCTTTTCCTCGCATAATGAACTCCGCTCGTTTGCACGCGACTACGTTCCTCTTCGTTCCGGCTAGTTTATCGAGAATACCTCGCGACGTGCATTATGCCTGACCCGGCCAACCGGCTGTCCGCGCGACTATTCTCGGTTCCGTCGTCGATAATTCAACGAGCTTTCGTCACGCGCCGGAACCAGCGTTCCCCGACGCCGAGGGTGGCACGCTTTCGGGGTCTTCGCGACGGCACCGCCACTCGGTTTCACTCGTTAATCAAGCCCGACGAATTAACTCGTGCTGCAAGCATACGTATACGCGTCGCGAGGTTTTCAATCCTCACTCAACTTTTCTACGAGACGGGAGGGATAATGCGATGACTGTGTAATTAAGAGGGGAAGGATCTAGATCGACAGCGAATGGTGGAACGGGGATGACAAGGGCATAGAATGCGTCTGTTCGCACTGTTAATATTGTGGAACGATGGATCTTAGATTGATACATCGATTGATCTTCAGCAACTGAAGTATGGAATCATCCCGAACGATGATTGTTTTGTGTTTCAATTTGACGTCGTATTCAATTGCGATTTAGAAACGATAATATCGCGGACGTAGATCCGTGGTCAAAGTTTTTATTGTTGCATTCTTGCCAGTCTCTTCCAATTAAATATTGTACTGATTTTTTTAAAAGCTCTGACCCTATAATATTTTTTAGTTAATTGTTTTACGGGTTGTGAAACGAATAGGGTTTTAATTTCACCCTTGATGTATTATTGTCAGGTTATATTAGGTATATTCATATATAGACTATATGTGGCTAATAATAGTTTTGTTCTACAAGAATTATCTGCCAATTCGTGTTTATAAGAATTTCTGATCATCTCTAATTCAATAAAATTTGCAGGAATATGGGGTAGGTTCGTAATAGACGTGGAACAGTTAGTTGAGATGGACGTAGAATGAGGCTACCTCGTTAAAATCCATAATTACCGAAAAAGGCTTGTACTAAAATAAAATAGTACAGGCAAACATATAATATTTATAAACATATATTTGTAAATGTATTATCAGCAGTTTTTAACGAAATCATAGTCACTAATGACATTATTTTACAGTACATTACAACTTTTCAATGACAATAGCGACAAAATAGACATACTGTAAAGACTCCGTTATCCGAAGGTTTATTTTTATAATAACCTGATCTCAAAACATTCTATTATCTAAATACTTCATTCAAATTCTCTACTAAGTGATAATGTATCTAAGTAATAGAATGATTAAATACTAGATCGTTTGGATACTAGAATATTATCAAAATAAATATTCGAATAAGGGAGTCTCCACTGTATTTGCAGCCAATATCACAAAATTCGAGTTTACATAAACTGTTTACCCAAACGTCTGATTCACTGATTCTCGGTCAGTCTGAATATGACAGGCTTTTGTTCTGTTCAGTAAAAATGGGCGTTTACCCCTATATGTTAATAAAATGAATTATTTCATTCCCACATGCATTTGTTCTGACACAAACGAATAAAAGCACTTTAACCAGCTTTCGATGCCAAACGCACTATCGCCCATAAAAAGAGGATACCGTTTTTGCTACCTAACGAAACTGGTCGGCAGTGACCGAGTCACAGTTGGTCAGAGCAGCGTCTTCAAGTTCGTGCTAAAGCTTAGGGTGAAGGGATGCAACGGAGATAAGGCTGGATAAGGAGGCGGGTAGCGTCTAAAATAGATTCAAAAGTTCCAGGAAGGGTTTCGAGCGCATCCCGCGTCGATGAGCTGGCAATTTGGAGCGCCTCGGCGCAGCGCAGGGTCTCTTCGCGTGGAACGAGGGGAAGAGTAATTCAGTAAAGGATAAACTGGGCGACGCCGAGGCCGATAAACATCGCGGCGCGGTTGGACGGGGACGCGCCGTGCCGCGCCGAGCAAAAGGATTCCACAAAGTGGATGATAACGGCGTCGTCGAGCTGCGCGCCACGATAAGATCCTCCCCGGAGAAATGACGCGAAAAACGGGTTATCCTTCGCAATGACGTTATCGTTTCGTCGGAATCTGTCCCCGCGAGTTCCCCGTAGTTCCCACCCATACGATAACCGTGTCGCTGCGCGTGCAAAAGGCGCAACTGCGAAACCCCTTCTCGCTACCATCCTACCTCTGTACTCACTGCATCGACTGTGCTACTTCAAATTGTCTGTTCCTTGCAACATTCATTGGAAAAGGCGATCTCTGGAATTGAAATGCGTAAGTATCCGAACGGCGGCAAACGCTTTACGTTCCTCGACGATTTTGTTCGTGATTCTTTTTCGAGATGTCTTTACGAGCTCTTCGGGCATTGCAAGAGGCCAATAGACGGCTATATTCCAGCGATTCTTGACAATTCGAGTTGTTACGTGCGCAGGAATTTCCGAGCGTTTTCAATCTTCTCTTTCGTGACTCACAACCTATCCGATTGTCGTGTGCGTGTACTGTCCGTTGCTGAAAAGATAGTACAATTTCTGCCGAGAGGCTAGGAGGGGATCTCGCTCGCTCCGCCTGACCTGCACGCCCGTAGTCCCCACTTGTCTACGACTTCCCGAAACCCGCTTCTATTTGTAAATAAGGAGACCAATAAACCGATCGACACGAGAAGCAAGGGGGATCTTCGTCCGCTGTGCCCATCACGTCTCTTCATAACGTAACTCAGCCAATAATAATCGAAAGTCTGAAATGAAAACGAAATGGAAGAGGCTAGGTGGCGACCTGGGGGGGGGGGGGTGAGCGAGACGGTGACGGGAGTCACCCGGTGGTGAAACAGACCTCGGCCAGTCGCGTATATTATACCATCTAGTGGCTTCCACACCTACATAAATACGAAAACCCAACAAACCTTCAGCCACGCTGTATCTTGAAATATGACGAAAATCTCTTTGGTTCATGTAAATAGCTTAGTAAGAATTTCTAGCTGCTGTTCGAATAAATACGGAGAAAAAGCAACTGCGAAAGAGTAGAAGCGGTTAAATATTCACGCTATCGAGTGACAGAGTTTCTTACGGTTTACATACTAAATTCGGTGCGAGCCGGTTCTGGATAGCGTGAAGCGGCTAACAAAGTTGATTTCACGGGTTTTTCCCAGTCACTTGAGAGTTTACGATAACTCACGGACCCTCGGAACACTCGACAGCTCTCTAAACATCATTCGAGCCGAAACTGCAACAGCAAATTTCGGTCTGAAATATCAATTCGGGGAAGCGGCGCTTCCCGGATGTAAAAGTTCTTCGAAGAAGCCGACGAGCATCGGGCGTTCACGATCGAGATACGAGCCGCGGAAGGCCACGGCGCGGTTGTCGTATATTATTTACGAGCGCGAGAACCGTCGCGCGACACCGAGGCGAAAAAAATCCCGATGAAATCGGTTTCCCCGGCGGTCGGGGACGCCGATTCGTGCCGGTTCGACGATCGAGTTTCATCGACGGAGGAACGCGCGGCCCGCAAACACTTGTCGACGATGTAAACAACTTTCCGGTCGGTGTATTTGGCAAGAGCGGAGCGGCGAGCGGGCACGCGTGGACACGGCCCGGTAATTTATTGTTACAAGAATCGTGGATCCGGCGAGAACGCGCGAGAAGCTTGCGCGCTAAGCTCCGCGTCCGCATCCGCGCCGAGATATATCGCGCGGGCATTGATTCTCCCGTCTCGTTGTCGCTTCTCTCCGCGCCGCGACTTCAAAAGCCGGTCGCGGACCGATTTCTGGCAACGTCGGTGTCCCGAGCGTCGGAACGCGTCGCGTTGGTTGGCCCATTGTGCCGTTCCAGGGGCCAGTAACCCGCGTTTTCAAGCCCCGGGCCAGCCGCGTTCGAATGCGAAGGCTGCAAAGCTCGAGAGCCAGTTCTCGACCCGCGCGAATCTCTCGACGGGCTTTCTCCAATTACAGACGGAACTTAGCCGCGCGAGCGAACCTTCCTTCGACTACAAGAGACTGTAGTCGACTTTCACCGTCGAAAAACTTGGACGGATCGTCGCCGTAATTTTATCCTGGTTTGCGCAGTTGCACTTTACCCGGTGCACGGACGCCTCCTCTTACCCTCTTCTCTTTTTCAGTCTTTCTATTTCGGTTTCCCGTAGATTACAACCGGTAGCGCGGACCCGAACTATTATTAGGCGACGCTACTCCCTCCTTCTAGATCGTATTATTTGTTTGACCTCGCTTTCTCGTGCGTCTCCGTGTTCTCTGAGCGGCGAGGGACCTCCTGCTACCTCGCAGCCGCCCGTGAATCAACCGGGTTTAGAATATAAAATCGATCCGAGATCGCTGCGTTCGATCACTGTCGCAGAGAAATTTCACTGGTACCGAGCCACCTTCGCGCCGATATAGTTAGTCACCTAAGCGAGCTATCGCGCGTCGCGGCAGCTATCGCTGCGCCTTTTAGTGCCCTGAAGTAACTCTTCGAACTCGGAAGTAGTAAATAAAAAATGGTGGACCGTAAAGTTATGCAGCATTGCGGAAGGTGAATTTGTAGAACTGAGATACGAGAGTTCCAAGTTTTCAGGACACCCAGTATGTGCTTGTCTAAAACAGTGGAACCGAGATTATCTTTCGCAGATCAACCTACAATTCACAGCTGCGCCGAGAGTGTAGGAGGAGTGTCACTCGAGCAAACTTATTTAATTATAGCTCGGTCGTCTCTCGGTTCTTTCGCGTCTAATCCCGGTCTTATCGGAACTGTCACACTCCTGTTTACCTCCGCTAGTTTTTCCCCTTATTGCTCTTCGGTTACCTGTATTAGCCGATCCCTGTCCTAATTGTTATTTTTTCTCGTTGAGAGAGATACACGATCGCTGCACGCCAATGTTTTCTCACACGTCTGGAAGATTGTTTGCCAGTTGAGTTCTTCGTGAGCCCTCTTCGAGCACCGTGTTCTCAAGATTATCGGATTAGGTACTAGTCATACGTGCCAGACAGTTGCTCGTAGAAGAGATCTTTGAACGATACCACATCGATTTCCTTATGGTATCCAAACTCAGCGAATTGTACAGATTACCATATTTCTATGAACAGGCGCGGTACATTTAATATTAGGAAATTGACGAATTTGTTACTCGCGCAATTCAGAACGGTCAGAACAGCGCATTACATGGGCTAAACGAAAAACTGACGACTGACCAAAAAACGGCTGACCGTTTCTCGTGTCCCCTAGCCCACGCCTCCGCTTCTGTTCCTTCCGACGATTAATCACCTTTTGCTTACCTTCCCGAGGAAACACCTGGCCGATCATCAGTCTGCTTGTTCGCTTGTAGCACGCAACAGCTATCGCTTGTCAGTAAAGAAAACAAATGATCGAGAAGAGAACCGAGTCCGGCAAATAATCATTTTCCCGAGACTGCCTAGCTGTTAGACTTTAGCGGAATGAAATCCTTTCGAACACCTGCACCGTCTTGAAAACCGCCGATCTTCTTTTCGAAGTGTGTCCTACAGCTAGAGCTAGTACCTCGATTCGGGTATCTACACACGAGGTATCTCATAAGTAGATTGCAGGTTTCATGCACTTATGGCAGAAATGAATAAATTAAATGCAAAATAGTAGAAATATTCATACAACTTCAAAATATTATTGTGTTACATTAGGATGATTAAGAAAATAAATAAATGTCTGCGTTGTTTCTACATCTTGTAATTAAAGAAGACAATCTTTATTTCGCATAAAAATCCGCAGTATACTCATGAGATGGTACGCCCCCCCTCCCCCACTCCACAATTCCTTCGAGTCCCACCGAAGCTACCGAGCCTAAAATTATTTTATTTTTCCAGAATGATACGTACAGATGAAACTTTGGGCGTTTACATGCTCGCTACTAGCGTGACAGTCACAATTTTGTATTTCGCGTAAAGAGCATTAAATTAATTTCGGAAATACGATTATTTCAAATTGTAAAGCATAACATATTTAGAGAATTTCTAGCTTCTCATTCACGACATTTTAATCATATTTCATAAGAGAATGCGATGCGTTTAATAACGACGAATACAATAAATATAACTATGTACGCTAGTGACGCTGCTAGCGAACGTGTTAGGAGGTTAATTTAATTTGTGAAACGTGTTCCTGTGTTCCACGAACGAGAACATTTTTTTCAGTTGAATTCTTTTAGTAGGTGCTCGGGTAGCCGGCTATCTCATAAAATACTCCGGTACTGGGGTAATTTTCATTTACCCGAGTATATCATAAGTCACGGCTCTACGAGCAACGCGATTTCAACGCGAGGGACAATAACCGATCATAATAAAGCCCGTGGCACTCCTTTCGCGAGCCCTGTCGATGCCAGCCGGTGACCTCGAACTATCCAGATCGTAAACAGCTCGTGAAACGCTCTAGGGGAAGCATTAGCGAGAGTGTTAGGCTAAATAAACACTACGGAGCGAGGGGCGCGGGGCCGCGTTTACAATGGTAACGAGTGGTGGGAAACCGGGTGGGCGGTTGGCGGCTCGAGTGTCTCGCGACTAAACTCCTTAACCGACGCTTTTCGGCAGGGATAATTCGACCGAGCCACAATCGAGTGCTTGCGCACCGGCGGTGCACCGTTTGTCGATGCATCGAACCTTCGTTCACGTATTCTACACCCTCTCGATTTCCGCTTCGTCTTCCCGCTGCGAATCCGTCGACCGAGGTGTTTAATCGTGACCAAAATATTTCTGATGTTGGAACTGCATAGAAAATACACGAAAATAAATTCATTCCGTTCCTTCTTTTGCAATTCATTTACTTTGTTCGAACGTTCTGCCATCGCTATTGTACGCTGCCATCCTTAATTCTTGACTTTCTATCATTGCTAGACTGCGGATTTTATGCATTTATGACAAAAATGACCGATATAAAACTGTGAAGACGTTAGGAGAAGTATTACAATATTATTATTATTATTATTATAGATATAGAGAAGACATTTTCATCAGACACACCATAAACAATTTTTATTTTGCACAAAGGTCCGCAGTCTAATAATTACTGTTACCGTTATTACACACTCGTGCTCATGTACTCGTTATAATTAAACTCTCTATAACACAGCGAGCACCTCGGTTTACACAAAAATAAATTAACACGTTCAGCGCCACGCCACCCGAATATGGGTGACGTCAGTTTTTAAATAATTTTGAAAATTTATTTTCATTTCAATATATCCGAACGAACTGAATTTGACTAGGATGTTTCGAATGCGAAAAAGTTCTAATTCCATTCCCTATAATCAATTTTAACTTTTTAATTTCACTTTAATTAATTAAATTGCTTTGATTTTGTGAAAATTTTGGTGGTCGATTGTTAGCGACGAACGTATTAAACAAGAGTTTTTAAATTTCATTCATCTTTCTTGGGGAAGGTAGGCAATTGTCGCAATAGATCTCTAAACTCTTTGTCATAAATATAACGAATCCCTAGTTTGTCAAGTACATTTCGAACGACCCAAGCGACATGTTCGCCTTCACACGAACGGCGGTTCTGACAGAGAGGAGAGTTTCCTATAGACAATTGGATAAATAATTCCTATTGAGTTATCGCGAGGCGTCGCATTAAAGCGCCGAGGGGGCGATCTCCAAGTCAAAACAGCAGCAGCGATCAACGGAACTACCGAGCAGCCTAGCACCGCCATCGATGCTTACTTTAATTCCGCGACGTCTCGTTAATTTCATCGAAATTGCGCCGCCGAACGCGGCAGGCGGAGGACGCGGGCGTCTCGGCTCCATAATGAAGCGATAATTGGTTTCCCTTTGTCCGGCGCGTTGCGATGCTCGGGCATTGCGCCGCTCGGGCGTGGCGTCGAGTCGCGTCGCGTCGCGTCCCGTCACGCAGCGTTAGACGCCTTTCTCGCGAAGAACTTATTACATTGTACGGCTCCGTCGGGCTTCTTTCCCGCGGCTTCTTTGTCCCTCCGGATAACCTCGTTTCTTATGAATTAATCTTGACATCGCCCGGGAAACTTGCTCTTACGTCGGCAGACGTTGAGCTTCCGCGGGCCAGGCGGACGTAGAACTTTAATGAGGATACGCTCAGGGAAACCCGCCGGGGAAAGAATCCCTTCTCTCCGCTCACGCGCTTCTTTACTTCACTCGCACGCGTCTCTGTACGAATTCGGAAGGAAATTGCTAGAGAAGCTCACACTGCATTAGCCAACGTCGATGCTGACTTACTGCGTCGCTCACCTGCGGGCAAAATGTACGAGACCGCCCCCGGGGTTAATGATCTATACGAAGATACACGGGCGCATATCGTAACATTAATTGCTCGCCATCGAGATGTCAAATCAATTTTACGAAGCAAATATTGGGACGCCGTTGCACTGGCTAAATATTAGCATTTTAATTTCCGACTAGAGGCGCTCGTAATTCCGCTGCTGCTTGCGCCCTTAATTGTCGGAATAGACCTTGACCGCTCGCCTTTACACCGGCCATTTAACTCAGTTCACAGCCTCCACGATTTTTATTGTTGAAATTGTGAAGACACTTTCATCGGAAATCGTTAAATAAATGTATTCGTTCGCACACGCGTTAATATGATATCTGCAAACAATCTAAGTAAATTCGGTTTTGTAACTCTTATAAGGCAATACACGTACCAGCACTTCTAGCGTTCGGTACGGTTAAACTATGCAGATATTTTTTCTTTTAAGGCTCCGTTCTCGAGAAAAATTAGGTCGAACAAATAATTCTGTTGAACAGGAATAAAGTGGCGCGTCTGGCTATGGCATACCAATTCTACTTATTGCCATACTACGAGCCACGCAAATCTAACGCATTTTCCAACTCAGTTTTCTCGGATATGCAACCTTAATACTGGGTTCACTGAGCCTATCAAAATGACGAATCACTAATTTTTTAATTTGCGATTCTTCAGACTGTAACGATACATTTATGAGTTATTTATTCCATATATGTGTTACTTGCGGCAAAAATAACAGTAGAACCCGTTAAAGATCAGAATAAAGGTCTCATTGTTACTATTACAAATTAATATAAAACAGCTGCTTTTAGTGCTCCATAAATCTAGTGTTCAAAAATGTTATTCTTCCTTTCCGACCTATTTTTGCAGGTAGAATATCTCCTCTTTCGGCTGTACCACCAGTTACTGACCACCTTTCATATAGAAACGATTATAAACCCCTTTACATTCCGATGCTCTCTCTGATATTTCGACCAATATATGTCAATATACTAAAATTTGAATCGAAATATAAATCATTACACTGCTGCGAAATCGTGTAAACATCAATAAATAAAAGATTCCGTTTTTCTATTTACGTATTTTAAATGATTACCTTACGGTATTAATAATTTAGTGTCACCGTATCGGAGTGAAAAGGGTTGATATTCTTGCAAAGTTACTGGCAGCAGGACAAACTTAAAAAAATCCACAATTTATCAGATCCAGGGGCGCGCATAAAGAACCGAAATAGTGATGCATTTCACACTGGATTATCGCTGTTCTCAAGACCCGTTGTCTCATGTCCGAAAATATCGAGAACGATCGAGAGTCGAGTTTGGGAGGGGGCATAGTCCCGGAGGGGTTTTCAATAACCGCAGGGGACGCACCCCGGGCAGACGGGAAGGCTCGTAGATCAGGAGCGGGGACCGGACATAAGAGTTTCTTAGCACGTTTCCGGGCGTCGCGCTTCGAAGCCGGCCGCACGAAGCGTGTACCGGAGAAATTAGTTCGTGCACGTGATTACTGGCGGAGGCACGCACCCTGCTGCCGGAAACTACCGCCGGGAAGAGACACGATCGCCTGGGCCGGGTCCCGAGTTCCCGGGAAATGCGCCGGTTAAACGATAAGGCTGGCTCCGACTCGGCCCGGCCCGACCCGGCCCGGCCCGGAGAGCTGAGTCGGGGAGAAACCGGCGCATTGTTAAAACGCGATCGTGCTGGAGAGACGCAGCTGTCCGGACGCTGGGAAACGACGCGGTACAGATATTCGCCGGAGGATCCTCGGATTAACACGATTCTTTTTACTCCTGCATTTCCGCGTGGTTGCACGCCGGACTTTTACTTTGTAATTCCGCGAGAGTCGGCGCCGGAATTGCCGCTTTCGTATTGCACGCGCGGAGGAATGCGCTCGGAAAGCTCACACCTAATAGTCCCGGCACGTTACCGGTTGATTGTTATTTAACCGTTTGATCGAGAGTTTAGGAGAGGTTGGGCAACCACTTGGTTTTCGATCATTAGACGAGACTTGATTGCTGGACTGCTGGTCTTTGTGCAAAATAAAAATTGTCTGTGACGAATACAAGACACGGAAGTCCTTTCTCTCAGCATTTTAATGATACGTTTTGAAATTCTTTCAATTTTTCTAGTGCTGTAAGTCATCTTCTAGAATCTTTTCAGTTGTGATAGTATAGGATTTGATGGACGAATGAGTGCGTGTATGCGTGTACATGTGCGAATGCTAGAAAATTCTACGAGCGAGAGAGTACGAGTGGGGAAATATGAGCGAGAGAGCACGAGCAAGAGGAAGACGGAAGAGTGCATGAAACAAATGAGGCGGACGATCTTGGTGCGAGAATAAGGGTCAGTCGAATGATGAACGTATAAAAGAACAGACGAATTTCTTTGACGAATAAACGTTTTCTTTCGGTTTCCTTATTATTATATCAGACCCTGTTATTTTCACCCGATCATCATCTCACAATAGTGTGGCTACAATTATTTAAACGCTGAACTATTTGAGACGTGAGATGAGGAACATTTATATTTAACAGGTCGTTACAAGAAATCTCCATCAAGAGTCGGTCTCGTGAAAATATGTCAAGGGAAAAATAGCAGCAGTCCAGTTTTGACGAATGCATAAAACTTGCAGTCTATCGATTACATGAAAAACTACGAAAATACCTAGACATTTCAGGATATGGATTTCTTAAAGTGCTATAAATATTTCCCTGAAATCAATAGACTCTGTACCAAAAACTAAAATCATGTGGCAAATAAAAACGGTTAAAGAATGTTTAATGCAAGCATTAAACATTTATGCTGCAGATGCATATTGAGATTGGTGCAATTTTCATTTCGTCCAGAAATTCGCGGTCCTACGTGTATCACGACTAGGTTACTAACCCCGGCTAGCAAATCCGCGAGCGTCAATGTTTCTGTTTCCTTCCTTGGATTTCCTTGAACCGCGCGGTCTCGCGGACAGGCCGCGTCTGTGTCCGACCGCGGCGATCGTCGGTCGAAACGGGTAAATCGCGCGAGCAGCGAGACATAACCGCGGCGAATCGATGCGTGAACCGTCTACGATCAAAGGCCGAGCGATCGTTTCGCCGTGGGTTCCTTTGTGCGACGGCCGAGTCGCCAACAACGACGCAAAGTGCACTCGGCTAAAGTGGACGCGGATGGCTGGTCGAGACGAAATTAACGAGCCAGGATCCGTGGAGGTCCTGAGACGAGTCCGGGGACGAGGGGTAGGTCGCCGAGGGGTGTCGAGGCTGCGAGTAATGGCGCGTCTGATCCCGGCTAGAGGGCGGAGAGAGAGAGAGAGAGAGAGAGAGAGAGAGAGAGAGAGAGAGAGAGACCAAGTTAAGGAAAGAGAAAGAGAGAAAGAGAGAGAGGTGGAGAAAGGCGGAGAGAGACCCGGCCGTCTGTTCGATCCGAAATTTATGCCAGCTCGTGAATAGAAGCCGGCGCTTTGCTAAAACTCTGTCGCATCGTGCGCCACTCGCGTTAGTTCTTTCACTTATCGCTCCACCCTCTTCCGAAAAGGTCGTTCGGCAACTTCGCCCGTCTCCTTTGAGCAGCCGGTCGAGAATTCGGCCGATAAAAATTCTCTCCTGTTTCAAAGTGAGGAGAACGCGTGCGATCGCGCGGGATCGAACGTCGTCGCGAAGTCAACGCGCTAATTACGAAAGGCTCGCGGAACGGATCGATCAACGAGCTGTTCGCGTTGCACAGACGTTTCCCGGAATATCACTCTCCCCGTTCCTCGGCTCGCGATTAATTAGAGACCACCGGCCTACATTTTTTCCTTTCAGCGACGCTTTTAATCAGCCGGAAGATCCGGAGCCTTTTCGCAGACTCCTCTTTGTAATATTTCATGAAATTTCGCGCAACCGCGCAAGTGTCTCTGACAGCGTTTCGCGAGGCCGGTCGTCCGAATGTTTAAATAATGGCTGAAGGCGAATTCAGGGATTCGGACCTGCGGTTTTGATGCATGCTCGCGTGAGCGAAATGATGGAAATACATAAAAATTGGTGGACTGCGGATTTTATTCATGAGAGAAATGTGCAGCTGCAATTTGATGCGGTAGGTACATTAGAAAAATTCGAGGAACATCGATACATTTCGACTTATTAAAAAGGTTACAAATAAGGAAGGTATTCTAAATAGCTCTTGTTTCTCGTAATAGTTTAATTATTACATATCGCGAAACAAAAATATAAGAATTGTATTTTACAATATTTTATTTTACAATTACTTGTCTAGATTTGACTTTTGCCGTTCAAGCAGCACTGTATTAATCATAAGAGATTAATTAGCGTGGCTAATTCCAGCGAAAGCTCAGTCATGTGACAGACCACCGATTGGCGGTTCCAAAATCGGCTCGCGCGAGTGAAACTTTCAAGCTGCTCGGAATAGATAATGAAGTAATCTTTCGTCTTAAGTTCCCCCGAATTCGGGGAGGGCGGCGTGCAAGGAATCGTCGACGGTGCCGAAATAACAAGTTACGTTGCCGGAAAAACACCAAAGCGAGACGGATTCCCGTCTCCGCTCGCGGCACTCGCCGAGCAATTTCGGAGCCTTCGCCTCGGATAAGCGGAAGTAGCGCGACTCGAATGTTTTTCTTCAGCGTAGATGACTATTCCTGCCGTGTCTGGGTATCTGCGTCAGAAATTTCCGCACCGCGTCGAGTCTTTGACGCGACGAGCCAGCAAGTGGAAACGGTCTTGCTATGGTCAGACGCGCGGATTCATAGCAAGTTTTCTTGATGTGGGTCATTGAAGGGATCATCATTAATTGCGATTATTTTCGACAGTCTTTTTACTGTTCTATGACAAGCGAGAATCTGTCAACGTCTGCATGGAAGTCTGCGAACTAAAATAAATCATGTGTAATGAAATGATTTTTATGAGGTATCGATTATAATTTCTCCTACTCTTTATGTTAATACCAGCTTTATTCGGTCTTGTTATTGTAACGTTATTTAATATTTACTCGAGCAATCCATAATTTATAGCATATTTAAGCAATCCATAATTCAAGTAAAGTAACAATAATTTAATATTTACTCGATTATTGTTACTTTACTTGAATTATGGATTGCTTATTTCTTTCTTGTTGAATCTTTTATTGTAGTTTTTCTTGCTTTCTTCTTCTTCTATACTAATCGCGCAATGTATTGTTATATTAACTTTTTTATTTACCTGAGACCAGTAAAAATGTTTTCTAATAATTTGCACTCGAAGCAATTTAATTTGAACTCGATGAGTTATTTTCTAACGCACAGCATTTTCATTTTATACGATTTACTGCAACTGATGCGAATGAAATTCGGTCCATTGGCACGTACGATACTTGCAATTTTAATAATTTTCTCAAATGCATGAAAATTTGATACTGTCAAAATTATTTTGAAACGTCGGAATAGCTATTTTTAGTGGCGCCTCAAAGCCGACGCTCGAATGCGAGGGGCTAATTTAATTTAATCTTTCATGTGTTGATTTGAACAGAAATTGTTGCTCTATATTAATCCAAATAACTTGGACGGATGAAATCATTTTAAAATTATGAACGATATTTTAGAAAATTCTCAACTGTTGATCGATTTTGAAAGAATTACATCGTAGAAAATTGCTGGCCGCTAAACTTATCTCCTGTTCACCAAATAAACCAATTGTAGTTGCTGTAGAAATTTTTGAGCCGGATTTCTTCGCGCGGAACGAAACTTTGCGTCGCACGCGGTCGAAAAATCGTATCCGGTGCAACCGTAGCCTAATTTGTGCGGCGCTTTTCAGCGAAATTGGTTGCTCGGAACGCTAGCAACACGCGTTTTCAGTCGCAAACTCTTTCTAGTTTCGCAGACCCCAGGGAAAATACTGCCGGGGGCGGTAACTTCGGCGTGGGAGTTACGGCCTTGGGTGCAACCTAGCCTCTAAATCGCGCGACACCGGCTCGCCGGGCCGCGCCGCGGAAAACCGATAGGGTCGCGGGTATCTCGCGCGTCAATGCGCCTAAGTAGCTTTAAAAAGTTCGAAGAAGTCTTTTCACCAGTCCCGGCCATCTATCTTGCTCGCGGTATACATCTCGCGATCCCTGCTCCGCGCTTTATCAGCGTGTTCTTCCTCCGGGATACCTTTCTCGAAAGAACGTGCGACAGTTGTTGGCTTATGGCTGGCGCGTGTACCGACATCCATGGAAGCGTTTGGGTTTCAGGCACGCTCGCGTTGTAACGCTGCGTTGACTTTATTTTCCGACGAATGTTTTTTCGGTGTTAACGAATTAATCATTTTTCGACAATGAATTTACGCGCGTCAGCGAATTTGCAAAAATTGCCAGCTAGCGTACCCACGAGTTTAATCGCAGCGCTTAAAAAAGAGATATGGAACACAGGAGGATCGTATACGTTACGTAAATTAGCGATATTTAAAGAAGCATTGTAACGCTAAAAGATTTTGTTGCCGGGAAAAATAAATGTAACGAGGTTAAACGAGCGCCATCCTTAAACGGGTATCATGGGCAAATATATTCTCTTTTTCTTTTTCGAGGCGCGTTTTTGCACGGGCAAATTTTTGCATATTTTGCCGCAAGGATTATTTAACGCGTCGACTGCCGACCCTGCAGCCACGAAAATTTTCCGGAAGCAAAGTAATTTATTTGATGAAACGGTAACTGGAAAGTTGAGATTTATTACAGTGGTTATCCAATTATAATTGGATGAAAACGTGTACTCCAAATGCGAGGAGAATCACAGCGGGGGCTTCTGCGCTGTCGAAATATTCAGAACAAATGTCTCTTGCGCAATTATGCGGTGTTCAAAAAACAAAATAAAATGGATCAACGAATTAGTTAAAACAACGTTGGGATCTGCACAATGCAATTGTTACTTTGCAATCACGGTTTCATTGCTAGAAGTTTCGCAACGAACATATTAAAGCCGCGATATATTTTACCGGGTTCTCGAATAAATATCTGCAACGATAATAACAATGGTATTCCCTGTTTTTGTTCCGTGATTCAGGGACACGCTACGAAGCGATTTTTCAACTGTCAACGAGACGCAAACCAGTGGAATGATGTGAGCAATCGCGGAAAATCGGTATCGAGCAGCGATCGAGGGTAGGTGACAGAGTTCAGAAACCGCTCGCAGCTTCCTGCGGGAGACCAGAGACGCCAAGGTAGCGTCTCGCGAGCTCGACTCGCAGCTACGAACACCGAAACGTTCTCGGTAGAGAAAACGGTGTCGGGTTTCAGCGTGAAGTCGCCGGCGCGACTTTCTTGCAACAGCGTTGCTGCGGTGTCGGAGCAGCGTCGTCTCGGCCGGCAGCAAGCTGCCGCTAAGGTATTTCTAATTTAAACGTGGCCGGGCAAAGAATAGGAAAAGGCGCGTCTCGCGCGCGTTTCCAGCTTTTAGGGCGCGTTCACACCGCGGCGAGATGGGCGGGGAAAGAAAGAAGCCGCAGATTCTGCGGGCAGACAGAAGTCGCGCAATCCCGCCGAATAAAACGAGGAAACGGGAACCCGCCTCTTCTTTTCGGCTGCCCCCTGCCTCTTTTTTTCCCACCGAAGCTTTCTATCTCGAGCCGGGCGCACTTTTAGCACCGGCCCCGCGCCCGCTTCTCTCCGCCAAGATTTCACAACCATAAATCTCGGTCGCGTCCGGTTTTTCGATCTTCCCGCTGACCGGGCTCGACAATGCCGCCATATCGATTTCCCATCGCGCGTCGATTCCGCGCCGGCTTGATTAAACATTAAAGAATCGTCGTCGAATCGACGCACGCCGAGAGTTCATTACTTCCCGGGCACATTTCGGGTAATTATGCCGGCAGGCGAGTTTAATTCCATTAACTTACAAAATTCGACCGGGCTCGCTTCATTCGAATAATAAATTAATATCTCCGATAGCCGAAATATCCGTCGAAATATAATCGCGTATTGTCGCGGTATTTTCGTTCGCCTCGTTACCAACGTCGTCCAATCCGTTCGCTCAAAGTCACTATTTCATATTGTTTTATGAATGAAACAGAATTTATTCATTTATTCGTTCGTTCAGATTTTCAGCGATTTTTACAGGATCTGTGTCATTGCCGACTGCTTTATGCAAGAATTGGTGTTCATAGATTATTCTGTAAATACTAGAATGCCGAACAAATTCGATTTACTTACTAAAAAATTCCATCGAGTTAACATAACATTTACACCAACGATATTAACTTGTTCATTGACGATTTTAATAAAAATCAACTCTACAATGCTATCAGAAGGTAGGATGTTCGTTTAATATATTTTAATCATGTTCTTTTCATTGTCATTTCCTTTTTATTGCTTTATTATCATTACCATTATTATTATTATCATTACGTTGAATTTTTGAAAAAAGGTTGATAGGTCATCTTGCTCGTAAATTAAAGTAAATATATATAAAATAGATTTTTACAGAAAAAGGAGTGGGAAACAAAGAGATACGGTGAAATGAATAAAGTACCAACAAATGCACACAACAAAAATTTGGTGTCCGTCATTTCGAAGGGTTAATGAAGTCGGCGGAGTTTCCGGGGAAGAAGAAGGATCCGCGTCTGTGGAAGTCAGGATTTTTCTCGAGAGTTATCGGGCCGGGTATGGAGGCGGGCGCCGATTACAATTTCAAAAACGCGTCCTTATCGAGTGAGCAGACTTATCTGCGCGAATATATTCGCCGCCAGGGGCGTACCGCCTGGGAATCCATTCTTTTCGATTTCCCTGGTACCCCCGACGTTACCCCGAATATATCCGCACGACGCTCCGCAGATCACGAAACGCGATGCGACGCGAATCGCTTCGGGCTGCGGCTCCTTTGACGCGACGTAGAATACGCGAAACCTCGTCCCCTAATGCGACAAGCCCAGACCCGTTCGATACGCCCGAATCAGGCATTAAAATTCAGGCTTCTTCTTGAGAAGCGCTTCCACGTTCGTACCATTCCTAGAGAAATCGCGAGCCAGACGATTCGGTAGACGGTTTTTGAAAGAAGAGACTGACGTACACGAAATTTGATTAACACATAAATTGTATTACTTGATATACAGCTATGCAAACGAGGATACTGGAACGGTCTTTCTCCACAGATCGTTTCTGGAGTCGCTGCAGCGTTCATTTCGCTTCATCGAATCAGGCTTCCTAATTACTCTTAATTCGGAAAATAGGTCATCAACAACGTGATTCAACGGTTTCGATGATCGAATTATTGAGGATATCTTTGTGACAGTTTCGCAAGATCTGAACGAGCATTTACGTCATTCGAAAATTCTGTCATTAGAGTCCTAACATAAGCTTTGCCATTTACCACACATTAATCGTAAAATATTATTCTTTAATTCCATGCTGCAATTTGAATCTAAATCTTAATGCTTTAATCATTGTACAGTTTTGCGATATTTTCAATCCTACCGCGTACAAATGAGTTCTCAAAGCCAGTAAACAATAAATCAAATCAAACTTAAATGGCAATTCTCCAAATTCAGTTTACTCGTGAAGCTGTGGATGCCAACGAAAAATTCCAGTGCTCTAGTCAGGACTCTTCTCCCGAGAAACAAACTGCGCCGGTATTTGGACGAACGATGCGACAGGAACATTAAATTAGTAGCGGAAAAGAAACGCAGAAGCGGGGGTCTCTAACGTGGCCACGTTCTCAGTCGAAGTTCCCTGAAATTACCGTCAGAATCGAAGGTAAATTGCGCCTCCTCATTGAACGCGCAAAGAGCACCGAGCGGCAAAGCGAGGGGAGTTCTTGTTTGCCTTCTTCTCCCGGTGCCGTCGATCTAATATCTGTATAAGTAAAACCGTCGCGAATATCGAGCAATATCGATAGATACATTGCCCTCGCTAAAATCCACGGTAACTGTTCCCTAGCTTCTTGCCGCGCCCTTCTGTAACGCACGGAAATTATTACGGCAAACACCGTCGCCCTAACGATCTGTAATGGATGGAAACGCCGTCGACCTCTTCCTTAAAACTCGCCCTTGGTTTTGGGATTTTGGGACCCTGGAAATTAGGTGCCTCTGTTTATTCGGTGCTTTTGCCTCTTTAAAGGCGGATTTCGAGCTCGCTTGTTTCAGCGGTGTTCAGAAAGTCCTTTAACGCGCGACGACAAGATTAGATGTCAGTGGGCCGCTTTTGAACCCTCCGCTGCTATTTTGTAAATTCTTACTCTTAGTTGTGAAGAGCGATAACAAGAGTATACGCGAGTGAAATGCTTTAGGGCAGGAGCTTAGTCAAAGCTGAGATATGCTCTTGACTCGAAGAGACCTTACTAGAAAACATCTTAGCGTTTGCCATTATCTAGAAAAACTCCACCCCCACTTGCCCACAATCTTCATCGTTGGATGCAATACCCGACGAATTTTTCGAGCTGATCTACCCATGTTCATTTCAATCTTTCTTTATATAACTAAAGCGTCTTAGTGTCTTTATTAACACTTTCTTTACCGAAATCCTATTAATAGGTATCTCATTTATTGTGCTGTACATTGAACAGGCTCGATAATTGTCTCTTAATTCGTGAGCTGCTGCAATCTCTTTGAAAAGTTACTGTAATTATGTTGTATACGTCTGATTTTCTTCGTATTTTGTGCAAAATGCGACACTTTTACAAAATGTATAATTTAATAAAGAATATCAAAGTATGCATCCTTCTTAACCAGTTAGTTAACCGTAGCTGTTTCCGTCGAGTATACTCGTCAGGAACAGCTGACTAGTTAAATGACAATTTCATTTATTGTTGTCTTTTCCTCCTATCGGTTTCCGGTCTTAAATTATAGAAAATTGCCGGCAGATTAATGCGTTATATCTAAGAAGGATAAGCTGTTTAAATCGAGAAGGATTCGTCGACATATCCAGCGCTTCCCAACTCCGTGAAATTTTAATCAATCGCATCGGATGTAAGGCACGTTCGAGAGGTCGGGGGAGTTAGGTCCGATCTCCAGCCACACATGATGAAGGGGACCGCAGAGCATCACCAGATAGCATTCGAGTGGACAAGCCGAGTTCAGAAACGCGACGATTGGCAACGGTTGCAGCGTTCTCGAGCAGAGATCGGCTCGAGACGTATGTTTCGAAAATTGGACCGCGGTCGAATGCTTGCGAGTTCCAACACCGATCGATCGCGGCGACGGTCCCCGAGCATTCGGGGAGTCATCGCGAACCTCGGACGGTGGGAATTGCGAAGTTGGCTCGCAGAATCACGTTCTAGATTCCGGAAGTTTGGTGCCGCGAAGAGAAAGTTCCCGGGATGTATCGGAGTCGGCGAAATTCGGGGCTGACTGGGCTTCGGTCCATCGGATCCGAACAAAGGTGGGGGTGGGAGCGATCGAACGAGGACCCGACGACGGTCGATTCCGTCGACGGTCTCGTCTGTCACTGTCGCGACAAGGCGGTGTTATTAAGCCGCGCTACGTCGCCGGATAAGTGGCGTTCGCAGCGGAAGTAACGCTTTAAAGGCAGGCTTGAGTGGCTGCGACTTCGTCTCAGTCTCCGTCTTCGTCTCCGCCTACGGCGGGAAACAATACGCCGCTAAGCAATACGAGAGGCTGGATCGAGGTATCGTGTTTCTCGACCGGCGTTCCGGAGGTGTAAGAAAGGCGACGGTGATCGCGTGTCGTCGAGACGTTGTAACAAGAATTCGCGTGGAGCAGGGTACGGCAAAGCCTTCCCGATTAACATCCCCTCGAACTCTTGCGATAATTGCAGTAGAATAAACATGCGTGGGATACAACACCTCCTCTGGATCAGCCGCATCGTCACCGAACATCGTCGCATCGGCGAAGAACAATTTAAAGATCCCGGTTCTTCATTGCTGAATTAGCTGTTGCAAGTACTAGATAGCAGGATAGAGGATACACGAAACCGTGATCGAACTCGACAGGGTTCGGCTGGCCATCGTCGGACCATCCCATCGTAGGAGCATTCGCGGAAAAGGGCTGTTCAACGGGTCGACACGGTTTATTTCACACTGCGCGAGCTTTCTCGACGAGGCGAGGGAAGATTAGAGGGCAACGTTCGACTTGGTAGCCGAACGAGACCGACGCAGACCTCTCGAGGAATTAGGAAAGCAGGAAGAGGACGCGAGGAGGGTGCAGGGGAGGAAAGCTACGGCGCGCGATGTCTGCAGGCGGTCCGGGTCTCCGGTAACGCGAAGTGGCACCCTCTAAACTCGAAAACGCAAAAGAGGTTGGAGTGGGAACGACTGGATAGAAGAGGACGGGGCCTCTCGCGGCGCGTATCGGTGAAGAGGAGACCTAGAGAGGAGAGGAGAGAGAGATGAAAGAGAAGATGCGGTGGCAAGAAGCAGACGCGCTGGGACACGCGAGGGAAAGAGAACCGAGGAGGACGATGAGGAGGCGAGGGGGAGCCGGAGGTTCAAGGTGGGGGGTGGAGGACCGAGTGTTTGCCTAGCCGGGGCACGAACCCCGTAAATAGAATCCCATTAAAGCCTTGACGCGTTGCCGCCCGTCCTTCTCTCCTACAGATATACGAGAACGTACGTGTACGAGTAGAGTAGAACGAGGAGACGAGCAGAAGAGGAACCGGTGTGGATCTCAGGCACCTGCACACAGTCTGGCCCGAACAGCGCGAAAGAAAGAGAGAAACCGAGAGAGAGAGAGAGAGAGAGAGAGAGAGAGAGAGAGAGGGAGAGAGAGGACAAGTTTCGGGGGTGCGGGGCAGTCCGAGGGAAGAAACGTGGCGCGTCGCGGCCGAATAATGCCAGCCACCTTCGGGAGGAAAACCCGATGGAATCGAGAGTGCCACGGCAAGCTCGTCGCCTACTCTACAACCTTCCTGCGATTCTCTTCTCCAATCGTTCTTGCTCTCGCGATAGATTTCTGGCTGAGACGTTGTAAGCGCCTGAATCTGCCATGGGCAGAAATTGCTCTGCGGAGCACTGATTTTGCCCCCGGAGCCGCGAAACCACGCCTACCTTCGATCCCCCATCAAGGACTTTCATTTCTTGTCTGACGTCAGATATTGCACTGTGGGATACTCAGAGCCACTGAGTCACGCCCAAGCAGGATGCTATGCGCAAAGAAACTTAGAATAGTCTTGTGTCACTGGAACTCCGATCGAGAATCTTGAGTTTCGGATACAGCGACGCACATAGAGCAGAGATTGCCCTTTGGGGCACGAACTCGACTCCTTCAGAGTGTAGAGCACCAAAGCCACGCCTACTGGAGGGTTTGAAGCTGGATCAAGCTGCATAGAGTTTCTGTTAAACCTTGGTCAAAATTTCTCTTGAAGGCCCTGGCTTAGCTCTTTTGAAGCAAACCGCAGTTCTCCACCACCGTCGATGAACCTAGGAGGATTACATT
Organism: Augochlorella aurata; assembly: GCA_028455555.1. Taxonomy (NCBI): domain Eukaryota; kingdom Metazoa; phylum Arthropoda; class Insecta; order Hymenoptera; family Halictidae; genus Augochlorella; species Augochlorella aurata. The sequence goes on along the minus strand of CM052168.1, from coordinate 9,556,014 downwards.
TCTGTACGCAGCTTCCTGTCAGGATGTAGGCCCCCATTTTTGCCGCGCATCGAAAGTTCAAGTTCCAGTTTCTTCAACTCCGAAAGAACCCGGAGTTTCTAAAAACGCGAGGGTCTCGCTCTATTCTTAACTTCGGTCCGCCCCAGCGCGGCGCAGCCTCGCCAATCGAGTACCCCATTCAGACCTCCGTCCCCATTTCCGCCTCCCTCGCACATCAATTTCTTCCTCCTTTCAATCTGTCTCTTCCCGTTCGTATTTGTTTAGCGATCTATTTCCCGCATTTTCTCCGCGCCCGTCCCCGACCCTCTTACCGGCGCGGAGGATTCTTCTGCCGCGCGTCCCGCTCATCCCTTTCGACGCTTCCTCGGAGTTTCCTCGTTACACACACCGATTCCCGAAGGATTCTCTCCCTCTCTCTCTTTGCCGTGTGCGATGGTCCTCGGCTCGGACGACGTGCATCCACGTCGCTGGAAATTGATCGATCGATCTCGAGACGCGGACGCTGCGTTCTCCTGCGGCCAGTTGTCGCAGCTCGAGTCCCGTTGCAGGGGAACTCGGAGTTCCTGATTACTTCGATCGACGACCTGGACCTAACCATTGGACCGAGAACCTTCGTGCAAGGGTCGTTTGCATCGATTGCGGATAACAGAAGATTTTCTCAAGTTACGATTCTTGCCTGGGAGGCTGATCACAGACGATCGAACCACGTGAGAATTTCTTCTTCTAACAAGAGTAAAGGCTTCGTTGCCGCGGAGAGGTCAATGCCCGCGATATCTCTGACAAACCCGCGAAATTTATGAGAGCCGGCAAGAAGCTTCTTTCATTCACTTTCGTCGCGTGTACATGTAGGCACCGTACGATGTCGAGCGTCACGTTTGCCTTCGACGGCGCAACTCCGACGGAAGCGACGTAATTACGCATTAAAGAGGACGCGGCTTGATAAAAAATTCCGGAACCCACCTTGCGGACGCGTGCCGGGAATAACAGTTGCTCCCGACAACAGATAGCGTCGAATATTTTGCGTCGGCGTTAGACGTCGTGAGGCGGCGAAGTTTTAAAGACAGACTTCGATGATCGGTGAAGACAACACCTACGAGACGGCCGGTAGAACCACGCGAGATCCTCGTGTGACCCGGTGGTCGAATCCGTTCAATAATGCACGCTGCCCGCCGGTCTCATATTTCAAAGAGAAAAGCTGCCCTCGCAGCCCGGAATTCCTTATTACTTATTAAACGAGACATCGCCAAATGAACGCAACTTCTCGTGATAATTTCATTGGACGCCCTGTTTGATGCATGTGCAGCCAGGGGCGCGGAATTATTAATCGTCTTCCGCGCTTTGTAATCCGCACCCGAGACAGCGGAATTTATTCGCGGACCGTCTTGCCTCGGACTGAGACGGAGCGCGGTTCAACTCCTCCACCGACGGCCACTTGTTTTCTTCAATTATTATGTTTCCATACTTAGCGCGGAGCTAACTTAATAAAATGCCTTCGCCGGCTCCGGTCTCAGTGGACTCGAGTTCGTAGTACTTAAACGTAGTTTGCCGAACTCCGTAATCGTTTCTATTAAGCATGCTTGGTTCAAGCTCTACGTATAGGAAAGATTGAAAATCATATCGACGGTGTGGATCCTCTGCCTCCTTTCCCTTGCTCGCGCAACACGTCTTTCTTTAGCCAGACATCTCCGACTACTTATTCTATTGCGTGTACTTAATGGGTTTCCTCGCGATAAATCAAGCAGGACAGTAATTTTTTACACGGTGGTGGGACAATCGGAGCCCGGTGGTCCGAGGGAAACTGTTCCACGAGGGGACAAGAACCCGATCGATCCTTAATAAATGCACATAAATTCGAAATCGAGGGAACACGTCAGGATTTCTTTTCGAGGAGGGGGAAGAGCGATGATGGAGAATCCAAACTGTCGTGGAAGAAGGAGAATACGATCGTATTCGAATGGGATCCGGAAACGGGCAGCGAAATCTGCGCGACGATCGCGGATCGAGGCGAGCAGGCCGGAACTGCGTGGCGTTCGACTTAAAATTCCGAAAACGGAGGCGATTCTTGGGAAACGGAGAAAGGCTGTCGGTATAATCCCGCAGTGAACGGAGCCGGGTAACGGCGGGGTCGGTCGTTTGCTCGACTATCGCGCGCTTTTATCCGTTATTCTCGCGATGCTGCTCGATCGGCCGCTCGAGATTCGGCACAGACCGCTCCGGGAAGCTCCGCCGCGCGGCGCGGATCGGCGAAACGGCCGATCGACCAGGCCGCGTATGGGCCAAACAGTCGGCAATGGAACAGCCGGCGCCGCACGATCGTCTACTCTACTCCGGTAAGAAATCCAATAGCCGAGTGCCAAATCGAATCCGATCGATCGACTCGCCCATCCCCGCGCTTCTATCCCTGGGAATTTAGGAAAGAAGCGAACGGTTAACGGAACGGGCCGTCGCCGTCGCGAGACGAACGAAGCGCCGGCCCAGACAAAGCAGCGACTTCGGAGTTTCGAGTTTTCTAACGACAATGATGTGCAAGGAACCGTGAGCCGAACCCGGAGGGATACGCTCGAAATTCCGCTTCGGGGGCGACTCTTCCGCGCTCGAGCGGACCAGACTCGACGGACCGGTTACTCTCGCAAGAATTCGCTTGTTGCTGGAATCGAGGCAGATTTCCTTCGACCGAGTGTACGCGCACACTATTTCTTCTCTGATGCCACCCTACGCTTTCCTTTTGGGGACGATTTCCCCGGGGATACTGATCCGTCAGATTCAAGCTTTTTACGATTACATGATCAGTTTTTTTTAAAGATATAATACATATATTCATAAATATATAATACATATATATCATTTACTTACTAAGAGGTTGATATCAAGTGGGAAATATTAGTCTGTCTCGAATGATAGCTCTGAGACACCACTAAAAATTGTCATATCACGTCCAAAATTGTTGCTTGCATGATCAAATTTGTTTATATTTAACTGACTGTTATATGAGTCGCAAGATTCGAGATGCGTGAAATGCATTGTGCATTACAATACTGTGTACTAGAACTCAGGAAAACCATTTTGCATTTAGAATTAGACTTCGAGTAGAATGTGTTAAAAATGAAAATGAATTTTTTGAATTAGTCGGAAATCAGTGGTCACGTGGTGTAACCGACGCGGCACTCGACGTGTTAAATAATTATATATAATATTTTTGGATAATTCTATCTACTTATCCGACAGGATGAACTTTCCAGTTGACTCAATAAATAAAGTACAATAAGCATAAACCGATGATTGACGTTATTTGCTCTTAATTAGGAACTGGGAATTCTTCTGAATATCGTGTTATCGATAGCTGTCTAAAGAGACGAGTATAATTGGCAAACGACAGCAACGAATTCTGTTCGATATTCAGAAATTAAACCAATTCAGACATGCTATTCCCGCCATTGTTTGGTAACCCGATTCCCTCAATCTCTGCTGTTCGAGGTTCCCCGATTCAGACAAATGATTTAGCGGTGAACAAGCGCGGGAACGTGTATTCGCAACAATTAGGCCAGAAAGCGCAAGTTAGTTTGTCTCATCAGTAAGTCCATCAGGCTGGCGGAAAGTTAGCGAGCGGTCGATGATTCACAAAGGTCCGAACGTGTTAAGAATGATTAGATTGCAGCCTCGCCGGTGCATATGTTTGTCGTGGAGCCACGAATTCGGTCCTCGTCACGATTGTCCGGGCTGAATCGCGATTGGGCGAACGCGCGTCGCGATCACCGAGCAATTAGAGCCCACGCCGAGGGAATGCCGATCATCGGGATTTGTCGCGCGAAAACCTTCCGCGTCAGGATCATTAACTGTCATTAGCCGGCGCGGAGGGGCGCGGAGGGGCGCGGCGCGGCTCGGGGCGGTGTCGGCATTCGTATTCCGGGGCTGGCGTCCACGGGACAACGAGTGCTCGATCGACGATTGCACCGTCGAGAATATTCATTAAGGGCCTGCAGCAGCGCGGAGCGGTGCGGAGCGGTACGGAGCGGTGCGAAGCGGCACGGCGCCGAGCGTAGCGTAGCGGAGCAGAGCGGAGCAGAGCGAAGAGCGCACGACCGCGCGTCGAATTTATTGTAAACTGTGGCGAGCGATCGGCATGGCCGCGAATCGATTTCGTCCGACGATGCACGAGCGACTCGGCGAACTAACGAAAACGCGTCCGTTCGCTATGATTCGATTCAATTAATTTCGCGCGAGCTGTTTCCGCGTTTCGGCAACGCCAGAAAATATGGCGGTCCATTGAATATCTCTAGGAGAAACGCAACGCGGCCGATCGTTCGCGATCGCGACCCAGGGATATCATTTATGGTTCGAATATTTCACCGCTTAGACCTACCGCTCGCAATCAACGAGATGCAGCGTTCGACGCGCAAATAAAAATTAGGTGCAAAAACCCGTTTCGCTTCTGAATTCTCTCTCTTCGTCTCTATGTTTTTCCTCTTCTCCTCTCTCATTATTCCTCCCGCTCTCTCTCTCTCTCTCTCTCTCTCTCTCTCTCTCTCTCTCTCTCTCTCTTTCTTTCTCCCGGGGTTTTCAGTTTTTTTTTAACAAAATACCAGCGCAAGGGAACACACCGGGGAATCGCGAGCCGGCTGGCGCTCCGCCAGTTTTGCAGCTCGTCGATAGGACACTTCACGCGCGATAAGTGCACTACTCCCGCGTTGCACAGCTGCGTCAATGAAAATTCGTGGCGCCACCATTATCAGCGAAATCGCGGTTACGTGGAAGCGCTTTCGACAGATAACAGGTATACGTTTCCGCATATTTATGCACTCGCGAGCGCCCCTCTCGCCTCCTCTCTCGCCCCGTCTCTCGACTCCTCTCGCGCCCACAGTCGCGACCGTGCGCGCAAACGCTTTTCCTCGTATCGGGGTCGCGCGACGCGGTATATACCTTCCCTCGACACTTACACAAACACGAGACGCGACTTTCTTTCTCCCCGAAGAGACAAACGGCGCTCGTTCGCTTCCTTCGCTCGGCTCCGCTCGGTTCCGTTCCGCTTCGCGGCGAATCGATATTCGAAATTGAAACGCATTCCTCGATACGACAGCGGTTATCGCGTCTTTATGGCGGGAATTTTTATCATTGTTATTAGACGGCGGATCTTTACGCGAGCTGTCGTTCACCTGGATTGCTTTACGAACGCCGAGAATGATTTCGCGTGCTATTGGAAAGTTCCGCGGGATGACAGCGATATTACGAAAATTAATGGGAAAGTTACTGTGTTCTGGAGTGCATTATATTAAAGAGTGGCTATTCATCGGGGTATTATCATGACAGAAGAAGCATTAAATTTTTTAGTCGCCATTAACGCATGATCGCCCGTAAAGCAGCCGCGGAATTGAAGCGGCGAGCTGATTACGCGACGCTACGGTTTCCGAGACGATCTTGCGCGGTGCTTGCATAATTCAGAAACGAGTCAGGATGTTCGACTCGGTTTCCGTCCGTTTTAAATTCCATGCATCGGTAACAATGTACGAGGACCGTTTATCCGGCACCGGACCGGCGAGTCTGGCATTCGATTGACGATGCATTTGATTTCGAGAGCGACCGGATGTCTCCGGGACTCGTCGTCACTCCCGGAGTTGGGAAACAAGAGCTCTCGCTAGAAGAGAGCCGAAATCATCCTCCGGAACGAGGGGCGGGTCCCGCGACGGGACTTCGCTCGCGCTTCTGAAATATGCATTGCCTATTTGGCCGGGCTCGAGCTCGGAACTCTGGACGGACTATCGTCTAAAGTCTGGAGCGATTTCCATAGCTGCTGCTGATGCTCCGGCGAGTAGAGAAACAAACGCGGAGGGTTTCGAACAGGGGTACAAATTCACGATAAGAATTCAACGAGGGTGAACACGGAGACGTTCGAATAAAATAGCCGGGAAGTCGCTGAGGATACTCTGCTTAGAAGTGGCGATAATTAATCGAAGCTGATTTGCTTTTAACAAGTATAGAATAATTCGAGCCATTTGGATACTGGAATGTATTTATTCTAAGTTGATCAACGTCCATGTCGGAGGAGCGAAAGTAGATCTCGAAGTTAACCCCTTTGCTGTATCTTTTTCGATTGTGATAATTTCTGGGAAGGAAATAGACGATTTGTGTTGAATCGCGTAATATACATTTACTCAAATATTTCAATATTAATGACAAGTAATCAGAATTTTATTTAGACTGAGAAGGTCAAACTCGTCAAAGTATGACGGATAAGACATAAAAACGCGATCAAAAATTTCTCTAGATAAGAATTTATCCGTGTAAGATTTTAGCCGGATAGGAATTCATTTGAATACGAATTTATTCGTACAGGAAGTCGTACGGAAAATAAATCGATTTGAATAAAAGTGATAGAAATGTAAAGTATTTTTATTATGGTTGAGGAAAATATTCTTAGAATTTAAAAAACTTTCGACCGCAAGGGGTTCCCAATTATCCTTGAGCTTGTACATGAACAATTTAGGAAGAGGGGATGCGATTATTTGAGACTTCCGCCTCGTTTTTATAGTTGTTCTGAAATTGTCCATTTTTGTTTACAAAATAGGGGAGGAAATGTACGAGGAAATTACAGACGAAATGAATTTCTAAAGAAACGTGTAACAAATATCTTACGGTAGAACATGGAAGGAAGATTCTACAGTGATCGTACGATGGTTAGTAAAATCGATGGACTAGGCAATGGTAACGGCGCGAGGAGAAAGAAAAGGATGCATCGGGTTTTCCAGGTGACGAATCGAGGGTCGACACCGTGGAAAACAGTGTATCGATTCCGCGATAGCCTGTTAAACGGTCCGGCGTATTTTCTCGTCGCCGTCGCGCCGAGGAGCGACTTTTCGACAGCGGCAGCCGAAACGGGGAGATTCCCTCGTTTCAATCAATCGGCAGCGGCGATAAATCAAAGAGATTAACGACAGCCGATTCACGACTTCAGGAAGCGCGGTGCTCTATTTACGGGACGGTCGATTTAGGTCGATAATGCGGAAGGACGAGAGGCCGTCGCGTCGCGCTCCTATATCGATATACACATCGGTGCCGGGTAGTATAATAGAATGCATTCGAGGCCGCAGCACGTGCATGCCCTATCCTTCCGCGGATATTAATGGTGCAAGATATTGCTTTCGCACCGGCTATACCCGCCACCAGCCGTTCTATGCACTGCTATGTATTATTAATGCCGTCGCGAGACAAGAACGGGCTACGCGATCGGGAGCGACGCCTCGTGTTTTAACCTCTTATCGGACGACGAATCCTTTTAGCCGGCGCAAAACGTGACCTGCGACACCCCCGAAAAAAACAAATTACCCCTCCACGACCCTCCGCTACGAAATCGCGGACTCCTAAACACCTCTGAGCAAACAATATTCCAGACGCGTCTCCTACACTCCCAAAAAGGTCTCATCGAATTCTTCAATGTCTAAACTACCCTTCCTTATATCGAATTTCACAGAATTATATTCGACCGTGCCCCGCGTTATTTCGGCTCACACGTTTCTATTTATACGTTTAATTAGGTTGGTAATTTTGGGCACCGATAAGGGACACCGCTGCTTGAAATTCTGCACACGCGGATCTTCCCGCGAACTTCCACGCTCCTGGACTCACCTACGAAAATTACAATTGGAGGAAAAATTCATTTTGCAGAGTACGGAATTCTTTGGAGAAACCTCGTCGGTTAAAAGTCGACGGAGCAATCCTAATCCAGACGCAATCCTAATTTCCATCGTTCGATTCTGTATCGAAACTGTACCGAACGGCCACGGGTTACGGGAACACGGAAAACCCGAGATTTCCGGCTAATTATTCGGAGAATGTGGGCGGAAGGGATCGAGAAGCCGTAAGAAGTTCTCGAGAACCGCTGGCACTCGGCCGTGAACCGGGGGGTTAACTTCGCAGCCTGTTTTCCCGTCCAGCCGAGTCGAGCCGAGCCGAGGCGGGCACACAATGGCCGCGCAATACTTGCGTTCCCGGGCGACAATTTGTCATGGGCGCAATTTAAAGTCCCGCGCTGCCCGTAATAAGGAATTATATCCGCTGCCTAACAGCCTGACGCGGTCTGAAATATTCGGAAAGTTTCTGGGACCCGTCTATATTTCGGGTTTCAGTCGGGGAACGTCTCCTCCCGGAGGATACGGCTGGGCCGCGCCTCGGAACTCTCTTCGTCTTCAATTACATCGTCTTCAGTTGCGATGAAATTCAAAATCGTTCGGAAGATTGCTACCGCGGCAGTCTTTGTAACTGGCGCCATTACTATTATAGGAATTAAGGTTTGTAAATCCAACGAGACTCCGTGGTAATATGAAACGAACGACTTTAAATATCAATAACAGGGATAGTTTATTATTAATAACATACAACTTTTCGCGACTTATAACAAAGATAATAACAATAACGACAATGGTAACTACTACGGCAACAACTACGGCAACGACTTCAACAATATGTAAAATTTTGTTACAAAAATGTGAAAAACATAACAATTAAAAAAATGTCGCACTCCATGGACCAAAAAATACGATTTAATTTTAATTTCGAAAAGATGAGCCGATTCGGATATAAGGTTTGATTTCTGCCTTGAAATAAAGAACGAACAATTAATTTTCATAAGCAAGACAATTAGAATCTATAATTAGGTAATCAATTTTGTTTCAATTAAAACGAGAATTAAAACAATAGCAGACCGTTTGTATAATTCCATACGTTCCAGTCCCCAAACCCCGATGCACAAATTACGAATCGTGTTTCCCTTAATTTGGCTGTCTGCTGATCCGACTTTAATTCACTGGTTCCCTTAACAAAAGGGCCCTCAGATTGAAATCAGGCAGAGAAACGTCCTAATCTTTTTCCCGGGCGTCTTCGACCGCGGAAGACGAGCACGAAGGAGCCGTGATCCGAGAGGACTGCTCGCGATCCATTAATTCCTCGTTCAATTAGTAGGCCCGAGGATGATCCGCGGAGTTTCTTGGAGGGCCGAGTCTGCACTGCGACACAGACGGGGCTGAGACCATCCGCGGATTAGAATCAAGCACCCGGACGGAAAAGTCGGGTCGTCGGATTAATTTGCGACGGCTCGTTGAAACAGATCCGGAGATTTATCGAGGAACGATGACCCCGACCGCCCAATCGCCTCCCAGGCCTGGCCATTTTCTCGCGACCGAAGACACTTTCCAGTTAGGCGGTCTTCTTTCTGCACGAGCGAACGGTTCCTTCGTTCGTCTCAACCCACCCCCTCGTAATCTATAGTCTCGCTAACGAGACGCCGAGTTTGTCAACGTCTTTACGGCCCTTCGATGGCCTTCGAGGGCCGGAGGGCTGAGTTAACGGGCCGCCCAACCCCTACGAGTGGACTTTCAGCCTCTAGTTTGCGATCGACGGGTCAAGACCAACCCTTGCCACCTCTTCCCCCGTTTTCACTGGTAAAAGGGCGAGAACGACTTTTAGTTTTCTCATCCTTACGTGGAATTACAGACCGTAATTATGCCGTAATAATCATCCAAAGTGTTCTCCTTCTACAAACAAATTTTCCTACGTGTTCGAAACTATTACGTGATAACTATTACGCGTCAATATCCGCTGCGGAGGCGTGTAACATATTCGGCTCAACAACCTTGAAAGTAATACAGTCAATTATAGCGTAAATAATTCACAGCGGAGGTGTGAATAATATTTGTCAGTGTCCGATACCGGGGGTGTGAAACATATCGCTGGAATATTTGCAAAATATCGAATTGTGGTGTAAATATTCAATGCCGGAGGCATGGAGCATATTTAATAGAATGCTGCAGGAACTATCGGAGTTATTGAATTACTCTATGATCAGTAAAATTGCGTATCTCTCGACAATTAACCCCGGAAAGATCCTTTACTCGACCGACGTATTAAGGAACGGCTGGGGAGATTTGCGATAAACAAGTTTGTTAATCTAAACGGGGCGTCCCCGTCGGCGACGTCGGCAAAATAGTTGCGCAATATTTTGCGAGTTGAATTATAGAAATTGTGGGATCCTCGAGGAACATCCATAGGAGTCTTTCTCTCTCTCTCCCTCCCTCCCTCTTTCGTTCGCTCTCTCTCTCTCTCTCTCTCTCTCTCTCTCTCTCTCTCTCTCTCTCTCTGCCAGCGCGGGAGGAGTCCGATGAGGCGGAAGGCAGAGAGAAACAGAGACAAGGAGACCGTAGAAAGGATTCCGGGACGGAGAGAGGCAGGGTTAATCGCGGTTCGGAACGATTCAAATGGATTCGAAGGTAATTTGAATAATTGTCAAATGCCGCGTGCCGCGACGAGTCGGTCGGTACCATGTACTTTCTTGGTTCGCGTCTGGAGCCTCGTTCGTTGTCCTGTTCGACGACCTCGTCGTCGTTGTCGTCGTCCTTCGGGCTCGTGTTTCCCCGTGGCATTTCAAAATCAATTTGTCTTCCACGCCGCTCTCCATTCCCTTCAATTTGGCTTGTAAATGTCGTCTGAATATATTTCGCTGGTCGGAGAAACCCGGGCCAATCTCTGTCCCGAATCCAGCTGAACGTCGAACGCCGTATCTCTCTCTTTCCTCTCGCCCATAACTCTCTCTCTCTCTCTCTCTCTCTCCTTCCCTCTCTCCTAGCATCTCTCTCTCTCTTTTCGAGCGCGTGTCGACGAGTATCGGGTCAGGGGAATAGGAATTCTTCGTAAAACGCGACGAGCGCGTCGGCTTTCCATCCCGCGGGATTTCAATCTCTGCCCGCGGCAGCGACCCGATAAGCCTCGACAGGCTCCAGCAACTTTTCGTTTCTTCAAGAAACCGCCCCCGGGGGTCAGCCTGCCTCCGAACAGCCCCGCAAACTCTCCCGACACTTGTTCCCTCCCGTTTGCCGCATTTATCAAGCTTAACGAGCAGCGTCGCGACGGAACCACCCTAGGATCCACGCAATCGCTGCGTTTCCTCTGTTTCTTGGTGCCTGCCCGCTACTATAACGACTCGACGCAATAATCATTCTACTCCCTGTAATTGGTCCCGCCTCCAGTATCTTCCCAGATTGAGAAACAGAATTTTCCTGCAACGACCTGCAATAGACCTTGGTACCCTGCGATGTCGGTCTAAGAATCTGGAAGCGTTTCTTGAGTGAGATCGCTGGATTGGCTGTACCTATTCCACGATTCTAGTCCACGTGTGTACCCTGAATTTAAGACTATTTTTCTTCGAATGTTTACAATTGTGTTTGATTTAATATCTGTACGCTGTGTACAATCATAGCCGTAAAACTTTTGGTTAGTTTGGATGAATTCGCTTCGTTATCATAATTATTATTACATAATAATTATGAAATTATTATTACATTATTATTACGTAATAATTATGCGCGTAATTGCAAATTCGTATGCGAAATGTAGCAGAGTCTTCGAGATAGCTTTTGGCAGTATTGGGGTACTTTTGGGACAGTTTTAGGGCAGCTTTGTGGTAGTTTTGAGGTAGTTCTAGGATAGTTCTAGGATAGTTTTGGAGCAGTTTTGGTACAGTTTTGGGACAGTTTTGGGATACTTTTGAGATACTCTTGGCACAGTTTTGGGGTACTTTTGGGGTACGTTTGGGATAGTTTTCGAGCAGTTTTCGAGCAGCCTTGTGGTAGTTTTGGGGTACTTTTGGGATAGTTTTGGGGAAGCCTTGGAGTAGTTTTACTATAATTCTATGATACTTTTAGAGTACGTTTGGGATAGTTTTTGGACAGCTTTAGGGCAGATTACGGGCAGCTTTGAGGTACTTTTGAGGCTATTTTAGGGTAGTTAGAGGGCGACTTTGGGGTAATTTTGGGGTACTTTAAGGATAGTTTTGGGACAGTCTAATCTATCCCAAAAGTACCCTAAAACTGTCCAAAAAGTGATCCAAGAATACGCTAAAACATCCCCAAAACTGGCCCAAAACTATCCTAAACGTACCTCAAAACTACCACAAAGCTGTTCTAAAACTGTACCAAAACTATCCCAAAAGTATCCCAATACTGCCACAAAACTATCTCAAAAGTACCCTAAAACTACCCCAAAACTGCCCTGACATTACTCTAAAACTACCCTAAAACTGCCCTAAAACGAACGTAAAACTACCATGAAACTGCCTATAAAGTGTCCTAAAACTACGCTAAAACTGCCTGAAAACTATCCTAAAAGTACCCCAATGGCCAATAAGCCCCGCCCCTGGCCAATAGGCCACTCCCCATTGGGGGTAGGCAACGGCCAGTGACCAATAGGCCACGCCCCCCGGGAGTTAACCGTGTGAGTCCCAGGGGGTATTGAAAAAACATTGTCAAAGAATCCCAAACAGCGCAACCGCGCTTTCCCTAAATGAGTTCGAAAAGATCCAAACAGGGTGATAGCGCTTGTTTTATTTTATGTCGAGAAATACCAAGCGGCGCGATAGCACTTTCTTTATTTTACATCGATGAATCCCAATCGGAGCAATAGCGCATCTTGTATTTGTTAGGCAACGCGATTCTCGTCTTTTTCTCATCACTCTTTCACATTTATTGCAGTTTGCAAAGCGATCGGACGTATTCTTGCGTATGTGTTTCTCATTGTTAATAATTGTGTGTTTCAAAATGATTTACTGTCTAACTTTTTTAAATTTGGTGTATCCCCAAAAACGTATTATAGAATGAATCGTAAAAGAAAATCTATTACAAGAAGCTGTGTGATGTACTTGCTTCAGTAAATCTGTGGGCGCGACTTCAGCAATCGGTAACGCATCGTCAGTTGTCCACAATATTCGAAATGTACTGGGTTTTCTCGACATAAAATCTCAACAGCGCGATCGCGGTGCTGGAACTCAAACGGTTAACCCCTTGCCATACCGCGAGTCTCTGAAATTTCCGTGCCAAACTTGGTCGTCGGAAAGGTCGCGGGAAGAGCCGAGCAGCGGAGCTCGAGTGGCGCAATTTGAAACACGACACCTTACGCCTAAGTTACATCCCGCTCTCGT
>CM052168.1:9428579-9542959 GCA_028455555.1 Augochlorella aurata | reverse complement strand
GTGATAGCGCTTGTTTTATTTTATGTCGAGAAATACCAAGCGGCGCGGTAGCACTTTCTTTATTTTACATCGATGAATCCCAATCGGAGCAATAGCGCATCTTGTATTTGTTAGGCAACGCGATTCTCGTCTTTTTCTCATCACTCTGTCACATTTATTGCAGTTTGCAAAGCGATCGGACGTATTCTTGCGTATGTGTTTCTCATTGTTAATAATTGTGTGTTTCAAAATGATTTACTGTCTAACTTTTTTAAATTTGGTGTATCCCCAAAAACGTAGAATGAATCGTAAAAGAAAATCTATTACAAGAAGCTGTGTGATGTACTAGCTTCAGTAAATCTGTGCGCGCGACTTCAGCAATCGGTAACGCATCGTCAGTTGTCCACAATATTCGAAATGTACTGGGTTTTCTCGACATAAAATCTCAACAGCGCGATCGCGGTGCTGGAACTCAAACGGTTAAAGGACTGTTGGGGAAGTTGAGTATCGACAACGCCCGATCGTCTCGCTGCGTTTCTCAAAGTCTGCGATGCCTCGAATCGAGTACGTAGTGGCCAACGCGGAAGGAAGAAGAGAACGAAGTCTGCGGAGATCGGTACAGCGGCGCGATAAATTCCGGTACGTAGATACCCGGCCGTATTTCCATAGCCGGACCTTCGTCCCGTCGAATAAACGTCCGCGACGTTGGATTTAAAAGCCGGCTTAATTACCGTAAGATCGTATTCCGCCTCCGCCAGTTATTAATTTTAACTACCGGTCGGCGTACAGCTCGCGCTCGCCGAGCCAACTCTTCATTGTTATTCGGATCCCCCGCGAAACAATAAATTGCGCTTCTGTAGACGGCGCGGCGGTCTCATCCCTTCTCGTCGGTCACGGGTCCATTCGCTGTTCGTTTTCCCACCAATGAAAAACGCTGGCTGACTTTTGCAGACGGATCTATTTTCGTCATCGCCATTATCTCTGGGAATTTCGTGGTTCTGGGGATTTCCAGGGGAGAGCCAGCCTCCTCTGTGCGCGCTGCCGGTCGTTTTCGCGTGACGACCGTTTCCTGCTTAGCTTCTTGACACCGCGCCGAAGATAACCTCGTTATTACGGAAAACCGTCGGAAGCTCAGTGACGCGCTTTCATGTCGGCTAAAATAGGTGGCATCGCAGTAACTAGAGCATCGCATCCTCTCGCATTAAATTAGTCGCTTCTGTGTGCCGCTCTCTCTTCCTTCCATCTCCACCGGCCCCTCGCGTGTCGCGCGCGAGCGCTGTTCTTCTCCGCGCTCTCCGTTTTCGCGAGCCTGCCTCCTCCTAGCCAGGAAAATTCGCGTCTGCTTCATCCTAACTCCTTCGCGAGGTCTCGCTCGTCTTTTTCGTCCCAAATATAATCACCTTAGACCCTCCATGAGTAAGTTGGGAAAGCGAATATCTAGGTTCCCGCCAGAAATGTGATGCTTCTGCGTTCCTCAAAATATGAACTCAGAAGCTTAACATTGACGTACAAGGATAAATAAATACATAAAAAATGTACAAAAGAACATTCTTAGAACAGAAATACATGTTTAAAATTCTGTGGACATTCTTTGACCCTCATTAACCTCTTCAACGAGTCAGAGTCGTGGTGGAGTTTTTTAATAATAAGTTCTTAGATATAAATGTTATTACATTCCTTTAAGTTAGAATAAAATTCTATTCCCTTCCCAGCGATATTTAAGCATTAAAGTAGATGTGAACACACAGTAAATATAAAGTTTCTTTTCCTTCTAAAAATTATTGCGATTGAAAAAGTTCTAATCATTGTAATTGTAAAGAAAATGGTATGGAAAGGGGTTAAGCATGCTATTGTTAGTAGTTTGATTATAAAGCTGTCGTAACAGTTTTCGTATGTCGAGGAGTAACAGCTTTCCGAAAAATAAAACAAATATTACCGTTCGCGACAAAGTATACTGAATCTCGAGTTCGATCTTGGAGATCGGAACGAATCCGCGCAACGTGATCGAAGTTGGGACGAATTGGGGCGGAAGAATGTGCAGCGAATGTATTTCTCTCGGCGGAGCGACCCCTAACGAACGATCGCGATCGATTCAGACGGCCGTGATCGTTACTTCCGAGCGAAATTTCGAAATGTCCGGCATCAATCGCGGCCCGGTAGGATCCGGCGCGACGATATGTCTTCGTGGCCCGGCAGATGCATCGCCGGTGCAGCGACACCCCAGTCGATTCGATGCAGCGGGGGGTAGTTTCGGATAGGATTCCGAGCAGAGGAGAACGGCAACGGCCGATACCAACATAGATACCGTTCCAGCCATTCATCATTTTTCAGCGGGAGCCCGCGCTACCGCTTCGCGATGTCGTTCTCGTCGATCACCGGCGCGCACCCCTTGCCGGGGCGGCTAGGGGATTTCCCTATTGTCTCGGGAAAATTACACGGATATCTCCGGCGCGGCTCGCAACGTCATCGCGCCCCGCGTAGCTATCAATTTTTAGAAAATCGGTCTGTCGCTCCGGAAACGCGTGAGATCCGGCTTCTACGATGCTCGAAATTTGTATTTGATTATCGTTGGTACCGAACGCATTATCGATACGCGGTTAACCGGTCTCCAGGTGTCTGACATCTCCAACATTACAATAAACATTCAAACGAACCCTTTGCCGGTCTCATTTAAAAAACCACTGCTAGAAAAGACAAAAAATTATAAACTATAAGAGTTCTCGTTAAATTTATTTTTCGATCTTAACAAATTTTTGGAATAAGTAATCTACTCGCCTAATTTTTTTGGACAAAGAACATTTCTTCTATACCGGATGCAGAGGAATTGGAGCGAGAAACGGGTCACAACCGGCAGGTCAGTGTCGATGGAACACGGCTGATTAATGGAGCCTAATCAACGCATTGTCGTCTATTTATTCGTGTCGCGCTCACCGACACCATTAGCGCGGGGTTAATTCTAGATCGCGATATTGGAAACTTCTGCTAATCAGGACAGGCACTTAACGGGTTGGGTCAATAAACGGCGGCAGGCCGATTCGGACGCATCCGCGGCGACCGTGTTGCCAGCCAATGTTCATTCGCCAAGGCAAATTCGTGCACTCGGAATCGGAATAATCGCGCCCAATGAGCCGGAATATGACCGTTCGAGTAAACTGTAACGCGATTCGATTCGTCTCGACTCAAACTAACCGGACTAGACTCGTTCCTGGGCCGGGCCCGAACGAGCCCGAGAGACTTGGCGACCGTTCCGCGAACTCGATCGAATCGGTTTCCTTTCTTTTCCGCAGCCGGCGAACGCTGATCTTAGAGCACAAGAGTCGAACAATGGAACAGTCCCAGCTTTCCGTCCTGCCTTTCGCTCTCTTTACGGTGATCGGCCGGTTACCCTCCAATCTGCCCGACTCTTGGCACGGTAATGCCGATTTCCGCTGTTTTCGAGCTTGCATTCCCGATACGCTTGCGACGTTTCGCTTGGGAGCAAGCAGAGAAACCGATGTACAAGCAGAGACATTTATTGCACAATATAACAAGACTGGATTACTGCATGCCACGCAGCTTTGTTAAAAAGTCGTAAAAGATAACGAGGTCGTCGCGAGTCCTCGTCAGATCGTGGATCGGGTCGGCGACTATTTGCGTTGGTGATCGAAGGGGTGCGTGCCAGGCGAAACAGTTCTTTCTGGAACCTCGTTAGAACGTCCGACGGGGGTGACTTTAGATCCGACAGTCACGAAGAACGATTTACGTGGGTGGCGTTGCGCAGCGGAATACCGGCGGAGCAAACCAGGCACCGTCTACTTGCCCTCACACGCACGTCAATCAACAGGCTCTTGGTGGTGGTGCTTGTCGGTGAAACCATATACGAGCCGTTTACATTATCATAGAGAAGGGGTGGCAGGGAGACGCCATAGAAGAGGGGTTGAACGCGCGGCACACCGCTCGCCGTCGCTCGGCGCCGGTCCGCCTAGATTTACGTGTATTTACGCGTCCCCGCGAATTTGTCGGCGAACAAATGGGAACGGTTAAGCGTTCCCGGATATCGTCATAGTTCCAGCGAACTATCAGAAACGTAGTTAACCGGTTATTCAGTGCGCTCGGTTCATTTAACCTTCTGCGCCGGGTCTCGCGTGAAATTGCACGGGAATTAGTAATTTAAACGAATCTCGCGCGCGGCCCTTCTGCCTCGACTCGACTCGGCTCGGCTCGTCCCGTCTTCGAGATCGTTTCACCGACTCGTTTTTGTTTGCAAGATCTACAAGTGTAACTTAACACTCGACCCGCCGCTCTCCCGGCGCCAAAGTAAATCCGCCGGCGCCTGTCGTTATCGGCCCCTCTCACGTCCGCGCAAAGTCTACAATTTCCACTGCTCCTCTGTGTCACTTGTATCTCCTAATTTCTTCCAATCTCCTTTGAAACACCTCTGTCACCCTAGCGATCCTTTGTCCACGAACGAGCAGCGTCCTGAAGAAGTAACACTTTGACTGCCCGCCCTGTTACCTCTAAGATTTCTTGATTTAAAGTATCGGGCTCTGCCGCTTACGCTTCAACCTCAATTTGGTCTTGAACCTTTGGTTATGTACAGCTTAGGTTGAGAGACGTTCGATAAGACGCCGGACGTCTATTCTTATTCGATGTGATAAGGAACTCGATGCACCTCGGACAAACCAAATCGACTTGACAAAATGGAATATTGATGTATAGAGTGCAAAATATACTTCAAGATTGGCGTCTACCGAATGACCAATTATGTCTATCTTTCCGAGACTAACAAGCTACTTCTAAAAGTAGCGGATTCAGTATTGGTTACAATACTCTCTAACTTGAATTGTCTAGGAGCTGTCGAAATAACTAGACCTCAGATCTTTATGCGGACGTATTGCTACTCCCATTAACCAGTCAGTTGTTTTTGTCGAGAGTGCTCGTCGTAATCCAAAATGTTGCCATTTCTGTAAGGGTATATTTACTTCTTTATTAAATTATACATTTTACAAAGGTGTTGTATTTAACCTAAATATAAAAATGAGTCGTTAATTTTGAAGGTGGCCTCAATCCACTTTCCAAAAACGTCGAGCTAGTTTAATATTTACACTTCCACGTTCATTTCAGCGGAGCCTCTAGAAATAAAAAAACATTATATTACCATGATATCAGTCAGCAATATTTTTAAATTTATTAAATCACAAAATCCTTAGGCCACGATCGACTTAGGCCACTTTCAAAATAAACGGCTCAAAAAATCAAACACGTACAGTATAATTACAGTAACTTACACACTTTTCAAAGAGATTGCAACAGTTAACGGGTTAATATTCCGTCATCCTTTCACAGACTATTAGTTTTTGAAAATTCGACCATACGGCTATTTCTTCAGACGTCAAAGAACATTGTCTAGGAAACTTCTGACATCTCCAAGAGACTGAAGTCATTTTGTGCAATTTGACTAACGTAATTGTCTTCGAAAGACTGTCCGAATATCGGCGGTCACCGCAGATTTTCGTAAGAATTGAAAACGAGAAGACATCCGTCGCAAAATAACGCAAAAATCTCCCTCGAGCTTTCCGAAGATCGCCTAACGAAGAGCCAAGGACGAAGTGCGTCAAATTCGCAACGTGGTAATAGCGTTCCGTATCGGCTCGTGTAAGGTTTCTCCTGTAAACGAGCGGGTTCGCGTACGCTAAACCGAGGCAGGGTGTAAACGAGGCCCATGCAGCCGCGGCCGACGACATCCTGTTCAGCTAGCCTCGAATAATTAATACCTTGCGCGGTGCCCGTGGTCATTAATTCCATGACTCCACGCGCTCGCGTAGCAGCCGCTGCGCGCGCGTCTTTGACGATGCTCGGTGAAAATTCGTTCCCGCAGGAAAATCCCGTCACGCGTCCACCAACCAAGCAACCGAGCTAACTCGCCTCGAAGAGCAGCGTCTCGTTAACGAGTTCCTCGCAAAAATCCTCCGGAGGACGGCCCTCTCCCGCTTTTAAACTCGTTTTTGCCCGGTGGGCCTCGAGGGCCAAGGGGACGCGGAAAACCGAGGCTGCGAATTTAGTCGCGGAACGAAATTTTGACGAGACACGGGATGGATCAATCGGGGATATGAGTCAATTTTCATGATCCCCGGGTCTCTTGGTAATGAGATTTCCAATACATTTTAATGGGAAACCATTACGAACCGCGTAACTAATTGATGTTCGAATAAAAGCCGAATAGGCAGAAATAATGCAGGAGGTTTCTATCACCGACTTCTATACGTACAATAAACTGGTCTGCGAACTTGACGGCACCGAGTCAGGCAAATTGCCACTGTGGTGTGGGTAAAGCCATTTATCACTAGACTGCGGAGCTTCATGCAAAATAAAAATTGTCTGCCTCAATTGTTTGAATCGGAAGACAAATAGAAGCTTAATTATTTATTTAATAAACTTAATTAATAGAAAATCGTAAGTTGGTTTTCTGAAATTCATTTAATTTTTCCACTACTGTAAATTTTACTTGCTCACTGTTATCATAAACGCATAAAATCCGCAATATATTTATTCTTTTAATGATGCTGACACAGTGACAAAAATGCATAAAATTCTAGTTAACACCTTTCGAATTTCATTTTGTCAAATTAAAATTGAGAAGTCAAGTTGTATCACGCCAACTACTTTTTCAAGGTTCTTACGTTCTGCAGAACTCCGCGTAATTAGAAAGATATACCATAAGTGTAAATATTAATCTTAGCAACTATTTTCGTCATCCGTATATTATGACAGTCGAACCATTAATTATTTATATAAATATTTCATGCCGTATCCTTTTCCATTACTTTCAAGGATAATTCCATAATTTCGAACCAAAATTTCCGAAAAATCTTCGATGACGCTAAAAAAAGATATAAATACTGCCCACTCTGACCGTGTGTACCTATTAACAAATGGTTGCTATACCTGAATTTTTTACGCAACGCGCCTTTTTGTTTCACGTTTTCCAGCTACGAACCGAATTCGAAAATTGATTTTAACGACTACGCCGTAAGCGATGGAAGGTTTTAAATAATTTTAGAGAATTCGTCGATGTCTAGTCTTAATCATAGTTGACTGCGGATAACGGATCGATTTTTCTGTTAAAATATTGAACAAATGTCCACATGAAATGGAGTACATCGATATTAATATCAGTCGATGCGACTAGATTCTTGGATGGAATGCATTTGCCTCCGATTGAAAATTAAAAGCTTCGGATGGATGGTTTCCGATCGTTTCTGCAACTTAGATTCGGTCCAGTCTATGACACCACTGTGGGGACTTCCACCCTTGACGGCCGAGGTTATTGCAGCGAGTTCTGAAGAAAAAAAGGGTGGATTACACTTAAGACGACGGAATTCGTAGGGCCGCCGAGTAATATCGTGTTTTATTTCCGCGGCGAGGACCGAAATCCGTGCTTTGCCGGCATAAAAGCTTGCGGGATAAAAAAGAAGTCAGAAGTCTGGGGGACGAACGCGTTCCTGTTCATCATCGTCGGGGATCGGCGAGGTCGAGGGTGTAACCGAACGAATAAAAATCGAGGGGAACCGCCTTGACCGCCTCGGCGAAGAAAAACCCGGGGACAAACCGCACCGATGCCGCAGGAGCTCGCCCCGGTCGATAGAGGACTAATAATAGCGAGGATTTACAGGGGCGTGCAACCGCGATACTCGCAGTTCCCCGCAATTCCCCGCGATTCCGTCTTTATCCGAGCCACAGACCGATCCATTCTCCGAGACGCCATTGAAAAACGCTCCGGCCCGATTTATCGGCACCGATAGCGCCAGCAAGAGAGAAACAATGAAATTCAACTAAACTCTCGAGAGGCCGGCCGCTGCGATGGCGATGGGAGTAGTCCGGGGGGGCTTAGGAGGATCCTCGGTGGGGACAGTGGGGTGCGAAGGGGGCAAGGGGCACGGTGGAGGTTCCGCGAGTGCTCGCGGGCTTCGAGGGTCCAGCGGAAAAATGATAAATGTGGAGCCGCGGCCGTAACAAGCCCTCTCGAGGGGAGCCCCAGTTTTTAATTGCCTCGTACCACCCCGGCAACCCTTTTGCCGACCCGACCCTCTTTGCTATCTAGCCGAGTGCGGCAACGCCGACGGAAGAACCAAGGATTTATCGCGGCGCTGTTCATCCGACGCGATTCCTTCCAGGCTGCCCATTGTTTTCGACTCCTCGGGCGAGAATTAACGAAAAGCAACCGCCAACATTTTTCAGCCGAAGGTCGCCGGCGAGCTCAAAATCCGGGACCACGCCGCCGTCAACGGACCAGTTGATTCCGCAAAACTATCACAGATTTACTGGAACTTGACTCGAATTCTGCTCGCTCGTTTAACCCTTCACCGTATTTACTCAACTGCAAAGTATCGCACTCGACTGTTCCGAAAATTTCGTGAACAGTTTGCTAAACTACTCTTAGATATACAATCCCAGAGTATGAGATACGAATATTTCGAAGAAGTTAAAGTGAATCCATATTCGCAATTATCACTTTATCCGAAGTCTATTAATCATGACTGAACTGTGCCTAGCGCTCGACAATTTTCTTGGAAATAATAATAATAATAATAATAATAATTCTGAACAATTTTGTAAGCAATTCTTAACTCTTGTTCTTCGATTTTAAAGCAACTATTAGAAAACTAATATGCAGCAAATTTTCTGGGGGTCATGAAAGTCGTCAGGGTACCATCACAGGGTTAACTCTTGGCACTCTAGTACTGACTAGAAATAACTTTCCCACTAACAAATTTATTTACGTTTAACTATCTGTTGAAAGTGTAATTATTAAAAGACTCAATTTCATTCGCATTAAATGGAAATACTCTAGCTTAGAACAATTACTCTGTGTTCAGAGTTTAAATGACTTCGAATGCGAAGGGTCAGTATCCTTGCATCTCATAGGTCCTGACAAACTTTGTATTAATCAGCGCATCCACAAAATTTACACATTTTGGAAAACTTATAAAAGCACTGGCTGGAACTTCATACCGCGTGATCGATAAAATGCATACGAAACTGTTTTGTGTCTAATAACTATGCCAATACAACGGAGATAAATTAAGTAGCCAGTAGATGTATTTCACCATGAAATAACAATATCTCCATCTCCTTATCACGGAGAGCACGAAAACCCTTAATTTTTCCACAAAGATCGATCGGTATTCCGGCATGCCGGGTTCGTCGATCGGCAGGGATCTCTTACAAGTTGTTAAGGACCTCGGCGTTGTTTCCCGGCCGCGCTGGAATTCCATCAGCGATAGTTCGCCTCGACTTTTTTACCCTCTATTATCGAGCAGGGCGTAACCTAAAATCCACGCTTCTCAGCCAGGACTCGGTTTAATCAATTTCGGCGGGCTGCAGAGCAGAGCAGAGCAGAACAGAGAGCGAAGCAGAGCAGAGCCGAAGAACGCTTTTTCCCTCGGCAAGTTGGATCCCCTTGTAACTCGATTCGACCCGTCGACGCCGGAATCGAAGACCGCCGTTTCTCGTAACAATTTTCTACCTCGGGGCGTCCTCGCTTTTCGTTTGAATCCCGCTCCAACAGCCGCGGAGAACACGAGGAGGAGATTCGGGATCCGGCGGAAACAGCGGAGAAGTCAACGGCGAAACCACTCAAGAAAATATTAGAGTCTGTCCTTTGTTCGGCTGTGAAAGAGCCCGAGCCCGGGCCAGACCCGGGCCACCCACACGCCGATTCTCGGCGCGCGGGAAAATCGGCGCCGCGAGTTATCCTTGCGAAATCGTTAAAATATCGCGGCGACCGGCAGAATGGAGTTTTCACGGACGAGATACCGGCGCGGCCAGTATTACCGCTTTCAATGCGCAAAGAAATATCGTTATAGGCGCGATTTAACGCACCCCCGCGATCCAAACCATAAGAGGATTACCGGCGCACTGGAAAAAAGGACCAATAGGCAAGCCCACGGTTTCACAGGGCCGCACAATTGTTGGCCGGGACTGATCTTTTTTTTTCGTTGCATCGCCATTTTGCCGCAACCCCTAACGCGATCATCTATATCAGGCTTGCGTTTTTAGCCGCGGAAAACGTCCCGGCTGCCTGCTGCTTGCGTTCTAGATGCACCTTCTATCCGTCGTTGGAATAAGGGATGCAGGGGAAATTCGTTGACTCTGTATTTGCTCAATTGGTAGTGATATATAATCTATAAACGGTGCCAGCTTGGAAACAGTTGCGTTTGGTAATGCTTTGTAACCGTTTATTCGTGCAGCAGCCAATTTAAATTGCCGACTATTGGTATTAGGGCCAGGAAGGGGATTAATTCTAGTACGACCACATTCTATTTTTCAACATAAATAATATTGCGAGGTATATATGAAGAGATAGATAGACAGATAGATTTACAATATCTAATATGTAACATATGTTATATATTGTATACATCATTATTATTATTTTCATTATTATTTTTATTATTATTGTCATTATTATTGTCATTATTATTGTCATTGTCTTTGCCATTGTTTTTGCCATTGTTTTTGCCATTGTTATTGTCATTGTTATTGTCGGGTCGTTCTAGGGTTGACTTAACTAATTTATCTTATAAAATTCGAATTAGAAATGTGTAACGGCAGTAATTAATTATTGCATTGCTAAAATATTGGGCGCACCAAATTTAATTAAGGTCTGCGAGACGTCTACAAGTGCAATAAATGTTAATATACTGGCAGATTTGCCAAGACGTTACTGTAACTATTTGGTTCAATCTCTTCAGACGTCTGAGTTTTTTAAATTACCGCACATAAAAAATAACGTGTGCAGAGTTAAAGAATCGAAAGAATCGAATGTAGAATCTCGAATGAGACCGATTAATTGAAGAATGCAAACGTCCCTGTTGTTTAACACCGGTCGGTGGAAGAAAAAACAGTCTGGCCGTAGCAGCTCAGAAATTAAACGATTCCAGAGCAAAGAAGAGCTTCCCCGACCGGTGGAGGATCCCGTGGGTGCGGGTCGCTCGCCGTAATCGTCTTCGTTTCTTCGAGATCAAAGGTGTAATTACGACACACGTTCTTTGGGAGTACTAATTAACGACGCGACTCTTACTGGCCGGGGTTGGTGGAAGGAGAAGTAACAGCCCTAGGGGGGACAAAGGTTCTGCCTCGTTGGCTCCGGAGTCGGAGACGGTCTCGGCGGGGGATGAGGGTGCGATCGCAGGGAAAACAAGGGGAGACGACGCGGGCTGGAGGGATTAAAACGCGTACGCGACCTTCGTACGGTTCGTTTGACTCTTGTCGCGTCTTCCTGGCGCCGGACCCGATCGATCTCGTCTGCCGGATATCTCGTAAACAGCGTCGAGATGGGAGGCTGCCAGATAAGCAGCGGAGCATTTCTCTCTTTCCTCTCCGTCTCCTTTTCTGTCCTCCCGTGCGAGGGATCGCATACAGACTTCTACCCTCGAATTCCCTTTATTTGTCCGTGATCGAAAAACGGAACCCGCGGTAGATTCAATCGTTCTCCTTCTGGAGCCGTGAAACTGCTTTTAATGAACTTTGCAATTACAGAAGCGGCGACAACGACAATTAAAAGCAGGCGTCGATAACTATTTCTCTCTTTTTCAACCCCTTGCATTATATCATCGCTTCGGACTCGTTATCAAGATTTCTAACGTAATCGAATTATTATGGGTGTTACGCGTTTCTTTCAGATCGAGGTAAATACTACCCTGAACAGTCGGAAAGCAGTGCCTAGTCACATTTGACCCAAGCTAAATTAGTGTATCTCAGATATTATGAAAAAAGAGTTTTGTTGTCAGAAACGTTACAATAAAGATTGATATATAAGAAATATAAATTTTGATGCAGGAATTTATTAACGGACGCAGATATGTTAATCATTTAAGTTTTCATAGGTGATCAAAATTTTGTTACACTGTATCGATCGTTTTACCGTGTCTCCTTTCAACAGATTATCTTTAAAACTCGGTTATTATCTATGCAATGGAATTCTTCTTCAGAAACGAGTCCAAAGGCATCGGATCTGTAGCTTTGCCATGACAAAGGCTTCGTCATTAAAACGGCTAAACAGGAATGTCGTGTTAAAAATATCGCTAACTCGGGAACATTGAATCAGTTCGAACACAAAGTCGTCGAACACGCGACGATCTCAAAGCTGCGGAGCGTTCTTAAACGCGTTCGGGATCTTTTCTTTTTCAATTTAGAACCGGCGTTCTACGCGATTTCGTCGGGCCGAGGAATCGACAGATTTCCCTCGGCCGGGCGTAATATTCGGAACGATCTGCAACCGCAGCTGCCTCCGGGGAGAAAGAGAGCGAGAAAGAGAGAAGAGCGTTGGTGGCTGCGTAGAGGTGTTCGACCGGTCGCAGGCGTTCGCGCGTGAAAACGCCAAGGTGAAACTTTAATCGCGTTACCGTGGTGCGCGCTGGTGAACTTTTGATTGCGCGAGACACTCCGTCGTCGTCGACGTCGACGTCGGTTCGAGAGGAAACTGTTGCGAGTCTTCGAGCCGCGCGAGATATGCAGATGTTACAATCAAGGGCCGGTAGAACGGGCAATACGTCGAACGCGTAATCAGGGGAGCTTAGTTAATCAGACGTAATCTAGTCGCCAAATAGAGATAAGTCAAAGCAAACGGCGGGCATCCATCCACGAGAGGCGATATGAAGGCGTGGGCGGGCGAGACGGGCGACGAGAGAGAGGATAAATAAAACATAGACGTAGATTTTGCCTAATGACGGAGCCGTCGGAACGGGGACTGCAGATTGGATGCGACGGATGCGCTCCGACGTCGGCGAGAGGGACGCGGTCTCGCATGCTTCGAGCTTCGAGACGCACCGGGACAAATCTCTAACGCCAGAAAAATCCAGAAACCACATTTAGTGCTTCCACACATTTATACGGGATTAAAAATGGTGCAACGATTTTCGCAAGTTTTGAAAATTTAAAACGGATCGTGTACTTGGACTGGAACAATCATACAGATTGTACTTTCGCCAAGAGGAATTCTTTTAATAGAAATCTTGCTTCGTGACCACGACAAGACTGAATATATGTAAACTTTCCACTATTTTTTAACATAACGTATACTACCATTAACGCGTTGATGTAATCATTTCCTATGAAATGGTCTTTATAATTCCAACATCTCTAACCCCTTTAGTGAAGTAAATATAAAACGGTAGGTAATATCTGTACTTTGCAAGGTATGCGTACAACGTTGTACTTCCGCTGGATGATAGAATGTACCATCTCGACAGCATCGGTTATCTTTCGTAGTTCATTAGCAAATCAGACCACCGAATATTCCGCACCTTAGTTAGCCGCTCTCGGACACTCTGGTGCGCATACAACATTTCGTAACGTTTCTGAATGAATGCTGAACCTGCTTAGAAACGTCTAAAGTTAGTCGAAGATGTGCAGACAAGAAATTAAATCCAAAAGGAAAGAAAAGTCATATGCGTGAAACCGCGAATCGATGTGGACCGTTTACAACGGGCGAGCTTTCGAATTCAGAAGATGACCGGATGGTGAAAGCTACTTGCTCGCGGACTCTAAATGAATTTTAACGATTTTATTTCGCCGATGAGAGCCGCGCTCGATACACTTGATTTCCACGGGAACCGGCCGATAATTGCTTGGACAATCGCGTTTCGACGAGTCGGCCCGCACACTCCGGATTTAATTCGATTCGGTATCGGCGCTACGCCGCGCCGCATCGCGCTCGTTTCGGCAAGTTTTTCGGGCGGCGCGGATTCGCAATCGCGCGGGTCAAGTGCGACGATCGAGCCCCGAAAACAACGCAATTACCCGGGCTACGAACCGGAGGAAATTCTATTCGAACTAATGTCCCCGTCGCTCGGGCCGCGCGGCGCTCAACCCTCAACCCTCGAGTATATTCGACCGGCTTTGTCTTGTCTCCTGCTCAATTGCGTATACATCGGGTTCGGTAATGTATCGAGTTTGTCTCGGCTTCTGGATGCCCGACAACGGATGGTCGGATTATCCGTAACAGCAATTGTGTGCGATTCCAGTCAGCCTGGCATTTCTAATTATCTCGCGGATAAATCTATCCCCGGGTTGGTTCCGCCGCACCGGTATGAATTCCGTCGAGAGATCGTAACTCTCTACTCTCTCCAGGCTCTCCCCCCTCTCTCTCTCTCTTTCTCCCTGCCTCCACTCCAAGGAGTCGCCGGGACACGTGTCCTTCGGAACGATCCGCAATCGAGAGACTGCGAAACCAATTCTACCGAATACGATGGACAATCAAAGTTGCAAGAGGTGGGCCGGAGAGGCAAGCCGCGATCTGCTTCATACTATTTTATAAATTCGACTAGACTGTATTCAAATTCTGTCGAAGTTTCGTCATTTGCCAGGTGCAACGTACTTTGGGGCAAAATGGAGTGGCGAACGGAGAAGCGAACTTTTCTGAACTGCAGCTTTGGCAAACTAGTCCGCGCAACTCTACGTTTGCAAACGGATGTGCAACGTGATAATTACGACGGTCTGAGTTGTCTGCACTGGATAATCAATCTTTAACTCTTTGAGGATGAATGCGGACATAATGATTAAATATCTTATTTATGATGCGCATAACGGAAGACTAGAATATATTGTTCACTTTTCCCATTCTGTAAGTCTTGGACACATAATTTAATGCTTCGAGGAAACTGTCTTTAAGTTGTTCGATACAGGAAGATCGGAGGTTGTAAACTTTCGATGCGATTTTTGAGGAGGTTTGCTAGCCGACCGATGCAGGATCTCTGACAGAAGTTACGGTCGTGCGGCGCGTATTAATTCGTGGTTGTTTCTGGCAAGGCGGTGCCCCGATAGATTAGGAACGGCAAGAGGGTTGGTTCGATCGCGATACGACACGACGTGGCGCGAGACTCTGAGAGAGGGTGACAAGGAGAGAGAGAGGGTACTGCGACGACCCGAACGGATGGATCGGCGGAAACACGTGACGTCGGCCCAGTTACAATTCCCTCCGTGCAGGTAATCCCGAGGATCTCGCGGAGACAAACGCGGAGGGAGAGGGAGGGCGAGCCCTTTCCGGACGTCGGGGGTGTTCCGTGGAACCGCCCACGACAAGGCGCGTTATCGAGCACCACGGCAGAGCCGTTTCGCATCGTGAAACGGAGAGCGCACGTCGGGGCTAACAAGCTCCTCCATTAACGGTACGTTAGACGTGACACGTTACGCGAATTTCGAAACACCGATCCGGAACTGTTACCGCCGCTACGTTTGCGCTACGTCTTACCGAACTACCCCGTCGCCGCGCCGGCTAACCCTTTGTACGTCCTCGTTGATGGACGCGACCATGTTCGCCCTTAGTTGCGCGACCACCGAGCAGATTTGCCCTTTGTGCGCAACGTCTCCAGGACTTTAAGTACGACGCCCGACCCTAAATAGATTCACCGACCGAAAGAAACCGTTCCTGCACGCGAACGCCACCCTCGCGCCACCCTCTCCCATCCGACAAATGGAAGACACGGCTGAAAATCCTCCTCGTCGCTTACACGGTCGAAAGAACCGTGCGACTACTGTTCTACAGCGTGATGAAATTTCTTTCGCCCTCCGAGCTGTAAAAGGAGGCTGTAAAATTGCTACACGCTTCAGAGCAGTGCCAATCAAGCGATCCATTTACGTCACAGCAGTCTTAGACCTTGACGCTCCGACGCTCTAAACCAAACTAGCCCCGAAATCTTCTCAAAGTCGCGCAGATTTATTGTAGATTCCCAGACCGAGTATAGGAAAAGCAGGGTTTTCTGGAAGGGTTGACGTATGCAGCGAACGCATCCGCAACGAGATTGCATCGATCGAAGGGATCGGGACCAAACGATACCAGGTTGTGGCTCGGCGATTCCAAAGGTTACACTACTTGAAATGCCGAGGGGTTAAAGGGCCGTTCAAGTGGAATGATTCCTAAGCGAACGAGTACTCAACTTTGACGGCTGCCGGACTCGGGGGGCAATTCGCGTTCGAAACGGTTCCCCGAATCAAGGGTTGTTGTTACTCAACTTGCAGTGCGCCGGGCGTGGGGAGCCATTCTGATGGAAGACTTTCCACGAGTCAAGGACAGAACAACTTCGGGAATTGCCGCTTTGGATGCGACGCGTTTTCGAGTCTGCTGCGGCGACACCTTGTGCACTCGAGCGTGAACAACCGATTCAGGGTGGCCGCTGCAGCCTTGCGGAAGGAACTACGTATCTTTACGCGTTCATGGCGTGAGCAAATTTTTATAAAACCTGGGAGTTAGGATATAAATCTTGCATAATGATGACAATATTTTTCCTGTATTTATGGTGCCAGGAATTTTCTTGTAATCCCGCCTGATTCGGGTCGAGACAGTTTAGTTCGACTTCAATCTGTGCAAATTTGTTACTAAACGTCAATATCGGTAAGAAGATCCGCCGTCTTAGCCGCGTACAACCAGCACCTCTGAACCATAATAAGGATTCCATACAGAAAGCATTGGGGTCAATAAATTGCCATTTTGCGTAAAGACCTCCGACTTCCTCTTTCCAGATAGCTGTTGGATGATAGAGCTTTGGGGATACCCCGCAGGATCATGAATAGCGTTCGATGAATATTACTCGAAATAAAGAAGACGATGATAAATGCGAGTTTACGTGGAGGTTGATGCACGCGAGCCGTTTTCAGGAACGTCACCGTCGTCGGAAGGACAACGACGACGACGACGACCGTGGGGTCGATGCGGCTCGCTGCTAACGACCAAGCCTTCTCCGGTGGTATATACCTGTCGGCCGGTGCGTCGGGCGTCTAATTGGTGGAAAATACAGCGGAGACGTTGCCACGCGAAACGGATGTCCAGCGACGGTCGTCGACGTCAGGCGACCAGGAATAGGTTCGTCGTGAATAGCATAACGGATCAACGTGTTCCCTAGCTCTCCTTCTCTCTCTCTCTCTCTCTCTCTCTCTCTCTCTCTCTCTCTCTCTGTCTCCCTTACTCGTTCTGCCACCGCCAGCCCGATGAAATTGCGAGGAATTTCTCGACGTCCAGGAAACGCTTCGAGTTTAGTTCGTTATTAAGCTTCGTTAATTAATACTTTTGCGAAAGCTTTCTCTGCTGATTCTACGGGTGCTTGTGTCTGATTATGAAGAGCGCGGCGCTGGTCGTAGAGCTATCTCCGCGGTCGGCAGCTTGAATAAAATATCCGCGACGGTTCGCTAAATTGTTACGATTGTGTGCGTCCCGACCGACCGAACCGACCAGATACGTTCACAGGAAATTAGCGAGCGTTTCGTGACCTGCAGACGCTCGGCTAGTGACCCGGAGTGCTGCTCCGTTCCGAACACAAATATGTAGATACCCGAATGATCGTTCAAAGGCATCCAGTTCGGCGTAACGGAGAATATTCTCCGGGATATCACCGACCATTAGTATTATTCGCAAACGGAAACGCGGAAGACTCGGCGAACGCGATAGCTCGGAGCTCTTAGCTGTCAGCCGAGGGAGATATATACCACGTGCATGTGCACACGTCTATCTACGTGTGGATACGTAGACCGGAGAACTTTGAATTTTATTGCGGGCGTACATAAGCGCGCCGCACCGCACCGGCACATACGGATCGCGGAATCGAAAATGAGACGTATACCAGCACAATAATTCTAACCGAGTAAGGTACGTACCGCAGCGAGCCTCTGCGGAATTTCAACGTCGAACGCTTCACGACGCCCTAACCGCGAAAAGCACCGCGTTTTTCAACGGAACAAGACTTTCACGATACGCAGACGAGCGAAAATACCGGAAGAGCCTGCGTGGGCCACAGCGTCGCTGGAATTTGCTTCAACCGTTCTCCGAAATGGCGTCGCCTGGCTGATTCGACTTGGACTTGCACCGGGTGTGGGTTTTTTAGCTTCCAATCGTTCGAAACTTTTTGGAAGCCTAACTTACGAGGGGAAATTGTTTTGATTTCGTTTGTTTTCTTACAAAAACTCAAAATAATAATAATAACTAGACTGCGAACGTTTATGCAAAATAAAAAATGTTTTCGTCGATTACAAGTCGAACGAGGCAAATATAATTTTGTTTCGTTTTCAATCATTCTTAATTCTTTTTAATCTTTTGAGCTGATTCAGTTTCACCCGCACTCTAACAATAACTATAACAGTACTGATATTAATAGTAACTAAGAAATGGAAAAGATGCCTGTTGATGCCTGGCATAATCAATAAAGCTGTTGAACGATATAAAGTATGTTATTAAAATTAAAATAGCTTCGTGTCATCCGTAGCAAGAGTCGAGGAAGATCCGTACAATACTCCAGCCAGGGGAACCATTTATAAGACACTGCTGCAATTTGGAGCAGTCATCTTTGTCGAGGATTTACGACTTCTTCTTTTCGAACTAAATGTACTCTGGATGTAACCACAGAGAGCGAAGAGGCAAAACGTTCAAGTAGGTAAAATCGTGCGGTATTGTACGGCGCGCGAGCTTAACAGAGGAATTTAGCTGCGGTGCGCTCGATCGATGAGACAATGCACGCGCGGGACCGTTCTAATTGGTCTTTTACACGGTCGTTTAATTACTCGTTACAGATTGCCGGCGATTCCGGGGGAAATCGAGTGTTTATATAACCGGAACAGAGGCGAGGTGTCGAGGAAACGGAACTCGATCGATATCGATCTCTGCTACGGCGTTGGTTCCGCGCGGACGTACGCAGGTCGAAGGAAAAACGACGAGTGGCGTCGGAAGGGCCGGGTTTTTCTATATCTCCGAGCAATAGGTCTTATCCCGAAGATTTGCCATAAAAGCAACGTCTGGAAAGCAACAGACGACGCCGGTTGCAGCGGCGTTTCTCGCGTGGATGTGCACCATTCAGAGGTTTCGTGGCTTTGATGGGTCTCAGACCGCCCTTTTCCTGTAGTCACCCTCTCGACCCCCGACGGTGCAAGCTTCTCCACGAAAAAGCCACACACCATCCGCGTTTTTATCCGTCGTTGCCGGCGTGCTCGCACCCGCGGGACCCGTCTCTCTATTTCACCAGAAGGTGTCTGGGTTTCGCGGCTCGATTTCCGAGCCGATTGGAATTTCTTTGCTCTCGTCGGGCCGCGTCGGGTCACGTCGCGTCGTCGACCGTGTTCCGGTTCGCTTCGATATCGACTATCGATCCGGTAACCGTCTCGCGAGCCTCCCGTCGACGCTTCCTCTCCGCGGCCCTCGATACTTCGGAAACAATTCTTATCGAAACTTTTCACCGTGATCGCGATGGAATTGGCGGGGAAGAAACGCGGTAACGCCTCAAACGCTCGAGTTCTTCCGGCGGGAAACGGAGAGTAACAAGTTTCCCCGTGAAATACAACGTTAACCGTTATCCGAGGACTACGCGATCCTTTCTTTCTTTCTTTCTTTCTTTCGTCGGCTCGGCTCCGGGCAGAAGACGGGTACAAGGTGGAACCATGAAATCGGAATTCCGTGAGAAAGCAACGACGGCCGCGCGGAAAATTAGAGCGTATCGCTCGGGACGAAAGCACGGGGGAACGGAATTGAATATCCCGTTGTCGGTCGGGGCCGCGCGCATTGTACATCGGCATCGGAAATTGGCCCAATGTTTGCTCTTTTCAGCGAAGCACCATCGGCCCCGGTTACATTTGTACGCGAATCGCGCTCGGTCGACGGGGTCGAAGGTTGATCATCGAGAGAGCGCTCCGAGGGAAACCGCCAATCAGCGGAAGGGTGAGAGGTTGTTCCACGGGCTGGTTTACCGTTGCCGCGATGAATTCTTCACCGAAAAACCCGTGCAAACCGAGGCCGCCGCGAGATTGCGTTTAGAGATTCATGCGCCTTGCTCTCTCGACCCAGACCGAACCCGAACCCGAATCCCCTGAATCCCCGGGAAATTCCTTGATTGGCGAAACCTTTCGGACGGGAATCGGTTAGCCGAAGAATTTGCTAGACTTGTTTCCGACCGGCGAAATTCTCCTACGGTGGAGCCGCGTGTCGTTCGCCGCGTGTCGATCGCCGCGATTCAATTAACCGGCGACCATTAATTCACGCTCGTACACTCGAGACGGTGATTGCGATTCGCGCAATTACAAGCCGGCACGCATCGGCTCTGCTTCCTTCCGTTCCTCGTTTTTTTGTTCTCCCGAGTAATTTCCCTTTCGCTTTCCTTGCTTTATCGAAAACATTGTCCGCTGGATCAGTTGGCCTCACAATGGAACTTTACATTCGGATATTTATCATTGCCTAGATTGATCTGGAGTATCTAATGTTGGCGTTGCGATCTCGTGCAAGTTAGGTTGCAGTTCATATACATTTTACACGGACACTGTGTATTCAATAGAAGATGTAGAACGGAAAGCCATAGTGGAATTAACCCACCGCTGTTACAATGGGTCACAATGATTTTATTTATTGAACAAGTGAAATTAATTGAATATACTAAAGGAAACGATGTTGAGTTATATTCTCAAATTTTTGAATCTCGATAGTATCTCCAGTTTTTGATTAACAGTTGTTTGAACATTGTATGACTTACGTGCTTTGCATAGAAAGTGTGACGGCAGAGGGTTAGAAATTTAGCGAATCTAACAATCTAAATTATGATTAATCACTGGGCTGCGGATTTCATGCAAGTTTCGTGCTGAAAAATACCAGAGCGACAGCCGCTTCCTATAACAAATTCCAGAATATTTTCATTTCGTATAAATGTCGGCGGTCTAGTAATGACTGATTGTGTTCTGTCGAGTCGAAAGATTAGAATCAGCTCCGAACGAGTTCTCGAATCAGTGGAATAGGAAATCGGTCGATCGCGATGCCGAAACGCCCGCCACCAGTAGGTTGACGATGGTATTATCGGGTGAGAAGAATCTCGGAGGACGTTGGAAATCGGGGAAACGAGGCGTCGCGACGCGGCGACGACGTGCAACGATCGAGAGAGGCTCCGATCAGGCTCCGAGGCCTGTTTGGCTCGTCCGATAATTAAATTCCCCGATTGATCCGTAATTATCCTCTTAGTCGGATTCGTTGACCCTCCCTCCGGGTGTCCACCCGACGCGGCAATCTGCTGCGAATAAATCTGCTTGTCGGCCGATCGAATCGGCCGATATCGATCCCCGGCGGCGGCTCAAGACGCTTAGGGGGAGCTTGCGAGTCCGTTTGCGGCGGTGGCGAGCCGCTCCGTGTTCCGAACGCCTGTGCACTGTGCACCAAGGCCCAATTGGCATTCATTGGCGCCAATTTATCTTCGCTGGCGCGGGGCGTGGCCCCCGAACTTAAGCGCGCTCGCTTAATTGTACGCCGGTACTAATTAAGCGACGACGAGTCCGCTGGGAGTTCGACGGAGACCGGCCTTAGGAGACCCGGGAGAGACGGAGAGGACCGTTCGAGTCTGGTATGCACCCTTCGAGTCCTTCGGATTCGTTTTTACCGATTCCCTTCGACCGCGATCGCTTCGGGATCACCGGCAATGTCGTAAAGAATCCCTAAAGGGCCACGACGCGACGAATCTTTCGAATCGAACGAGACGGAGGCCTGCTTCTCCTCGGGCCATCCTTTCCATTATCTGCTGCTCGATAATAATAATACTAATAATAATAAACCCTAACCGACAAAACCAAAAAAAAAAACATTCCTAATAGACATCATAGTACCAAACGACACTAACATAATACAAAAAGAACAGGAAAAAATCACAAAATACACACTACTAGCAATTGAAATAAAATGACTATGGAAACAAGAAACAGTGACAATAATACCTATTGCGATATCTGTAACTGGCATCACAACAAAAAAATTCACAAAGAACCTAACAACAATAGGCCTACACCCACAACTACACACAAACATACAGAAAGCAACACTACTAAAAACTGCAAACATAACCAGAAAAATCATACAAAAAGAATAGAATACAAGCTCATGACTTGGTAAGCAACCCGTCATGCAGATGAAATGACCACCAAAGTGTGCAGAAATAATATAATAATAATAATAAAGCGAACCAGCGAAAGAAGTTAATGTTTAATAAAATAAAGTTTGTAATCTTCTAAAAATTGAACACTTGATTCTCAACATTTATTCTTTAGACTTTAGCGCTGCTATTGGCAACCAAAAGGTGGTATGCGCCTGAGCGAAATATGCCAAGCCTATTTGATATAGATAAAGTTTCCAAAAGAAGTTATAAAAATCTTATAGAAACTCGTAATTAGAAAATTTGAAAAGGATCATAAATTAAGAAATAAAAATGTCATTTATCTAAAATATTTAAAAAACAACATTTTCTCAAGCATAGTCAACAGCGATTTATAGTAGTTCGGTACTATAAGGATAAGATATTTGTTTCGAAGATCCTCGTCTGCAAAGGATTTATTGACACTGAACCTACCAAATCCCTAAAAGTTGCTTTACTACGACGTGAAGATTGTACTTATTTAGATCTTTCGCCATTTTTATTATAATGTATGCTTCTATTAAGAAATACATTCTATTATTCTCTATAAAAATTTCTTTATAACTTCAGTAATTTTAAAACAACAAGTATGAAACCAGTTATTGATGTGGTAATCTTACGAAGGAATACAGAAAAGCGGGGCTACGCGGACGGTGTTGCGGGTCACCGGAGACCCAGGGATACCAGCTCGTCGGTACAGAATAGGAAGTAGTCGGTAATTTTTCAGAAGGTTATCGGCGAACTACTTAAAACTTCCTGGAATCATCGATTGTGTTCACGTGATCGGCTCGCCGGTTGTTTGAGCTGCGTTTCCACGTTATAGAATTCCGATAACTTTTACCGGGTTGCGCTAACCGCATGCAAGCACCCAGCTTCCCGCTCTCGTCACTCTCTCTCTCTCTCTCTCTCTCTCTCTCTCTCTCTTTCACACACACACACACACTCTCTCGCTCTTTCTCTCCATTTCTCTCGACGAACTTTACCGTCTTTCGACGAGGGAAAATTTCACCGCGGTTCGAGCATTATCGCCGTCGGCCGGTCGTTCCCGTGATTCTATTAGCAGCCATCCGTCGGACTCGATTTCCCTCGAATCGAACCTTTTCGCCAGAGCGTGAATCTGATCCTTGGATCGGCTATTCGCCGATTGCCGATGTTCCACGCGATTTCGTTAACAAAATGTTACTAACGCGGAGAATATTGTTGCTCCTCGAGTTTTATTAAAGTGTTAAAGGCGATACGGTAGGAAACAAAGAAGTGATATCGTTCGAACAGGTTGTTGCATAATCAGTCTATTAACACTTCGCGATCGTCTACTCTCAGCCATCGAAGCTATTTATTTTTTTTATCTTTATATAAAATTAAAATATATTATTGTTTTACATATATCTAAAGGTTAAAGAAGAATGAATAAATTTTGTCTTTCTATATATACCTATGTATACACTTAATGCGACCACAAAGGGTTAATTGTTCAGGTATTTGCACGTATATTTCGCAACGCTAAACCTACCGTCCCAGTCAAAATGACTGGTTCCACATTTTTATTTCAAGATTGTCGAAGTTATAACTGCTCTTTGATAGGAAAGTTATTAAAAAGTGCGGGAAATTCTGAATAAATACAGTCTCTTTGTCGTGACAAAGTAACACGCGTTAGTGACTTTTACTGCTCGGTAGGTTTATTATTAAAACTATTACTCCAAAACGGAGCGTTGAATCCGAATACATTTCCTGTCGAGTGAACCAATATAAAAACCGACGTAGGCTATTAAGCTATCGTAGATCCAAATCTGCCAGTGCTAATTAGACATTGATGGGTAAAAGACCGTCAGTTCCCGATTTGGACAGACATTCCATTGGAGATCGTCGATCCTTCGAAAGGGAGAAAGCTAGGATCACGAGGGTGAAAGGGTATCTATACTGTTGCCGATCAATTACTTAAAGCAGATTACGTTGACGACGCTTGGATATCGATTGCAGCATCGGTCGCTTATTCCGTTCCACGGGCCGGCTTTCAATCCAGCCGCATCGCAGCTCGATGCCCTGCCGAAGTTCATCGACATAATCGGTCTCCTTCATCGCGCCACGTTTCTGCGGTCTTAACGTAAACGTTTCGTCGATGCGACCACCGCACAGCAGGAGGAGAGCGGCGGCGTCGATGGTCTCGTTCGGACGTTTGCTAATGGGACGGCGGACGAATTTCATTAGTCCGGCCGGGCGACGGACGTCGCTGGCCGACGCGGACGGTTTCGCGCCGGCTATCGATTGCAGTCGGTTTCCTGACAATAACAAAGCAGGAGACACGGTCCGGGAGAGCGTCGTCGATGCTCGACAGACTATGGCGCGACGGCCGACGGCCACGAGCGGCCGAAGCGGGCAGAAGCGGCCAGCAGCAACAGAGGGCTCTCTTCGAATCGGAAGCTAAGTATAGCAAACCGGGCCGATCGTGCCCGCGTCACCGTTAATTAAATCCAGCTCGGTGATTCAGGAGGGACGACCTTTCGCCGAGAGAGAACAAGCCGTTTGTGTACGCCGGTACTGCGCGCGGGCTTTCTCTCTCACCCTCTCCCTCCATCTCTCTCCATCTCTCTCCCTCTATTTTCCTCTCCCTGTCCCCTCTGCTTTCAGGTGCCATTGGCAGAGTCGACGAGGTTCGCCAGAGGCTGCTGCGGGCCGGCCCGGGCCGGGCTGCGTCGAATAATTGCTTTATGCGCACCGCGATCGATACCGATCGCGGAACAAGTGGAACAACCGGCTTCCTCATTACACCAGCGACGCTCGAACCGGCGATACGTAACTCGCTAACGGGTTTACGCTGATAATTCACGCACGAATCTCGAATACTAGCCTTCCTGAGCTTTGCCGATTTCTCTAGGCGAGCGTTGACGAGAACAATCGGTTTTTCTGTACACCCGGAAACCGTAATATTCCAGCACTTCTCCGAGCGATGTTGACGGATTTAATCCCCGGCGAAGCTTCAACGGAATCCTTTTGTCCGCCGATTTAATTTGACGCGGCTCCTCCACCCTATCGGCGCCGCCCTCCCCACGTTAGCTACCAACATTCCCAGCCCCCTGACACCGGAATTATTAAAACGTGCGAACCGCGACGGCACGCGAAACGCGGCCGATTCACGGAATATCAGGCATATCTCCCAGATTACGACTCAATAATACCGCCTGCTTCGTCGCTATCGTTCTCCGCACACGCCGCGATAAGATAAGAACAAAGCGACATTCGGCCATTACATCGTTTGTGCGAAAACGTTAATCGCTTTGATCAAGAACCTCGGGCCGATGGCCGCGAGTTTTCCGCCTCGTTTACCTTCTCGTTATCGGCCGGAGGATGGCAATTATTTTTCCAAATTATGTCTTCAAGGCGACTTCATCGAGATCGTTCTTGTTGCTCTCATTTATAAAACCGCGAACATTTTCTGTTCTCTCGTCCCGAGATAGAACTTCCAGTCTCCTGGAATGAGATCGCGCTGGAATTCTACGGCGACTCTCCTATAATATCGGAAACAAAACTGCGGAACGTAGAGCAGAACGGAGTAGACGCTCGAGAACTGCGAATAAGACAACGTGGAATCGAACGTAGAATCAGCGTAGAATTAGCGTAGTATACAACGTATAGTATACAGCGTAGAATACAGCGTAGAATACAGCGTAGAATATAGCGTAGAATACAGCGAAGAATGCAAAGCGTAGAACGAAACCGATGCCGATAAATCCCGGCGGTTCGAGTATATACCTGGAAATGAAGACACCTTGAAGGCCCGAAAATCGCGTTGCGGCGGCGAGTAAATAAACCGTGGCGAGCAACAAGAAATACGGGTAGATATGGGCCACCCGTACGCGGACTGGCGTGAGAATCCTTCGGGAGTAAACAAATCAATTCCGGGGCCCGAGACACGTTTATGCCTCCGATCGTAAATTATCATTAAGGTGATTGGCTGCGTTCAACACAGGGACAGGCGTCGCGAGGGCATATGGAAACCGCCTGGCCAGGTAATCCAGTAAACGCCGAGGCGGCACACAACCCTCTCCTGAGTGGGGCCA
Organism: Augochlorella aurata; assembly: GCA_028455555.1. Taxonomy (NCBI): domain Eukaryota; kingdom Metazoa; phylum Arthropoda; class Insecta; order Hymenoptera; family Halictidae; genus Augochlorella; species Augochlorella aurata. The sequence goes on along the minus strand of CM052168.1, from coordinate 9,517,029 downwards.
GCGTGTGCAAACGCACGCACGCAGGTGATCGCCGCTCACCTACGTACATACGTCTCGAAGCCCGGGGATCGTTTTCAGGCCGGACGGCCGAGCTTAAACGGCGGCGCTCGATTAAATCTCGCGTCTTACTCGGGCCGGGCACCTGCACGACCGACCGGCCTTGCATCCTACGGGTGCTTATGGAAATCACGCCGTTGCCTCCTCTCCATTCTCGTCTCCTCGTTCCTCCGTGCCTCCATTGCTTCGAAATGCGAACCATTGTTGGACTAGTTGCTTCTGCACTTCGGAATTTGGTTCGTAACACGATCGTCCATTGGTCGCGAACTACGACGATTAACACCTCTTTGGTCTTAATCGTTTCCCCGATAGGACGAGTCTTTTTTTATTTTCGCGTGTCCACATTTGCATCGGTCATAGATTTTAATAACAGAAGAGTTAAATTTCCAATAAACGGAGTGGGTAGTACGAATAAATACTTTGCGAAGCTTGACTTTTTCACTGGCGACATGAGCTTATTTAAAGCGAACATAATGAGGTCGCTAACGTCTACCTAGGATAACTTTCATTTTTGTATGTATTGTTCTTCTTTTCACCTTATACGATATATAAAGATCTACGTTACTAAGTAAATAAATAAATTTTGTTCCAACTTTGAACAAATGAATCATAATGGCGCGATGGTTAAATAATGTATGTGGTTTGAACGACATCGTTCAGTATTCTCGCAAAACTATACTTTTAGATTCAATATAGAATTTCGATCAGTCCCAATATCGCAGTGTACGCAGAACAGTATTCAGTCCTACCTAAAGTATCCTTCCACCGACAACATTTTCAAGAATTTGTCAATCTTGGCAGCCGACAAGAAATGTATAAGCTCCAGAAAAGATACTTCAAGATTAGGAGCGACGGTTTTCCGAAGTTCGGAAACTGTGGCTATTTTGTAACGCACAGAGGGGTGTCGCGTTTGCCCGGCACAATTCCTGAATTTGATTAGACTGTCAAAGGGTTCAAGTTCGAGGGACGCTATTTCGGATTCAGGCGAGACTACGCGCAGCATCGTAACTCACTGGCTTCAGAGGAGGTTCTCGATACGGGAACAGATTCCACGGTGGTCGAGGGACATCTCATTTCCTCGTTGTTTGAAAAATGGTCCGTGACTTCCGCGCCCGGCCACGCCGCTGTCGTGCGATGCGATTTCCGCGACAAAAACGGGCCTGGCGTGGGCGTCAGAGCTCGACACACGCCACAAAAACGCCTGCCGTTTTGTCGCCTATTCTTTCCCCCAGCGTCCCGAAGCCTACGCTTTTTCCCTTCGGATTTATTCCGCTTGTCCCCGAGCGGCTGTTCCCGTCGTTTCTGCGATCCTGAATTAGCTTGCATTTGCAGCGGCGGGATCAACAGAATAATTAGAAATTGAAGAGCGAAAGCGGAGAACTGCTCGCCGAAACGGTGCCGTCTTCGTAAAAAAATTAGCAGCTTCCGAAATGTCCGAGTTTTTCTCGCTATTTCGTTCCAGAATAAGGGTCGCAATTACCGAGGATGTCCGGAATACAGACATTTTCATTTATTTGAACGATAATCTCAACAATTTGACAAAGAATTATAGCCAACAAAATTTTAACGAAACGTTTGATATTATAGTAAGTGAATGAAACCATTTAAGTATTCTATTAAATTTAAGCCTTTTGCAAATATTTAGCTATATAACTAGAAAACTAAACAATTTGAACTAAACGAAAAATTTAATTCATTCCGACTTCGTTACATATTTGAAAGAGTTCCTCTGTCTAAAAATCCTCGTCATATACTTGTTACCAAAATTTCATTGTCAATTTTGAAAATATTAAATGTTTTTAAAAAGCGAATATTTTACAAAATTCACTGATCCCCCGCTAGACGTGCGACCCGTGACCCACGCAAAATGTGTTAATGGCTCGGTGACTAGGACCCTTGCTCTATTTAGAATATTTTCGAGACTCGGAACATAACCGCGAAACGTCGAAAATATTCCGATCGGGTAATTGACAAAGTTGACGACGTTAATTACGCGACGGACTTCGGCCGGCCTAATGAACGGCCGCTCGTCGCTGAAACAAACGGGTCCCGAGTTCGCGAACTTTCGCGGGTCGCGCAGGACTTAATTTCTGCGCTAATAAATCGATTACTGGCACGCTTAATGGGCCGGCGACCGAATCCCGTGTGTCTCGTCGCTGCTGCGAACGAACATGGGCAACGGTGACCGATGTTTCGCTGGAAAATAATCGAGAAAACTGTAGACTCGATCGAGCTCGGAGCTCGGAGCTCGGACGGTTTCAATATTCGAATCGCCGCGATAAACGCGCAGATTTTTCAGCGAGCGAGTGGAATTTTTATTCTCGCGCGAGTCACGTCCGCTGTCGGCCTGTCCCTGTCCGATCTGCCAATACCAAACGTTCGTTGTAATTCGGATCGTTTTTATTACGGGAACGCGACACACGGGGCCGCGGCTCTGACTGTTGCGTACCGCGAGCGGTGGGATACTGTCCGAAATGTCTGTTTCCACTTAAACACCGTGAAAATGAATCGGGAACCCACTCTCCGCCGCTGTTTTCCATTTCTCCATAATATACACAGATCGGTCGAGCTCTCGCGAACGCGCAGCGGCTCAAAAAAAAAAAAAACGGGTACCGCGCTCCCTGGTTTTTACGGACAACTTCCGTGCTAACGTACACTTTTCGGCGCTTCATTATGCACAAAGGGAATGCGCTTCGTGCACTTAGGACCGCCGGTAATTTACCCGTCGAAAGTAATACAAAGAAGCTGGCTAATCGCGTAACTCCGGGCTTTTAATAAGTGAACGACGTTGTTGCCGTCGAGATCTTGGCTTTCTCGCAGTGCATGCAGTGTTCACTTTGCGGACATGTTCGCTGCCTACTCGGAGCAAATTTAGAAAATCGTGGGCGGCTGAGGATAATCAGTTCACAATTTATTTAGCAATAGCACACAATTGAGTGTCTTAGAATTATAGCGGTGTAAGTCATATTTTCGAAAATTTTGACTCAGGTCTTGAAATGCGACCTGTTGATGCTACAAGTGAAATAAATAGACCGCGGATTTTATGCATTTATGGAAACTATGAATAGGTAAAATTCAAACGTATGAAGACTTGAAAAGAATTTAAGGATACTGTTATACTGTTTCGCAGTCTACGAGTAAATTATAAAGTTGCTAAGAATTAACTGACCTCGAAACTATCTCGACAATAAATTTGGTCAGTGAACAATGCACATATTAGTAAATAATAGCACTTCTTATTTCTCACACTGAGGAAAGTGTAACTGACCATTAGGACTATAACCTGCATGGCTTTCGTCCTGATCGTTAAGATTGTTTCTCCCAGCGCAGCAAATAATCGTTTCGGGACGGATTGTTTGAATCTAACATGTTCCGTGTTAACCCTTTGACTGCTGAATACTCTGAGCCGAGACGCTTCGCTGGGACTGAATACTTTGTCTCGAGGAAGTCTCGAGGCTGATATTTCGCAGGCCCAGTCATAAATTTCATAGATTTCATTTTTTCTTATTGATAAGCAACAAGGTATGTTGTTTCAGAGAGTGTTGCGGATACGATAAAATAATTTCAGGACAAATACAGTAAGACAGCAGTAAATGATCGAAGCCATCGCCGAGTGCACATGTGCGCCCATAGTCCACAGGGACAGCTTTCGCTGGGCGCATATATGCGCCCATAGCAGTCAAAAGGTTAATGCGATATCAGCGGCGAGGACACCGGGTTTCCGCGAATCCTCAGTCATTGGCGTAGCCCCCGTTAATCGATCCGAAATGACAGCGCGGTGATCTAACGGTACGCGATCGTTAGAGAGCAGCCGGCTCGGCTCGCGATTGTCCGGAGGCCCGCGACAGGAGAAAAGAAAAAGAAAAATCCAACTTCAATCACCACACTCGGTCCCCGTTCCATTCCGCGGCCGTTGCCAATAATTGCGCGTCGACGTTCAATCAAAGCGCGTCTGCCGGTTAACGCGCGAGTCAAGCGAGGCAGAGCCGAGCGGAGCGGAGACGATTCGAGAGGCATTTTCGCGCAAGGAGACGCGGACGCCGTACGCGCCGCGAGAGAGGATGAGTCTGGCCCATGAAAGTGTTATCAATCTTGAGCGGTTGTTTACGACAAGCGTTCGAGAAGCCTCGATTTGGCGGACCTCCAACGCGCCGCGTATGAATACCGTAACGCCGTGCCGGAGTCGGCGAAGTCGACGAGGATTCGATTGTAATCGATGGGAGGGCCGGCTCTCCGCTCTCGGCGACAGGAATAACGATACCCTCGGAAAATATTCACTTCGCGAGCGATAGCCGGAAAGGGAACGAAAACAAAATAAATAAATGGTACAGAAATCAAATTCCGTTTCAGCTTGCGCGCGTATACCGCGCATCGTGCGACCGACACCATATTACGCGTAATACGACGAGTAACTGCAATTACAACGGTCGATCGTCGGCGAAAATAAAAAAAAAGAGGAAAACACGGGTTCCAGGCTGTGTGCAAACAAATGAAACGCGACGACCGGCCGCGAATCGCGCGAGCAATGCTTTCTCGCGGCCAATTCATATTCGTTATCGCGCCGAAACATTCTAGCGACGCTATTTAATTTGTCTCGTAACCTTTTTTATGGTCGTCGAACCGCGCATGCGAGCAGCCCGATCGTCGACAAACCGCGATAAACGGGGCGCAACGCTTTCCAGAGGGTCGTGGAGAATCGTCGAGGCATTCTCCGTTCCCGGAGGAGCTCTTCGCGAAGTGATAGCACTGCGGTACGAGCTCCGGGCCAACACTTAAGCGAGCAAGCCAGCTGACGAGTAGAAAAAGACCATCATCTTTGGGCCATCGTCCAAAATTATTATCGAACTTTCCATACATTATCTCTGCAACCTGTGCCGCGCATCTTCGAGCTTCCTGAAAGTTTCGTTAAATCGGTATTTGGAAACGCAAAAAGGCCTGTTTGGCCGCAACGTATTTTAGATATGTTCGACGTCGAAGTCAAAGTTTTCGAGCACGCTTCCAATCACAGACCGGGCTAGGTCATAAATCCATGATAGAGTATGGCCTATTCATGACCCAGAGTTCGTTGCATCCCGAGTCTAGACTCTAGAATTTTAATATAGTTTAAATACAAAATTTAATTATAACAATCTTTTAGCAGAAAAAATTGTAGTAGATTTTTAATGGACTTTTAATAGAATTTGAATACAGATTTAGATTATAATAAGTTCTGAATACAAAATTTAATTCTGGTACATTTTCAATAGAAATTCTCGTCTTAGACTTCTCTCATCTTTTATTCTTCTACTGTTATACACCATATATAAGTCTCCATCTAGCCAAAGGTATAGAATCTCGTTGTAGCGGTCGTGACATATAATTCCCTTCTACCCTGCACAGGACCTCCAGAAAACGTAGACGAAATCTTCGTGCAGAAAGAGAGTTTTTCATGCTCGATTTCCCATAACTCCGGAAGGATTGCGGTCTTTTTGCCTAAGATAGTTGGTCGCGCGCGATCCCTGTTATCTTCGACCGCATCGAGTTACCTCGTTAACCAACAATGGCCCGGCGACGAGCCAACGGGCGGAGGAATGCGTCCCAGGCAGAACGCGCGGCAACTTTTCACTTTGCGCCGACCTACGTGCGACCGTCGCGCCGCCCCGCGACGACCCAGAACCTCCAGTGAAAAATTCCAGGCGACCGTCCCCTCGGGGAGCCTTCTCTCGCGAAAATCGGGAAGAAAGATCCGCCTCCCAGCCGCTCGTTACTTCGACAAAGACGAACTGCGAGACCCTCGAACATTGCTGCCGAGAAGAACTGTTCCTTTCAACGAAGTTTGCTCCTTTAGCGAACAAGATGTTGAACCGTGCACCCACCGACCTGCCCCACTCGGAATCCTCTTAGGATGCTTCTTAATGCGACGATGGACGATCCCCTGCTTTCGATGGGCTCGTGGAGCTTCGCCGTACGCGTGGTAGCCCCTGCGGGCCAGTTTTAGCGGACGGTGGGCGGGGTTAACGAGCTGAACGGGCGGAGCGAGTTTCTGGTGGGGGACGAGACGCGTAGACATGGCTATCGCGGTCCATTCTGTCGGTCCGACGAGCGCGACGCCGTTGAGGGCACTATTTTAAAGTATTGATTGGAGAATTTAATATTGTCTGCAGTTCGATATTAAAATATTGGAACTCTCGACGCAGTACGTCAACTCTTGCTCAAGTTCGGTCTCGTTTAATTACACGCCTTTGAACAGGTCGAGTGAGAAAGCTACGGATAAATGAAATTCCATGCTGTTGTAGCCGATCAAGACGCCGGCAAAGTGGAGAAAATTGATTCGAATCTCCCGTTCTTTGAGTTTGTCTCCGGATGGTTTAAGTTGGCCTGAGCTCTCGTAGTTCGGTGGATAGTGGGGCTTCAACGTGGAATCGAAATTAACATTTCACGGGCCGTTGAAACGAAAAGTAAAGCGATCGCGCGATATCTTGCGGCAGCATAAGCGGATTTCCGCGGATGCATGCCGGAGACAGGTCCCGAGGTTTCCTTTTTAGGCGGACCGGAGAATTTGCAATCCTCTTTCTTATCGGAATTTCTAATGACTCATTTACATCGGGGACACGGTGTTCATCGGCAGTCGTTAATCACCCGACGAAATATTGTTACGCCGGCGTAGATTGGCTGGATTATTCCGGGCCGGGCTCGTCGCCGTTCCTCCACCTATCGATCGCCGCGGAATTAATAAGTATGCATGCGACGGATTGCACGTTACGTTTGTATTACGCGCCGGTATCAGCCGCTGCAGCCGTTAATCTGACGTCGCGTGACAACGTTATGGAAAACGCGGGTGGAGCCGCGCTCGCTTAAGAATCCACGATAGCCCCCCGCCCTACCCCGCGAATTCTATTTTCTTCTGTTACCGGCTGCATTTTTACCGTCGGAATCAATTATGGCTGCGCGAACTATTCGAACCCTCGAATCCACTTATTTGTTACAAAAATCTTTATAAGAAATTGAACTTTCTCAATCATCGGCAAGAAGGCCATGTATATTTCTTCTATGACAATTTCAGAAGATAACACGAGAAATTGTTGCCATTTTCAAAATTATTGCGATGTAATGATTACTATGTAGATTTTATTTTTCCCATACAAGTTTTATTTGTCGATTTCTTTTAATCATTTTTATTTCGCATATTCCATTTCATTAATTTATTCGTGGGAAAAACCGTTTGGTACAAGAGAAGGTAACGCGTAGAGAAAACAAAACTGGAAATTATACAAAAGAAAATATCAGCGATTATAAATGTTATTACAAATAATTATTGTACAATATACTGTAGCGATAGCTTTTGACTTCCTAGGGATTTTTCATTCCTAAAATATGTCAGTCATTTTGAATTATGTGCTTTGCTGAGTAAAGATACGCTGATAAATATTAAGATCGTCTGCATATAATAAAAATTTTGCGTGTTGAAATACTTTATGTCATTAAAATATAAATAGGAGAGACTCCAAGTGAGAACCTTGTGGACCATCAGCGATAGCTTCCACTTCTCTCGAGTAATTATTTTTAAATTTACCTATTTGAAATCTATCCGAGCAGAAACTGGATCACGTTGTACCTTTTTCAGGTCGCGTTTACAACGTTGTCTTTCAACAATCCAGGAAGGCGATTACAATTTTTTAGCAAACTCCGGCGTCGTCAAAGTGCCGGGAACAAAGACCTCGTGTAAAAAGGGGTGTCTCGATCGCCAATGGCACGGAATATTACATCGGCCGTGAGTGTCTCTAATGGCCTTTGGTTTAATGCGTGGCCACGGAGCCGCGTGAAAAATGGACGAGCAACAACGGCAATTATTGCTTAATTATTTCCCGAAGTGGCGGACGCTGCAAGGAGGGCATCGGCCGGCTGAAAAATTTACGGCCACTACACCGTCCCGTAAATTACGATGAGTTATTCATAGATAAACTTCGCCGGGGAAAATTGCCGGGCAACTCGCGAGATGATGGTAACTTCCTCCGGCGACCGCGTAACCGAAACTTTCCTGAAAAATTACATCCCTTAACGCGGCCGGGGTCTTCGCGAGAGCCGCAGACGTCGTAAATTCCGATCGTGCCGGCCGATTAGGGGCTCGCATTCGGAAAACCTTGGGAATACGAGGTTCGGCCGGCGAAATTCAGGTTCATAGGTTCACAGGATCGACGTGCGGGAGACTCGACTCGCGGCGGCCGTCTCGAAGTTACCCGTGCGAGAAAGCTCCAGCGAGCCGCGTCGTGACGCGACATCTCATCCACGAGACGACGCTCGACGCGTTCCCCGCTTTCGAGAGCGCCCGGGAACTCGAATTTCTCGTTCCCCGTCGTCGAAACGCAGCGGCGACGCGAGCCGTCGTCCCGAGAAATCTTCAACCGCTTACACATAATTCGTGTGTGCCAGAGGGAGAAAAATTCGTCGACTCGTGCATCTCGCGGGAGGCGGCCTACGGTCGCGAGAAATTCTCCCGGCTGTCTCGGTGTACTTTAACCGGCCTCGACGGTATCCAGTCTCCGCGAGTACATGAATTCTAATTTTTACGTAAATCCCTTGAAAGAAGGCATGTCGTTCTTGACAAAATCATACACAATTATTTTGGAAGCTGTTACTCGGGAGAATTTTGACGTCAGCTTGTTCCTTCCGTATCGAAACAAGAAGAGGATCGCCGCAGTCGGGCAAGTACTCTTCGAGATTAAATATCGCGACCTATCTAATCTGTGACGTCATCTTAATTTTATTAGCATCCGTGAAACGGAAGACTGTTTAAAAAGTAGTTGATTTTGTAGAATTTTACTTCAAGTCAGAATGAAATTCTATTCTCTTGTCACCAATATTTAAACGTTAAAGCAGATGCAAATACACAATAAATATAAAGTTCCTTTTTCTTTTAGGAAATTATTGCAATAAACACGTTCACTAAGGCAGTCACTAGCGTATATAGTTACTTTTACCGTATTTATCGTATTAAAATATGATAAAAATGTTGTCAATAACTGGCTATAAATTCCCTAAATATCATGTGATGCTCGTAGCGAACGTGTTAAGGAAGAACCTTCGCCAATTCTCTAACACATTCGAATCCAGCGAAACGATGACTCAAACTCTACCCAGTTTTCCACAAACAACATAACAGAACGTTTAATTTCGCGGAGAATACCGTGCATCGACGTGAAAAAGTGACGCGAGGCCAATCAAATGCGAGCAAATTGTCTAAAGCCGGTGCATTCGCGAGCTCGGAGATTCTCGGCGCGGCGAATGAGTCCCTTTTCCCGTGGAGAACATAATTGCCAGGTTTCTGAAGGATCGGAGAGAACAGCAGACGGTTCGACGAAACAATTGCTGGCTGTCGGATCGCGCGGTGCCCCGCCACGTTTCCTGCAGCGCGCCGAAAAGTTTCGAAGTTAGTTTGAGGAGAAAGCCCGGGAAACTTGGCGCGGATCAGGCGTCGCGACGTGCCTGCAGCCTGTCGTTGCGTCGCGTCGCCCGGATTACCAGAGCCCGACCGATGTCATTCGCCAGGTGTCTACCCTCCGCGCGAGAATCTTACTTGCAGCGGTGCAACATAACCGTCGTTACCGGTGAATATCGCGTAATGAGAACGCGTTATCGATTACTCGCGACGCCGCAGCGCGACGGCCCGTTACGGAGGCTGGAAGCGAGCTCACACGCGAGTCGCAGGATCGTCATTCGGAGGATTTTGATTCGTATAGAATGAGTCGAGCGTAGCCGAGACGAGAGGAGCCGTTAACGGACCGCTCTGAACTTTCAATCTCTGGTCGATCGTGCGCGAGCAAAGCGGAGCAGAGCGAAGCGGCGCGGACCGAAGACGAAATTGAAAACGCCGGATATCGGAAGTCCAACTTCGAGGCTTTCATCGGCGGGTCTATAAATAAAACGGACCGTGAAAGACCTTGAGATTGGACGTCGACGTCAGCGTCCAGCTACTAAAGCAATCGCTCGCGGTGAAAATCGTATAAACACAGCTGGCGGAAGGGAAACTGGGGCTCGGTTTTCCTCGAGTTCCATCCCGGCTGTCGGGCCGTCAAAGGAAACGGGGTTGGTGGCGCCGGAAACGCGGCCGACGCGACGTCCAGGAAGAATGGGATTGCCTGGCTGCGAAAGCGAAGCCGCGCGGTCTCTGGTTAATTATGAGTAATCGGGCGATTTTTATCAAACCGAACCGTCCCGGGAAACTTTCAAATAACCGCGATATTTCGTGTTTAGCGACGAGGAAGCTGGTTTATCCCAGCAGTTAATTACCAGGCGCATTAATAAAGCGCTCAGATAATCCGCGCAGTCCGCGTTAATGAGTATGTAAGAGACCCGACGTGTCCCCTTCGCTCCCGCAGGATTACCTTAACAAGGAGAAGGGATTTGCGCCGGAGCATAGGTAGAGAATAAAATTTACACCAGGTTCCTCGCGAACCAGAAAAAGTGGCTATAGAAACCGCCGACCAACTTCCATTTCGTTCCGTTGCGTTCCGTTCCGCCGCGGGCCCGGTCCTTCTTTTCGAAAGGCTTTGCGCTCTAATCCATATAAATTCGTGCTTTCCCGACTGTTCTTAACCCTCGGCTTTCGAGGTGTATCCACCGTGCGCACCGCTCACCGTGTTTCGAAACATTTCAACCCCTACCCCACTAACTACCCCGTTTGCGGCTAACAGAAAATACTAGGGCGAAAGATGAAATAAAATTACCGCTAACAAGGCGACTACGAAACTACTTCGTTCTCCCCGTGAAACACTGTTTCCCTAACGAGAGGTAAAATACGTCTGTTCGCGTCGTCGAGCACGAAAACGAAACTACTTTGTCTTCCACTCGACGGACAAATAAGAAACGTCGCGCCGCGACTTTCACTTTATCGACGAAAGTGTGCCGGAAACTTCTCCGCCAAATTGATCTTCACTCCGAAGGCTCGGACTCGAGCACCTTCTAATTGCGAGGGACGTTATCCCAACCTCTATTCTTCGCTTTTTTACGCAGACTGCGGCAAGACAGCGGACGGATCTTCACGCAAGTCTTATAAACTGATTCGTGCTAGTGATCTCTATTTCACGTGTATCTCATTTCCGCGTGAACACGTGTATCAAAATCTGTGTATTTCCACGTACGTTTAAAGTCATGTGAATGAACCATATTTTCTCTCAAATTATTTGCACACTTAGAAAATAAATACTTAAAATGCAGGCATTTTATTCGGTATGACATAATTGCGCAGAATAAAAAATATTAGCAGCACATGTGTACACGTGTGTTATAAGTGACACGGATCTATACGAGACGAATTGAAATATCTTTCTTCCAGTTGCAATCTCAGTGAATTGAAAGTAGTACATCGAATTCTTCGAGCTCGTTTAAGATTTTCATTGTCTCAGATTTCGTCTATCCATTTTTATCACCAATGCATAAAATAAATTGTCGGATATTCAATAGTCGACGTAGATCGCTTCTCGATCTTCCAAAATTTCAATATTTGATACGAGATTTTATCTTGACTGCAAACAGATCAGCGACTCTCTCTCGTCCAAATTATGACACTGAATCTCGATTTCAACTGTATAGCAAGACGTAATTATCCCGAGATTCGTGCGAGCTAATTCAAGCCATTATCGGAAACAGCTGTTTACGATCCGACATTCGCTAACGCCCGGAGCCCTCTTTAGCAAGCGAAAACGATTCGTTCCGGGGCAAAGAGAATAAAAAGGGCTATTCGAAACGGCGGGGCATCGTCCGCGCGAGATCGCATAAAAATCCGGGAAATTCAGCGAGATATCCTTCGGTTCGTTCTAACACGGCTGATTACTCCGCAGTTAGAGCCGCGGCATTAACGTAATCGTATCGCCGTGGAGCGGGAATTGTCTCGGGGAGATTCGAGGATCTACCGCAGGGCGGCTCGCGATACGGAGCCCCTGGGGTTGGGGGTGTCTCGCGTCGCGTCGGCCCCAACAATTTACGCGGAATTTGCATAAGTCGTAGAAGGGTAATGTCCCGTGGTGGATGTGCATCGGGGGTGTCGGGGGTTGTGGTGGGGTGTTAGGTGGAGGTTACGTGCCAGTAACCAGCTCGTCTCAGGGGTGCCTTCGGTGCTCCTTGTCCGCGAACTACAGGCGTTAGGCGGAGCCGTTCGTTCCTCCGGGGTGTCTGATCCCGGCCGAAACGAGCACCCACCCCCACCTCGCTTTAATTCATACTTCGGGGGTAACGGTCTGGTAAAACGGTTACACGCCGACCGTAATTTATGCTTCGAGGCCCGGAGTGTCGCGCCGGAGAGAGCCACTTTCGTCTCCTATCTCCGAAAGGATATCCAAGAAGCGGTTGCCGTTCCAGTTTCGAGCCGCGGTATATATCCCGACGCAATTACACTCGAATCCCGGACGGATACGGATGGGGAGGTCAACGTTCGACGAATAGGCGAACCGGGGGCGGTTTTTACGGCGCGAATCTTTGCATTCAATTGCCCGGAGAAATTAAGGGCAGAATCGAGCGATAGATACGTAACAGTCGGCCACCCTTATCCGGGAACCGAGCTCGCCCGTGAAATTCCAGGAGGATGAGGCGAGACAGCCGCGGAATAATCGCGGCCCTCGGAAACGGGGGCGTTACACGATTTTCCGCGATTTTCCGTTTTATTCGAAATATCAAGGGCTTTTATAAAATTGGATCAGCCCCGCGCGCGCCCTCCCCAGCCGCGCGTCGCCCGGAAGTGCTTTCTATCTCCGCCTCGTTCCATGCGCCTCCACCCCCGCTTCGGGCTCTTTTCAACGAGTTTCTCGAGATTCTCGAATCGTGCGTTGGCTCCCTCTCTGTCTCTCTGGGGGCGGGGGTTGCTAGGAACGGATGTCTGGACGCGGAATGTCCGCTCACCCCCATCTGCGTTCTGGGAACGAATGCGATGGGATTACGGATCACGCGTTGCACTGCCACTGGAAGGAGCGACTACGAAAAGGGATCGTGATCGCGAATGCCGAGACGTTAACGACTGTCCCGAGAAATAGATCCTCCCGGTCATTATATCTACGAGGATTTGCCGGAGCGCAGCAGTTACGGTTACCCAAGATTCGGTAAAAAAATGCGCTCGGGATTTCTTTGTCCGAGCAGGCGGAACGAGGCGTACAATCGTATCCTGCCGTGGCCAGTACGATGAATGAAATATTTTCCTAGAAGGGAACGCGCTTCCGGCGCACGCTCGGCTCGCAATATTTCCGTTGGACCGCTCCCGCGACCACAATAAAAACGCGAGCGACGCACGTGCTTTACGCGAAACTGAGATTGGAATTCTAATAAATTACTCGCGTTTTTCTCGTCTGTTCTCCCCCTCTCTCCCTTTCTCTCTCCTCTACGCGCCGCGGCAGTTACAAGTTTCATTTCCCGGTGTGCCGGTGGTCGACAAAAAAGACTTTCGAGAGATCTATAATCTCGCGATTCTGTCCAGCGAGGCTCGATCCACTGGGGAACGTTCGTTGATATTTTTCGAGCGAAAGGAAACGCGGGGGCGGCAGACGCCCGCCCGTCGTCTCCGCCACGACGTCTAGACGTTCACGGGATTACACGATAAAGCGACGGCCGAGCGGCGCGGAGCGGAAAACGGGTCCGCTGGATCCTCTGGAAAACCTTTCCCGAGCAGTGGGAAGCCGTAGTCTGGCGTTGGATCGGCTCGCCAGCGCGATTCGTCCGATTAAACGGCGTTTAAATAGCGCCCGGATTCCGAACGGATTGCCGCAGACAACGAGAGGACGCGCGGCCAGCCAGCCGAGCCTTCAAGAGATCCCATGGAAATCCCTGCCCACTTTCAAATGGAACCTCTATCGAGGAAATGGGATTTTCCTTTCGACACTTGTCAAGCGAATCCGTAAAGCGAAACACTATTGCCGCGCGACGGTTTACCCGAGCTTTATCCAACGGAAGAGAACCGCAACTTCTCGTCGCCAAGGAAACGCTTGCGCAATCGACGGCCGGGTCGTCTATGAATTTTTTCGAATGCTGCTGGTGTAACTGCAGGCCTTTCATCTCTCGCGATCCTTTGTGCTCACCGAGACTCTCGGAAGACTGACAATTTTTGTTTCCTCGAGCCCTTTAAGATATTAACGTTTTATAGTCTTGAACGTCATCGTTGCAGTTGTGGCCCCTTTGGTACTTCTTATAATCTTGAGAGCATCGACCTCCGCTCAATGCAACTGCAGCTACTTGACCTGTCGTGAATTTTGGCGCTTTCCTTTCTCCGAGACTCTCGCAGGGCTAGTACTTTTTGTGTCCTCGAGATCTTTGGAATAGCAAACGTTTATATTACCTTTATAAACGTTTATAGTATCATTAACGGAATCGTGGTCTCTCGCGTTCTCAAAGTTTCTAATATTGCAGCCGGTCGACACTCCTAATAATCCTCGGATTATTGACCCGTTACGTTTCTAATTTCCCTAAATATTGCTTCTCTTTGACGTTCGCGAGGTCTTCGGGATTTCCGTCCGCTGGACGATTCAATTATTTCGCGACGCGGCGAAACGAATCCCCGTCTGATTCCTGGAATGCCTGATAGAAACGTGGCGGGTCGCAATTCGCAATCCGCTTCAAAGTTAAAATAATAAACTGGTCCGAGATGGAGATACCTACGACGCAGCGTATTGCGGCGAGAATCGCGCAAAACCGATTATTTTTGGAATCCGCGCGGCGGGAACGGCGCGGGGCGTGGTGCCCGATTTCTCGCTGATCGTAGAACGCTATTGCAACGAAGTTGCTGCGAAAACATAAAGACATTTGGTGCCGGTTGGTTTCGATCAGTCGAATCGAAGGAGATTCGACGGTGAATCGGGAATATTATAGAATCACGAGAGATACGTATCAGCCCTCGAAAGTTCCGGCGCGATGGCCGGAATCGGCGCGACGCGACGCAACGCGGCGGGGAATCAATAAAAAGTGTCGCTTCACTCATCTGCTAATTGCGACAATTTCTCGATTGCGCCAATTACCGTAGCTGCAAAACCGTGTAATTATCGGCGAGCGGGCCGGACGTTTAAACAGGATTTCCAGCAGGGAATATCGAGAATAATCTCGATAACAGATTGCCGATTTGTTATCTGGCCGATTTATGATATTACCGGTCGCGTCTAGGCGACCGCGCCCGCCTGCCTGCATCTCTCCTCTCTGCTCCGATACGGGGATCGGATTTATATTATTTGCCGGTCCGCGTCCCGTTTAATGCACTCTTTCAGCGGTGATTTATTCGTTTCACGGTGGCAACTCGACCTCTTTGTGATCAAGCGCGGCCCGTTATCGGCGCGCGCCGCGTGGAAAAATCGCTCTGTCCTGCTCCGCTCTGTTCCGCCACGCTGGTAATCGGAAAAATTAGGAGGGTGTGGGCGCGATCGCATGACACGTCACTCGAGCCATCGAATGCTAATAGAAAATACTAATTAACGCTTCGCGGCGCGGTTCCATTTAACATTCAAACAACTTGTCGCGTCCAGGTGTCCGTTTCATTCGTACTTTTGATGAACATCGGAAATTATTCATGGCCAGGTTGAACGAGACGCGGCATGCAGGCATGCGATTCGTCCGCCTGTCGCAAATAATCGTGTTTCCGCGCATCATCCAATTAAATGTCCCCGGGATTTCGCCCGGTTACCTTCAATACGCGGAAAGAAAACCGCATCGCTTTCGCGTGGCAAGAGTGCATTCATTTGGACACGTGTAGGCACGGGTCCAACGTAGGCTTCGCTCCGAGTTACAGCTAGACTGTGGCTAGACGTTTCACTGGGGTAACTTCGAATCCAGTTCAATTTTGGTCTCTAGCAAAGTTTGTGTAAAATGTTGACTGTGATCTAGCTTGCTCTTAGACTCAGGTTGTTTCTACTATTCATTGCGTTTGAATCGAAGCCGTCATTTTGGGTTGGGACAAGACTGAGTCCTGCATCAGATCCTTTGATGGTTCCTCAGATCCAAGATTGTCGTTCAAGTAAATTCTAAATCTGGACTAGCTTTTGTCCTTAATCAATTCTAGTTGTCAAATACGGTTAGATATACGTCACCAAGCCGAATTATCAACAGAAGAGTTTTCACCTCGAGATCTTGGTAGCACACAGATTGCCGCAAGCATGTTGCTATGATTTCCCGAGTGTTTCGACCATGCATCGAGGATGACTGCACTGTAGTAGATGTCGCAATAGTCGACTCCCTGGACCATCGAAAGAACGTGGGTCGAAGATACAGCGGGTCAGGAAGAAATCGATCGATCCCGGGCTAATGGTGGGTAATTGTCGGACGCGGTCGGGGCTTGGTTGACGTACGATCGAAATGCTCGGATCCGCTGCAGTTAACTATCCGGTAAGGTAGAAACGGTACGAGTTAACTGACCGGTAGGGCCGGGCCGCGATCCGGTAACGTATGCACCCATCGAGCCGCTTCCTGGTAATGCGTTACCGCTTCTTGCCGGTTTGCGCGAGCGTATATCAATGCCCCCTTTCGGCCACGACAATGCCCTGTCCGTGTCCCTGGCGGGTTGGCCGACGCGATGCGGCGATGGCCCATAGCTCTTTCTCTCTCTCTCTCTCTCTCTCTCTCTCTCTCTCTCTCTCTCTCCAGCTCTCCGTCTCTCTCTCCCTCTCGTCCCATTGCGCCCCGCGGCCCGATGGGGATTCGCAGCGCTGGGAAACCGGAATTGCGACCAGCCACGCCATCGACGGACCGCGACGGATATTGCGGTTCTCTACTTTCGTTCCGGGCTGCATTTTTGTGCAACTGCTCCCGACGGTCCTGCCCGATCGAACGTAGCCTCGTGCATCCCCCGCGCTGGCCACCCACACACCCTCTTTGCCCTCTTCCTTCAGGAAAATCGCCTGTCCGCCTTGCTCTCCTCTTCCTCCCGTTCCGCATTGAATTTACGCGACTCGATAAAAATCGTACACGCTCCGACGTAATTCCGGGGGAGAATCCTCTCTCTCCCTTTCTTTCTCTCTTCTTTCTTTGTTGCTTGGAGTTCCACAGGCGAAAGTGGATGCGAGCAAAATCGCGGCTCTTAGGACGCTCGCGAATCAGACGCTCTTTCCTCGACGGATTCCGGGTGACTGACGACGAGCGTCGTCGAAAAGAAGCAAAGGGAACTTACTTGGCCCGGCTCTCGCTCTCTCACTCCCTCTCTCTTCTTCTCCGACAGTTTCATATTCGTTTCCTCAACGATACACGACTGCCTCCGCCCGTTCCTTCATCCCGTTTTATTCTCGAACTGCCACCGCGCCACGCCGGTCGACGTCGCTGTTTGCCGAACTCGTGCATTCGCATTTTCACGGGTCACCGGGCATTCGACGGCGCGGCGGCCCCGTTCGGCCTCCGATTCCCACCGATTCCCTCCGATTCCCTCCGGAGGCTCCTCCTGCAAGCCGTGTTCCCACGAGAATTGGAAATCAATTTAGGAAAACGGTAATAAACGGATGCGACCGTACGTTTGGTGCTCTTTCGTCTCGTACGTGCTCGGCCGTGTCTCAATCTGCGAAGAATCTCGCGTGTTTTTCCTCTCGTCTGCCGAGTCCCTCCGGCGCTTTTTCTTCTTCCTCCTCTCTGTCCGTCTCTCCTCTCGTCCCCTTTTTCCTCGTTTTCCGATGGTCCCACGAACGGCAAATCCTATCGCTCACGGCGTCGGCGTTTCCGGACGCGATACACGATTCCTGAATTTTCCGACGCTGTTTGCGGCCGCTCGCAATCCGAATCAGTCTGCCCGGATCCGGGAGCCCACTTTTCCCGACCCGGCCCGTATAGATATATCTCATTTACAGATTAGTAACCGACCGTTCGGTTAGCACGCCGGTGCGCTGGTAATGCGATTACGGTTAACCGAATATACGCGCGTTGCTAGATTCTAAAAGCGCTCGCTGCGACCAGATATTAATCGGTCGATTGGCCAACAGCCCCGTCGGTTATCCAGATTTCTAGCTGGTCCCTCGCCCCACCCCCTGGACAGGAGAGCCCCTCTTTTCGATTCGTCCCGCAACTCTCTTGCAATCGCGGTCGCGCTGCCGCAGGTCCCAACGCAATTACGAATTCCCGCTCGGGGAGAAAAGAGCGGCCGCTTCGCTCCAATCGGCTCCGCTTGGCTCCGCTCGCGTCAACTCTGCTCCACTTAGCTCCGCTTTGCCCGACGGACGGATACGAGGCGGATACCAGCTTATGATTTACACTCGCGCAGAGAACAAGCTAGACTTTCGGTCGGCCTGCGGAAATTTATGCGGCTACGTGTCCGCGACGCGCGGCGTGCAACCGCTCGCTTAATCCGAGATTGCGGGCCGACGTTGGAGGAGTAACTTCTGCTGCCGGGATTTTCCCGGAGACCCTGGAAAACGCCGGGAATCCCAAGAATCTCCGAGCTTGTCTCTCGCCAGCCTCTTACCCTCGAGCACCGAGATACTCCTGGGATACATATGAGCTTCCTCGGCATAGATATCCGATTAGATTTCTCCGGAGACGCTCCGGAGACGCACGGGGTTCTCGATCGGCGTGCCAGGACCCGTTCGATTCCACTTCGGAATTATGATTATTCTTGTAACGGCGGTTTTACTACCGGAGCTTCGCGGAAGCCTTGGGAGTTCCGCGTG
Organism: Augochlorella aurata; assembly: GCA_028455555.1. Taxonomy (NCBI): domain Eukaryota; kingdom Metazoa; phylum Arthropoda; class Insecta; order Hymenoptera; family Halictidae; genus Augochlorella; species Augochlorella aurata. The sequence goes on along the minus strand of CM052168.1, from coordinate 9,498,388 downwards.
CGTAGTCGCGAGAAACTTGTAATAGCTTTGCTGTATTCCTTGGAAGACAAAGGGGGATGGAGACGTCGATGGAACAATCGGACTTGACGAACGAGTTAATTTCAAACGTCCAATACGGTATCAAATGATTCCGACCGGGTGGAATTACCTAGCTGGCAAATTCTTCCGGCTTCGCAGCATCGACGTGGAAAGTTCATCCGCGTCTCGCTATTCGTGCCGTTGCGTCAGATACCTGTATTTCCATTATTGCGCTCGTCGGCGATAGAGACGTGAAAGAATATACACCTTAGCTCGTCCCGACGGTGTTGCTCACAGTCGACGCAGGCAATGTATCTTCCGCAGTTTATCTCCATTATATTTGCTCGGCAGGAACACGAACGGTAACCCGCGGCGCGCCTTGGTCGATATTAATTTTCCGAAACGTTTTCCGCTGTCCGCTAGCCGCCCCCGGCTCGCTCCATTCTACTTCGTTTGATCGCCGCCCGGCTTCTTAATTAGCTCGGGCGCGAACGACTGCAGAATTCTCCAGAGGCAGCCGATGAATTTATCGCGTGTATCACGGGAGCAGCAGAACAAGGCAGGCGCGGGGATTCGCGTGAGGCGAAACGTGCCGGCGATCGGTATCGTTGGGTTTCCTTCGGCAAGCGCGAGCTGCCACTTTAGCCGCAGATTGTCGCGCGGATTTCTTAAAATCTCGAATCTAAACGAGGCGACGACGCACAGTGGCACTTTTTCCGAAAAATTGGCTGTAATTCATAATTATATCCTATTTCTACGAAAATCGACGATCTTATGTTTTCGAGGTTGTTGATTATGTTATCGAATATGCAAAATTGGAAATAGAAAATCAGGCACTGCATTGTTTTTATCTTATTTTAATTAGAATATAAAATTTAATATTACGTTTTGACGGGTGCTACTTGATACTTCAGACTCGAATATCTTCAAAATCAGCAAAAACCGGCAAAAGTTTTCGATCGAATAACGTAGTTGATGTTTTAATTTAAGTCGTCTTGTTAGAGCAGATCTTCCGATGACTATTACAACTTTTTCTCTACCGTCATATTGCAATATGACAACGATTTAGGACATATTGAGGCGGGAAGTACCAGACTTTACCCCTTGCGCTACAATTTATGATTCTTGTACAAAGAAACTACAGTAAATTCTCCCCAATTGTCCTTCAGCTTGTAAAGAAAAGTTCAATAATTGGGAACAGGATGACCAATTTGGGTGACCAATTTCTGCGTCTTTATTTTCAGACATAATTCATCGAATAAGACATATTAAATTCTTTTATTCGCAAAAAATACCCAAAATAAAAGAGTAACAAAATTTAATGTCCTATTCGATAAATATAAAATTCATTATGCCCGAAAACAAACCAAACACTCGGCAACTGGTCACTCCACAGAAATCGGCACCACTACCCCACTTCAAGTACTGCATTTTGACCAAATCTTTGGAAAAAGTACGACGTCCAGGAACCGATTTAACGCGGCGTACATCGCTCGTTCCATTCGGAATTACAAATTCTTGGGGGAAAAGGCAACCGTCGTATAAATCTGTAGCATCCTTTATCTGATTCTCCCATTCTATCCTCCGTTTCCCGGGCAATCCGTATCCATCCACCTGTTCGTCACTCGGCCCCCGAGTTCTTCGAGGAGAAGGTCGTCGAGGTCCCCGGTACGACCTTCTCCGGTAGTTTACGGTCTCGAGGGCAAGTTTAACGACATGCTCGTCGATCTCCCTCGGCTTCGCGACTCGCCTCGCCTCGACCCGACGCGACCCGGCTCGACCCGTCTCGAACGAGGACCGTCGAATCGTACCAACCCCTCGGCCACGCTGTCCCCTGCACCCTCCCGGGTCATTAGTCCACCTGCCGCGAGATTTCGATCGCAAAAACCACCGACACGAGCATCCGCGTGGCCCTTCGGCCCTTCGACCGCGACACGCGCTTACATATATCGACCGCCTCGCGTGACTCTCCGCTCCGCCTGCTCCGCCCGCTCTGCCAGAGGCGGACGGTTTTTCCCGGCGTTTTTGTCTTCCGCGAATCTCGAGGCAGTCGGTCCCTCCAACCCCCACGGAAATTCCACCTTCGACCGCTGACCCTCTTTCACGAACTACCGAGCGCTGGATACCAGAAACGTCGGCCAATTTCGATTTTGCGACACGGATTCGATACGTTTCTTCGAGAAATTATTGTTTTCAACTGAGGACTCTTCTACTAAAATTTGAGACTCACGTTGCGAGTGTAATGTCTAATGGAGATGCTGCTTGTGATTTCAGATTTGAATCCATGGATCTTGTTAAAACATCGCAGATGTGAAAAGTAGATCTTGCTTCGGTATTATACGGGATTGAAAATCGTGGCATAACCAGACGAAGAGTGATTCTGCATATAAAAATAAGTCGAAAAGGAAGAATAAATTCGTTTCATTTAAGGCTTTGTTTTCGAGAAAATTAAGTTGAAAGTGCGACGAGATCTCACGACTTTTTAACGAGAAGTAGAATTGGTATGTCATGGTCAAACACGCCGCTCGATTCAAAATGCTATTTTTTGTTGTCGACTTACTTTCGCATATAAAGCACCCCCTTAGCGGTTGCATCACGCTTTTCGGTACATCCTATATGATAATAAATGACACTAATTCACTTTTACTAATGAAATCTAGAATACCGAGCGAGAAGTTTATACGCTTGTTTGTCCGACGCCTAAAAACTTTCGAACGGTAAACTCGGAAACGCGAAACGTGCCTCAGCTCAGTACACCGGGCTAATCCAGATGAATATGAGCATTTTCAGCTCGTGGCGTCCCTCCCTAATTTTATTAATCTAAATTCCGGGCGAGTCTGGGTAGTAAAGCTAGTGCAGCACCGGTATACGCGAGATCCATGCAATTTTGCCGTTCGAAACCACGTTTTTATCTTCAACACTTGCCGCGACAGCCGCACGGCCGTTCTCAGAGTGCGGGTTTCACCCTTAAACCTCGACTCTCTACTGCTAAAAAATTCATATTGGCCATTTTGATTCTCCTGCGAATCTGTAAAGTTGAGATCATAGGGTGACGATCTCGCGAGCTCCGTTCCCGAGTCGAATAACCCCCCGACGACCTCGGAGGACGGTTTTCCGGGAGAAAGCGGAAGTTTCGCCGTCGAAACGGAGGCGCAAAGGCACCAGGGAGGAATCTAACGCTTTTACGGGCACCGCCAGCCAATTCCCGACTCCCCGCAGAGGGTAATTGCAGTTGCGGGGGTGGGACGCTTAAAGCAGACCCACGTTGACGAGTTAAATGCCTATAAAGAAGGTGACGGTGAACAAGGGGCGCAATAGACGTCGGAAAATTAAATGACCGTCATCCGCGCCCCTCCGCAGACAGGCGACGGAAAAACCAAAGGAAGAAGCCAGTGGGAAGGAGGGTGGGGGAGAGAGAGAGAGAGAGAGAGACAGAGAGGGTGGAGGTCGACGGTGGCCAAAGTCGAGCAGCCATCCTTAATCTCTCATTTGAATAATGAGAACGACGCTAGTGTGCGGAGCGCCGGCTGGTTCAAGTTCCTCTAACGGAATTATTCGAGCCACTTCTGTAAATGACACGGCGAAACCGGCCCCGGCGCGGTTCCTGGCCCGTGTTAACAAACTTTCGGCGTTTTTGCGCGATCCTCCCGTAACGCAGTCTGCCCGGCGTGTAAAAATGTCCCGGGGTTTATTTACCCTACCCTTCACCCGCTGCGAACGCATCGACGAGCGCGGGTTCTCTAGAATTAACCCTCCACTGCTGCTAGGAAAACTCTTCCCCGTTCTCCTGCCCCCGGTTTTCACCGGCCGACATATCCTTTCTCCCAATTCTATGATTCCTGTACAGTAGGCAAATCAAAATGTAGCTATTCGGAATCGACACGAGCGACTCCCTTGAAGATTTGAAAGAAACCTCGTTAGGAACGTTGTCGGGCTTTCCACAGTTTGTCTCTGCGCCCAGAAAAATGCAACTCCGTGAGTATCCACGACGGCAACAGGAGGCCGATACACGGCATCGAAGTTTCCGCTAACGCGAGCCCTTGTTGGGATTCGAAAGTTTCCGCGACGGAACTCCTGCCAGAAGATCAAACTCGTGTTAAAGGTTTACCGGACCCTGCGGAGCTGTGTCCTCGTCGATAATCCGAGATCCGAGGCTGCTCCGACCGCGAGAATCTCGCGACACCGTTTGTGATTCGAGAATACACAGTGATTCTCTCGACGCGTTCGTCGCGGGGCGTGATTAAACGTTGTTAGACGGGAATTAAATCGCCTCGGGACCGGGGGTGGCGAACCGTGGGAAGTTTCGCCGGGCAAAGAAGCGGCCCATTGATCGACCGTCGTCCGTCGGGAAGTTTGCGGACGGGGAAACGCGGGTCCGCCGTCGCGAGCCAGAACTTTCGGACGACAATATTTCCGACGCAATGTCCGTCTCGCCCCTATGAAACGTGTAACGAGGCGAAGGGAGAGATCAGCGATTCAGTTAAAACTTTAACAACGAATCAACAATCGCCGCTCTCTCGCTGGTACGCCCATCCAGTCCGCCGCGCGGGGTGCGCCAGAGTACCGGTTAAAGTAACTTTAATTAATGAAACCTGGGGTCTGTCGCGGTTTATCGCTGACTCCTCGATTAATTGAAACCGCCGAGCCCTCGCTGCGAGCGCCCCGCGACGATCAACTGCGAACCGAACGCAGCTTTCGGGCGTTTACGGTTTTACCCACGTTTTGTGAAGATCGCAGCTTCCTAACTAACCCGGAGGTAGTTTAGACTTTGATTTAGTTCAAGTTTCAGCAACTGGAATTCCCTCATTGAAATTTTCAATTTTCATACAATTTTATCGACAACCTGTCCCGCGGAGTTTCAAAGCTTGTTCCTGACCGTTACTATACCTAGTTTATCTCTGAATGCCATGGCAAATATTCAGAAGTTTTTAAATGACGTATGGAGGCGGAACAAGGCATTCATATGCCTTTTAAAACGCTGTAACTTTTTTCAAACTAGACTGAACAACGTTAATTTTTTTAGATGAAAGAGACAATGACTAAAATGCTGTTTTCTAATTTGCTTTTACCTGAACCTGTGACGGAAATTTCAAAAATGCATTTTGTAAATTTCGGCAATATATATATGCGTGCTGAAAGATTCATCGAAATCGGTTAAAATTTCAGATTTCTTTCAGTTATTGGTCGAAAATGTAAAAAATCTGCGTTGTTGAAGATCTTTAATTGTTTGTAACTTTGAACAATGTCAGATTAAAATTTCTTTATTTCGTAATTTCAAGTAATACCAAAATAAGAAAGAAGCATTTTAGTCATTGTCTAGTAGACTAGTCTTTCTATCATCTAAAAAAAAATTCAAGTCATTCAGTCGAATTTTAAGACAGTTACAGCGTTTTAAAAGGTGTATGAATACTTTATTCCGTCACTGTGTGCTCGCTTTGACTGAAAGAATCTGACAGAATTAAATGAATTTGGATAATGGAACTGAAATCGGATAACTAATATTAATCACGTTGTATAAAAAACTCGTACAAACGTTTGGTATAAATAGGACGGTAGTAATTAATTTGTCGTTACTTTCCTTTTTTATCAAAATATGTAGGTTACTTTGAGATTTTTAACTAATTTGTGCAACATGTAATCGTGTCATTCGAAAGTGTTAAATACACAGTCAGAAATGATTAAGGTGCAAGTGTTCAGAAACTAATGTTTGAAACGTTGTCCATTACAGTCAGTGCAAACATATACAAGCAATGCAAGCGATACATGCTTATTATCTTTTATGTCAAGTGATCCTGGTATTCTGACAGAAAAAGGAAGCTAGCAAGAAATGAATTGTTGCCGTGTATGCTTCTCTTTGTACTAAACAGCTCTGCGCAACGTATAGTTTACAATAGAAACTAACGGAGAATGAGTTAAGTGGCTCACCCTGTATATGACCGACGCGAAGGGACAGTGAACGAGAACGTCGGATTTCATGATTGTGTGAAGCAGACAAGCATCACGCGGCAACTCTTCACTTAATTGTAGCAACCGGCGGATGAAGCTTTGTCTGAATTGTGCGCCATAAAATTCGCCAATAAAAACGCGAATTCGCGCAAGGACGGGCAGCCTAATAACCCGAGCCAGTAACCGCAATTTCCCGTTAAAGCGAGACGATACTTTTTTCGATTTCCAATCCCTCGGCCAGCGAATAAAGGGGAGAGATTCGTTAGCGAAGAATATCGGCTAACCGTGCCCCGATTCGTTTCCGCCGGGAGTATAACGAGAATCGTGTCGCCATTGACCCTAATTCTGTGGCGAAATTCATACTGGCCTCTCGATGACAGTTTGAAGGGGCAATTAGCGGACGTACGGTCCTTTTGACGGGGTGCAAAGGCGCGTATTAGTCTGTTCAAAAAGTTCGTATAATGATTTCTCCGCTATTATTTTCTCAATGCTACAGTAATCTGTCCAGGAGAGCTGTATAGTAGATGGTCGCACCTATATACGAATTCATAACACTATTAGAAGCGTTCGCTTGTGACAACGGTTTTTGTATGTTTTATTCGACAGATTTCTCGAAAAAATGTGATACTCTGAAAAAGGGACTGAAGTGGTTGATATGACAACACTCAGCCGACCCTCGTGTCAATTTGACAGTTTTCACGGATGCTGTAGAAATAATCTGTTCTATAAATCGTTCTGTTGGTTCTGAACAACGCGAAAATATCTACGTTAACACATGTCGCTCCTCATCCGTAGATTTTCGTTCATAAAGAAGGAATTTACGGAATTCATTATCTAACATTCATATCAAAGGACAGATTACGCTGAAGAAATGAGGAACGGACGAGGATTAAGAGAAGCTCCTAGAGAATATTCAGGAGTAGACTATTTCGAAGCGGATACCATTAATTAGAAAATTAAAAAAGCCACTCGCTCCGTCTTATTGGCTTAGAAAATCGCAATGAGGGCACGACAGCGTCGCGGAAATGAAGTGCGGCAAGCACGAGGAGCTCGTTGGATCGACGATCTCGCGTGTCGGAGCCGCTGGAACCGTTTTTACGGGCAATTAATTCTCGCACGGTTGGGACGGTCGTTAACCGTTTCTGTTGTTAACCGGTCGGCGGCGGTCGTCCTCTGCAAAGTCGGCCGCAGCCACCGAAAACGCTCGGCCCGAGTCCGCCTAGGAAACGGCGGTTCATTAAAATGCGGTAACCCAGCGAATCGTCGGTAATTGAATCGACGGGTGTCTGTTCGACGACGTTCGTTCGGCTGCGAACTAACTTTTCCCTCAAGTTTGACCGCCGACCGGCGTGTCGATCCGGAAGTCTGTCGCACGGAAACTCGGCGACTCGCTCGACCGTGCGCCGCACAGCTTCCGCCGATCCTCTGGATTGGAATTCGTAACCGCAGCCCGACGACGGACAGCGATTACGAAATTTGCCCGCGATTCCGCGTCAACGCTGTCCGCGGAATTTCACCCTTTGTTTCGGTATCGAGCGACCAACGACGCGGGAAAAGAACAGCGGATTTACAACGGGTCGTGTACAAGAATCGCGATACAGGTCGCAGTTAATAATACAATTTACAACGACCCAGGTAACCCGCTTCCGTCGACATCGACGGTCTCGTGCCCTCCGTGTGGCCGGTTTTACGAGGCACGCAACGAATTGCTACTTTTCTTGCGGTTCGAGCCCTCGGCGCCACGTAGCACAGTTTTCTTCGAGATCGCTGATACAGGGTGTTGATTAAGGAAGGCTAAATGGGTCGCGAAGGGACGCTGGTTTGTCGCAGGTATGCTAAAAGACCTTTCAGGAATGTTGTTTAGCAGATTTAAAACACTTCTTACATTTGTACGTATCGGAATGTAATGTTAACAACAACAGTATATGTTCGAATCTACGCCGTCATACGATATTGCAAGGATGATAGATGAATTGATCTATACTGCTTAAAAGATGAATGAAGAACGTTGTACACGGATTCAAAGTTGGAAGAAGAATTTTGGATACTGTTTGAAAAATGAAGGAAGAATTTTGGACACTGTTTGAACTATGAAAAAAGCATGTTGCACGCTCTCTCGAAGATGAAAGAAGAACGGTGCATACTGTTTCAAAACTGAAAAAAGAATGACACGTCGTGCCTAAACACAATTTGTACGGCAACTATCAAGTGTACGAAGTATGTAAGGGCAATAAGGGCAATGGAAACGTCGGGAGGAGGATCCAGTGTACTCTAACAACAACTAAGGCACTATGTTGTAGTCACGTGTACAGCAGATTTTTGCTATCTTGCATCGAATTCGCTGATGGGACCCTCGATGCTTGGGCTGAGTTGTCCTTTAAATCAGAGAAGACAGGTTCACCTAACGATATTCCGGCGGACGGTGGCATCAAAGCCAGGCAAAGATACGAACTAATCTGTCGAGCACCCATCGCGGTGGATGCAGTGGCTGTCAAGGGTTAAATCGCTTCCGTGAGTGCCGGAGAAATGTCGTTTCAAGATCGAGCATACGGTTACGTACAAGCGACGAGTACCCTCTTAGGCGCGCCGCTAAAGCGAGCGAATATTCATGAACCCACTCGAAAGCATGAGAATCCGTGCAAGTGTTTCCAGGTCAATATTTGATACCTTGGCGAGCGGGCGCATCGACTGTGACAAATTTCCCTCTCGATTTCTTTCCCCTCTTGTTTCTATTAATACCTCAGTCCGGAGGACCCTCTCTCCACTGTTCAGTTCCACCGATGAGCTTGTCCGGGCCAGAATCGACTTCTATCTTTCCCTAATTTCTTCGACTCCTCCTCCTGCCACGATTCCAGCAATGCCTCTCATTATTCCGCCGGCTTTCCACTTTTCATTCTACCCTCATCGGCCGGTCTCCTTCGTTTTCTCCGTTGACTAGCACGTTCTACTGTCTGTAACTTGAGTAACTTGCTTCATCCTAATTTTTACATTCCTCTTTCTTTCTTATCGTCAACGCATTGTGTGTTAAAAGCTTTAAAAATATCCACTTTTTGTTTAATATTTTCAAAATTAACAATGAGATTTTGCTAACAAGCATATAACGAGGATGTTTAGGATTTTTAAAGGGGATTCTTTAAAATACATAACGGAATGGGAAGTATTAACTTTTTAATTTAAGAGAGGGCATTCTGCAGAAAATCAAATACTAGTAATTTTCCAAATAAAGTTTTCAAAAAATATATTTCCATAGTATTCTTTACACAGAATCGATTTACGTACAAATTTATTTTCCAGTTTTGAGTAACAAAAGACATTTTTTCTGAAAAAATTGTTGGATAAAAAATGCATACAGAATTTTCTTCAATATCAAGTACACAAATCATAGTAAAAATTTAAACTTGGAAACGTCATTTCTGATCGAGTTATTTCGATTTTAACATTAATTAACTGTGCTATAACTGTACATATTGGCACATGTAACTGTAATGTAATATAATGTATAACTATACATATTAAAATATTTTGTAGATATACATTGTACGTGTACATAATGTGTTAATACTGCACCTTCGTAATGTTAACGTGTTCTGCACTTTTCAGTGACCACACTGTCTATCAACTTCGTTCTTTATTCAGTGGCTTTCTACTTCTAATGCTACTCTCGTCGTTCCTTTCTCTTCGCTCGTTCGAACCTATTTTTATACGACCGTTCCTATCTCAGCTTTCATCTTTGCCTAACTTTTGCGTTCTCCAGCCCTTCCTCTCCGATTCTTCCTCATGTTCTCCATTCTCATTTCTCTTGACTCGTTCTAATTTGTTTCTCTACTGTCTACCAATGCTTTTCATTCGACTGCGTCTCGGATTTCCCAATTTCTCTAGGAGCTGTCCCCTCGTCTTCCGCCCCTCGCTATCTTCCACTGTATCTGTCTCGGCCCCGTCCCTCCTATTATCAGACAGCAGAAGTTGGATCGTTTTCGCGTACGTAGTTCGACGCGGCCCCGGAACTTCCGAAAGTACGTATCAGCTTCCAATGATGAATCTGTAATGAGCTGTAGAACGTCGGGATTCCCGAGCATCTTTCCCGGCAGTTTTGCATTCGTCGTACCAGGCCGCCCTCCCCGCCCCACCTCTCTCACTCCCCGCAGGTGCATAATAATTGAAATTCGTGTGAACTAAGAAGTGTCTCCTCTCCTCGAACTTATCTCGGCCGCTTGAATATTCATGGACGCTCGTCAACTCATTACGGGGTCCCGAGAACGTTTCCACGGTAGTTACCGTGGATTTAATTAAAAAAAACTGTTCAACCACCGAACACGCGTACATCGCGATCGATCCGGGACCCGTTTTGTTCCACCTCGCAGCTCGCGCCGAATCGTGAACGTTTCGAGACCCGATATATATTGCGAGCCCTTTTGCTCGCGTATCCCGATTCCCATGTTTCGAAATTACCGAACAATCGAGGGAAACTTGTTCAAACTTCGACAAGCCGTTCTCGCGGGAAACTCTTCGATTCTGAGCGGAAAAGAGCGGATTTTTCGAGCCTGAGGTCGTGTCAGGGACCGAAGACGAACCGAAAATATCTCGTGATCGATCGCCTAAAACTGGAAGTCGACGATGGCGAACAAACCGATGGCTTCCGGGCAAGCTCGCGCGAAAATAGAGACGAGAGCGACCAACCTCATATTATTCGCTATAATTTATACGGCCAGCGATTAATTGACGCATCGTCATCCGTCCATCCGCCCATCCGTCCATCCGTCAAGGTTTCCGCGGATGTTTCACCGGGGAAATGATCAATTCCGTCCTCGAAATAGAAACAGCCATGGCGCTCGACACGGACCTCGCGAAATCCTGGTTTTCGCGTATTACATTTCGAGGTGTCCATTCTACTATTCTGGTCAGAATGATTGCTTGCACGTACTGCAGCGGTTGATCAAACTCATTAACCATTGGGTACAGCGAAGCTACCGGAAATTCCTGTTTGCCGCGGTTGCCTCGGAAAACTACTGGTTTCTTTACTTACTGATTCTTTTCCAATCGAAAGAAATATATTTTTCTTGCTTATAGATTGACTGCGGATTTTTATAGAATATTATATTCTTAATATTATATTCTTCTATTATATTCTTCGGAGGAAGTTGAAATTAATAAGAAGAGAAATAAATTCTTCTTGCAATCAACGCAGACAATTTTGCATAAGAATTCGTGGTCCAGCTGCCGATATTTAAGACTGTCTTCTAGTCGCAACCTTAGAGCAATATAGTGTTCCTTTATGCAACCGGACTGAAGATCGCCGTACACGAAATGGCATTTATAAAATTCAATAAATCAGTGTTATGTTATTCCAGGGCCAGTGATCGAACGCAAACGGTACGATCACAAACAAGATATAAAGGTAGAATATGGAACAGTGCGCGTCCATCGGGGGCATAAAGTCCGTCAAAAGGTTTCAATAAAGTCGCGACTGCTCTGTTCTCGGTTTGCCGAGAGGTCTCGCCCCTCGAAGGGTGGTTTATTTGGAAAATGATTTCAGCGGCCGGTTTACGGGCGCATTGATTTACGCTCGCGAGAGAAGCTGCGCGCGAGAGGATCCACGCGAGAGGATTCGCGAGGCCGTTACACTCTCGTTAATCTCTCGTCGTCTGTATTCGAACGGCCGCGGCTGCGTTTTTTCGCGGCTTCGCAAGCTCGAATAAAGCGTCTCCGGTGGCCCATGACTAAGGCGTTAACAAACATAACAAACATCGATAACGTAACATAACGCACGCAGGCCGTCCCGCGAAAGTTCCCCTAAACAAGAGGATTCATCGAATTCGCGTCAGCAGCTCGCGCGTCACCGTTAATTCCCTTATCATACGGTTATACCCCGTATCCGTTCTAGGAACCGGGCGACGCGACAAAACGGACAATTAGACGGGAAACCAGCGTCGTCCGGAATCCCTGATTATATTCAAATTCGTCCGCAGACGCCGTTCGGGAAACTGACCCACTAACGTCCGCCAATTACTCGTAACAGCCCGCGAATTAACCCGCGCCTAATTGCCACTAATTCCTTTAATTGCGGCCGAGGCGATCGACTCGCGAAAAACGGTAAAATCACGATTTCCTTTGGCGTTTTGGCGACTTGGGTGCTCCCATGGGAACACTTTTGGCATATGCTAGATTCGGAGAAAGTGACTACACGTACCGCGATCAGCAGACTACGGATTTTATGCAGCTTTTAGAAGAACGGTTAGGTCAGAAACGAAATTGTAAAGACGAGAGGAGAATATTTTATATTTATTCGAATCTATCAAATGCTTCAATGGTAAATCCAATCATAATATCCAGTTTATAAAAGAGTTACCATACTATAACTCAATAGTGAAATGGGATGAGGCAGAAAGCAGACATCGGAGGCTACATTTCATGAAACTGTATCTTTTAGTTTATAAGGCAACTGAATAACAGTTCGTAGTTCAATTATAATATTCGATCAATCAAACGTTTTTTATACTCGCTGCATGTTTTGAAACTCAAACACAAGTTTCTCTTGGTCCAATTAAACTTTGTAGATTGCGCGTACTGATTAAATAATCAGTACAGTACGTGTTGCCACCAACCGATGTATTTATTTCTTCGTGGGTTGCATTACAGAATTGAGCATTAATCAACTACATTTGGTTGATTATTGTAATTGATTACTGAAATTAATCATAATCATCATAATCGGTAATCACGTAATCATCACAGGGAGTAATCTAGAAATCTTGAACAATGTTTGTAATTTGTAATCATTAATCAGGAATCTGTAATCATTTGAATGATTACCGTATTCACCTTATACGTTATATATTTTATAGTATAAGGCATAAGGTGTCATGAATAATGATTTTCCATAACCGTTGATTGTAATGTTTTTCATAAGGAACCACCTCGTGTTCGCTTGTACATGTTATTCGGCCGCACCTTGTATATAAAGCAATGATTCTATCAGATTCTGTTGCACTTTCTTCTGGCAAATATTCCACAAATTTTCCATCAAGTATAGTTGGCACTGTCAACTGCAAATCATTAAAATAGTAACACGAGCTGTTTGTCTGTTAACTTAAAATTTTTGAAATTGACTTGAATTCCTGTACATCTTGATGAAGATGGACTATTTAATAATGAATATATCGAATCATTAAAATAAAGAGATTTTTCATTATACACACACTCGCTTATTATATGAAATAATTACATATATTATTATAAACTATTAAATCACGGATATTGCGTAAACTAGTTCCAAGATAACACACGAGATGGCTATGTGTTATTTTAAATAAATTACCGATTCAATCACAATCAAAAGCATAATCATGTCATGATTAATGATTGTTGAATGAATCATGGTCCTCGTTAATGTCAATGATTTTGATTACTCCTATTAAACATTAATAAATTATTACCGATTACTTAATCGCAATCTTCAATCATTAATTAAATCAAGATTTCCCAACTCTTATTTATTTATTCGTGCGTATATCAGTACAATTTCGATTATAAGTTAATTCCACCCTATTATTGTAGCATTTGAATTTTCGACTCGAACAAATAGAAACGCATTCCGATGAAATGCAATATACTTCATTCGCTTGACTTGAATTCTTTTTAGATGATAGAACTAATCTGCTAGACGATGACTAAAAAATTGTTTTCAATTGACTAGAATGATAAAGAAATTAAAAAGTTATATTTTTGAATTTTTTGATCCGTGTCTATAACGAAAATTTAAACAATGCGTTCTGTAGGTTTTGATAACTAATCTTAAAAATAACAGCAAAGAATTACAGCAAAGAAATACATTCTTTGACGCAAAAAATAAGCTGCAGACACTGATAGATGTAAAAATCTCGAGATTTCTTGCAAGTTTCTTATCCTTGTTTTCCTTCCAATCGATTGCAATTTAATACAGAAATGTTGCAGACCTTGCCCAGTAAACTAGCATCTCCAATATCGCAAAAAACCGAAGTCTTTTCGCCCACTTTTAAAACAGTTATTCTGTTTTGAAAGTCGCCCGAATATTAATACGAGTAACTGTATACGAAAACAACAGATCGAATAACGCTATGATAACTGCTCGCTCGTTATTATGATTCGATTCCGCGCAACAACAATTGCGGGAAAAGCCTCATCCGGCTGGTATGCATGGTCTATAAAAATCGTAGTTGCCCGGGAGAATCTTCTCGCAAGCCGGGCAACTGTAGCAACTCGCGAGTAACTCGTGCGGAAAACTCAGATTGTACGTGTGCTCCACTCCAGCGAAATGAAATTTCACAGCTGATAAAGTATCGGCGGGTCCGCGGGGTCCTCGAACCGTGTAACGCGTTCTCCGAGCCGTTTTAGTAGTTGCCAACTTTCCTCCGTTTTCTTTCCGGTCAGATAAATTAGCCCCGCGCCCCCTATTTACGGCAATAAACTCCGAAAACACTTGGGACCGGGGGCTGGCTCCGTACGAACGAAATCTCGGAATGTTTGCCGTGTGCTCGCGAGCCTGTAACGCTTGTGTCAATAATTACGAACGAGAATGTCGCGGTCGAGCGAGCAGAGCGGACATCTTTCCCGTGGCTGGGAAGGGTGCGGGAAGGAGAGGGTGCAGAAATACGACAACGTTCGAGATTAACTTTCCCGACGGGCAAACGGTTCCTCCCTGAATTATGCGGAAAGTTGTCCTCCGGCGCCCGTTACATCGCCGTTGTCCGGCGACGCGTTTTATTGTTTTAATAAAAGAATGAGCAGGTTCGCCGCGATATATCGCCCGGATTGTTGCGGCGGCCGCGCGACTCGCGAATTCCGTCGCTTCGCGGCCGCATAAAACCGTGAAATGAAAGGGTTTACGGAGCTCCCGTTCCCCACCCCGTCCTCTCCCGCCGCGTCTCTTAAATTTAATTATGGCACGACAATAACGCAGAGATGCGGTATCAGAAGAAGCACCGAGTGGCAGTAAAGACGGCGATACGAGGACCGTTACCGCCGAGTTACGAGGAGGGCAATGCCGCATCTAACCTGGTGTCTGTTCGCCGAGTTCGTTAATTTCTACCGCGACGATGCTCACCAGGACGTCGGTGTATCCGTTGCGTAGTCGAAGCTCTCGAAACGCTTCGAGGATAAGTTTTTTAGGGGGTTGGCGGGCGCGCGCGCGCGGCCGAGCGGGGATCAGACGCGTCAAAGCGCGGTCGCAATTAACCCGCGGCGAAATAATTCAAACCCGACGAGTTCGCGCGACTGTCTTCGCGAAATTTGCATGGCATACAACCAGCCCGCTGCGCAGAGAGAGCTTGTTTCGCATGCGGGAAACACCGTCGGGGAACACCTGTCCGCCCACACAGAGGGTTATATCACTTAGCCGGTAAAACTCGCTGCATATTGCGCCCGGACAAGAGAACCGCGCCGCGCCTCGACCCCGGCCGACGCGACGCGAACAGCCGTTTTCGCGCCGGTCTTAAGCCCTGATGAATCCGTTTACCGAACTTCATTGTGCCCCGTTTGTTTCGGAGCCCGGTGTTGCTTAACGCTTCCGCTGCTTTGATTTCTTTCTACCTCATAACGCCGGAACTGCCGTAAGTCTGCTTCATATCGCCTTATGAGAATAGCGAGACCGCGTTTATGCAGCTCATGTTGCTTTTCTTGTGCTCGCACGCCAGGTATTCTTCGTTTTCGCTTACGTGTCGCTATGTCGTTAGCGTCGCTATCCGAATTAGGTGTTCCTGTCCTGCGTTTTTCTCACTTGGTGGACACAGCACTGCGCGTAAACGGATCGCATTCGAAGCTACGTTAACTCCAAATGCGGCTCATGTTCTCCGACCTATATGTTATTTCCATTTGATGAATATGAAATTGAGCTTTTCTACTAACGCTTTCAATGAATTATGAAAATGTAAAATTTATTTTGATAAATGATGTCGCGATTTTCAACAGCGCCGCGGAGTGCGACGATATTGTTGTACATGTACAGTTCGATGTTGGTTACAATTATTTCATAGAGTAGGAAAGAATTTCTTGAAATTTAGACTCGATTGGTTCTAGAAATACTGATTTTCGTTCTGTAAAGTAAACGGTCTTTTTATGACGAGAGAAGTGGAGCGTCGAGAAAGCGAATGCTAGGGGAATTGTTATCAATTATCGTTCCTCCGTTTTTCCTCCGTCTTTCCGACCGCGCGGCGTTCGCAGCTGCCTGAAACGTTGATTTCGAAGTGGTCGTGTGGGCGCTCGCAAGAGCCAGCCATCTCGCGGCGATTAATTTTGATTAATCGTCAAATTAGATCGGCTTAGATTGGATCTCACGCTCGCCACGGTGGATCTTAATCCATCATTTCTAATTTATCGGCCGGAATGAATGTGAGTTATTCGCCACGCCTGCGCCCCTACCCGATTGTCTCACGACCCTATATATTGCCTCGCAAAAGTACCGGCCCAACGTTTATCACTAACCAAAGATATTGCTTCGTAACGATGGAATATCTGCTAAATGTGACAGTGACATACTATCTACACGTATGAACACTGAGACAGTCAAACCCGACAAAATGGCGGGTTTGAAATTATTGAAATTGCAAAGAATATTGCTTCGCAATATTTTATAATAAACACTGTGCAATATGTCGACAAATACAGTCTTGGTATTTTCAATAGACAGTGTAAATTAATCGCATTTAGTACGCGGCTGTTATAATGTTAAATAGGTAGAACTCAATGCAAATCGCGTAATTTAAATTCTCCGATACCTGTGGCGTTAAAAATATCCCACTATTGACTATATCGTGCTTTGAGAAGTTTTTGGCAGATAGTGTATCAAGCGGCCAGATGGGTTCGAACGGATGGAAGCCAGTCGAAGACGTGTCCATATGATTTTCGAGGAATCGCGTAGGCGAGGGTCGCGAAAACACGAGCGACCCGCACGAGCGGTTCTCCGCGTTTCTCTTTCCCGTGAGTCCGGCAACGTTTCCGGTCAGCGTGCAAAAGTCGGTGTAGCGTACGTGTCTACCGGGATGACCATACTTTATTTATTTATTTACTCTAGCGAACGGGAAACCGGCCATGGAAACATACTTTTCCTCGGTTCCGTTCTCTCCGGTACGTGTCCGCGTTCCGTAATGCGGCTACGTGGCCGTGCGCGGCTACGTGTTCCCTCCTCTCCACTCCTCTCGTCTCGTCTCGTCTCCTATCGAGCACGGCGTTTCCATACGCTCGACGACGATGCGCGACGGTACACGTCGAACGACGTATCGTTGCATTTTTAGCGGCGGAGCCGAGTTTACGGAAGATCGATTACTCCGGACTGGGTGAAAACGTATTATCTTTACGTTGCCATACATACCGCGTTTCATTTGTAATACTCGACGTTGCGGGATTGATTTTATTCCACGAGAAGAATTCCTAGAACAGGACGAACACGGTTTCTTCGGAATAAAACGAAATTCGCCTGGATACGTCGCGCAGCTTCCGAGATAAAAATTCGCTGGTCCGGACTTCTTAAAAACGTGTAACAATTGAAAGATCGTATTGCGAGTTTTCCGGTCGAACAACAGTCTTTTCCATGAAGAGAGTAACTTCGATTCCGGGCTGAACAATGTGCACAGAAGCGTGGGTGGAAAAACTGCCGCGGCGAGTAACAGATCCGGTCGAAACAAAGTTAAAAGGGCTGCAGTTCCGCTTGTTGCCGTCGTACGATTTTATTGCACGGTGCTCGAGCCGCTCGTATACGAGCTCGCATAGATAGCATCTGCTCCGTCACTTGGAAGTTTCCGCGCGTCCCCGAGCCCGTGCTCTCGGCCGAACGCTACCGGTTTCGTATGAAGCATTTCATTACGTAATAAATCGTCGATTCGCGCTCGCCGAGATGAAGCCGGGCTAGTGCGGCGCAACGAACCCCCTCGTCGCTTCGCTTCGCGTCGCGTCGCGTCAACCGCGCGACGATCTCCGGGGAATTATTTCCGCCTCGTAAACCGCGATGCACGCGCCAACGGGAAAAAATTTACACCGGAGGTTTAATCAACGTGCGCGGAGAGGACCGGCGCTGGGTCCTAGGACGTGCTAGTTCAACGGAGATCCGAGGGAGGATGGTCAGTCGTCATCTTTCTCGCGAGCGATCGCTGTTCGCTCTAGTCGTAGATATACAGACTTCGAACCGCCATCCGGTACCTCCTGTGGTGTATTTGATTCGAGGAAATCGGGAGCCACGGAGCCACGCCTACTGAGAATGTTCTATAAAGAGAAGAGCACCGATGGTGTTCAATTGTTCATTTTATCTAGCTTTCTTTCACTCTATTTACTTTAGTACGTCATTAAAAACTGGATCTGACCAGGTATTGCACTTTGGAGATTTGTATTTGTATCGCGGAGGTGGAGAGACACGGAGCCACGCCTACTGGATCTGTTCTATAAAAAGAAGAGCACTGATGGTGTTCAATCGTTCATTTTATCTAGCTTTCTTTACTTTGTTTTTTTTTAAACGTCATGATAACATTAGAACATATTTAATCGGTAGAAATCGGGAAACGGAATATTAAACCCACTTCGAGTATTATAAAAAAAAAATGTCATTCGTTCTGTGACGTCACTATAAAATTACCAGATGCAAAAATTGCACTTTGTGGCACTATTCTGGCTCCGTGGAAGTCGAGAGTCGGGAAGATACGCCCACTCAGAGTATTTCACAAAGCAAGAAGACAGATAGTCTTGCTGATGCGTAATTCTAGGACTGGCAGGAATATAAAGAGCCGTGAGGAGTACTGTATTGTTCACAATGGACTAGAGAGTAACCAAACCACGCCAATTTGAGGCACTTAGCTTAGGTACGCCTACTTAGAAAGAAAGTATAAGGCACCTAGAGTCTCCTATCGTGTTTTTCGTTATTATTTACCCTAAAATTTGTTTACCAAGTATACCATAAGCAATCCTGACAACCTGATCTAGACGATACTTTTGCCTTTTCCTCAATTTTGGCCTTGCGCATAGAGTCGAAAATCTGTTCCTTATTTAATCTAAAACAGAATTAATCTCGATAATCAGGTTCACCCACGGCTTTTCTTATATACATATTCTGGATCTTCAACAGAGAGATTTTAGTAACGGAAATTTCCGCTTCAAGGAATCCTCGAATCGTGTAGCAGTGTCCGAGTCTTGATTCGCAAGGATTTCGCGAATGAAGCGTGGGTGTCTGCGTTCCCAGGATGCCACCGAATTAAGCCAGAGAGAAGGGTAGCTCGTCGCCTCGGCGTGGATCTTGCCGCGACTCGTCGCACCGCGTTAAAATTGCGGATTATGCGGAGTTTCCAGGCTCGGTCGGCTCCTCCGTGTCTTTTTCGTCAGCGGCATCGCGACGCCCGCGTTTACCATTAAAATTCATGGAATAATAATGCGGCGGTCGATCGTAAATACCGGCCGTATCCTTCTTATTCGGTTCGCTCGGCGGCGATACCAAAAGAAAACCTCTCGCTCGGTTCCTCTCTTTCTTTCCGTCTCCCTTCCTCGGAGCGAAAGCAAAGGCAGCCGGGAGATTTAAATCGACGTCTTCATCGCTAAGTCGAATCCACCGGATCGCTATTCCGGTGAACGCGCCGCTCAGGCTCTCGAGACGCGAGAGATCGTCGCTTCGCGAAACGCGATTCGCTTGGGGACCCTCGTGAATCCTGATTCGAGGGCGAGAGAATGTAACGACAATTTGAATTTAAATCTCGAATTAAGAGGATGATGAGGCGTCGGCCGACCCGCGGAATGTTTACTGAAATTCTAATGCGGGATCCGCGCCCTCGAGAAAAATATTTAAATTGCGCGACGCCCTGTTCGCCACCGGCGGAAAATATCATCGCAACCCAGTTGCAATATTCGCAACTCGGCGAGGTCTTCGTATCAAAAACAAGTTTGTTCCGACCGGGAAGATCGTCCAACTATAGACCAACAAGGTTCGAACGCAGCAAGCTGCTTAGATGTTCCGCTGAGGGCTCTAATGGAAGACCAACAGAAGCATATGGATCCGAGCCTTCTCGGCCCGATTCCCGCGAAGATTCGAACGGCCGCGAGGCAAAGGTACACCGGAAGTTTCGGAGGAAGCTGGATACATCCGCGAAGTTACACACTCGCGTCCGAGGATACAGCCGGTGGATGGATTCGGCACACAATCTGCGAACGGCAGAATGCGTTCGTGTTGTGAATGAGAAACCGGGCTAACACCGAGCGGGGGTTCCACGGATCGACCAGGAGAGCCGGGGAGGCGTGTACGTACGCGGAACGGAAGACGAACAAGGCGGGCCCCGGACGGGAGAGGGTTATATTGACTGTATTGGATTGAGTATTCCATATTTTCCGCGCTCGGCCAACCGGAAGATGGAGCTCGCCCGACCGGAAGATCCGACAAAGGCGGCTTATTGGCTGACGTTACTTCGCCTTCGGATGTTTCGTCGCGATACGAGAAACCTCCACCTTCTGCCTCTTCTATCGGCAGACCCCCCACCCTCTGCGCCAAGAATTATTACGATTTACCTTTGAATACTTCGTTCCGCGAATGCTTCGGGAGAGACTGACAATTCCGTTCCTCCGAAGGGAGAGGACGACTTAAGAGTCGATGTGTTCTGCACCGATCAAACGATCGAACGATTCAGTGAATGGCGCTCGTTGCTGGCGCTCGACGAGCACGGACCGACAACAGGTATTTGCCGGAATGGCTACGGTAATTTTCTTCTAAAGGTTTATACGAGCCGAATGGGACCTTTCTCAACGGGCTTTGTTAGCGATTGTCGACCGTTACGCGTTCACGTTACCGAAAGTTCCAAGCTATCCCTGGCTGGTTTCGGCACAATGAGTCTACCGATCGGTGAAAGAAGTTTCTCGGGAAAATGACTCGTGACTACTGAAAGCAATATCATAATCAGGAGATACGAAAAATTCGAATGTATTAATACATCCCTAGACGAACAAGTGATTTTAAATGGTCTTTTAGATGATCTTCGAATGACCAGTGTAGGGGAATATGAGTCAACCGATCCTATAAACCGGCATTCAAGACCTTCGCTTGCCGACTGCAGATTTTTATGCAAACTCAAAATCTTCCATTCTTCTATGAATCATTGTAATTGATTAAAAATAACACTTTGATGTTTCAAATTGCTTTTAGCCTTTAGAGTATTTTAAATTGTAACTACCGAATTTTTCCATAAACGCATAAAATCCGCAGTCTACTAAATCCATAAATTCCTCGGACAATATTAAACGCAGTAAACAGAATCGACGAATGACTTTGCGTTGACTTCTCGAATATTGTAAATTCTTGTGCCGAATTTAGTGGAATAATGATGGTCGATCGCTCGATTTGGGTTTCGCGACGTGTTTCCGTTTCGCGACGCGTTCGCAGGATCGTGGCGAAACGAACGACGACCTGCCCGATTGAAATCGAGTTAGCCAATAAGCAAGAAACAGAGATAGCGGGATATCGTAGTAGCTCGGTGCCGGGGTCGCAACGATGCCGCGGTCAGCATTTGAGGTTAATTGTTCGCTTTCGAACCGAGGCACGATACAAATTGAGTTTGCAGTGCTTTGGAGCGCGGCGTTGCCGCAGGAATCCGATTGTTCGTCGATATATTTACGTGTCAATCTCGGAGCCAAAGTTGCGCCTGCGGACGTCCTGTGTACTCGGCCGTCTTCCCCGCCCTTGTTCGACACGGCCGCGCATAATGGGCGCCTGGAAAAGCTCCGGAAACGCGCGAACAGGTCGCGAGAGGGAGATGGAAGATGTGTAATCCGAGCGGACACGAAATCCGCGCCCGTTGCCGCCTACGCTCCCGCGGGAACGAGCGCGTAGCGGCGCGGGTGCGGGGCGACTCGCGATTTGTCGATGCCGGATTTCATTAGCAAGTTTGATTTAATTACCCGGCAGGGCGAGCGGCCGGTCCGCGGTCAGGCGACCCTTTAATCGCTCCACCATTTGTACGCTATGATTTCATGAGAATCGTACGAGATACTCGAACCGTAATTCCGTGGTTTCGCGTCCACGGGTTTCCACCGGGTCGATCGTTTTTCCGTTCCGTTCCGCTGGATTGGAATAATGTTTATCGCCCGGAACGGCCGACTGTTTTCAGCTTTCTGCTCGATGTATCTTCATCAGTCTCGACGCCTGTCGACGCCCATTTTTCTCGTTCATAAACCGCGCCATTATCGCGCTTAATAATTCCCTCGATTTTACTTGCTCTTCCTCTCACTCTCTCTCTCTCTCTCTCTCTCTCTCTCTCTGTCTCTCTCTCTCTCTTCCTCCCTCTCTCTCTCTCCCTCTGTTTATGGCCGGAACGGGGTCGGGAACGGATTTTGGCTAACGAACGAGGTTTCTTTTGGCCGGCTCGATTTACCTGAACGTTCCTAACCGGTCGGATTTCACCGCGGCGAAATACAGCCGGATAACAAAGGATCAAAAACGGAAGCGGTGCGAGAGACTGTTCGATTGGTTCGCGAGCCGAATTGTTCCGGCGTCGGTGACTCGATTAACTCTTTGCTCCCGGGACTAGCGCGCTTTCAACCGCGCCCCTTTCATCTGCTGGACAACTCACGCGCGAAAGCTTCGAGCTTCTTCCCTTCTTCCAATTTCTGTCTCTATCCCTGCTCCCTTTTCCCTTTGCGAGTTTTCGGTATTCCTTGGCAACGATCGCTGTAGCTCGCGTTATTTCCTTTTCCAGCAAAAAGGTGGCCAGCTCCCTTGCGCGTTATCCGGTTTACATTGCAACGATTATGCAGGTTATTTTATTAAATATCTTATCGCAAACTTTGGGCGGGACGTAAGCTATTACCTTTGAAATTTAAAATTCTGTGTCTGAAAGTTAGAGTTAATTACGGATTGATAAGTAAACATTGAAATTAATATTGCATCGAATCGTGTAAAGAGTGTAATAGCAGCTTGCAGAGTCTACAAAATTACTTTACAGGCTACAGCGAGGCTATTGACTTTCCGATAGCCCCTGGTTGTTTGACCAGCCGTTGCCTCGTGTACAGGTCTGTATTTTACGTTGGATTGCTTTTATACAGTTTAAACAAAGACGATGCATAATTAAGATTTTGTACACCAATGGTATCGACACGAAAACTTTCGAAAATCTATTGCAAACGAAATTGGTTGATCGACCTGCGCGTGTCCGTATCTCATAAAATTCTACTAAAAAAACCCCGTTCAACGATCGCCCTAAACGCTCGTATCCAATTTCAAAACGAATCACGATTTTTCAGACATTTCTGATGGCTTGGGAAAAAATATACCCGATAAAAGTTGGTCAGTATTCACTCTTCTACAAATTAGAGTATAAAAGCTTGCAAAAAATTATTATTTTATATGAAAAAATACAGGTCGACTTGATAATATCCTAGCTGGTGTTGAGACGAATTCAACGACTTACTATACTATAACCTTAAACCTTCAAGCAACGCTAAAATAATTCAAGCCACTGTGTAACGTATCGATTCGATATTTACGAAGATCAAAGTGTAAGTCGAAAACAATTGGAAGAAATGCCTTTGAAGTGGAAGTACAGTAACCAGAACACCTAGATCGATCCTCGAGGTGAAACCTGCTACCGGGAGCTTTAATCGAAGCCGATTCAGTCAGATATATTGGCGCAAATCACAGAGCGCCAAGGATTGGCAAGACAGACAATTTCCTAGGCCGAGAGGCCGTTGATAATAACAAAAGTGCGATATGAATCTTCATCGCCAGCATTGTTCGTGCAATCACCGATCCTCCTACGGCGATATATTTCAATCCCAGCCGTTAAATACTCTATTCTGACCCATCCCTCGACCGGCAGATCTACGAGCCGGTTGAAATTGCGGTAGCTTGCGTCATGTCTGAGCAAATCTTCCCTCCCTGGCCCCCCTAGACAGACCCCGTGCCCCTTCTCTGGCCGAGCTAACATCGATTTTCATCGAATCCGTGTCGACAGAGACGTTCGAGCCTATCCGCGTCGCCTTTCAGCCGTGCAATTGGCTCGACGCCTGACGATGGATTAAAATTGCCCCCGCGATTCCTTCTTCGGCTTGGAACGGCTCCGTGGAGCCAGATTGAACCTTGTAAACGACCCCCTTAAATTATCTTCCGGTGGATCCCCGCGAGACGATCCGAACAGTGCCCTATCTCTCCTGTTTGAATATTTGAGAACGGTCGAGGAATAAGTAAAGCGTTGCTTCATCGAGCGTCTTGTTAGAATTGTAATGGCGAAACAAGAGAAAAAGAATCGTCCGCTTTTTTCATACAGAAAAGATTCGCTTCCTTGCGCCAGTTAATTCTTTAAAAGTAGTAAAGCTTGAAAACTAAGAAAACTGAATAATACAACATTTTGATGTTCTGTTTTGCACTCAATTAAATTATATGTTTGCATCTTCGAGAATGTGTCGACATTCATTTTCAGAGTTGAATCAAGAATGAAGTCGGTATTTTCATCATAATCTAAGAAAGTGGCCTAAACAACTATTCAACACAGTTTTTTAGACAATTAATCAGTTATCTGTTGCAGTCTCTTTAAAAAGTATGTAAATCACTGTAATTATTATTTATTAATTAACGGGAAAAATACCCTTTAGATTACAGAATCGTACTCGATATTAGACTGTATATGTTTAATTTTCTTCATATTTTCCTTAAAGACGACACTTTTATAAAATGATTTAAAAAATAATATCAAAGCACATGCCGTTCTTGACGAGTTAACTGTTTTTGACGGCTTCATAGCTCGAACGCTACCTTGAAATGGTGATCGCCTATGGATACTTCTGAGTACAACGTCGGAAATACATTTTCCGAACCGGCTCAGTATTTTAATTAGTCCTGTCCCGGTTCGTTCCTCCGTTCTGGGACGTTTCCGAGGACGTTCGAGGGAATTGCGTGGCCCCGGAGACGACAACGGGCCACTTTCCTGGCTAAGTGGAACGGCTACAGTAAGAATCGGGCAACAATTGCGAGAGAGTCGAGCGCACAATGGACCCAAAGTAACTGAAAGTTTTCTGGGTAGTTTGAAACCCGATCAGGATCGACGTCTCAGCTCCCGGAGCCATCCGCGAGAAGGTAAACAGATTTAACGAGTAAATTAGAGGGGGTCGGATGGGGACAGGAGGGAAGGGTCGATATTAAGGTTAATTACGTGAAATCGGTTCCGGAGCAGAAGAAACGGCGGGACCGCCGAATTAAACTCGACCGTTTGAATTCGAACGAGTTTCCGCCGTCACGGCCCTGCAACCTCGTTACCTTTCTCTGCCTTTTCAGACAGCGTCCTTCCCAACTTCCTCTTCGACGCTGGTTAATCCTCGCACGCTCCTCCAAAATAATTACACGGAAGCTCCTCTCTCGGTTCTCACCTATTCTCGTTTTCCGCTATTATTCGATCGGGTTTTATTCAGCATTGACGTGCGAGAGACAAAATTACCTGTTCAGATTTTATAGTCATTGCGCTGTTATATCGAGTGACAAGTTCGGTTACGATCTGCAAAATACGAGGATTTATTCATTCCAATTTTTATTTCATTAATAGCTCTCTATGGGAGACAGAAATACTTGTTCGGATTTAGAAATAACAGTTAATAAGTAATAGATTATTAAATTGAATAGATTATTAAAATGCTTAAGGTTATAAATTCATTTGAATTGAATTCGCGTGGAATTCGCGCTCCACACGATTTGTAGAATTTATCAAAAATAAACTAAATTCTGAAAAATGTTCTTACCTTTTTAGTTTCTCTTTTCATATCCTTTTTGTCTAATTCTTACGACACATCTGCAAAACAAATAGAACTAGCCCGCTACTTCATATCGACAAATTAGATCCTCGCCGATGGTTAGAGGGTTCGAACAAAATTATTATTATTATTATTATTATTATTATTATTATTATTATTATTATTATAAAATTTCTCCAATTCTGTGAAATTTTCGAGCTCGCTGGATTTCTAATCAATGCATCTAGGAGTGGAACAAAATATTTTATGAGAGTTTCGGAGCTTATGATCAGTTTCCGCAATAGGGGCCGTGGTAGTTTGTATTGCACTATTTCACCGGAATGATTGAAGTTTCCTGCGATGCGAATTAAGGTAAAGAGCGTCGGGGATGGGAGGCCTCTGCCAAGTATCACTTGACCGCGCCATAAATCACTTGATACTGGCCCTCAAAGACGAAGAAATTAAAGGCGAGCAAGGTGGACGAAGACGCCGGTAGTTTTCTCCCGGCCTCTGAGCCTCGAATAACAAATAAACAATGGCGTCTCCGTTTCCAGGCTGTTACTCGATTCGCGGAATCCGTTCGAAATGATTTAAGGACCCTCCCGCCAGCGCAATCTACAATTTGACCCGCGCAAGATACCCGCGCTTGCATTGCAATATTTCCTGGTCTCTTCGTCAATCCCTTTTAATTTAATATTTCCTACTAATCCGTGATTTAGCGTAGTGAAAAGTCTGGAGTCAAAGATCTAAAGACTTCTTGGATGGTAGAACTTTAACATCTCGACTCCGAGTGTTCCCACTGCTATAGATTATAAACGTTTCCTCTGGAAGTCGATAATATTTGGTTCAACGAAGTGCAGTGGTACTTTAAGGCGTACTATACACAGCTTTCCGAAGCTTCAGCACTATGTTCTATAATACCTCGTATTGCTGTATGCGAAATTGAATCTCCCAAAAATAATTACCCTCTAGTTGCAACGATGGGGAGCTTTATTACATATATACCGACCATATCAAGACTGTAAATCTTATTCCAGAAGTATTATTTGATCATGTACGTAACAAAAGATCAAGATATATCCTTCATTTTTACCATTATTAAAGTTTTTGTTACATAATCTCGTTCCTTGATCAAAATATTCATAGTGCTTTGAAAAATTATCGTTCGCAAGGAGTTAAAGTATAGGGACTGCAATTAATAATGCAATACTATTTTTCACCGACAGTTCGAATGGGAATTACTTTAATTAATCTCAGAGATTGACACATGATTAGTCTTGGTATTATGGTCTTATCGTATGGCAAGATCACTATTCCCAATTTTAAAATTGGTCCAAGTTTCCAACGGTACTTGAAACAATTACTTTAAGTATCCAAATAGTGGCCTAATAATATTTTTCAAACGTGAAATACATCAGAAAGTAGATTTTAAAGCGACAGGTTTTTAATAATTAAGTGTTAGTTATAGGACCACCGACGCCCAATTCCGTAATTCAACTTCTTAGAGCGTATTTTATGACCGTCTCTGAGAACTGAACAGCGTCGAAATTAAAATCGTACAACGGAGGATCATTATTAATATAACGCGACGAGATTGAAGAGTTTTGAAGTCCGGCGTCGCAGTTGCCGCCTTCTTCCTCTCGGTGGAACGAGTATCCGATCGATCGTCCGTAATTTCGTGCGAGGCAATTTTTCCCTCATCCCGACAATTACTCTCGTCAGGAATCGACGCGAATTCCGCGTTAGTCGGGGCGAATCAATCTCACCGACGAATCCCAGATTATAAAGTTGTTACATTAGAGAAGCGTCGCGGTTCTTAACCGATCCTAAATTGTCCGGGCGAGAGAGGAGGGGCAGGAAGGCGGTAGTTACGCGAGCTCGTCTTGCTCCGTGGCCGAGTCTCGTGTCGTCCAGTTCGCTCCAGTTGGCTCGGACAATCAACGGGGTCGGTAATTAGGATCGTTCTTTCGCGAGTTGAGTTATCGCGTCGTCGTCGTCGTCGTCGTCTCGGCCGTCGAAAAGCACACGCTCGCGTTTCGCGTGACCCTAATTCGCGATTCGCCGCCGACAGACGACTCGACGAGACAAGCTAGGGCGCGTGTACCTGGTCGTTTGCGCGGCTAAAAGTTTTATCGGCGTTCATAAGCGGTGTCTGTGGCCGCGCGCGAGGTCTCGCGCTCGCGAGAGAAATGATTTATAGCCGGAGCGTCCGCGACGGGAGGAAAAAATAGCCGAGCTCCAGGAAACGGTCGCCTGGAAGCGTAACGCTCGATGAAATACGCGGCGGCAGCGCTCGGCCGTCGGACAAATTATTCGCGGCGTCGGTTTTCCCGCAATAATTGCCGACTGCGCCGAAAACCACTGTTCCCCGGCCGGATCCGGCGAAACCCGGGACGAAACAAACGGCGGAAAATGTCGGAGAATCGGGCAGATCGGGAGAATCGCGCGAGCAGCGCCCGACGTCGCGGTTGCGCTCCCGCGAATCGGTAAGCTCGATTAATTAGATTCAATCCGAAACTTACGGAGCATCGCGTGCCGTCATACGGCGAAATTGCGCGTTCGCATGATCCTAATTCGGGTCTTCGAGCCATTCTCCCCCTCGTGCCACGCTCTCGGCCCCCTGAGCCCGGCTCCTCCGATCCCTCCAGTTCCTCTGCGGTGCCGCCGGTTTAATAAGGCTAATGGAATTACCGGAAGAACATACAAATCGCTCAACGACTATCGGAAAAACCTGCGGCAGGCATCAGCCCAGCCTGCCCACCTGTCCGTCCAACCACCGAATCACGTTGTTCGGAGCGTGACCGGATCCCCCGGGGTACGTTGAACCGTCGCGTGCACCCGTCCCGGGATCCTCAAGACGTCCATCGACTGCGGAATTTGAAAAGCCGAGCTTCCACCGGCAAAATTTCCAAATTAGCCAACGGATTCCGCGATAGAGTTCGCTGAAACTACGGTGATGATATTGTTGGCAACTAATCGGAGCGAATGGTTTACTCAACAGCAGACCGCGAATGCGATCCCCAAAGGCTGTCCCGAGCAAGCCTAATTTCTGACGTGCGGGTAACTAGACTGTCTGCTCGGTGCGTGCAGAACGGAAATGTGAAACATTAACGCCAGATTCGAGCAAGTTCCGAGGAGGAAACGTCGTTATTTCGATTTTGTTCCTAGAGGATTTTTATTTTACACGGAGAACTACAGGCATCGTATTCTGTCTCCGAGTCACTGCTGACTCGTTATTTTGAGACTGGAACAGTTTCGAACCACTATGTATCAGTGAAATATCGCTGTGAATCAGAACTTCGCCGATAAAAAAATCGGCATGGATCAAGAGTTCGTTGCCTTGCCGATTGCCAAATCCATATCCCAATTCAGAGTTAGGAAGCTCATACACCTCCTTTGAGATCTCTGTTATCATTGCAATTTGATCTTCCCCATTTTAAGAACTCTTTATCTTTTCTCGTGTTATATATTGTATCTTCCCTTTTATTGTATCATTCTCCTTCCTGCTTTTTTTAATTTGCTACTTGTGCGATTTAACGTCACACTATTATATCACAGGGGCTTGCTCCCGTTGATCAAATAAATATTGTTACCATAGAAAGTTCCACCTACAACACAGTCTCCCCAGAGCACGGCACTCGCGTTTCTTGCGAGCTCGATGACAGTCAGAATAGAGCCTCCCCAATATTGCTAGGTTCTCGCAATAAAGTAAGATTGATGGTGGCACGGTGATCGCGCCTCATACATACAATACTTGGCAAGAAGTTTCCCTGGCGCTCGCAGAAGTCGTCGCAGCGGAGGCGGCTTTTAAAAGTCTCGCGGACGTTACTGAAAATCAGCGATCCTATGCAGAATTTATTAGCCTTCCTCCTCGGCCCTCCTCTAATTAGAAGCAACGAATCGCAACGAATTCGGGAAACGCAGCCGAGATAGAGACCGCCGAGCCGGGTAGAGGGGAGTCGGCGAGGGGGCGAAAAAAAGAGAAGGGCGAGCGCGAGGCGAACTCGGGAATTGACTCTAATTAATTCAAAGGACCGGCTCTCTCTCCGGCTTTCTCGACCGCGGAGCAGACCGGAACGATGTCCAAAGAACGACGCGAGAATGGGGTGGGGAACGGGCATCGGGGGAGTTGTAACGACTTTTTGGTGGCTCGGATACGCTCCGGCTTTCCGAAACCCATTAAAACCGCGGCGAACTTTTCGAATAATGGGACTGCGTGCCGGCACGCGTGCTCCCGGTAATTCGGCCCCGCTTATTCGGTTTTATTACGATCGCGGCAATTATTGAAAAGTTTCCTGAGGGGGCCCGCCTAAACGCCACCACCCCGAGACCGAGACCGTCCTCCCGTTGCGCCGCGCGTTCCGCTTCCGCTTCCGCTCCGTGCTCGAACCCCCTGGCTCCTCTTCGCCCATAAAGCTGGAATTTACTGTCGCCGTCGAGCAAGCGAATCGCGTGGCCCCGCGCGATAACGGCTTCTTCGGTGCGATCCAACGGTCGCTCGTTAATCCGCTGTAACGGTAGGCTAACGAGAGAGTAAGAGTGCCAAAGAGGGAGAGAAGGAGAGAGAGAGAGAGAGAGAGAGAGAGAGAGAGCGGGAGACAACGCGGATGGGCGCGCTTTTTCCCGCGTGCTTGTTCTCGCGAGGGTCGGAATTCAATCACGGGCTACTAAATGGTTCGTGTGTTGCTCCGCTCGAAACAATCGAGCTCCAACCGGGGAAGGGAACACGCGCCAGGTAATACGTTACCCTCGAGCTACCGCCGCGAAGTTTCCATTTTGACCGGTGTTTTCAGAGAAAACCATAGCTATAAGTGGACCTCGGCGATCATCCGCGGGTCGCGAGCGATGTATTCTTTCCATCTCATCGCGGCGCGGCCTGCTTCCAATGCTAAGCACCCGGGTACTGTGATACGCGACGTAAATTTTCCTACTGTCACCAATCTGAGAATTCTTGTCAACTAACAAATTCAAGACTGCCAAAGACTTTTTAAATTTATTTATTGTGTAAACAGAGTGGACCCTTTGTTACAGGAAGTGTAATAGTGATGAGTACGAGTGTTTAATAACAATAAACGAAAGTATATTACGTAATCGCGACAGCCGCTCAAAAATAAATACACATATCGACATAATAATAATGGTAATAACAGTAAGAATAATGACAGTAAGGCAAAAATTAAGGATGGTTGCGTACAACAGCGATGGTGAAGTGCTTGCAACGATGACACTGGGTCATAGTAATCCGGTTCTTTACACGTCTCAATTTCTTCTTCTTTATGAGTTTATGTATTTTATCATGGTCGTATTAACTACGAGACCATTAGCGACCACATATCTTGCAATTAATTGTATAATTAACATTCGTATTAACACGAATAACTATAACAGGAAGCTATAACGAGCTTTCCGACCATCCGCTTTCCAATTGTTAATAAAGAATCTGATTCGTTCCAAGGAAAATCTAGGCCATTCAAGTAACGGTGGATAGTGATGAGCTCGTCACATAAAATGAATTCAGAAGGACTCTGTTTAGTTATCAGGAAGTTATCAGGAAAAACTGTGACGTCATCTTTTCTGGAAATTAAGAGGGCCTTTAAGGTTCTACAAATGTTGGGTTTTATATTGTGAAGTTTTAAATTTAAGTACAGATACTTTAACCAAGGCGTTCACTATTAATTACCGATACTCGTGGATATACTGCACGACCTATTATAAATTTCTCGATTGAAGTGACTTTAAGTAACTTTATTATTTTCATACACATCGATCAGAAACTTGTGGAATTTTTGTGATGGATCGGCTTCAGACTCGATTATGATCTTGGGTTTCCATCACCAAATAAAGTTTTTATAGTTCTCAATACTTTCGCAACTGATGTAGACCAGGTTTGAGCTCGAATAGGATTTACGAAATGCTAGAAAGTCTAACGAGAAGGAGAGAGAGAGAGAGAGAGAATCGCAAATTTTCGGTTTCTGTGTCATCAAATAAATTGCTTTGATTTTGCAGAGTTTCTAAGATTGACGCCAACAAGTTTTAGACTTGATTAGGATCAAGGAAAAGCTAGAAAGTAGAAAGAAAGAGAGAGAAAGAGAGAGGGAGAGAGGGTTGGCAAATTTTCTGTTCATCGAATGAATTGCTTTCGTTCCGTAAAATTTTTACGATTGACCCCGAGCAGCTTGATTAAGATCGAGGTGCAAGAAAATCTGGAGAACCGGTTGAAATATATGTCAGTTTCTGTTTCATTAAATAAAATGTTTTGATTTGTCGGAGATTTTACGACGCGGCCAGCACCGCAAACGCGGCCGAGCTTTGGAGAAAATGTCACGCTCCGTTCTTATCTCTCGGCATTCTGTCCGGCTCTGCCGCGGTGCGGTTTGCACGCGTGGGATCGGGTTCCGCGATCAAACTGTATTCGTTTCTTGCCGCGAAATCGCAATTTCGTGCAAAATATTTGCTCATTTTGAATTTCATAATCGTCGACAAATGTTTGCTCGAAGCCGGACGCGAGTTTCATCAAAGTTAACCGCGACCGAGCTTTCGGTTTCGCGTTCCCACCCTCGTTCGCGTTGAATACGCGAATTTCGCGGAATGGAGAGAGAATAATCGACTGCACCGAATTATCTCTGCCGGGAGAACTTTATTTTCCAAGATACCGATCCGCCAAATAATCCTGCGTCCAATTAACAAACTCTCGAAAACGTCTGCTCTATTCGTGCAATTTATTTCCGGTTTCGAAAGCGGCCTTTGTCGCCGATTGTCACGCGATAAGACCGTTTCACGCTGTCCGCAGCAAACCAGAGAAGCGATTAGGCCAATGGCTCTGTCTAGTCTCGCGAGAATCCCAGGAAAATTAGCTATCGCTCATTGGAAACTGGTCTCGAGTCCGTTTCAACCAGATACATCGGCGTTCCCGTTGAACCGAACATCCCCGACGCTGCTCGGAAATTGAGGCTCTCCTTTTTCCCGCCGCAGGCAAACCGTGCCCGGTCAGAACCAAAACCGAAATCCGCTCGCTCTGCTCTAGAACATGGAAAAGTTGCACGCGAGGAGATTCGAAGGTTGGACAGGATATTTCTCCGGCTCGATATTTCGGCGAGCGAGCCGCGACGCGAGGCGTGAGGCGCGGCGGCGTGACTTATGGCGCGCGACGAGCGGCCCCGGCGAAAATAGCTTTTGACAGTGGCGTGTAACAATCGCAATAAATCTCGTTTCATCGCTGCCGCACCGGGATGCCTCTATAATCTAGCCTGTCCCGAAAAGCGGCCCGCGTGTACATTGTTTTCGTCGCGGGACACCTTAGGCAACAACACTGCCGCATCTCCATGCATTTATGAGAGGAGCGAAATTTAGAGTTGCAGATAGACGTTTGAAGGGTAATGAAGCCGGTTAACGCGAGGGGGCCAATTGCTGTGCCTTTGCTCTGTTTCCGGGCATAATTCACCTTTTGCGGTCATGTTTTACATAAAATTAAAGCATATTATTGTGTTACATATATCCAAACATTAAAAAAAGAATAAATAAATTTTTCCTTGCATATTATATATTACTGATCGTTCAACGAAAATTAATTCTGACCAGCATGACACCTATGTATGAACTTAATACGACCACAAATGGTTAACTTTACATTTATCGAGCAATTAGTAAAAATATGTAATATGTTTTATTCGATAAATATAAAATTAATTATACCCGAAAGCATAGCAATCAGCAGCTCCAATAACCGGCTTCGCTACCCCATGTCGTTAAAAATCAACGGAACTTCCATGTGAATCATTTGGACCGTAGTAAAAAGGAAGCTGAGGCAGTCTTACTTTATTTTCCATCGAACCAATCAACGTAGACGCTAAACTGGCGCTCCAATTCCAGCAGCTGGTCCACAAAATACGTAGCATTACATGCGGCTGCAGCATCGAGCTACTAATTACATCTCGCAGTTCCTCCGGCGGAATGAATAGCTGAAACAAGTTACGAGCCATCCGGAATTTCGTTTCACACCGTCGCCGGGATCCGAGGCAATCTCTTGGCAGAGAGTTTGCGAGACCGTTGCGTAGCCGAGGAAAAATCGATGCGGGTAACCGGGATCGTTCGACTCTGTCGGAAAAAAGCTGGCGTAGTCGTCGGGGAACGACGTTAGCCGGATTGCCGTCCGCGTTTCGGCGCTGGTTCGGAGCGTAGGCGGGCGAGGAACAGAGAAAACACGAGGTCGAAAAGCTCGCGGCAGCCAATCGTGGTCCGTGGACCGTTAAACGGGCGAAAAACCGAGCGAGATCGCGACTCGACTCGACTCGGCTCCGCTCGGCACCGCTCGGTTCGGCTCGCCGGATTTCCCCTGGCCCCGGCGAGATTGGCCAATTTCCGAGTCGTTCCGTCGCCTCCAGGAAATTTTCCGGCGGTCTTCTTTTTCGGGCGATCGGTCGCGCGCGATCACGGCGACAAGACGGTCGGCCGACCGACCGACGACGAGAACCGGGAGCTAAATTTAGGGCGTTCCGAAGCGACCGATTCCCTACGCAACCAGCCGCGAAATTCATCGGGCAGAGAGACCACGATCTTTCCCGCCGCAGCGCGGTGTCTTCGGACTCGGCGTCTAAAAATACCCCGGCCGATGGAGAGAGGAACGGAGAGTAGCGGGGAGGAACGAAGAGGGACGAGAAGAGCCAAAGAGGGAAAGAGAGAGAGAGAGAGAGTGCAGTTTAATCGAGAAGGGAAAATTCGAACGTCCGGCGCAGAGCGGGTCGGGTCAAAGGTTCCAGATGATTCGCGACGCTTTGAAGGCAACGGATAAATCGAAGCCGGCCGTTATTTGCGGCAGGAGTTCTCTAATTTGAGATAAAAGGGTAGACTCTGGCTGGACGTCGGGAAGGTCCATCGGGGAGAAGGGGCGGGCTGTGGCGAAGTCTCTGAAAACGACGTCTGCTTTAGGGGAATTAACGACCCCGACGATTTTTACGAGGTTCCGCGGTGACGCATCGCCCGTTGCACACGGCTGCACGATGCATACACCGAGTCCGCAATCTGACCCAAATCTGGAAGCGAGAAGAGAGGAGATCGCTCGTCTTGTCCCAGATGTTGCTCTCATCTACCAAATGAAGCAAAACGCCGTACCGCGCCGCCGTCGGTCGTCGGTCGTCGCACCGAGAGAGAAACTATCGGGACTCTTCACTTCACCGCCTCGCGATGGCTTACAAATGATCTCGTTGAAGGCGTGCGCGCGAGAGCTCGCACGAGAGATCGATAACGGGAGTAGGAATGCACGCGACACCCCCCTACGTCTCGCGCTGATAGGACATTATTCAAATACAATTTCAACCGGTCCTTTTATTCCTCCGTCTCTCTTCAACCTTCATTCTCAGCCTCTCTCTCTCTCTCTCTCTCTCTCTCTCTCTCTCTCTTTCTCTCTTTCTCTTCCTCTGTCGTTCCCGGAGCTTTCAAACTTGGCCCGCGAATCTAATGCACCTTCTTCCCCGTGAATTTTAATTAACGTTCTGTTGAAGTTCCGCGATATCGTTTGCCCGAACTTACAACGAGATTTCGCTCCCTGGTTCTTTGCACCGCGGCAACTTGCGAGGGTGGTCATGGGACCGACCGCGTCGCGACCAGTGTCTAAAAGTACTCTGAACTATAGTAAAGTACCTGTAAGAGGGCTCCAGGGGAGACCGCGACAATCCGCCGGTCCTGGCTTATTAAATGCACTTTTCCGCTTCGATCACCAGTCGCGCATCGATGTCATCAATTAAACTTCGGACGGCGGACTATTTTCGCAACTGTACAATTAATGGTGTTTATGACGATACTCAGCTTTATTCATCAATACTTCCAAACACATTTTTGCCAATCGTCTCTTGTTCCTAATGTGACACTCACTTATTTAATTGAATAAACACATTTTTGGCACGTGCCAATGGAAATATGTCAGTGATTTTTTTAAATATTAATGGCTAAATGTTCTTGTATCTCATTTTGATATCACTTCTTCTTTCGCATGCCTTTCTATGTACTTTCTTTTCTATTACTCGCGGAAATTCGTTTATAATAACTTGGCTTACTCTTTCTTACTTTTTAATGAAATCATATTAGAGGGATTAGCCTTTCAATTGTTCCAACTGTAACAGCCTCCTATTTAAATTTAGATACACTGGGTTTTTACGAAATTCGATGCCTATACTAATCTCTATGATAATGAAATAAAGAAATAAAAACAAAACATGATCCGGAAATTGTTGTTTGAGGGTTAACCACGTCACCGGATAAACATTTTTACCGACTGCGATCGGTTCCGCGAGATGTCTGACGACTGACGACTATAACTACTGCGGGGTCGGCACAAGTCAACGAGATCATCAGGTTATTCGGTGCAGCCGAACGAAACTTGCATATCCCAGATGGCGAATGTAACAATTGGAATGTCAGCTGACCGTTTCGTTGACGTATGAATTTATTAGCCCACGTTAAATCTGTGACTTTTTGTAACTAATTAATCAGGTGCCGAGACTTATTTGAACGCTTTATTCCCCATTTTTTAAAAGAATGAATTGCGTGATGATAAATCATCGTTTATTCTCTCCAGAGATATTTTAGTTTCTCCTGAAACATGTCGAAAGCTAATTGAAAATTCATTCGTGACCGAGCCTACCGTAAATTCGAAGATTACAGCAAACCCCCTAAATTCGATACACGGATGCGTCATGTAATAAACACCGCCGTGTGAAGCAATCCAATTGTGTCTGTTGGAATGATCATAATTAGAAGAACTCAACAGGAAGTAAAAGCGATGTTTATTACATCGATGGGATCCAGCGAGGTTGGCGCGGGTGCGAACATAGTCACCGCTGTCCAACTGTCGGCCGTTGTTCATTAATAATAAAATGATCGAGTGATTGGCCGCAGGATCAATATAAATAACGTATCGGACTGCAGAAGCGTCGCGGATAATATACGATCCGATTACGATGACACACAGCCAGGCTCGTCGCATTAATTACTAGATTGCTCTTTACGTATGTTGTTTGCAATTAATTATATTTTCGGCTGCACGTTAGTTTAAACCGAATAAATCAAGTCGATCCTGATAAGCGTGCACCCCCGATTCCCGCCCCCGTAGACGGTCGTCGGCCACCGTGACGGAGGGGGTAAAAAGTTCCAGTCAGTCATAAATCAATCCCGGCACGATTTACTTTCTTGGAACGGCGCCAGGCAAACGATGGAACCGGAATCCTGCAGCCGAACGATTTCTTCGTCCTTCGTTTCCTATAGCCACCGCCATCGCCATCGCCATCGACATCGACATCGCCATCGACATCGCCATCGCCATCGTCGCCGCCGAGAATCCTTTATCCGTCGTTTCGACGCACCGATTGTACAGATTAAGGAGTCGACGGGATATCCCGGACTGAAACGCATTAACGGAATAATCGAATACCGTCTGCACGTCGGCCGACGAAGCTCGATATCCAAGAACGAAGACGAAATACGTCGGGCTACTTACGCGGAAGTTCGCATCGCCGGGCAAAGATGTAAATCGGGTTTGCGCTAATATGAATTTCAGATCGACGTTAATAAGAAAGCCGCGCTCGTCGCTCGTCGCCGTGGATATTTCTATGAGCGCTAAGCCGGCCTTCCAACTTCTTTAGAGCTTTGGGAAATTATTACGGCAACTTTCGCCGCCCCCGCTCCGAAATAAAGTTTCGGACGTCCTCCCGCCCCACGAGACTTCACGCGGGGACGACTGGCTTCGGCTTGTCAGGATATTCGGTTAACCATCTGGCCACTCTTCAAATCCAAAAAGCTGTTATTCTATTCCCTAATGGAATTCTTAGAGCAGACAAATTTACACCTGCGTCTCATTCAGAATTTATTTAAAAGGCTATAGGTTAGTGTAGCCGGTTTCTGTGGGGCTACCAGTTGCGTTTGCATTGTTTTCTAATGAAATTTATTAATTAGCTTTGTATTTATCGAATCGGACATATTAAATTTTTTTATTCTTTTATCTTGTTTATTTTTCGAATAAGAACGCTTAATATTATTTTATTCCGTTTATTAGCGAATACAAAAATTGAATATTCGATAAATATGAAGTAAACAAACTAAAGACACAGCAGCTGATCACAGAATTTGTTAAAAACGCACAACGAGAGTTTGATTTTCTCCGGTCAAGAATCCCTGACAAGCAAATACATTTTCCTGCCGAACCTCTCTAAACAGACCCTACAACTCCGTCAGTAAATAAAGAACCGCAGTCGATCGATTATGGCGACGGTCCCGAAGGAAGTCCGAAATACCGTGCTCGTTGAATACATGTCTCCCGGACGATCTCGGCGCTCCGAAAAGTGACAAACAGTCTGGAGTATCGGCGAGGGAAGGAACACCTTGTGTCCGGGCGTTAGCCATCGAAATCTTTTCCGGCGTCGTTAAACGCGTCCTGGAAGGCGAAAGGAGCGAAGGAACAGTGCGACGCAAGGGCCGTATTCGCCGACGCGTGTAATCCTTCGACGAGACGGTCCCGCTGTAGACACGCTCTCCACGGAGACGAGTCGAGGAAAAAGGCGACGTCGTTTCGCGGGTAAGACTCCAGGTAGTAAAAGTTTCAAAGCGCGCGCCGAATGAATTCCCTCGATTCCCTCGGACCGTCCAGGGGACGATGCTTGGCCACCGTGTCCTTGCCTTTAAAGGAAGACCCAGCCGTTGCTCCCGGCGGCGAGAGAGAAGCGAGAGAGAAGCGAGGGTGGGCCGCCCCTTTGATCGCGGCGTTTGCGAAACCGGAGAGGCGAAAAGCGACGAAAACAGGGCGCCGTAATTTCAGCAAGTATGTGGCAATCCGGATTCGGCGGCGACAACGGGATTACTTTTGCTCCACGGTCTGCGGAGGAGAGGTTAATTCCGGTGCCGCGATTCGCACCGTCGGAGAAATTGATTTACCGTGGAACGCCTTCCGAGCTCCTCGCGCTCAACAACTGCGAAAACCATGCGAAAAGTGCCCGCGGTCAGATCAATGTTGTTACGGCTGTCTCGATGTCTATAGGAGTCGGACGTTGTCCAGGAATCGGCGTAATTGGGCAGACTTGTGGTCTGTCCAACGGGACGAGTTTGTAATTAAATAATAATGATAATGTTTATTCGTTTAACAATACAAACACGGAAGAAAATAGAATGGTTATAACAGAAGCTGTGGATACGATATGACGTAATAAAGTAAAGTAACAGAAATCCAGGTATCCGAAGGGAAGCGGAGAGTATTAAGCACATATTGATTCGAGAGAATTAAATGTCAACTTGGCACTGTATACTTGATTTTATGCATTTATAACAGGAACGAGTAGATGAAACACAAAACAGAGACGCTATTAGAAAAATTATTCATGTTCAGAATTGACGTTTATGCAGTTCCTGTTCCCTGCAACTAATGTAGAAAATTAGTATTCTGCATAGAGATCCACAGTCTAATCACGACATATTTCCTCTCCAACTATTTCAGAAACCGGCGCCAATGACATAACTATTTTCAACCCCTGGCTGCAATCATCGGCGTCAATTAGACAATTTTCTCGCGGCTACTTCGTGCACATATGCTGACTCGTTTCGCTCTGCAGAGTAGAGGATGATTGTATTTTAGCCGAGCAAGCCGATTAACCTCGGTTAACCGATAACCTCGGTGACACGTAAAATAAAGCTGTACCAGTCGCAAGGGGTGAAAAGCGAGCAGTCGGCCCTCGACATTCACTCCCGTCTCTTTGCGACGAGGATACGGTGCAATCGTCGAAATGCTCGAATAGCTGTGTCTCAAAGAATCGAAAAGAGAGGAAGAGTTTGTTGGTGGTCTAGGACGACAGGTCGTACAAAATTTACGGCGAAACTTGTGGTCAGAACGGGATGATTCACTGGAGCAAAAAACCGTTTCTCTGTCACGGTTCGTCGTCTATAAATAGGAGTTGGAGTGGCCGGTGGACAAAGCGATCATCGATGACGGTGCCCGCGGCCCAGAAGTCGAACGTCTGGCCAGGAATTAACCTCGCGTTCCTGGGAAAGCGCGAGCCACGATAATAGGAATGACGGCCGACCCACTTACTCCAATCGTCCTATTCCAGGCTCGCGGCTTAATATCGACGATAAATAAGCATTACGTCGCCGTACTTCGCGCATATTTACGAGAGACCGTAATCCGCGACGCGTCCTTCCTCCGCCTTTACTTTGTCACTAGCCTCTCCCTTCCTCGAATACCTAATTAACCCCACGGTCAGCCGTCCATTTCCCGTCTATTCTTTAGCTGTCCTCTCGCGAGAATGCCAGAACTCTTATTCTGAAGCAATATTTCTCGAAACTGGCCGTTTGTGTTCTCAAAGTCGAAATCTTCAGCGTGTAAAATCTTTTTTTCTCATTGCTTTCTTTTTTGCAACGTAGAGTTAAAGGATCGTACCCGTGTGTGTATATGAACGAAGTTAATGTTAAGTAAAGTTAGATAGTGATAGATAGATCTAATTAAGAATAATAGAGCGAGACAACAGTAAATGAAATACGACGTCAGCCTTAAACTTACCGTGCCGGTGAGAATTATTGAATAATTACCTTAATTCAAGTATATATGATAACTAGACTGCGGATCTTTATGCAAAATAAAGATTTTCCATGACGATTGCGAGGAACAGAAATTAAATAAATACGATTTGTTTCTTTCAATAATTCTCATAAATTGAAAACAGTGTAAGAATATCATTAAATTGTTCTTACATTTTCACAGTTTTAAATTTCAACTACTGATTTGTATTGCACAAAATTCGCAATCTACTGATTTAAAAAATGGCAAGAAGTTTGAATAAATTCATTGGTGCTATTCTTATAAAACAAAACGTGTCAGTCGCTATCGAGACTCGGTAGATTTAATGTCAAATTGATAGAAAAGACGAACGGCTGAGGGACTGAGAATGAAATCTTTGGAGAAACCCGAGGCTTCCGTTAGATCACGGAAAGATCAGATTGCAGCACAACGTTTCCCAGATCGATTCCACGGAAGTTCCAAGCGACATTGTCCGCGTCAGGTGTACCAAACTTTATCGCGACGAGATCGTGCGGCGGAAAACAATTCGCAACAGTTCCGCGTAGCGATCTCTCGGCTGGATCGCTGTGTTCGATTCCGCGGGATTTTTGATCCGCCTGAAAATCCGCGGAGAACCAGCCGGCAAACGGCAAAAAGTCGTCTGGTTTACGAGCGCGGAAGGAGATAGCGGCCGGCGCGGGACGGCTCGAAACCTCGTTGAATCGCGTCGGAACGCGTTGAAAAGCCGGGCCTGTCCCCCGATCGCGTACGAAACGCGGCGAAATGCATCGAATCGAGAGCGCACGCGCGATAATAGAGGCGGCGAGTTGCCCGATAAGCAATTAGCCGCGCGACCGAAAGTATCTAGCCGCGGCGTTAATTACACCGAAAGGCGAACGGTATCGCGGGAACGTCGAGATAAATAATCTGCCGACAAGCATTTCCATATTTTACTCGGCGCTCGGGCGCCCGTCGGCACACGAGTCGCGGCGCGAGCTCGAGCACCAGAAAGGATCGCAATTAGGATTCCGGTTGCTGCCCCGTAACGATTTCATTTGCTCCTGGACCTGGTGCAAAGCGAAACGTCCTTCACACAGTGATTTTCTTCGGATTTTCGCTGCTTCCCATGGCCTGAACGAAATGCAACGTTCTTGGAACTTGGGTAGAAGCAAATTCGAGGTTTGCTTTTATACAACGTCCTTTACACGATCATTTTCTTCTGATTTTCACCGCTTTTTGTGGCCGATCGAAACGTACAATTTTTGACAATTTCGATTTCATACAACATCCTTTACGCGATGATTTTATTCGGATTTTTGCTGCTTTTTAAACCAAAAAGTGGAAGAAAATTATCTGTATATAGGATGTCCTACTATGTACCTACTATGTAATAGTAGTATATTATATAATAATATAACCTACAATGGTTGTCAATTTTGGATGGGTGAACAAGCTTCCAAGATTTCAAGGTGACCTTGGTTTTTTTAATGAACTGTATATTTATTTTATGTAAACGAATTATTCATTTCTAGATCGATTCATGGACCTATAACACTTTGGTCTTTGAGCATCCAGCAAAAATTTGCGATCATTATAGGGTGTCCCCTTGAAATAGGGGACAAGTTTTTTGAGACCAACTATAATTTAGGAGATAATTGGGTGCGTTACTTCAAGGAGTAAGGTCAAAGACAGTGTAAACTTAAGAATAAGCAATCGTGTGTATTCGAAGTAAGGAGGGTAACATTTTATATATTTTAATTTCATTCAGAGAAAGTTGTAATTTAAGGTTATCGCTTTTAGTATACGGAGAAATCTGTCTGGTCGAAACTCTTCCACCATAGAAGCAAACTTCAGCCAGAAAAGTGTCAGAACTGACTGACTACGGTACAACCGAGGTTAACAATCGCGTCCAGAGGGTTTTCCAACTTTTCTTAATCCCGCCGCAGTCCTCCAAGGGACCCGTAGCGTCCCGATCGCCGCAGGAAGGATTGCGGCTCGCCGCGATCGCCTCGTGTAAACCCGTAAGCGTCGGGAAAAAACGAATTTCCCCGATGGAACGGTTTCTCCAGGTCGCCGGTGGTCCGTCCGAGCGAACGACGAGATCGTTACGACGTCGATCGAACGCTGCTACAAGCCGTTAAGGGAGAGAACACGAGCCGAGCGCAGCCGTTTTCGAGTTATACGACTCGGACGAAAAGCTGAGCGCCTGTAAAAGGCAACCCAGACGCCGGCCGTGCATCCTCGCTTCTCGTGATCGATGCGCCGTCTCTCTCTCTCTCTCTCTCTCTCTCTCTCTCTCTCTCTCTCTCTCTCTCTCTCTCT
Source organism: Augochlorella aurata (assembly GCA_028455555.1). NCBI lineage: Eukaryota > Metazoa > Arthropoda > Insecta > Hymenoptera > Halictidae > Augochlorella > Augochlorella aurata. The sequence goes on along the minus strand of CM052168.1, from coordinate 9,455,868 downwards.
TTCTCTGTTGTGTTCTCAGTACTCGGTTTTCGGTTTGCCGGCCGGTGCATCGTCGAAGATCGCGAGATTTGGAAATTTTTGCGGCCGATCGGAGGATCGTTTAACGACGCCGGCTTCATTAATTGTCTGCTAGCTGTGGCTAGCTCGTCTAATTAGCTTTTGCTGATAATTCATGACTGTTTAAGGCAAATCGGAGCCTGGGCCAATTCCGAAGGAGGAGCGGTTCATTAATTTTGGGGATTGCGAATGGATCGTATATATTCATGTTAATTGCAAGGAAATTTGGAAACGTTTAGGGGCGAGAATATTTAAAGGTAGTAAGAACTTAAAAAAGGGAAAAAATGTGCAACATATCTTGATCGTTCTTATTTATTTATTTGTTTTACGGACGAAGGTCTGTTACATCAGACAAATAGGGAAGTTTACATAAAAATGAGAGGAACTTAAAAATTATAAGTAATTACAAATAATTTACTCTATTAAGATTACTTCAATGAGATTAGCGATCTATTTAAAAAATTAGTACTTTTGCAATAAGCATATGAGGTTGAGCTTAATCTATTTATGCAATTCCTCTGGTTTATCAGCGATTGATACGGAATAGCGTAAAAGAGATTCTTTATTTCTTCGTTCTGTATTCTTTTGTTATATAATCAAATATATAATCAAATAATATAATAAATCGTATAATCAAATTATATTGTTGCATCTTCTGGAATAGAACGTACAGTCCAGACATCGTCACTATGTCAACACTCGTCCGCGAAGGGTAAAAGTTGCAGTAGTTAGTCATCTATAACTGCTTGATCTTAAGAAGATTGACAAACGAGGATTTTAATCATGCGAGACGGCTGCACGAAGTCGTCTGGCTATTAAGTAGTACAGGAATGCCAGTGTCCGGCATCGGGCGAATTCCAGTTTCGATTCAAATGAGACAGCGACGAGGGAGGTTTCATGGTGGATTCGAAGCCGGAGAAAGGCTGCTGCTGCTCGCGACGGCTACCTCGCAGTACAAAAGCAAGTTGTGCAGAACGATCGACGACACTTGCCGGATGTAGCGGCACGCCGATCGGCCCTGAGATCATCGTGGCTGAGCAACGAGGTTGGAATCGACGAACGCACCCACGCCACGGGTGCCACCCATAATCCGCGCGGATGCGTTCTTTCCTCTTCCACGAAACGCGATCGCGACAATGAAACGCGTGTCTCTGTTAGCAGCTTATCGGGGACAGCCGGAGGAAAATAAAAGTCGGCAAAGCAGAGCGGCAAACGCGAGCGACGGCCGTGACTCTGTTAAGAAGGCGGCAGGTGTTGCACCGATTTAACTCTTGATACCGGTGGCACATTATAAAAGCTAACGCGGGCACTGTATTCGCCGCACGCCGGCCGCGTTAGAAATCTGCTCGTGTTCGCGAAATCTACGGGGCTTTATGAGTTTATTACTTGTCGTAAAGTTGTCGTAAACCCGCCAAGATATTGGCCAAAGCGGCCGGGAGCCGCTGACCAATCCCCAGAATTTATCGCGACGCGATAAATGGGCTTTCTTCCCGCGAGCAGGAAAATCCGCTGTGCCCGCGCGCACCTGGATGCACTCTGGCTCTGTGCATCCTTCCCATCTGCACCGAGCCGAGCCTGGTATAACTATGATTCATAGGACACCAGCGACCGATTCAATGACGTACTCATTAACCAATATGTATCGATTCGCGAGTATCTCGCTGCGGTATCAAAGCGTGTCATTGGTATTAGCAGAATCCGTTTGATACCGTCTCACGTACCGTCGATATAATACGATTACGAGCCACTCCTGGAGAGGCAGCGGCGAGATAGATGTTGCTCTATAATAACGAACAGCGACGCCGCGTGAAACACAATCGCTCCGTAAACGTCCCGCGCTGCGAATTTTGTCCTGACCCGACCGCTAAAATAAGCGATCGCGTTCGAATAAAGTGATAAACATGTGATAAAACGCTGAAGCGCGTCGATCCGGTTTGTTTCGCTGCCATTCGGACTGTTTGAAAACGCATGGCATTCGGCGACTGTCTTTCCACGTAGTGACGGCGAGCGTTCAAACTGCACTAAATTTTCAGAGGAGTTGGAGGGATTAAATTAAATTGGTCAATCCGAAGATCCTCGAAATCGAGCAGATCTTTATGAAGTATAAAAATGATATGCATCGATTGCAAGAAACAGGAATTGTATATACAATTCCTTCTTTCTTGTATCATGCTAATAACTTACAATTTCTTACTTAATTTTCTCTTGTACCCAGTAAAATCATTGCGAATCTATGTTTCATATATAAATTTATGCATGGTATGACAAATGATTCTAGCGTTAATTCGCTTGTAAACTTCAATGCCCCACATAGTTGTACCAGATGAACTTTGCGCTGTGGAACCTCACAGTACTAATCGAGATTTAGTTTGACTGACCCGTTTTACAGAACATGTACATTCATTAACATAACATTAGCATAATTAACATATTTACAGCCAATATTACTAGATTCCAAACATGGGTGTTTACTCGTACATGTAAATAAATTAAATAAGTAAATTTAATGAATCATATACATTCAATAATTCGTATAAATTAAATAGATTAAATAAATTAAATCGATTAAATCAATTAAATAAAATTTGAAGTTCTTTTTAATAGTGTCAATGATATTTGTTCCGTCAACTTATTGTCCTCATAGGTACATAAAATCCGCAGTCTACTTATTAAATAAAATTCGACGTGCTGTCGGTTTAGAAGATTGCAAGATTAGCGACAATGTGGAACGAGTCTAGGTCGCATGTCGCATCTCGGTCGATCGAGGGGTTCGGAGGGGAAGATAGCGTGGCCCGATAGCGAAGTATAGTTTCGGAGGGGCCGAGCTCTCTTTAGACGGAAGCTCGGCCAGTCGTCTCGCAAGATCCCAGGGACTGTTGAGTCGTTCGAGCGGAACACCGAGGAATTTCGACGTCGTGCGAGAATGGGCCCGATGCCCCGCGACGTGCACAGAGACTCTGTCTTATGCAGCGACGGTAGCCCGCGCCGCTGCACCGGACGTAATTTAGTAAATACCCGGTCTCCTCTACGAGCCTGTATTACGCACGTACACGAGGCCGGGTCTGGCTCCATAAAGCGCGATGGACCCCACCCGATGCGAGAGGCTCGATCGAGCGTGTCCTGGCATTATTGCGATCGTCGTGCCACGTCGGACACGATGCCCTCGCTCTCTCCATCTCTCTCCGCCTCTCTCTTACTCTCTTTCCCTCTAGCCGCTCTCTTTTCCCTCTCCTGCTACGAAACACCGCGACGCTCGCGCCCATGCGAATTTACTATTATTGTTATTAGCGCTATTATCATTTCTGCGACTTGTTAATACAATAACAGAACTATGGAGCACCGAGGGTGACCGTTCTCTATTGCTTTATGCAAATCACGTGGTTGTGCTTACTCAAACTTTGCCAACTCGTAAGCTTTCTAATACCTTTTCGAAGGTATAAATCTATTGCGGGTGACTTTACGAGCACAGTAATCGTCACAGTCTCGTGGGTCTGCTGTCAAATTCGTTAGTCGTTTCGAAGGTCCTACATATTACGAGCTTTCGCGAATAATATCGCCTCGTGGTGATTATTTTCTTGTGCATCGAGAACAGCATCCGTTGCCAGAAACCATAAGATAGTACCTAGTACTTGACTCATGTTAGGATACCGCTAGAGGGTGATCCGTGGTAGAAACTCGTAGACATGTCTACCGTTAATTAGCACTTCCTTATTGTTAATAAAATTCTAACTATTTTGTATGAATTATATTTATTGCCCAAACAAAATACGTCGACACGGTATGTTTTCCGAGACGTCAGCGCGTATACATAAGTAAAACATAAGTCAACAGTCGCCAGTTGGTTAAGGATCATCGCTAAATAAAGACCGTTGCAGAAGTCTCCTTCGTTTTGAAAACCCTCTCTAGATTTTTTTCCTTTCGGCCATCTTACAATTGTATGTACATAATTTAAATAGTAAACATGGCAACCAGAGAAATATAATTCTGTTTCGTTTTAAAAGAAGCGAATGACATCCATATTTAGCCCGACACGATATTATAGTGCAAGGGGTTAAATAAAAGAAGGTGTCGCGTCCCGATGGCGCGGATCGATTCATTTCGGCTATCTTTCGATCGTAGGCCACCGAGGCGAGCACCTTTTCAGATCCTCTCAGCGGGGCACCACAGCAAACCGAGTTCCTCGTTTGTCGCCGATCATGGCGGTGGGTCTGCCGCGAGAATCCACGCAACAAGATATCAAAGAGCAACGGGGATCGATCGTCGGCTGCATCGAGTCGCGGGTCCAATTAAAAAGCCTGATTACAGCGGATGCGAAAAGTTTGCGTCGCTTAATTAAATGACGCGGTTGTCGGTGGTTCGTCAGGCGTATTCATTGTTCGAAGCGAGAGACCGAGTGCCGGATTTTATCGATCTCTGCCGAATACATTATCGATTGATGGTGGACGAAGACCGACGAGTAGAGAAACAGTGTGAGAGAGAGAGAGAGAGAGAGAGAGAGAGCGAGAGAGCGAGAGAGAGAGAGTGAGTGGGGGAGCGCGGGAAGGGAGGCGTGTACAACGATTGGTATTGAATTCTGCGAGTTTCCGGGTCCAGCGTCTAATCCCATTTTTATTCCCGAGCTCGGTTGTTATCTCGGCGGAAGGCAGCGCGCGAATCCGCTGCCGGACACGTGAACGGATAAAAGGAAGAACAGTTTGGCGAGACGGCGGACACGATCGAGCCGGAAAACTCGGACCGAATGACTTTTTACTCGGTTGAACCGCGAGCTGGAGCGGGACGGAGCGGGACGAGGCAAACAACGGAGACCGTTGGCAACAACAGAAATACACAGAGAGAGCAACTGGAAACCAAAGAGATTTATCCTTTCTCGCGCGAGAGGCGACCGAGCCGTGGCGAGTCGAGTCGAGTCGAGGCGAGACGAGACGAGACGAGACGAGGCGAGGCGAGGCGAGGCGAAGCGAGGCGAGGCGAGAGACAACAAGAGAAAATCACGGTGTCGTTTGTTCTCTTCGGGGATTCTCGTTAGGCGGGGCTGCACGCCCTGAGTTCCCGAGTTTCGGGACACGTTGCGGGGACGAAAGGTCTTCCCGACCGCTTCCGAGCCAGGCAAGCATCACAGGAAAGCTCGTGTACTTAGGCTGGCCACGCCGAGACCAGATATCGTGCCGGCCCGCGTTCGCTCGCCGGCATACTCGGACCCGAAACCACGCCGCTCCAACGATGGAAGCCATTATTTATCCATTCCCCGGTCACGGGGATTCCCGGGGGGTGCCCGACGTATACGTGCCTTAATCGCGACGCTGGCATATACCGGCCCGGAGGCGTATATCTATCTATCCGAGTGCCTCCGAGCGAAAGAATCGACCTTTGAGCTTGCGGAGGAACAAAGCTCGAAGGCAGCCGCATAAGCGCCACGGAAAAGGACAACAAAGGGACCAGATATGGAGGAGAGAGAGAGACAGAGAGCAGCCCAGGCTTTCGAACCAACGCGCAACGGGAATAAACGGGCGAGGAACGGCCCATCGCGGCGAGGTGAGGCGAGGTGAGCCGAGGTAAGGCGAAGTGAGGCGAGGCGCCGCGTCAGCCCCAGGAAAATAGAAACTGCGAGATTGTTTCCTTTCACGGATTTCACAGCACCGATTCGTCCGACGCTTAATCGATTCCCCCGAGTTTTTCAACGACAAAGGAATCCCGGCGCCCTCCGGTCACAAGACGTTCCGCTTCCGCTCACCTGGGGAGACTGAAATATCCAAAGTGACCCACGAGACTATCGACTCTGCAATTAACGTCTCGATTGCGTTCTTTCTGCTCGATTCTGTTCTTCAGAGTTTGCTTTCGCGGTCTCTGGAAGATCGTGCGACTACGCCGGGACGGTTATGAGTTCGTTCTTTGTATCTCTCTGTCCCTCCCCCCCCTCACTCTCTCTCTTTCTCTCGGTCTACCCGATTGCGTTGGATGAACACGTTCTCGGATTGATTTAGGTATGAAATGAGCATGCAAGGCCGTGTTAGCAGAAGTTATTCTACGGGAAGTAGTTCATACAAAAATATAGTCACGAGAGGGCTAATAAAGTAATGAATCTTGAAATGATTATTGTACAAAGATAAGATTTGAAGGCGGATTATGGTCACGCTAGTCTTCAAGCGGACGACACGTTGCTTTTAGTTTCCTTGTCTTGATCGTCTTGTAACGATGGTTGTGTAATCAAGACGGATTACTATTAGGAATTGCTTCCTTTCTGCTTACAGAAATTGTACTACGGTTTATTATTGAACAATGTTTGGCATAATACTTCAGTATACATAAAAGAATAATGTAAAGGATAATGAACAAGAACGTTCAGATTACAACTTTCTAAATATTTTATGCTATGTCGGAAAGAACTGAAAGCACCGAAGAAATTTACTCTTTTGCAGTAACGATTCACATTCAGGATAATCCTATTTATTTAATTTCATTAATTTATACGTTCAGATAAACTATAAATTTATATATAAATAATTTACATATGTATACAGAATTAGGGAATCAGCAGATTAGGTAAAAAATTTATGTTTTGTTTTCAGTTTTAGAACATTAGTCATTTTGTGACTATTTTATGGCTGCTGTCATTGTCAAGTTGAAATATCCTGTAAAAAGAGCCAATCGCACTAAATCTCGATGACTAGAATGAGGTTCTGAAGGGCAGTGTCGACCTAGCGACACCAGAAGAAGCATTGAAGTTGACAAGCCGAATGACGCTAGGATTATTGGTCATACCATGTACAACTATATATAAAACATAGGTCAGCAATGATCCTGCTGGTCTCCAGAGAACGTATGTTCAACGAGGACATTAATAAATCGTAGCTAGGATCCAATAGCGAAAACAATTAACCATTTTTGAAGGTAACAAAGCGATTTATGCATGTTAAGTAGATAGTCTCACAAACAAGTAGACCAAGATTTCTCGTAGAAGAACGTCTGTAAAGGATCAAATAAACGAGACGACCGGACGCGGTGGTACCGCCACAAGGAAAAAGAAGTAATTGCGTCTCGAGCGTTGTCTACGAAAATAGTCACAGCCGACGAGCCCCGAGGTTCGAATTTAAATGAAACAGCCGTAAGCCCATAAACGGGCTGCGCCGATCGGTAGACAGCCTCGGAAACTGTTGGTTTTGCGGAGAGCAAACGGAAGTCGCGAGGAATGCTTGAATCGACAGGCGCCGCTTGGGAAACAGGCCTTCTAACAATCTTTATCGGTCGGCCGGTGTGTGTGTCACCTCTGAATCAGCCTCGCCGCCGGTGATCCACCTAATAGACAATGGAGACTGTTATATAAACAATGGTAAATGATAACGGCCGTGTAATCGAACACCGGATGGAGAACGCGTCGAAGCCACAACACGGCGAAAGGAGCTCGACGTGGGTGATGGGAATCGAGAGAGATTCAGCGCGGAGAATTGTCGCAGCGCGACTCGGGTGAAGAGGGAAAGAAGCCCGCGTGTCCACAAAGAGGAGGACGAGGAGGAGGAAAATCGTGGACAAAGCTGAGGCCGGAGACCTTGGGACTATTCTGGAGCCGGCGTTCGGATTGCTAGCGAATTCGGTATTGGGAATGGAAGAGATATGCGCGACCGGTGGCGCCTGGTTCGCGCGCGGATGTCCAGTCCGCCCACGCGACGACACGGCCCTGAGAAGGAGAACCGCTACGCCGGGAAACCGAGAACCGCCGAGGAATGCCGATCCAGCGATGAGAGAATTATCTAAGACCGATATCTTATCGGTCCGACCGGGACAGGTAACCGGAAGGGGGAGTTCATGGTTGTCGGCGATCTTATCGAACGATTTGCACTTTGCGCGCGCCCACGCTCGCCGCCCGCGACCTCCGCCAGCGATCGATGGGGTCTCCATCGTCTGTCTCGCAAATTTAACCTTAAAAACCCATCGCTCATCGGTCGCTCTCCTCCGGCGAGACTTCAACCCTTTCGCTTCCTTGCCGTTTAACGCATTTGTTTCGAGTACGAAATCCTAGGATGGAACAAGTGATGGATACAAGGACGTCGTGGGAACGGTCGTCAATGATTAGAAGCAAGCATGATCATGCGAATGTTTGTACAACATGGAAAATAGCTGTGATAGGGGCAAAGTACAGGAGCTAAATGATGCGACATCTTTACATTCTTTAAGGTTTTTACTGATTTTACTATAGACCAAGATTCAGTTTAGACGATTAAATTATCCAATCTGTTGCAAAATTGACCAGCCTTACAACTTTAAAATACAGAAGGTAACGTTATCGCGTCCGTCTTGTTCACAAAACGATCGACGATCATGTAGATTGTCGCAATATCTTAGAAAATTTTGCATAAATACTCCTCTTTTTCATGTAAAACATCTCGGTTATTTAAATATCGAGCAACACAACACAGCTTCCGCGCATGAGTTAATCGAACAATAATGCACCCATTCTCTATTTAGATCTATTTAGACAGTCAACCATTACTCTATTAGTACTCGATATAACATGTGTCTTATTAATGTCTCGTCAATCGTTATTCTATACTCTCCAGTTAAGGTGCTACGTCAATGATCACATACTATGTACATGATTTACACTTTACATTCTGCTAATATGTTTTCCTATAAATAAATAAATCAGAAATGAGGATGTACTATTTGTTTCCCTAAGCGTGAATTCTTGGTACAGGAAGGATTGATAAGAGGCTCAACCGAAGCCCATCTTCCTCGATCAAAATCATCGAGACCCGCAGCCAGCCGCAGGTGCACCTGGATGCTGAAAACAGCGACGACCATGCGACCCGTCGCGCCTAAAAGGAGAGACAAGCTCGGCTCGCGCTCGCGCGTTCATTATCCACCTCTGTTTGTTTATTATCCCGGGCGTTATTGTCATTACCGTTAATTATTGACGGGCACACAGCGAGAGAGCTCGTTCGATTAATCGCGCGCAGCCAGAACGCGCCGCTCCGGTATATAGACGGAAAACGAGGGGGGACGGGTAAAAGAGTTTGTGGCACAAGGATGATTATTCGCAGCCGGAGATCATTTTCATCGATAGGTATGCAGCTCGCGCGGGCGCTTCTAATGGACTGCAAGCGCGATTAGACGAAACAGATTGGTCGTGTCCAGCCGAGGCCAGATTAGTCTCCTATTCCAGCTTGTTCGCTGCGCGGAGCCTCGAATCGGAATAGTATATAGCGGCAATTTGCGCGGCGCGAAAGTGGGATCGCGTAATCTAGTTACCTGCCGCGCCACGATACGATACGGATCTGTATGCCCGCTGTTCCTCCAGACCGGGGCTCCGAGGGCGCCGGGGAGGGCGCGGGTATCCACCGAGGGCGATATTGCTGCAAGATGTTGTTGCGGAACCGTGTGAAATCACCCTTGGCTCGAGCCAAGGATTATTCTTCGGGAACCGTTGCCGTTGATGCAGAGATTCCCGTTTAATTGAACCAGAAGCTACTGCGGATCCGCGAATGATCAATTCGTTCACTTTTACAGCGGCCGAAGTTGCTTCGCATCAACCCTTGATGGTCCGCTATTTCCGCGATTTTGTTCCATTCGGCCATATCCGCAATTTCGTGTCGGTTCGCCCGTACTAATTCCGCCGGTTATACGCAATCAGAGTATACAGAATTAATACGAATTGTAGTACAGTGCAACTATAATTATGATATAATTACAATTTGTATTAAGCGTAATACGAAAAATATTGTTGTAATAATTAGCAACGCTTTCGAAATATGACGTCGTGTCCGACTCGATACGACATCGTGCATGGTCCGTGCATTCCATATGTACAATTTATTATAATGGGCTGCAATTTACTGTAATAGGTACTTTAAATTAAATTCAATTAAATTACAATGAAATCGCTGATCAGTTTCGTATCTAAATTAATTTTCTAATTGGTGGGCGAGAGTTTCTCCTTTACAAGTATAGTTATAAATATGTAAAGTAAACGAAAGTATGTGATGCAAAGTGAAGAAACAGATACTGTAGAAAAATGGAGGAAAGGGAGCCAGAACAATGGGTTCGTATGTAATGTCCAAAATTGCCGAGCGTTCGAAGGTGACTATGTAGATAAAAAAGAAGTAAAGAAATAATTTTCTCAGCTATTGATCAACGTTTCTGCGAAGTTAACATATTTAGGGTTCTTAATATAAAACCATAGTCATGCGATAGATAGTCGTAGGGAAGGTTTCTCCTAAATGAAACAAGTCGCTCGATGGAGGATTGAAGGGTTACCTGATGCTGTCACCGAATGACACTCCCATATTCCAGATGCGATAAAACTGAAGCGTTATATAAAATTTTAAAGGCGTTGGGGTCATGAAAATGTTTAGTATGGCGGTGAATGAAACCTAGCGCTTTACGAGGCGAACTGATAATATTACTAACATTTAATCCAGTGAGGGGAGCGATTGCGGGTTTAAAAGTTTCGAGCAATCTGGAGGACTCCGAGAAGACCGTTCAGGGCTTAAAAGCGTCAGTAGACCAAGAGAATGTTCGAGACCAGGATCCAATCCTCTCCGGCGTTGGTCCGAGAGTGGACTCGGAACTTGGAAGAGAATCGGAACGAGGTTCGGTCCCGTCGCGACTGCGGCGGTCGCCGCCGGTCGCCGCCGGTCGCCGCTGGTCGTTGCCGGTCGCCACCGGCGCAATAACGGAAACAAGGTAATCCTTGCGGGGCACGGCCAGCGGCAGAAACGCCGCGATGCGGTGCGGCGAACAAAAGTCTTCGGGAGCTTCCACGAAAGAACGAAACGAAAGGGACGTGGACGCAATGTAAACGATCGCCGGCGTCGTTTTATTGCCGAAGTAGTATTCCGCTGCTGCAGAAACGGCGTAGGTCGAATTACGAAGCTTTACGAGAGGGGCTCGAGACCGGAATGTCGCTCTTGCATCCGACTTGACCGCCTCTCGATGCTGACCCGTTAGTTTCTAATTGGACGGAGCTTTACCGGCTCGAATACCCTCGTTGCGCTGCGGAGAAATCATTTCCGAAATGCGACACGGTCGCGGTGATCCTTCAACAGGTACCGGAAGCCGGAGCTTGTGCTTTCTATGAAACAAACGGTTCCGAAGCACCGTCGTGACAATTCACAAAACACTATCCAACGTGGAAAATTGTTCTGGGAAGTGAAATAAACGTCGTCTGATTTTCGTTCGATGCAACGACCGATCACAGACAGCAACGCGTCAAAGAATGCCACCTAATTGGGTTCTGTACTTCTTCTGCACGCACCTCATTTGCTTGGCATAGCTCTATTTGATACCATCCGTCTAGATCGTTATAAAATTCTAACAGAAGCGTTTGCTTTGCGTGACTAGCGTGTGCCGCGAGAAAACGAACCGTTTTGAAACATCGTCCAAGCAATTTATGAAGTCTGTCTAATCAAAGGACGTCACATTCTACTTTGACTGGGTAGTTATATCCCGTGCTCCTCGTTTGTATGACATATGTAGCTCTGCTGGGTTACCATTTGTATAGACCGTCTTGGTTGACGCTGGTAAAAATGGCTGAACAACGTAATCAGTGCGAAGCTGTTGGGTTCTAGTAGATCGTCAGAATTGCAATTTGCTTGATGAAGGCGAGTAAACTGCCGGTGCTAATTATTTCGTGGAAAGGGGTTTGTAGAAGTTTGGGAACCTCTGGTCGGAGGCTCGGCTAAAGAAAGGGGCAAAGGTCGACGAAATCGAGGGAAAAGCAAGCCGGCGGTCGGCAGCAATGTACTCGATGTCCACGGGCCCGGATCGGGGCTCAAGTATAATGACAATTATTTCTGGCCACAGGGTAGATGGCGCTTGGCGGCTCTCCTTTGCCCCGTGCTCATATGCATGCCCGTCATGCTTAAGTAAACCGAGTTTATTCTAAGCCCCGGGTACAGTGCCCTAGAATACTCCTTTCGATGGTCAGGTTAGCCGGCGAGCAGTGCCGCCGCTGGAATCTCAATCCCGACAAAGCGGTTCGGACCGTTCAATCGCGAGGCCGGTCGCGATCGCATTCGATTCCGCCTCGATCGGCCGGCGTCGTTCGGCGCGGCTCGGAGCGACGTCGCGACTCGGAGCAACGTCGCGACTCGTCGAACGTTTGCCAAACGCGTCGCGCCTGACCCTCTATCTTCGAGACGAATCGTCTCGGGTCGGCTCTCCCTGGCAGGAAAATCGTCCGCGAGCTGATTAAGAATCATCTCGGATCGGCTCACCCGGAAAAACGTTCGCGGGCTGATTGTGAATCGTCTCCGGTAGGCGCGGCCAGGAAACCGGAGAGAAATACAAATTTCTCTATCGGCTCGCAGTCTCCCACGCGATCAAAGGCTCCGAGGCACGACTCGCCGACACGCGAGCCGCGATACCGTCTTTTTAATCGGTACCGCCCGAGCGAACCAATGCTCGAGCCAGCTCGCTCGCTCGCTCGCTCTTACTCGCGCGCGCACGCTCGTGTACGAGTCTGAATGCATATCGAGTGTGGCGGCCTAGAATACTCCTTTCAACGGTCAGGTTACCCAGTAAACGCGCCGCGAGCCGATCGAAAGCGACAAGTGCAGTAGCACGTTGTCGCTGGAATCCCGGGGAGTGGGACTGCGAATCGCGGAGCGATTTCGCGTCCTCGACTTTATCGCGCCTCGTTACGTCAGCGCCGCCGCCGAGATCGAGATCCGGAGCGGGAGACGTCAGCCGACGTCATTTTCATTGGAAACGGAGCTCCGGGTCCGGTACGATCGAGAAAAAGGAAATCCACGGACGCCGATTGGAATCGGTGCTCTAGCAACTCCTAAATCCGACAGAAGCAATAACTCTTCGCAGGCCCTGGTTCGTTAGACTCTACGTTCTTGAAAAAGCTGGCTCCGAAGATTGCAATATGCTAGACTGCTCTGTTTGGCAATAGAAGGGTTCCGAAACGATAGAAATCTAGTAATAGAAGATTATCGACTTTACTCCTGCTCTATACAGCAGACGCTGGGCGTGGTATCGGAACTCTCGATGGAGCTAAGATAGTGCTCCATGTTCATTTTAGATTCTAAAAACTCAGATCCCATGACAACGACGCTTCTCCACTTATAATTTTCCTTTTCCCGATTTGTGCGAATTCAACGACTATACGCACACAGAGGCTTTTTCCCGGGACTTGCACTTTATTGCGCCTCCACTGGCTACGAAGACCCTGAAGTCATTTTTCTTAATGTTCTGTTCTGTTAAAGTTGTGCTGCACAGAAAGTTATATTTGCCTAATGTTTTCTACAGTCGCGCAACATATATCACAGTAGATTACACGAATCGCCATTATAACAGTTGTTCTTTTAAATGAACATCTTTTGTTTTATTCCAACATTATTGAATAATTACATTTTTATAAAAATAACAAGTGATTCAACAGTTAGTAGTTGCCATCACTTCGAAAAGTGTTTAAATTATTCTAATTCTTTTGTACATGTTCGATAGTCTTATATTTCATTTAAGTGCAACACTAATCTAACTAATTAGCTGTTTTTCACGAGTATACTTCTCAAATAGCGCAATGACGTCTTATCTCAGACGTTAAAACGACGTCAGGTTCAGGATGCCTTTAAAGCGAAGTGAACGTCGTTTTAACGCTTGAAACTAGACGTATACAAGACGTACACTTTATGTCCACATCCAGACCTAAAATGGTCACAAAATGTACGTCTTTAAGACGCCGTGTGTTGTCTGGGCCGCCATGTAGAAATAGAAACAGTTCGTGTTATGACGAGTACATTCATCAGGAACAGCTAACCCATTAACTTAAAACAGCGTACTGTAGCTTAATAGGCTAGCTCTTGCTTGACCATTGGGAGCGAGCAGCTTCAGAAAAGGAATAGCAGATCCTACGATCGACGGAAGGGTATCTGTACAGAAAGTGTTCGAAATAGGCGTGGACTGCTGAAAATCTCCTGTAGGAACTACAGTCTCAGATGCCGCAGCCTGTCCCAGACCACGAGGAACCGATTTCGCGTAGCCTTGTGTCGCTGTCGGAATGGCGAGAGGCTAGCATCTCGGGCCGATCGGCCGAGATCTTGGCTCGGCACTTCGAACGCTAATTTTCCAGGGAATAATTAGTATCGCGACGGCGTTGCGGCGCGCGGTCTCCGTCTCTCATGAGACTGCATTCCTCGCATAACCTTTTATCAGCCGTGGGGACTCGACGGGTCCGTGCACTGCGCCCGCGGCTCGCTCTCTTTGCGCTCTCTCGCGCGTTGCCCTGCACCTTTTACTTCGGATATCTCGCATTCTACGTGTATATTATCTTACTCACTTTCGTGCAACCCAATAAGGCGCCTATCCCGCGGAGCCTAGCGCCAGCTAATAATACCGAATGCCGCGGTTTGCACGGTCCTCCGTCTCGCTTCCCCTCGCACGATCGCCTCCGGTCTTCATCGCTCCGACGGGTCTCTCCCCAGTCTGTGTGTTTGTGTTTGTCGCCGTGTGGATGTGTACGTTGCACGCGTATCGCGGCGCGCGCGGGTGAAAGAGAGAAAGAGAAAGAGAGAGAGCGAGAGGGGAGAAGGTTCTCGCGCGTGTAACGCCGTTTCGTTATTTATCGTTTAATGAAATTCCCTTTCGTAAATCGTTCTGTCCGCCCCGCTTCGCCGACACTCACGCCGCCGCGCGCTCTTTTCACGGTGCTCCTGATATTGGCTCTCTCGTGAACCACCTTCCACGACCGTGGGAAATTTCGTTCGAGGCCCCGACGCCGCGTGACGCCGCTCCGCGCCGCGCTCTCTCGCGCGCTCTCCGCTCCCGAGCCCGCCGTTCTCGACATCATTGTCTCCGCTCGGGTTTTCGCCCGGCCGCGAAACCTTCGCGTCAACGCCAGCACCAAGAACCAGAACTCACCGATTAGCACCGTAGGACCGAGAATGACAGCTCCGATAACACCTTGAGATAAGGAAAGACCTAAATAGAACTGTAAAAGTCGTTATCGATCTATGCCACCCTGCTTCCTTTCCGAAAATTTCCAATTTCTCACAGGATCGTACAAGATCACTCGATCCAACTTAGCGCACCAGATGTCCCGTTGTTTTGAGACTCGTTCCTACACGGCCCGTTCTACCAGCAGTCTGCTTGTACTTGAAAAAAGTGCAAGCTCTATTTTGCAACTGTCATGTAGCACAGCTCGATAAGAATCAACATCAATCGAGTTGAGCGAGACTTAACGGTTTTACCGACCGCTGGAGGGTTAATTAAACGAACACGATTACCGGAACAAATGGCAATAGCCGAACGCGTCGATGACGAATCAACGTAATCCATCTTTACCGCAGAGGTAAATAGAATTATCGTAATTAGACGATAATAGCGGATAATGCGAACAGATGCTCGGCAGTCGAGGAGTTGATTTATGATTGATTTACGACCGCAGTCGACTCCCGGGTAATTTGTATTCATGATCTACGAGATCGGTAGCTATCTAAGTACCTGCTGAATCAATTACAACAAACACCGTCGCCGTTATCAATGATCGTCGAATCCGCCGTGTTTGTCATTATTTGCCGGGGCCGTTTGGAAGGTATAAAAAATCGCGAAAACACACAGCGCACACCGACGCACCGGCATTGTTCATTGTGTCGCTGACATAGCCAGCGAAACAATTTACCTGGCAGATCTGGCGCGAACCGATGCACGGTTTGTTTCAATGAAAATATCGCAATTAACGAGCTAATAGGGGATATTGTTATTTGACGTAAACAAGTGGAGGTAAGCACACGCGCCGGGCAGCGCGAGTGCGCGGCTCCGGTGCTATCAATAACAAATGAAAACTCAAATTTCCTGTCAAATAAACCGCGCCGGTTTAATGGCAGCGTCACCCCGCCTCGGAATTCAATCAACTCGAATTATTTCGAGTGGATAACGGGCCGCCATCGAAACAACGTGTTCGATTGCTCGAGTCCTGGGGTCCTGCGCGGATCGGTGGCCGCTTCCGCGACAGGATAGCGACGAAACGAGGAGGACGACATGGCGAACGTCGTTTCGGCACGACGTAGCCAGGATCTTTCATTCCGGGCACACGCAGTCGAAATTTGAATAGCCGCGTAATGCGGGCCCGCGGGCCTCGTGACTAAGCCACACGCGAAAAGAATACCGAGGGAAAAGCGGCCCCGGCCACGGAATCGTCCACCCGCCACCGTCTTTCCTCTCTGCCCGTTGTTTTCGTCCTTCTTCATTCCTTTTTCTTTTTTTTTTTTTTGGTTCGTTCGTCGGTTCGCGAAACCCGCATTAATATTCATCAGGATTACAAAAAACAATGCCGCCCACCGGCACCCGTGACCTGTTGAGTCGCGGCCGTCAAACGCGGATTATGTCGGATTACAACTTTATAATTGAATCTCTATGCGAAACGGACCTTTCCTCCAGTCCACCCACGTCCCGGCGCGGCCTCGACGCCAGGCGGATTCGTGGAACCGACGTAGAAACACGGGCATGACCGCGTTTAACGGCGACCCGGTGAATCGGCGCCGAATGGACGTGCGTGATTCATCCGCGGATCGCGGCGTCCCGACGTCGCCGGACGCCGGACGCCGGTCCTCTCCGAACCCGGCCGAAAATTAATTGTTTCGGGGAACATCGCAAACTAAGACGAGCGACCGCTGCGTCCAGAAGAGACTGCTCTAAGCATTCCGAAAAGTGAGAAAAATTCAGTGACATCTTGGAGGTTGTTGAACTCGCCGACATTCTCTGTTAATTCCCAGCGCTGCAAGTCACTTTTTAAACACTTGAAACTCGAGTGTTATATCCTGCGCCACTACTTTAACTTTAATTAAATTTATGCTTGTTATTATTGTAGTTACGTTACTTATTATTGTAAACGCTATATTGTATACTAACGTAATTCCGTTATCATCACTTATCGCTGTATATCAACGTCACTCCATTATCTTCTTATCGAACATCCCAAAATCTTCTGCAAGTTATAACTTCACCCTTGACTCATCCTCAAAATCTACCTCATTTTCGAACTTTACCCTTGCCATATCATATCTGAACCTTTGCCTCGTCACATCATCTTCAAAACTCTGACCTTATAATTTCCTAAACCCCCACTACACAAGCTAGAACCTATGTACTTGTACATATTTTTTCTCTCAGTGTTCAGTCAATCAGTCAGTCTCTTTCAGAACAGTACCCAAATCCCTTTTAAAACATGTACCAGAACAATCTATTCGCATCATCATTCAAGTAAAAGGAGTTTAAACCAGAACCCTCGTATTTCTTGGGAAACTCTTCCGTTGTGTTGTAGCAACATAACATCGAGTAACGCTAAAATTAAACAAGCAAGATCGTTAACGTTCGTTCTTGTTAACTTGTCACTCCATAGTTCCCAAGAAATTAATCACTTTATTACTGTTACGGAACAAGTAACTAACAATCGCATAACAGGAGAAAACCGAAGCTATCGAACGACGTGCGAGACATAACGAATTATTGTGCGGTAAATTTAAATCGAAATTAAAACCGCCCAAACTTACGGACCGACCGAATGCATGACCAAATTATTACGCTTGCTACTTCTGAAATAAGACGATCGGTTTTGATGTCACCGATATATCGACATTCGCCCTCGGGGAATTAAGAGTCAATGTCGCGTAGCGATCAAAATTCATTGGAGCACATACACCTTTCGCAGTTAAAGGGTTAACCGACATTGCTGCCACATTCGTCGTCCCGGTGCCGCCGAAATTCACTTTCAGCGATAGCGGAACGAACGCGGGAGAAATATTGATTTCTGTGGCTCGAAAGTGGCCCGCTGGCTCTCGTGTCTGCTTGAAATGTTCGCCGAGTAGATCAATTAATAATTGCCGGAAAAATAGGAGCCCGGAGCAGTTGCGGCATTTTTCAGAGAATGCGGGCTCGCTGGTTGCTCGCGGGCCACCGGGTAGGTCGCCGGGAACCACACCTGCGATCGGTTGTTGTGTCGTCGATTACGAATCGAGACAAATTGCCGGCCATTTTCCCGTTTAACGGGAGCGAGCGATCGTTTCAGCGGAACGTTACGTGGCGGCGTTTTTGCCTCGAGGCCGTTTGTCGGCCGGATCGAGAACGAAAGTCTTTCGAAGAACGGATTTCCAGCGACCGTGGATCGGAGTATGTTCGAATTGAGGGTGGGAGGAACGAGGAAGTCCGACGTTCGACGAAACTTTCAGACGGCTGGACAACGGCAACGGAAACAAGAACGACAAAACGCCAACGAGGCTGGCGGAGAAACAGTTCGGGGTGTCCGCTTGATTGGTTGAGCACGTGGGTGAAACTATTTGCCACCTGGACAGGGCGGGTTATATTTAGCGGAAGGATTTAAAACGATTCATCGGCGCCGGCTCGAACCGTGAAAGCAGCGCACTTCATCAAAGCCCGAGTATTTGCAGAGCGGGCCGGTCTTATAGCCATTCAAGGTAAGTAACCGGAGCTCGCGTTGAGTATCGTGAGTACCGCCAGGGGCGGTGAGTTAATCGGCTTTTCGTCGGGGAGCCGGCCGCCTCTCAGTTACAGGAAGAGGGCCTGCCACGCGTTTCCCAGCTCGTTGGTTAGTTCGTTCGTTCGTTCGTTCGTTCGTTCGTTCGTTGGTTCCCTAGTTTGCTCGCTCGACGACCGATTCCCGATTTCGTTCGATGGGATGACACGCGAGCTGCTCGAACGATCAAACGATCGGCGAGCACGCATCGGGACCGAGCTCCATAATAGTCGGTGATAATGCTGCGGGCTCCCCCACCGGCCAGCTCCGCTAAGCGATGATTGCGGGTTAGAAAATAGGCCGATAGCCTCAGGCCTAATTGTCAATTGCGCGTGATCGAGTCAGGGACACGGAAGCTCTCCGAGGAGCGATCGGCAAGGTTACCCTCGACTGTCTTTGCCAACTGCGTAGAAGCCGAGCTACCAGCACCAGGAGACTCGACAGTGGCCCATCGGTGGCCCATCGGTGGCCCATTGGAGGCTCGCTGGAGGCCGATGGGAACGACGCGACGACGAGGTGCCGCTCAGGACCGCTTTAATCGGTTTCCAGCTATAGCGCATCGGATCCACGGAGCTTTAGCGCGTTTCACCGGTTCCTGCTGCGCACTCGGCCAAACAGAACGGCCCGCGTACCATTTACGTCCCAGTTACCATTCCGTTCGCGCTCCTGCTCCCGCTCCTGGCAGCATGCGCGACAGCCTGCATTCATCGGTTCCCGCGAACGCATTCGCACGCCTCATTACCGGTCGAATCAATAGCACCCCGCTGACAAATCTGCACGATGTCCGCGATTCGACGGGATATCGCGAAATACCTGCGAATCCCATGATTCCCAACCCGCCGCCTACCGACTCGAGCCAAGATAATCCGGACCTGCCCAGCCGATGGACACTTTAACGAGATCTCAGCTAGTCAAATTCGTTAATGACGGGACTGACGCATAATGGCTGCACTCTGATTATTTCTCGATGAATTACTCGACTGTTTTGTCCTACCACCGCGTTTGCTAACGCGGTCAATTTAAAGCCAGTCAGGTTTCACTTTAATTTCTTTCATAATTAGAGAACTCTGCTGGACATGCGGATGAGAGGATGTTCCTCAAAAATGGACCTTTAAGAATAGTTTACCGTATTGGTTAGCACTGAACCTATCCTGCAGGTTAAACTGACCGATTTCACATCTTTCATTTTAAAATTTGCGAAATCTCGCTTGTAAGAAACGGTTAAACAAACTTTAACGATTCACGCACACGTGGCAGTAAGGAATGTCTCGATAAATTTAATCTCAGGAAGCAATACATATCAGTCTCTTTTAAAGCTCGGCAAGTTTAGTGTTAATTCTTCACCTACGATTTTTCCTCAAGTTACAGCAAGTTTATACTTATTGCGTGTCTCGATAACCATAATGATCAAGTATCGATACTAGAAAAATTAAATCCTATTATGATTTAACATCGATGCTGAGACAATGTAGCAAGATTTAGCATAGATCTGAATTAGCGTAGAACCTGGCACGATGTTAATTGTTAATAAGTAATGAATTGTGCGACAAATAAGTTATGCATTATTGAGACTCCATGCACGGTGTCTGTAGATTTGTACAATAACTAAAAACATTTACAATGAATTTTCAAGTACATTTTTCTTTATTGGACAATGACATAAAGATCCATATGAACTGCAAATATTTTTATTCATACAGTGGAATAGGTCGTCAGCTGCATGAGAAATAGTTTTACAGCGCGTTCTCCATAACGTCGCAGAGTTGGAGACACTGTTGATGCAACGGAGCAGTGGAAGCTATTTAGTCTTGGTGCCCATTGGCCGGCAAGTCGCCGGGATAGCGCCGCTACGGAGGGAAATCTGTATTTTAGTTTCCGACAACAGTAGCACGATTGATCGCGTTCCAATCCGGCGTGAATGGAGGGTGCCGATCAGTTCTGGAACGCAAAGTTGAAGCGGCTCGATGCTTCTCGCGGCGATAAGCTCGAGCCGGCTCTAACAGCTCGATACCCGTAGCCGTTCGCGCGGATCGAAGCTCGGATCGGCTTGAATGTTTGAATCGCCTCGAACGTTTGGATACGGCTGGAACGCTTGCGGGTCTCAGCTCAGCGGCTTCGAAGTCGGCTATCTGTATCGCTCTCTCCCCCGCAGCTCCGGGGATCGGCCGATAATGTAAACAGGGGATGAGTCACGCGCAGATGAAAATTGAAACATTCGCGGTTTCCTCGACGTATCGTAATCTCGGCAGCAGATTGTCGAGAGCCGGTGAGAAACGGATCGGAGGTCGAGTCGGTCCGCTTTGAATAATGCGCAACTCGAGCGCAAAAGAATTGCGTCAAACCGATTAAACGAGCATGCTGGAAAGTTGCTCGAACATTTCGAGACGAGGTTCGAACGCGTTTGAATATGCATCGGCGCGCCGGACACTTGTCTCCTCGGCTTCCAGGCTCGTTCGTGGCTCGCGATGCAGTCGGCACGGTCGAACGTGAAAATTGAACGAAATTCGATCGAGATTGGGTGCTGGCGCAGTCCGAGACAACGTTCGTTGTTCTCAGTTCGTTTCTCAAGCGCCAGGAGCTCTCGCCTGCGTTGATACTAACAAAAGAGGTTCTCTAGGTATTCGATTTGAAGAGGTAACGATTAGGAATTATAGTATTCTATCTCCTATTAACTAATGTAAGTGATATTCATTAGAGAAATGGGGAAAACGAAGAAAATAAATATATTTACTACTCTAAAATTCGTGATGTTTATGAACTTCCTAGTGTAACAGCAATTTATTTAATTTAATTATCGAAAAGTGATAAAAATAAGGTGACGATTTCAATACTTGTGCAAATGATACTCATATTGGTCCTAATCGTTAGTTTTTAAAGCTGATTGGACGTCTAAGAGAACAGTAATCACTTGCAAAGTGGAATCTTTGTTCTCCAATTTGCACTGGTTGTTCAAAAAGTACCAATCTTGGTGCGTCAAAAGCTTAATTTTGATTTCACTTTTCTTTTACTTTTATTTGAGCAGTTGAACCTCTATGGAGAGATTATTTTGCAAAAGCAGTTACGATAGTGTACAAAAGGTATAGTTATAAATTCTTTGATAGCAGATCGTTTTTGTACAACATGTTCACAACGCGATAATACAACATCGCAATTTCTATATTTTCGGACCAGAGTCTTATAAGAACGAGCGTATAATTTGGTAAATTACAGTAGTAAGTTTCGAAAGTTCATGAAACCACGCGATCGCAATTGACCAATAAATTTCAATCTTTTCGCATCGTATATTGAACATTGCCACGGTATATAATCTATACCCTGTATTTTTTAATCTATACCCTGTATACCCTATCATTTACAAGATTAATTTTCACAATTGAAAAAGTAAGGTTATAACGCCCTGATTTAATCCTGTTAACTATGACAATCGTTCCATGGGATTATAAATTACTGAATAATGACTTCTTTCTATTATTATAACAATGTTCAAAATAATTAAGACCTTTACAACAACCTATTATAACGACATGATCATTAATATCATTAAAGGCGAACACTTTATAGGATCGTTTTAAATTAGTGAAGAGAATTTTAAAAAGGGTCGTCGGAATAGAAGTAGCTCGTGTCAACAAATTACCAGGCAAAGCGACGACGAGTCGACTCGATCTACCAGTGCTATACGACGCGTCGACGACCGAGAAACACGAATGACTTCGCGCGCGGCGACGTTGATCGGTCTACCATTGCGCCGATTCTTCCGTAGAATTGCGGCCCGACACGCGAACTTTAATTACCGGTAATTGCGACGCGGTGACGGCGCGGCGCCGCGTTCCAGTAAACACCAGTTCGCTTTGCGGCGTTCGCGCCGCTCGCGCCGTGCAAAAGCAGCGCCGCGCCGAGCCGTGGGGACGCTTAATATTCATACGGTCGATTATTGCACGTCGCGACCGTTAGACCAACGCGATATTTACTGCCCGGAGGATTTCTTTCCATTTCTAAAGTGTGACTCACGTAATCGCGCCTCATCGGTGCGCCAGCACGAGCTATATACGGTGCTTCGCGCGATAGTCCCACTTTACGCGCTCGCTCTTTCCGCGTCCGTACGCTTCAACAAAAGCTTCCCGGCTGCGGCTTCAAGGCTCTCCGAAACCGGTATCGATGTACCTTGCATCCGGAATAATCAAAGCTGATTCCCAAGATTTCGTTTCGCAAACTCCTCCAACCCTTATCTCATTTTTCCCCCGAAGCAATCTCTCCGCTTCCGGCGTTCTTTGAGTTCGTTTAGCAAAGGTTTGTTGCTCGCGAGCGCACGGCGAGTATGCAAATTGCTGAAAACTGAGGAGCAGAGGTTTTTAAAGAGAAGAATCCATGAATCTCTAATCAGTTTCATCGCAACGTTGGTTTCGAGCGCAACTGTCCGCGGGAATTCGCGACTTCTTTGCCTTTCGAAATGAAAAACTGCGTTCGGACGGAACGAGGTTAAAATAAGATTAGTCTCCTCGTTCGCAAACAGCGAAAAACTTCGCCGGGAACGGTGAAAAATGTATGAAATTGTCACGAGGGACGAATGAGGACTAAACGAGCTGCTGCTTGCGCTCGGGTCCGACATAATTAATGAACTTTTAATAAGCGTGTTAAACGGTGACAGGCGCAGTCGCAATTTGTAGGTGCGCCGCTCGAAAGCGTTATCGACGGAACGATTAATCCACGCGTGTTCCATTTTCGCGTTTCCCGGGAAATCCTCGGGAAAGAAAACCGGCGCCGCGGCAAGATACGGGATAGTGAGCGCAAAAGCGGTGGAGGGAGAGGTGGAGGGGGAGGAGAAGGGAAGAGTTGCGAGCGGCGCAATAATAAAAATTTAGTTAGGGATTAAGCAGAGCCGGAGGATCCTGGAAAAGTGGACAACGTTTCCAGCCTGGGCTGGGCTGGCTCCTTTGCTCGTCGCGCAACGAGCAGCCTCGTTGCATAATTAAAACTTTTAATTATCAGACTCGCCGGCTCTCAGTCCAAGAGGCTCGAGAGCCGAACGTTCTTAAGACACTGTGTCCCCGTTAAAGGATCCCGAGGACTCGTCCTCGATGGAAGAAATACGTTCGATCCTTTCGCACCGCTTCCGCAAATCCGTCGATAAATAGAGATATCCCGAGGCGAGCGGTCTCGGAAGAATCTCCGCAGTTCTCCTCGAGATTCGTGCCGCATTCTTAATTCGCGACGGTTGATCACCGTCCGCGAAGAGTCCCCTCGGAAAATCGAGAAAAGGCTCGCAGCCGCGCGTTTCCCTCGCACGAATAAATCTGCGTTGGAAATTGAATAGCCGGCTGCGGCGCCGGGTCGACGCCGTGGAAAAAGCTTCAAAGCGAATTTGATAGCGGGCCGGACACGGTTTGCAAACCGACTTCAATTGTTTTGGGTATCTATTTAGATCCGGGGCCCGTGTAAGCGGAAATATGCGTAGACAACAGGCGGCGGGCGGCCCGCGTAAACAGCCCGCGCCACCGTTCAACATTATTCACGGAGCCCCGAGCCCTTCTGCCAGAATTAGCACGGTGACCAATGACCGACGCGCCAGAGATTTCACCGGGAATCCGTCGACAGCAGAGCGATCCTTCCACAAGGCACGCGAATATATATGGATCGCGGATCGCGGATCGTGGATCGTGAATCGAGCGCCGGGGAAAACGTTTACCGAGAACCATTTCAACCCCTAACTGGATAGCCTGCTCGAGCGGTGAGAGATCATCGTTTTCGAACGCTCAGCCACGGATTAATTTTATCGTACGTTCTACTGACCATCAAAATCTCGTTTTTCCACGTCTAGCGTTAGAAAATCCAGAAGACAATAGAGCAAGTGTGCGATTACTGTACCAATTAAAACGACGTCCGAAGTTTCCTATAAATTATATAGTTTGTTTAACTATATCCGGTTCTGAATATATTTTAATTATATGTTGTTCTCTTTCATCATTTTGTTGTAATTGAAATATATGCAGAATATAAAATACTTGACGAAGCATACAAAATTATCGTAAGTGAGCAGTAAGTGGTTGTTATAGCAATTGATACTATAAACGTTATGCATTTAGGGTAAGTGTGTCAATTACTACGACTCCCGGGTTACTGCACACTTACGATAATTCTGTATGCTTTGTTAAGTATTTTATATTCTTGCAAAAATGCTTAACCCGGTCGCATTTTTATGTTTGCAGAGATACTTTGACGATCGTGAAGATTATAAGGAGATTGTTAGCGACGCGACTCAAGGATGAAGCTAGCAGAGGACTGCAGCAGAGATAAATTAAAAGTAGAAAGAGGCGAGAGAATGTCGGCGTCAGCAATTAGGTGAGTAAATCATTTTACTATATTTCTAGTGAGTGTTCAGCACACTTAGGATGATAAAGTCTGTTCAAAGAAACGCGTCAACCATAGAAATACCACACAAAATCTAAAGCTAATATCAAGATTCATCAGAGATCAAAACTAAATTAGAGACATTTAACACTCGCAATCGCAGAGTAAATATTGTTATTTGACTATTTAGTTTCTGACAAGTAATTTCAATTTTCACATGTCTAATTAAAATTTATACAAAGAATTGATAAAAAAAAATTATAAGTCAATCTGAACGTACTCCGCTATACTTTTGTGAAAAAAGTCAACCGTTAGACTATTAACATAATCAGCACTACTTCACCTTGTTTAAAATTATACGTCTTATCTTTAAAATTATCTTTAAAATTAAAAAAAAATTTAAAAATTATCTTTAAAATTATAAGTCAATTTAAACATTATTATATTACATTTATTATATTACAAACATTATTATAGATATGAAAACAAATTTCTACTTCGAGAGCCATTTCTCAGGCTGCAAGGAAAAGAGCCGCAAGTCACATGTTTCACTTCTGAGGCATTGTTGCTCAAAGTTCTGATCACTAAGGCTTCGTATTAACAGTGTTTTAAACTGCATAATTTTGTCGAGTCTATCGAATTTGTTTTCACAAAGTTTTTCCTGATAAATACGTAAATCCTGTGTGCTGTAGTTTAATTAACCTTCCGCCGCTGGATACAGGGTCTCGCGAGACGCGCGAGTTAAAGTTATTTACGTTTTACAACTAGGGGTCAAACACGCTTCCCCTTCTCCTTTTCTGTACAATAAAAAATCAAATTATTTAGTTTTCTTTAAATTTTATTTCTGCAACTAATTTACGACGCATTGTAACAAACGCTGCTGCTTTCGAAACGAGTTAAAGCAATATCACTTTTAGGGTCACATTTGACCCTATATCCGCCGTGGGTACAAGTATCATAACGTCCGCTGTCCAAGGATTACCACATTGACTTAAATTTTTTGAAATGGCGACTTGCGTCAATTCTATTCCTTGTTCCCGGTGTTATCTGACCTTTGGCCCTACTCTTCGAATGGCTTGTTACCTTGAAATCGAGCCGAAGTATCAGCTCTCGACGTGTCCGTCGCGTGGCGCGGGGGCGGCGCGGGGTTGTTCTATCGGGAAAAGGCTGCGGCTGCGGTCGCGGCGTCAAGCTTCTTTCCGCGACATGGGTCGTAACGAGAAGAAAACGTACACGTTTCCTTTTCCAGGCCGAGGCAACCCCCGGGCAGATCCGTCCGACGAAAATGAACGGACAAAGGCAAAGGGGTCGCGTGTCGACCGCAAGGCAAAATACGACGAATTCCGCGTTCCTTTCCGTCGCCGCTGCACCCGTGCCTCGTGCCGTAGCTCGGTCTTTCATCCCGCAGCCGGATCACGTGCCTCATTGTGGCTTCAATCTTTTATGAGCCCCTCTAGAGAAGAGTTTCGCGATCGAAAGTCACGAAGCGAGTGAAAAAACGGGAAAATAAAAATAAAAGGGGCACCGGTAAAACGCGAACCTTCGGAAAGTCCAGGTCAGCCGGCTTTTACTTTTTCTTTCAACCTGCCGAGCTTTTTGACCGGAAAAACCACGGGAACGCGTGGCCACGCGCACAATAACGCGTCTATCCACTCCGGGATGCACGCACGCTGCTCGCCGCTCGCCGCGCGCCAGGCAGACGACATTTTCCGCGCAACGCTCATTGATTCCCGCCGCTTTTGACGCGCGTATCATCCAGCCGTTTTTCATTGAGCCTTTATTAACGAGCTGACGCACGATTGGATAACCTCCGCGCCCCATCTATGATGCATTTCCGTTGGAAACGTTTCGAAACGCGCGCCAGTCCGATGGTGCCACCCACGACTCGCTCTCTCTCTCTCTCTCTCTCTCTCTCTCTCTCTCTCTCTCTCTCTCTCTCCTCCTTTTTCTCTCCGCCAATTCCTCGTCGCCGGAACTGTTCGCACACGATCTCGAATCGACCATACCGTGCCGATTGCGTGTCCCCGTAATGAGTTTCCCAGGCAGATCGAATGCAAATATTTGATTATTACCGCCACGCTGCAACCGCGCCGATTCCAACGGCCGCTCGCGCTGCTCTTTCTCAGGCTTGGTCGCGAGAAAGTTATCTCGGCTGAATTATTTTTCGGATCGACGCCGCCGGAAATTCCACCGATCCTTACTGAGAGACTTTCCAGCACTCGACTAGACTACAATTGTTTCAATACCGCGCCGAATCCTTTGATTGTCCGACCAGAACCGTAATAATTTTACTTCGCGGTTCCAATACTGTATAGCTGTTCCGGCTACCTCAAAGACGTCCTCTTATTCAAATTATTGTGACGTATTTCGCCAGCTTTCTTTTGCCGACTGATTCATTTCTATGTTCGTGTTGAACTG
>CM052168.1:9326669-9428479 GCA_028455555.1 Augochlorella aurata | reverse complement strand
TAAATATCAAATCTGTTTCTGTTTGTTTTCTACATTGCAAATATATTTTCATACCTCGTATTTCATTTTTATTTTTGTTATTATTTTACTTTATTATTACTGTTATTATTATTATTATCCATATCGGGCTGAATTTTTATAGAAAAATTAAGAAGGCAATTGGCACGTCGATGCTAAACGAATAAGTAAATACAGAGCGACCCTGCGCGAATTCTCACCATTTCGTGCGACCATCAAGAGTTGAGATTATCTGCTCTAAAAATGCCTGCTCTACATTCTCCAAGTTAATAAAGATTTTTCCAATTTTTCCAGCTGCATGATTCGACGAAATCAATCCTACGGTATCGGTAATTACGAAATAAATTTAAATCCGATCCCGTGACTCTGTGGCATTAGAGTCATGAAAATTCCTTTCAATGCGACCGAAAATATCGAAAACGATATTGATAAACCGGCGTGCAAAGGTTGTATAATAGCGACCGGTGTATCGAGTTTCGCATGACAGGAAGGTCGCGCACATCCGCAACCAGCAAAGCTGCGAGCAGCCGAAATATTTGAAAATATCGGGACCGGGTCCAGGCATCGACAAGTTCATCACGGAAGCAGGACTGTTGAAATTGAGCTACCGTGTTCAGGAAGTGTCGTTTGCGGAATCATCGCGGGGAGGTTTCGAGCGATTCGAACGCGGACGACGGTGGCGCGTTTCCGCGCACGCGGAAAAGAACTCGGTCGCTGCGTCGCGACGCGGTCTACGGGGAATGCCGGCAGGCCGCGACAATACAGATCCGCTGCGGCTCCCATCGATTCGCCACAATATCGGAGTATAGAGAGTCGGTCGTATCGCAGTACGATCGCGACACGAGGAAAGATACTACTCCCACGAGGCGATCGGTCTGCTCCGCTTCGCTCGGCTCTGCCGGGCTCCGACTCCGCGGTTTCACCTCGCCGCGCCGCGTCGGGACGCTAACTTTTCCTGATCGAGCGCGCACGATTCCGCGTGCGCCTCCGTCCCGCAGCCTTTTCCTCGTCTACTTTCCAGCCGCGGGTTCACGGACTTTTCCCGCTGCTCTCGTTCTCGCGTCGAGCGAGTACCGGTAACGGTACGGGTCGCTGCCTTCGATCGGCGTAGCTCGATCGACATCTGCTCTACCTCGATCCTCCGAAAATCCAGGAATTCGAAGAGATCGGGATCCCAGATCACTGAGAACTATGGAGCG
This sequence comes from Augochlorella aurata, assembly GCA_028455555.1. Classification (NCBI taxonomy): domain Eukaryota; kingdom Metazoa; phylum Arthropoda; class Insecta; order Hymenoptera; family Halictidae; genus Augochlorella; species Augochlorella aurata. The sequence continues at coordinate 9,427,262 of CM052168.1, read as the reverse complement.
CACGAAATTTCGGTCAAGTTCGTGAAGCTCGATAGTCGAAAATCGAATCAGATCAGATTGGAATGCAAAAATGCTATAACATTCGTACTGTTAGAAACTTTTCAACGAAAATAAACGCGATGTTTTGTCGTGATTTTTCAACCAAGTTTTCCTCACGATTTCCATAGAAATTTCGGGATCGCGACCCGAGTTCAATGTCGGGTGCCAGCACACACCCCTGTTCGATGACCGTTCGAAACAACAAAGATATTCGAGGACCTCGGCCAGGTCGCGGACCGTGACCCGTGCGGATCGGATCGGTCGAAATCGAATTATTTTCGATTGGAGAGGTCGGGGGTGTCAATGGGTCAAATGATCGGTGTCGGGCGTCGCCGGTCGTCGCGTCAAAAATTACGAACGCGGGCGGACGCGCATGCACGTACGCACGACCGATCAGCCGATAAATCGCGGGTGATTTACGATCGGTATCGGTGCCGGCGATACATTGTAATTCGCGAGCGCGCACTTTGTCGAGCCGAGTAAAAAATGATCACGGCCAATAAATAGCCGCGCAATTACCTCGCGCGGCGCCGCCGCTGGAAAAACGAGCGGGCCCGATAATATTTTCACAGGTCGGTGCTCTTGTTTCGTTCCGTTCGTCCTTATTTATTTACACATTTTGAAAACCGACGGACGCGTCCCGGCATTTCGTCGATTCCCGACCGATTCGCTCGATTTACGGCGCCAGCGGGAGACCGTTGGCTGCGATGCTCGTTTAGCGCCGACACCGGGTCGAAAGAGCGCGCGTTTAACGATTAATCGCATAATTGGCGCAACATCTACGGCCTTGAGCCTGTTAGAAACACGGCGGAGCGCGCTGCCGAGGACGTGCTCGTAAAGTCTCTCCTTCTCTCTTTCTCCCTGCCGTTCTAAGTCCAACGAATCTCGTCGTTTCAGCTCTGCACCTGATAGCAGAGAACCGAGACACGCCGTCCAGCTGTACCCACTTTCTGCCAGTCTGACCACCGACTGGAGCGAGGACCCATTCTACTGATGCTGGACAAGGAGCGACGCTGCCTCCGACCGTGAGTAAAACTACCAAACATGATCCTCGGTCAATTTACGTGTTTTTAGAAACAAATCTTCAACAGACACGGAATCTTAGAATAACAAATTGGAGTCTCCAACAATTATAAAGAGCTTCCTAATTTAACACTTTACTCGCCGGAAAACAGTTAACACGTTCCGTGCCACCTGTACCATCGATGGTACATGATTACATGTTTATTTACTAAAGAATTTTCACCAGGAGAATGGGATAATTAATAATTACATGTTTTATATCAAGTTTAGTAAAATAGTATTAAGATACTTTTCAACGACTAAACTGCGCCTCACGGAAGCTCGACATTTTCTTTTAAATAATAATTTCGAAAGGACTGGGCACGCTATATTCACCTAAATAATTTGAAGAATTACAGATAAGATTGCTGTGGCTTGTGAACAATTTTTTAAAGGAGTTCTTAACTGCTGATCCTCTATTTTAAGAGAAATATTAGAAAACTGCTGGTAGATAAAGTGTCAAAAGCAAGGAACATGACTGCTGGAGACAGATATGAATAGCAATGAAGAAAGTGACAGGTTTCGCAGGAAAGTTGAAAAAGAAGAAGAGCGTTTACTAATGGAGAGAAAAAGAGAGAGAGAGAGAGGCAGTGACCAAATGGTACTTGTTTTTTCGATTCGAACGAACGTGCGTGTAAATAAAGCAAGCCTTTTAAATACAAACTGGCAAGTAAAACAGAAATTGTTGATTTAAATTCGCATTTCGCCAGCCGAATGAGCTCGATAAATACTAAACGAGCATCAAGAGTTGAAACGGGCATCCCATTAACAATGCAGCCCACCTTCTTCACGATGCACCGATCAATCTGTCCACAATCAAACACCCAATCAATCCGAGCCAATCCCACTCGATCGAAAGCGCCGCGCCTTGGCTCGCCGTTTCCATTCTTCCGTTCGAAGGAGACCGCTCGCCCGTTTAGAGGAAGCGATTCTTTTCTTTCACTCGAGGAGAACGTTTCTCTTTCGCGTTTCCGCGAATGGGACGGAAGGTGCAATGCTCCGGCATCGAATCGCGAAGCAGTGTAAAAAGCCGCGATGATCGGGCCGTTGCCGGCTCGAAGGCGGCGTGTCGTTGGCCCGGTTGGATCGTTCCCGCAGCCGGGCAACCCGGCAAATAGGCGTTGCACTCTAGATCGCTATCAGTGTGGGTAAACGTTTCAGCGCTCACCGTCCGGGCCTCGGAACATAGAAAACTGGGAGTTCGGCTCGTATATCGTGACGCCAGATAAAAAGTTGCCGCTCGTAAGCGCAGGGTTATCTCGCGGAATCCTGGTAAATGTTTTCGAACTCGGGGCCGCAGACAGCCCGCGGACGATCGGACGAAGACCGGGCGTCGCTTAATTTGGTCGACTGCTATAGCAAACGACGATGGTAGTCACGCACCGTCTGTAGAAATCGTCGACAGTGCCCCGAGGACTTCGCTTTCGCAGATTTTCAACGCTCGTGGATTCGATCGCGGATTTCCATATGCTTGTACTTATACGATACTCTGGATCTTGGTGTCCGCGGATTTTTGGACTTTAAATTTTCAGTGTGCACATTTTCGATTTGTACAAATTTTTCAATATTCTTCGATCTGTAATACCCTGAAGTTTTTGGTTCGTGCACGTTTTAATCCTATAATAAATATAACGTTAAAAAATAAATATAACGTTATCTTTACACCTTTAAAAATAGCTTAATTATCATGATATATTAAATTATCGTACTGAGAAGCGAACTAAGTGTTTGATTAACTCGCCGCTGTCACATTGTCTCAGAATGATCTACATTCCTTTCGGACAAGTAACAATTAATTTGATACACTTGGAAGTGAGATATCAAGTTCTAATAAAAGAAACGTTGTTCCAGAACGTTCAAATTATGTTCCCAAATTTTTGAGTCTCGATAGTGTGGCCAGTTTTTCGGTGGAAGTTGTTCGAAAATTTTGTGACATACGTGCCTCGCATAGGAAGTGTGACAGCGGAGGGTGTAATTCCATTTATCCAAATGCGAACTCTGGTTATTTGAACGAAAAGTTACAAGTAGCGGAGATAATCTGCGGACCCCTATTATATGAATGTACCCAGTTATACGAACTGGTGTCTCCCGCCGAGTTCATGTAAATGGAGCTCTACAGTACTGTTGAAAGTGTAGCTGTTGTATGAGCTCGGAGGTTCAATTTCGTACGCATAAAACGCATCGGATCGTATAAAATACAAATACTGTACGTCAAGAAAACTATTTAGAATTTAGAATTAAAGCGACTTCGAGTGCAGAGGGTTGATCCCCCCGAATTCCCAGCGTCCTTGGAGGTCTAACAGTCAATTTGTAGTATCGACGAGCTTACGTTACACTTGGATTTTCGACGACCGATTATTTTCACCACGGTCCGCTATACCAGGAAGAGGCCGAAAAGGCGGTCGCCTATCCGGTTTTGGTATCTCGATTATCACGATATCGAGAGCAAATACGCGCGACCGCTCCGTACCGTACGCGCCCGTAGCTTTAATTCGCGACGGTAATTTAGATCGCGCGGGAATTCAATTCCGGGGTTAGAAATTTAATTTCGAGATATCGCGATACCTAGCAGGCCTAGCCGAGGTACAGGCGTTCGCTGCTTAACGCGTCCTGCCGATACCATCGAATAATATACCCTCGGCCGCGAGATTGCTCGGAATCGGCGCTATGGAGTCGATTAACGAAATTGCCGCGAACCAGAGACAAGATCTAGGTGACGTGGAATAGGACACAATATTTGCGCGGGTATCGCGGGATGCCGAGGTGAGCAATGCTCGATCTCCGTCGCGTAACAGTCGCCGATACGAATTTACTACTCGTTGCAAGGAAATACGGTGAACGCGTGATCTACAGCTTATTCCGGAGCGCCGCGCCGCGCCGCGGAGCGCGCTCGCGGACGCAGCTCGTATCTTGCGGTATCGAGATTCTTAGCTGTGATTTACACTCGATTGCCTTTCGGTGGACGCGTTCACAAATTGACCGATGCAGTATACGCTAGAGGCTGAGCTAGGGACCTACATACGATTTCCAGTTTTCAGTTTCAATTCTCAGATGCTTGACCCACCTCAGGGGCTATTGCCGCGATTTTTAAGATCTGCAGACGCGGTTTGAATGAAAGTTATAATATCCTGCAATATTTCACATGCACTCGCCGCGGGAAGTAAGTCGACAGCTTTTCCAAATGACATGATACAATTTTCAGCATGCAAGTTACCGAGATCAGCGAGATTTTTTAAATTTTCGTTATAGGCTCGGATAAAATAGTTGAGGAAACATCATTTTTTAATGTTTTTATCATCGGAACTAATTACAACCTTAAAATATCATTTTTACTTATTTTCTAGGAAACTAGTCGGAGTAACATCTCAACTTCAAATTATTTGGAGCAATTTTAAAAAAGTTGTTCCGTTTGAAGAGCTGTTAACATACTTGCCGTGGCGAATGTAGATCATGGTATAAGGACGAGAAGTGTACCGACTTCATCTCCACTCCTGTGATCCGAAACGTTTACTTCCGATATAGTCCGCTAGGTGTACCATGAAATTTTCGTACAATCGGAGAGAGTCTCTATAGTGTGTGCCTTATTACAGTAACACTACCGTAGTAGTACTGCTCTTCTATAAATATAATTTCACCCCTTGCATTACGATTTCTTTCACAAATGTGTCGATTGGCAAATCTTCGTGCTTAATAATTTTTCAAATAGAACCAGTCCGTTCTAGTTCATTGTACGTGTTCATTGACTTTCATTCCTAGATATTGATATATATTGATAACAGAGGAATCAAAAAGCAGTGTGTGAAATCTTCATCATGAGTCTCACACGTTGTTCTAGTACAAGAGGCTAAAAGAAGTAATGCATCGGTGTGCAGCGATGGAAGCATGAGCACCTCTCGCGGGAACTCGTGGAAGTAAACTTTTAGCGTCGCAAAAGTTCTTAGACCTTGATATAGATCCTCGTCTACGAGGAAACACAGCGTTTACCCTTGTAGCGTCGCACAAGTTGGGGACAGTGATGACGCAACGGAGAAGCTATTCTGCCTCGGCCCTCATTGGTGGTAGACTCGTTATCGTCCTATAAGTGGCAGAACTGTATATAGTCAGACACGTTAGAATTCTTTTGTCGTCCAAAAACAATGCGCTGGCTGCGGAAACCTCTGCAGTCTGGTACACCGTTTTTCATCGCTCTAAAACAAAGCATTCCGCGGCTACCATTATTGCATTGTTTTTCGTTGGTGCGCGGTTATTGTCGCGGCGGTTTACGATGCCCACCGTGTTCAATGGCTATCTTTATTTCCTCGTATCGCGTTCCCGATAAATGTAATCAGATGCGGAAAAATTCCTGCGGTGGCGAATCTCTGTTTATCGGGCAATCGTTGTTCGGTGATAATTAAGCGATTCGTTGGGGGAGCGCGATCGTCGCGTCGCGACAATAACGGCTCGCGGTCCGTGTAACCGGCACCTTGGCAGGCGAGGGCGGCGCGATACGTTTTAAAAGTTAATATTTAGTAAACCACCGACGACGGCGTCGGCGGTGGCGGCGTCGACCGCGTCGGTGGCGGCGGCGAGTGTTTTATTAACACGTGCCAGGCGAGTCGGCAACGCGTGCCAACGTTCCTCGGTCAAGGGGTCAGTCGACCCACACGAGCACCCGGCGAATACGCACGCTGGCGCGCGCGCACACACGCGGCCGCGATTACAAAACGAAGAGGGAGCTTAATTGTACCGGCCACCGGTACCACCACCGGCGCTCTTTTTATATCTACAACAATAACTTGTCTCGGTGGCGAGGCCAAATTTAGAGTTGCCATATTAGGGAACCCTTTCTCTCCATCCTCCTCCGCCTCCCCGCTCTTTCTCCGTTTCTGTCTTTTTCCCTCGTGACTTGGAATACTTCGCGGCAGCCCGGAGGGAGCGCGGGCTTTAAGCTTGTTTCCGCTCCATTCGGCCAGGAGGAGCGCGCACCGGTGACCCGGTAATTATATTATATTACCAGCAATTAAGGGAACTTGCTGAACTTTTGCTACGCATCGCAATGCTTTCTCCCGCGGTGAAACGACCGCTCGTAGATAAGGAAAATTTAACGCGCTTCCGTTTTATTTTTTTTTCCCTCCCGGTCTCGCTTCCACGTGGTCTTTCCGCTCTCGTTTCTTCGTTCGTTTCTCCCCGTTTGTCCCTGTCGTTCTGGATTGCGAACGAGGTATTAAATTAAGAGAAGTCGTTCAGAGAAATACCGTGACCGGCGATCTCCCAATGTCCCCCATGACGTCGGTTCGCGTCGTCCGACGCACTTAATTGCGATGCTTCGGTTCGGTGCAATTACAGTGCCGCGGTTTTTCCTCCGCAAAGTCGTCGCAGCGACGCGAACTTTCGAGAACGGATCGTTTCCAATTACAGTCTATTCCCTTGGAAAGCCAGCCAGATATCGCGGGACAATCGATGCTGTTGCTTGCACGATCGCTGCAAGATCGAGCGCCTTTCGTGCCTCCGCGTTCGCGTCCGATAATAATTTCGACTGTCTTCGTTTATCCGTTTTCATTTAAGTTATATTTCTCCGATCGAATCGGTGGAACAAATAATTCTTTGTAAATTGCTTGAATGAAAATATCAAAACGAGATAAGATTAGACTAAATGTAAATGAGATCGCGAGATCGCAAATAATTGGATTTTGTGCACCGACCGGAAACAAGGTCTGATCAGCGTTAATTGAAGCAGTGATAAAAGAGAAGATGTAATCTACACGATAAATGTATTATAGATTTTAGACAACGACCAATCCTCGTGCAAGAATTTCACTCTTTCGATTAAGTCGTTATCGATGTCAATAATTTAAAAAATTTAAGTGACATCCTGTTTTTACCAGAATGCTGCAGACTAAACCTCTTTCATTATGTTACTTCATTGTGCGGTATCTCACATTATAACATTAAGATTACTAATATACCAAGGCCTCGCTCCCCTAAATTTAATAAAAAGAAAATGATATAATAGTGTAAAAATAAACTAAACTGTCAACTTTTTAACGATTTACGATTTATTGACGTAACTGTTGGCTGCTTACTGAGATTCATCTAATACACCTTAAAGAGTGATAGTCTTGCAACAAGCAATCGGCAAATGAATCTTTACGTATAGCTAATTTAAAAACCACGTGGTAGCTAATGTCCTCGCAGTAAATGTGATTACGCTAAAACAAATAAACTGATCAAAAATTCAATGTTCACGGAACAAATCAACGTAATTGATAATGAAATCATGAGGACGAACAATATAGATCGATGTTGGTAGATGTCTCCAACTAAAATCCACCGATGAGCTCGTTTCCCGATAATATCCAAACTGCTTCCGATCCGAGAATTTAAAGATCGTTTGGCGAGGGTTCAGGGAACAGTGAGAAAACGTTGAAGATCAGGCGAATAATCGGCGGAGGCTCGAGACGACGTGAACCGTCCGGCTCGTGGCGGAGGCGTCCGCAGCGGCTCGGAGCGCGTAAAGTTGCGTGGCCGCGTGCTGCTGCGTGTAGGAGCGGAGCGGAGCCGAGAAGAGAGCGCTGCTCGGCCGACGCACCGAAATAGAATTTCGAAATAGACCCAATATTTTCGTCGTCTCGCATTTGCGCCAGCTCTCTCTCTCCTTGGCTGGCAGCGTCCTCTTGGTCGTCGTGCTCCGCGTCGTGTTCGTCGTCTTGGTCTTCGTCGTGGACGTCGTCGGTGCCGAGGAAACGCGCGACGAGCTCGCTGCGGCGAGACGAGAGAGGAAGAGAAGGAAGAGAGAGGAAAATAGCCGGCGAAGAGAGGAGCGAGAGAGGCGGACGGCTCCGCTCTTCGGTGCTTGGACTTCTCGAGCTCGTAAGAGGCTTTGCTCGCCATTCATACCGAGCCGAACCGAGATGTTTCGGAAATTCATTCGCTCAAATTTAACGCGAGAAAATGAATTAGGCCGGCACCCCTCTTCTACCATCTTTCTCCCCCTCTCTCTAAATCTCTTTCCCTCTCTGTCTCTATCTGTCTACCTATCATCTATCTATCTATCTATTCGTCTATCTATCTATCTATCCATCTGTCTCCCACCCCTATCTCTCAGCCCATCCCCTAACCTCGGCTTCCGCCGGCATTCCGCGAGCGTCTCGCGGAAACCGACAGGTTTTTCTCGTTAACGACGGATAGCCGTGAAACCGCTCCGAGTATTTTCGCCGGCGCAGCGAGAATAAAAGCCGCACGGCTGGCGAGAGCCGCTGCATGTTTGGAGTTTAAACACTCCGAGCGAGCGAGCGAGCGAGACTGCTGCGGCTCGAGCGAGGGGGTAATAAATGAACCGGCCTCCCTCGTAGGCATCTTTTACGACGCGCCGCGCGCGCTGTCCCATTAGCGAGCGAGAAATATTAGGAACTGTCATTACGCCGATAACGTAATCGGCCGTAAATCATCGAACAAAGTCGCGTGCTGCGTGCCGGCAGCCTCATCGAACGCCGCGCTCCTACGGCGTTATAGAAACATAACCAAGGAGTCTCGCGGGGGGGTAACTGGGTTTTCGGATCGCTCGAGGCTGAGAAACCTAAGAAAAAAGCCTGTTATCTCCGGGCCTCGAACGGTCGAACGAATTCGCCGGCATGGAACCGTTATCCCAATCCACCGGCACCCTATCCGCACGTTCGATCTCGTCGAATTTCCGAAGAAAGCCAGCTCCTTCCTCATCAGAACAAGCACAGCAAGCTGGTCTACCAGGCTTTGCGGATCTCCGCGAAAATCTGCTCCGATCCGTGCACCTTCGCACACCGTGAATCAATAATCATCCGTGACACTGACTTCACCGATGAGTTGCTCTGCGAGTTCCACTATTCTCGGTTGATTTGAACGGTGCTCTGCTCTGTTGCACCTTACGATCCAATGTAAAGCTGCTTTATCTACGGAAATCAACGAAGCAATATCGAGACTAACGCAGAATTTAAATGAATAGAAGTCTCCGTTCGATCGAGTCCCGGGCTTCGGCGTTTACAAGCTGTTAAACTCTTTGCGTCGATAATGGCAATTGGCTCGCCGATTTAGGGGGGTGGATGGATGGGATTTTCACGCATGGAGCAGCGATCGGTTCGTCGCTGCGAAACGGCCATTCGCGGTCGAGCAACTCGGCGAAAGAAAATTCCTGAAAATTCCAAGACGGCCGAGCACAGCGTCGGCGAGTTGCGAAAAGGGTCAGGTTGCGAGAGAAAGATGCGTCGAGGAGCGACGGGGGAAGATAGACCGGGAAAGAGAGAGACGCAAAAGAGATCGGAGATGGTCAGGGGGGACGGTGGGAGGACAAACGAGTTTGTTTTCTACGATTTTCCCACAACGAACATGGCGATACGCGATAGGCGACTGCACCGTCCACGTATAGAAAGATAGCTACGTACACGGAATAGCAGAGGACACCATATAAACACCGCAGTACAGTTCCGCGAGCCAGCTCTCGGCGACTAAAGGCAGAATCCCGGTCGTGGTCGTCGCCGATCCGATCCGATCCGCGGAGCAGAGCGGAGCGGAGCGGAGGCGATCCGTGCCGTGCCGTGCCGAGCCGAGCCTAGCCGAGCCTAGAGCCGCGACACTCGGATCCGGCTGAGGCCGCTTCGCCTTATACGATGATAGGCCGCCATCCAAGCGCGTTCCCGGTTCACCACCGCATTTCATGCAAAGAAAGTAAAGACGGAGATCTGCCGATTTAAGAGCAAATGCCACCGTACGTCTGTCTGTCGACCGACGGCCACTTGATGTCTCTTCTGCGGTTCGATCTCGACACGCAACAAGAACACCGCTCCGGCACACCGCGCGGCCACGCTCCGCTCTCGCGCTTTCTCGCTTCGCCTGCGATCTCTTACCTCTTCTTTCACTCCGTCTGCTTATTTCCATCTGCTCTTGTTCCGTCTCCTCCATTCATCGCGATCTGACAAGATTAACAGAGTTTGGCCAACTCCAGATTCCACCAAAACGTGCGAGGCAAGTGCTATGTCCATTTTTACACGGATGTTCGAGGACTGCATTTACCTTCTCTACTCTCTTTTCGACACTTCTTTTCAGCGTAATGTTCCAAGGTGCGTTTGGCTGATTCTTGATCTCACCCAGGACCTAATTGCGAAGACCTAAATGTTGGAGACAAGTGCTACGTTCTACTATTATCGCACAGCTGCTGGAGGACTACATCTTTCTCCTCTCCAATTTTGTTCATCCTTGTTTTCATATACATTCATTTCCCCTTTCAGTCATCGACTCGACGCAGTTTTGCAAGTGCGTTTAGTCAATGTTATATTGCGCCGAGGATCTAAGCTTGCGAGACAAGTACCACGTTCAACTGTTTTCGCACAAATGTTGGAAAACTACGTCTATCTTCTCCCCCTTTCCAATGCTAGTTTTCATCTACATTTATTCGCTGAAATCCCAGTCATAGCGTCATAGCGATCTCGCAAGGTTAAGTGGGTTTGGCCGACTCTCGATTACACCAGGGATCAGATAATCGTGGAAGACAGGTGCTGGATCCAATTATTCGCTTGGAGATAGTAGAAAACCACCTCTGAGGTCTTTCTGTTTCTGCTACGACCTACTAGTTCATCTCTGTACCTCTCTATCACTCGGTTTCATCTAGATTTGTTCAAAATAATGATCGTATAAGATTAGGACGATTTGATTAACTTCTATACTGTACCGGAAATGATCTGGTCTTGCGGAAGACGCGGTTGATCTAATTATTAGTGATTGTAGAACTTGGTATTCGCTGAGAATGATTATATAATTTAAGAATGCTCTTTAAAACTTCATAGTTGTACAGGACATTTATGTCCGCTAACACTTTGTCTGCCATGTTGATCATTTATGGGTGACAAAATATTTTCTCAAACATGGTACTCAATTTTTAGTATAATCTATTAAACAAATCAAAATTGTTTTTTAGTTTCGAGATCCAATTTCTACAATAATAATTGTCTCCCTATTGTTACAATATTTCCGGTCAACGTTACTAGGTTTAAAACAAGTCTTTATAAATGTCTTATTTAAAAGACTTATACAAGTCTTTATGCTTTGTTTTTATTATCGTAAAAATGAGTGTTTACCTACATAAATGAATTAAATTATACACAGCGCAAAAAGTGTTTCACGGAGACCGTTGAAAGGTGTTATATAACTTGCGAAAAGAGAATCAAATAAATTTTCGACGGTCTGGTCTTTTTAATAAACCCTCATTAGACATTAAAAATTGCGGTTAGTTTCAATTCTGCACGTTTCTAGTTCGACTGGGGTCTGCGGGAAATTTCCCTTTGATTCCGGCACCGCTAAATTACTGTCCGAAACTCGATTCTTGTATAAAGCTCCACAATGTACGGGCTGGAAATTAAATTGGGAAAATGAGGGACAAATGAGGTTGAAATACACGATGCGACAGGACGACGAGCGCGCCGAAACAAATACAGCCGCGCGCTCTATCCAGAGCTAGCTGGAAAATAGCATTGCCGAACGGGGCTCCGCTATATATAAACGCAGTCTTGGTTATCATAATTATGTATCGCGGCAGTATATTCGCGACGAATCAGCGATAATTTGATCGAGGCGCGTAAACATCGGCCCCGGCGCAAAATCGCGTTGACCCGATCAGAGGGATTCTTTGCATTCGCGGGTTACAATCCGCCGGGTCGCATTTACGAGATCATTAAGCCGGCCGAGGAACAAATGATTATTCCGATTATCGTCGGTTAACCGAACTCCGGGGTTGAACAATCGAACAATTATTTGGTCAGTGGGCATGGTCGCGACGCGGGTTGCGCTCGCGTCGCTCACTCGCTCGCTCGCTCTCATCGCTCGCGCGTACCAGCGACAAACGCGGGGCGTTATCGAGTTTTCGACAAACGCGAAACAATCGTAGGTCGAGCGAGAAACAACGGACACGTATCTCCATTATTCCGCCGGTATCATCGGGGATCGGAGGCGGGCGAGGAGGATTGCCTTTAACCGGGTTGAAGCGACGGAAACGAGTTTCTAATGATCATTCCTCCCGCCCGTTTTATTTCGCGTGCCGCTGGAATCTGGTGTCTACGCGCGCGATTTCGCGCGGTTTCGCGTGGCCACGTCGCGCCTCGCTCGTTAATAATGAATGCAGTTTTTGCAGCGCGCTCGCCCCGCCTCGTGTCGCGTGTCCGAGCCGCTTCCTACGATTTCCAGCCTCTCTTGTTCCCTCCGCGATCCAACGTTCAGATAAATGCGAAAAATAAAGCATCGCCGGGCCGCTGGCGAACGAAAACGCGTGGGACGAGTTCCACGTGAAAGAGAGAGGAGCGTCGCGCCGGGTCGCCGCGATGCGGCGCGTTTCGCGGCGGTCGCAGTTTTAAAGGGACTCGATTTAGCCGCGATCGATACGGAAGACAAGGGAGAATTAAATGGACGCGTCCGAAGATAGAGACGCGAGGACTGGATCCGAGCCGCGAGTGTTCTCGAGTTCTCCAATTGGAGCACGTAAACACTGGCTTCGGGATTCCTTTTCAGGAATAACCGGAGATCCTCGCCGAGAGAAATCGCTGGCACGATGATTCGCGCGAGAACGGTCAACGCCGGAGCGGCTTAAGCGTAATCTTCCAGATAGAAGCTGTTACGTCAACGAATACGTCCAACGAAAACACGAGCATCGTCGCCCCCGATTTCCTGCAATCGTTCCAATAAAATTCGGTAAAAGCTACTCGGTGTTGCATCGGGAAGGGCACGTAGTTGCCCGATTAAACCATAGATGGGCACACGTTAATACAGGAGCTCCCTGAAGTCTCCCTAAAAGTCGAGGAACAACGAAGCCTATTTCGCTCGCCATCGACATCGAACTTGCGAAACAGTTTCTCCGCTCTTGACAAGATTTGTCAGTTCAGAACACTTCCGGAACTTTCGAGAGCTTTGTCCGACACTTCAGTTTGTGATAACGATCCCAACGATGTCTTGCCTGGATTAGACCAGACAATACTACGCGGCTGTCCACGAAATACAAATTCTTCTAGAATAGTGTTTGTATTCTCAGATATTTTTGACACCGAAGTCGGCCATTTTGTACCACCCTTAGAGAACAGGCCATGTTTCCATTGAAGAGTAGGACGCACTGATGACTTACAGTTCCATAAACTTTATAACAGTTTCCATTTCCGCATAGCACTCACCACCTACTCAAATTTTCTCCTTAAAATTTCTACTTTCCCTTTGCACCTCCACCATCGAAATCGCACCCCTAGATTTAGGATATGCTTATACAACATTCTACTTTCAACCGTGAAACAGTATACGACTATTCTTTTATTTTTGACACAGTATACATAATTCTTCACACAGATCAATTCTTATCACAATTAAAATCAGTTGAATCAAAGTCAAATCATTTACAGTACGATGTATTATACAAATCGATAAAGAAGAAACGTGATTCGTTGTTAAGACAAGATATTTAGATCTAACTTTAGCCAATTAAATTGTGAACCACTGAACCATTTTTAAGCATTTTCAGAATTTAAATGTAACGCTTTATAACTATTGCCACTCTGTGATAATTCTATATAAGGTCAATATAATTTTTATAGAATGTATAATGTGTGTATAAATTTTAATATTTTATATTATATTAAAGTGTCTAGAATCTATACATCAGTAAACTCTAAATTCTAATTGTAACTGACATTTTAACTAAGTAACTGTTTTATTATTTGAACATTTATGTCACTCTGCTTAGAACGGATAATCAAGTTTCTACCATATTGCATTCAGTATCAAATTATTTATTCACCATCATCGAAGCTTATAACCCCTTCAACTATAACAACGAGTTAGGCTTGTGATCAAAAATTTCATAAATGATTTACTAAATATAAACGTTACTCATTTCGTCTAAAGAGAAATAGATATTATATTCATTATAAAAATTTTATATTACAAAAATTGTCTCATTCTATCAGGGAACATAGTATAAACATGTGACATTTTACTTAATCCGATTTTTCTGTCGACGTACTTAGAGAGAGAGTCTCGAATCGATTTCTCTTGAAAGGTGTCGAGTTCGAGTTTCCTCGCGTTGTTTCGCTTATTAATTTGGCCGGTTCGGCAGGATCAAGGAATCGATGCTGGTAGGTTCAAAGGAGGATCTTTCCCCGGCGTTCCGGCGAGACATTGCGTCCAATTGAGCCAAGCCGGCGCTCGCGCCCACGCGCCTCGGCTTGATGAGCGGCGCGGTGCGGCGCGGCGGACGGAAACGGCCAGACGCCGAGACGCTGTGGATAGCTGCCACGTAACGCAGTTATTGTTGCGACTGGCTCGCGGCTGTTCGGGTTTCCCGATTCCTATGGGAAAACGGGGCTCCCCTCCTTGGTCGGTAACGTTTGCCACCTTCGCTCGGTGCATCTGTCCCGTGTTCCACCGTGGAGAAGGGTTCCGTCTGCCCTTGTCGCTCATCTTTCTCGGTCGGCCGCGCTTCGCTGCCTCTTTCGCGGCCTCCCTTCTTCGCCCGCCTCCACCACTACGACATCAATCCCCTTCCTCGCGAGCTGCCAACACCGGCTGTCGCCTCCACCTCCTCCTGCTATCTCTCCTCGTGTCCTCGTCGCGTTCGCTTCGTTTTTCGTCTTTCCAGCTTCTTTCGTCCTCATCTGACGTCCGACGTGTCTCTCCGTCCCTCTTCCTCGCGTTCGAAACGGAGCTTTCGCTGGAGGCCCGCGCTCGCAGCCGCTTTTTCGGCTGCGGATCGGACGAATTAAGTCGAAGGAAAAGTGGGCATGCCAACTCTCCGGGTGCGCAAGCCGAACAGTAGGATGGTAGGAGGAGGGTAGGGGGAGGTCTCGGTAGAGCACTCGGGGGCAATAACTCGCGGCGTGTTGTGACTACGCGATGACGGCCAGACCGCTGGTCGCTGCTCTCTTTCTTTCATTGGCTCTCTCTTTTCCTCTCTGACTTGCGCGTCTTGCCGCCACTTCCACCCCTGCCTCGTCCTTCCTTCAAGTCTGTCTGTCTCCCTGTTTCACCTTGCGCGCCTCTCCCGGCTCTCGCGCCGCGCCGCGCCGGTTTCGTCTCCTCTTCAGTCTGCCACGATTTTCCTCCGATCGTGAGGAAAGTCGCGTGTTCCGTCGCCGCTGGCGCGAGATATTTAGATCTTGGCTCGAATTCCCCGGCTTGCCCCTCCTACACGGAGAATCGGAAGAAATCTACGGGAGGACGGCGGCTGAGATACGATCCGATTGGAACGCGAAAAAAGGCAAGAGTCGTCGGTCGGGCTCCGGGAACTTTCGGATCGATGCCGAAACTGCCGCATGCCTTCGTCCAAATAATTTCGAAGGTCTTGCTCTGCGGTTGCTTAAAACACTTGCTCTTGTGGGAAGCAGGTTGAAACCTCCATGGCAGAATACGTACGAAATGCGGACATGTATTTTTCATACATTGATACGAAAATAACGTTACAATCTTAGCATCGTTAATACGTTAAGTGCCAGTTACTATAAGTTACACCAGATTAGAACAACCTGTTTTTTAATGTAAGAACTGAAGAGACGAGATTTATTATAGTAATTATTTGTATCGTACTCTTGAATCTTGCAGATGCAATCCATGTTTGGTTTACTTAATAGACTGTACTAAAGATCGAGTTTCAAATTTGTTAACAAAATGATGTCGTCCATACATGACCAACGTGGCAGTCAAAATGACATTTAATCTTTAACCTTACCGTAATCTTATTACCATATAAATACATCAATAAAAATTGATGAGACATTATTTATTATGATATAGTGTATGTGCAATCAATTATTCTGGCCACGGCTAAGTTTCCTTATATGGCGCCAGCATGGAGGGATGAATTTATTTGTGCGAGACGCGAATGTAGGTACGATTTAGTTCGCTAGATGAAGGAAGTCCATGTATGAAAAGCTTGCAACGAAAGCTGTTCATTTCGGCGCTGTCATTTTTCTAAATATACACGGTCCTACGCGTTCATATTAATAAAAGTCGACGTATACATCATCTCCGCTAGTATTCGCACGCGTTTGACGAGCGTACGCCCTCCCATTTGTATCAATTTATCAAGGAGCACGACGCGTTCCCCAAAAAGGGAGCAGTATTCGTCAAAAAATTAGCCGCACGGAAGCACGGTATTTTTTCAATGGAAAGACAAATCAGTGACTCAACGACGCCAAGTATTTCACCGTCGAAAAACACGGAAACAGACTCGTGAATGATGCAATGAGATGATCGCGGAGGAGCACACGGCTGCGGAAAGAATGTCGGTTTATCGCGCAATCCATCGGGTTACAAAAGCAAATAGGCTCGACGAGCGAGGCGAAAGCTCTCGTTTCCAAATTTCAGCTCGTTCATAGATCGCGTCGGCGCCCGACAAAGTTAAGCAACTGGGAATCAGCGTGCCCACTGACACACTTGACGTCATCGCAGCGCGGCAGTATCGTAATGCTCCCACGAATTCTTCGCTCGTGTTCCAAGGAAAACCGTGCTCCCGTGCGGCGACCCATTCCCCGTGCATTAACCGTGGCGAAGCGTTCTCTCGGGCCTGGCAAGATTTCAGGCCCGATAGTTTCCCCTGACACGAAACGCTTTTCCATCTGTCGGCCGAGCGGCCCGAGCTGGCTCTCGCGATTCCAAAACGCGTCGCCGATCCGCGCCGGGTCGCCGGCGTGTACCGTCTTCGACGAATGGAAGCCCGAGAAATTGGCGGAGTCGGAGCTGCTCGAATCGCGAGCGAACGACCGCGATCTCATCTCGGTGAATTAGCAACGAAGCTCGCCTCCTCGGGTTCACGGAGCACCTTGAAGCGGTCCGCGTGCCTGATCGAAGCCACGGCAAAGCAGATTCGTCTCCGAGTTCCGCAAATAGGAGTCTCTGCGTCAAAGATATCCGATCTGGGAATTATTTAACAAACCAGAGCCACCATTCTCTCTGCCTCTCTCGGCTCTCTCGCTCCGCTCGTCTCGTCTCTCTCGCCGTTAATTATCAAATTGTCCGGCGCCCAGCGCCTCGGGCTGGTGCCAAGTTTGCGCTTCGCCGGATCCTCTTTGGTGCCGGGACATCTCCCCGACTCCCGAGATAAGTAAACAGAAAGGTAATAAGAGTAATCGCGACGATGGTAATACCGTTAATTACATTCGAGATGAAAGGGTGAGCATTAACGCGGCTCTCTCTGCAATCAGACGCGAGCGTCGGCATCGCTTCGCGAGTGAGATCTCTCCACCCCGCGCGCGGATAACCGCGGACTTCCGCTTCCTTCTTTTTCCACGCGCGCGTCAATGTGTGACCTCTTTCACGGGTTCCGAATGCTCGCTTCTCGAGACCGTTCGGAAATAATACCGCCGTGAGTAGGTTATTTATAACCGCGACAACGGGTCGGGACGTCTGATCTAGCGACTCCTCTAGAAGCGCGAACGTTGCGTCACCAAGCGTTTCCAAAGTATATTTTTTCATCGGCGAGGAACGGAGCGCGGCGCGCCGACCTTCGCGCGATGCACAGCCCGCGCCGCGGGACGCTACCGAATCTCGGCTAGAGAAACACGGTTCGAGAGCATAGACGCAGTTAGGATAGCCTGCGCTCTTCTCTCACGGCTTCTATCGTCGGAAGTAGAATTTCGATGACGGTACTCGGCGAAGAAATGCGTCGAAAAATTCCGTCTTCGTTTGAAGAAACGCTCGAAACCGCAACATGATGTGGAAATAATATTCAGCATTAATTTTTAAGGTGTGCAGTACATAAAGCAAGTCATTACAATAGACTTTAGTAATCATTAAGATTATACACCTATTGCCACTAGATTGCGAATTTTATGCCTTTTTAATAAAAATGGTTAGGCGAAATTTAAAACGTCGAGAATATTAAAAGCAATTTAGGACATCTATATATTATTTTTAACTCACTGAAATTAATTAATCCATCGCGGTCATGCTAGGTCAAAATGGCTCACATTTTTTTCGTAAAGGTGAAATTAACGATTAATTAAATATGAAAGTGGCATATCGAGTTTTAATAACGTTTTGAGTTGATGAAGAAAGAAATTTTTATTTAAATTAAGTGAAAATAATTTTTATTTTGCATCAAGTTTCGCAGTCTAATTATCACCATGCTAAAGCTAAGAACTAAAGAGAGGGAGTTCCAAAGCGGACCTAGCCTTCCTATGTAAAATAATTAATAACGTCATGCGAAATTCGCCCTTACTAGAAAGGGTAAAGCTATAGACTCCTTCAAGAAGCTTGAAACTTTCTCAAATCTTTCTTCCCCATAATTATACTTCCGATACGGTAAATAGAATATGTAATTATGCTAACAAACTTCACCTTGATATTGATTTTTTGGTGTATCGTTAACGACCTTTAAGAAAACAGGCGTTAAGGACAATTTATTAAATCATTATTCATTTTCTCCACGATCAAAATGTAAACAAATTCTTGACTACCTTTGACTTAGCGAAATATAATTATATACTGTAATAGGTATAATCAGTATACTAAACGATAAAACAATAAAAATAAACAATAGTGCTGCAAATCGGGTGAAATGTACATACTGACGACACACAGTAGGACAAATAGACAATCGAGGTGGAATAAAGTTAAGTCACGAAATAAGATATATTTTTTATTTATACTTGTTTCAGAGATAGAAATCGTTTCACTAAACTTGTAAAAAAAGTTGTAACATGATGGAATTATACGTTCAATCGGGTTATAAAAAACGTTATATAAGAACAATTACTAATTGTTTAAACCAGTATGATTTTATATTTTGTAAATGTTATGTACGAACAACTTATACACATATAAATCAAAAATGTTTTAACAATAGAAATTTGTCTTTTAATTTTTGCAACTACACAATGTTTCCAGCGATAAAAGTCAATGAATGGTTCCGTTTACGACCACATAGAAGTTGGCATAAATAGCGTTACTGCTGAATACGATCTTTTCCATCTACATAGGTCCGCCGATTAACCGACTGCGCGACTGTGTGAAATTTCCGCCTAAATATTATGAAATTAATGAATTTAACATGAATATAATGCACCAAAGTTTCATATTTTCGCTCGCAATATAAAACAAATGAAGAGAATAATGGAATTAATTTGCACAGCATGCACAACAGTAATTATTCCTCTGTTGTTGTGGCAAAAAGGATATCGATTTAATTATACTTAAATTATGTTTAAAATTCGTTGCATATGAAACTGTATGAAGCACGCGATTTCTGTTTTTTTTATTAAAACAGATTATTCTAGACAGCTTACAAGTGGAAAATTTTGATTGGGGTAAATTCGATTCTACGCTTAAAACAATTGCATAACCCCTCTGAAAAGTGCGTAGCTAAAATGTGTCGGACACTTTATACAGATCCTTCATAATAGCAATAATTATTTAAATTTTCTTATTTATTCGTTTTGTTTCATCTTGGTGTTAAAAGATTCGATACTCGAAATTTTCGAGTATATTTCAGTTTCCACTAAAATTACAATTTAAACGGCAATTTTTTACGCGCGACGAGTGTACTCGACGTAGCACAGAATATTGCCATCGAAAACGGCTAACTATTTAATTCGGAAAATCGACACGATAGCGTGAGAAAGAGCGGCTCTCAGCTCAGGGGGAAATCTGTACGAACGAAGTGCCGATACACGAGGGGCTGTTCACCAGATTTTCCCGTCGCTGCGAAGAGATCTCCATAGCATCTCCACCGTCCTCGAAAATTGGGCTTGATTACGGTGCTCGCAATCCGGCGGAAAATCCGGCAGAAAAATTCTAATACCATCCGCGCCAATATAAAAGTCAAAGGGTAGAGTTTCGGTAGAGCGCCGCGACGGAATAATAGTCGTCGGAGGTAGAAAGCAGCGGAGGAAGTTGGAAAGCCGGAAAATCTGGGGTAAGAAGGAAGGAAGGCGGGAGTGAAAATAAAGAGGCTCGCGGCGGCGGGGCGAGGAGGGACGGTAGGACGAGGAGGGCGAGGAGGAGACAGCAGGGGGGCAGGCAAGGGTGAAATAGTCGGGCACGTTCGGCATACAAATCGTTGGGCGTATCCGCGAACTGCGCGCGGCACGCTCGCGGCCGTGATATTCAATCCGGTACTCTTTAAGCCAGCTCATCCCTTATTCCGACCAGAAAGGAAGCGTGCGTAGGAAGGGCGGCTCCGATAGCGAGGTTGGGGAGCGCACGATTTAACCGAAGACCGGGGAAAACACATGTTATCGACAGCCTGTCCTTTTTTTCCTCCGGCGCGCCTGCTCGTTCGCGGTGGAGATTCGAATCCGGCTTAAAAAGAAAATCGAGACCAGGGCTAGGGGGGAGGGGGGAGGGGGGGGTGGGGGGAGCTCGAACTTTTTGCCGAGTTTTTAACGAGATACCGAAGCGTTTTCGTCGGGATTTGTCGAGGGAACCGAGAAAAGGGGAGAGAAAAGGGGCGAGAGAAGGCGTCGGAGACGAGAATCGTGTTTCACGAAGCGCGGCCGTCGTTCCCATTTTTTCTTGGTCTTTTTTCCCAGGTTTCGCGCGGTCTTGCCGATAACAAAAGAGCGGCGTTGATCGATCGATCGGCCGCGGGACTGATCCTAACAGCTGGTCGCGGGCCGCTCGCTTCTGCCGTTGTCAAGTTTAGAACCTTGAAACCGCGCGAAAGCGGAACGCGCCGCGCTGCGCCGCTTTGGATTGCTGGCAACGTTCGTTCGTTAAAGATTCACCGTTTCCCGGCGTTTCCACCGTGGTTCGTCGACTCGATCGATCAGAGAACGCGCGGTTTTCGAGAAGGGACAGAGGACATCGTGCGGCACTCGATCCCTCGTTAATCACACGGATATTTGTCCCCGGCAGAAGTAGTTGGCCGTCGGAAATGCGTCGGCACTGTAATAATATGCCCGTAATTCAATCGACGATGGCGACAAGCGATAGCAAATTATCGCATTGTATCCGGGAACATTGATTGTCCTACGGCAACTGTCCGGCCAGCTGTGCCAATTGCGCGAGGTCCCCGTCCGGCATGGCGGGACGAGAGGCTGGACACGGAAGGGAGGACGCGGCCACCTCGCGTACACCATCGGATCGACGAACATGGACCAATTCTGGGAGAAAACGGGGCCATAAATTGCCGGCATGCCCGGCGATATTGAAATCGCTGTTCCTTCTGCCGGATGATACATGCTCGGTTCTTACGGTCTCGGTTTCGGAGATTCGCGGGGGTCCGAGGGACATCGATCAGCCCCGAGAGCTCCAGGCTACCGGCCGGCTACCACCCATCCGGGGGGAAAAATCCGTCACGGCTGCCGGTCCCGTGGAATTGTGCCGATCGCGAGGATCGCGGGAACCCGGGCTTATCGAGTTCCGCGATAGCGTCGCCTCGGTCGCGCCGTTATCGTCGAAAAATCTGTGGAACGTTCGAGCGTATCCAAGCTTCGTTCACCGTTCACTGATCGCTAAAAATAATCACGCTCGAGCGACCGGACACGACGGTAGAGATCGGCAGCCGCCGAGCAGTCTACTCTCGCGACTTATTCCGAATCGAAGCGGAGAGCGTGGTCACCGCGCCGCGCCCCGCCGTTCGACGGGGAACCAGTGTCGCGCTATCGCGATTGAATTATTACGTCAAAGTCGGGTCCGAAGTTATTTACGTTATCCGCTAATCTGGTCACTTTGGCGCGAGTCGACTCTCGAGTCGGTGTCCGCGTTCGCGCACACGCTTCCAAGCCCGGTTTGAAATTCCAAAGGTAGCGTGGAATTTTCCTGGCAAACGGAGCCGTCGAATCGGCGCGGTGCCGGGCGACGGTCTTTCCATCTTCTCTCTCTCTCTCTCTCTCTCTCTCTCTCTTGCTCTCTGCGACCTTAAATTAATTTTCCAAAGGAACATCAAACGCGCGATGGAACGCGGTCCGAATTGTCACGGCGAGCAACGAGCCATGAGCCATGAGCCAGGAGCCACGGTGCGTCGTTACAATCGCATTCCGGGTAAACTAATTTCGATGCGAGCGACCGGGCAAGAGCGGGCTGGAGCGAGCTGGAGCGGGCAAGAGCAGGCGAGCCAGGTGGAGCAGCATCGAGAGAGCACCGGTTCTCCGGATCGGCGGATCACCTCGGAGACCTCGTGCTCGAGGCTGGATCGCCGGCCGCCCAGCAGTCTACCTGCTCCTCGCCGCCACGGTGTATACACACACCACACGTGTGGTCCCCCACTCTCTTTCTCTCTCTTTCTCTCTCCATCTTTCTCGCATCACTCCACCTCCACCTGTGCACGTGCGTGTGAGACCGTCCGTCTGTGCGTGAGCCTCTGTCCGCAGTATATAGAGCGTACCTGCGGGTTCCTCTGAGTATGGGCACAGGGCCGTACGTGCTCTGGATACGTACGTGCCGATTTTCCCCCTCCTGCCCTCCTGACGGGCCCACTTCCCCCTCCTGTTTCCCCTCTCCATCGCCATCTCGAACGTTCCTCCCTCTCTCTCTCTCGCTTTCTTTCTCTCTTTCTCTCACTCGCTCACTCCTTCTCTTACTCTTATTCTCTCTCTCCCTCTCTCTCTTTCTCTTTCTCTCTCATGCTCGATCTCACGCTCCCTCCCTCGCGTTCTAGCTCTATCTATCCGCTCGCCGCTCCTCCCGATGCCCTTGTGCCTTACTCCCCTTCCTCGGACGATCAATCTCGCGGCCGATGTTACGAGCTACGCTTCCCGCTAAGTCGCCAATTATGCCTGGCCGATTGGCCATCAAGAGACACCGGCTTCCACGGAAAACCTTCGCCGAATCTCCACCGCGCTGCATTCTCTACCATCCTTCTGAGTTTTCGCTGATATCGAATGCTCTATTTTGGAGAATTCGCAAACGTCACTACAAACTCTTTATCTTCATCTTTGTTTTTGATTGTTTTGTAGCGATTCCAGTCTAGTAGAACAACCCTAGTGGAAGACCATTGGCTGCATCGCACAGCGGCGGGGATAAGAATGTCCTGGATGAACATACGCTCTCTTGAGTCCAGAAGAATCTGACCTATGTTGTTAATTTCAATGCTCCTTCTCGTTTTGCTACGTCGGCACTGCCCTTTGGAACCTCGTTCTACTCATTGAGGTTGTGTGCAATTAGCCAGTTTTACTTAATATTTGAATTCTTTGAAAACAATAGCGATGATAGACACATACTTGCAACCAATGTTAGAAAATTTAAATCGATTCTTATAAACTGATTACGTTTTCGTAAAAATGGGTATTTGCCGGTATATGTAAATAAATTGAATTAAATTCAATTAAATAACAACGTGGTAAAACTGTAAACGAGAACATAACCTTGACAAGATGCTCTATACATCTCTTGCAGCAAGGTATGAAGTTGACGGTCCATAGAATCCGAACCATTCTGGACAGAAACATGACAGAGGCAACGAATGTTTCGCGGGCTCCAAAAAATTGCTGAAAAATAACCAGAGGTTGGTTGCTGCGATGAAATATCCAGCGGAGTGGTCAATGACCTAGATACTCGGGCGCTAAAAGTTTACAGAACAGTTCTATTAATTTCGCGAGCACGCTGCTTGCTACCGACGATGGTTCTTCGACGGTGGAGGCACGGTTTCGCAGATTTACGGTCGACGCGCAAAAGGCGAGAATAATCCGAGCGTCCGCGGCGCCCGACGAAGAAGACTGCACCGAGACGATTAACGAACCCGCTCCTTCGCGACGCGTGTGCGTGTGCGGACGCCAAAATAACTCGCGAACCCGCGAGAGTACACGCTTTCGCCCAACCCTTCTCTCGTCGCAGCGGCGGATCGCCGCACAGAAGACTCTAGTTCGAGCCTTGATAATGCGATATTATCATCGCGTGCACAGATATCGTAGGCGCCGGACTCTCGTGGTTGCACCACGCGGTGCAAGTGCACACGGTGCATCCAAGAATAACCCCGCAACGAGTTTCCGCGAAACGCGAGAGCGTTTACAATCGCACGCGGAATGAATCGCTCTCTCGAAAAACGATCGTCCTGTTATCTCTCTTTCTCTCTCTCTTTCTCTACCTCTTTCTTTCTTTGTCGAATGAGATCCGCGATTGCTTCTCGTTATCGAGGAAATCGTGAGCGGTAATATCCGGCGGCGACGACCGCCTAACGTAACAATGATGCACCGAGATACCGATTCTCCAATGACTAAACTGTTTCGAAGTAAACCCGAGATACCTGCACGCTGCTCGCTTATCGCGTTGTTCCCGTTCCAGTTCTTACGACCAGCTCGCAACCGCGAATTGTTTCGAGTTCCACGCAACTCCATCGCCGCGGTGCCTTTCGGTTCGCGCTGCAATTACCACCGGAGAATTGTTCGCCAACTCAAGATCCGCGAATTCATTAATGGCTCTCGATGGATTTGCGGCCGGAGAGAGCCCGCTCCCCGGGGCGCCCCGCCGGCGCGGCGCACCGACTGTTTTGGTGGTCCGCGATGCGATTCGCCGACTGCATAATTTCCTCGTCTTTTCGCATTTTTCCCAGCCATTGTTGCTCCTTTTTACGCGATAACCAGATTGTTTGTTGCGGATCCGTAGAATACAGTTTCCCAAACTTTTCAAGTGCCCCGGACAGGACTAACGAACACTAGTTCGATCAAACACCTATACTTTTGCAGTTGCTGCACTCTTTCCCGGCTCCGCATAGTACTTTGAAGCAACATTATCGAATCTTAAAAATCGCTATGAAGTGGGAGTAGTTACAGCTTCTCACTTGCGCAGACTTCGACAGCGTTTACGTAATATTAAAGCTACCTCGCCTCGGTTTCACATTTTCTGTTTCAAAATTATTGTAATCATTCAGTTGCTGCAAAAGTAATTTCGGTTTCCCAAATAAATAGCTTGCAAAAGAACCGAAATTAATTTTGCAACAGACTAATGTAAGAAATATTACGTAGGAAATCATTGAATAAATGTCTTAATACGAACACACACTGAAATCAAAATAGGTAAAATGCACGGCAAACTGTACAGAGCTGGGCAGAACGTGAGTTTGGACGATCATTGGGTATGTTTAAGACATATTTAATGCCGTTCGATGTAATTAGGATGCTCCCTCCTGGCTCCGTACAGTAGTTTTACATACAATTCCCGAATCTTAACTAGTTGGCTGCGAACCAAACGGCTAGAAATTGGAAGTTCGTGCTGCAAACACTGTCTGCGGTTTTCAATAGAAAATCGTGAATTAAGCGGACGATCTACATAGAAGCAAGGGTGGGTTTCTATGAAGAAGAACGAGGAGGCCGTCGGCAGAGAGACGGATCAGAGACGCGTCTATGCGCTCTCGATATTCCGTTTCTCGTCGGCCGTTGTCTCGCTCGGGTGGCATGGCCGAGTGTAAGCCAACAGAAGTAAGGACGGGTTTCCGATTAAGGCCTTATAATTGACGTCCCGGGTTCCCTGCCCCCCTCTCCGTCTGGCTTAGTCACCGACAACTGGAAGAAGGGCCGGCACGGACCCGCTTTTGCGGATCGCGGATCAACGAACCGTCGCGTCGCGTCTCGCCGCTGGACACCAGACGCGTTCCGCGCCGCTTTTGCGCCTCTGTTCGCGCCCTAACCCCTGGAACCCTTTTCCCATGGGGTGACAGGGGAGACGGGGAGACACCGGGGCACTTCGTTCCAGAAGAAAGGGATTTCCCATTGTAGGATGATGGAAGCACGAATCCACGGTGACATCACAGCAGTTCCGGGGATCAGATAGCTACAGTAATTCCGATATCCCGTAAATAATGCGTTCGCCAGGTGATAACGATAAGCGAAGGAACGCCAGATAACGACGTGGAGGACCAGACGAGTGCCAGGCGCCATTGTGCAATTCTTCCCGCGATCCGCGCAACAATGATGCGACGCTATTACAGAGAAGGAGAAAGGCAGACGCG
Organism: Augochlorella aurata; assembly: GCA_028455555.1. Lineage (NCBI taxonomy): Eukaryota > Metazoa > Arthropoda > Insecta > Hymenoptera > Halictidae > Augochlorella > Augochlorella aurata. The sequence goes on along the minus strand of CM052168.1, from coordinate 9,401,305 downwards.
AGAGAGAGAGAGAGAGAGAGAGAGAGAGAGAGAGAGAGAGAGAGAGAGGGAGGGAGCTGCTCTTGAGAAGGCGCCGCGCCGTTCGAGGGGAGGAGATCCAATTTATTCGCGCCGCTCGGACCGTACACGGTAAATCGGTTTAAGGAAAAAGCGAGCCACCCCCTGGAGTGGCTCTCTCCTCTCCCCCCCTCTCTCTCTCCCTCTCTTTCTCTTTCGCTCGCTCGCTCTCTTCGGCTCTGCTTTTCACGGGGGCGAGATACTTCGGGGGCTCGTTAATGGGATAAGTCGCGGAAACTTTCGATACGCGTCAAGGCGGATGTGTAATACGCACGGGGCTAGAAACCGGCGGGTGCGGCGCGGCGCCCCATCGCCGCTCTCGGATAGAGGAGGCTTGGAAAGCAAACGAGCGCAACAGTTCCGAACTCGTAAACGAGACGGGGAAAGTAGAGGACGAAAACGACGCTAACGAAGCTCCGTGCCGAGCTACTCCAAAGAAGTATCAAAGAACTTTGCCCGCTTTGCGCGCTCGGAACCCGCCTTCGCCTCCGCCTCTGCTCGCTCGCACGCTCGCGCGAAGAGAACGCTCTTCGGAAAATCCCACGAAATATTCGCGAGCTGTTCTCGCGACGGGAATAAAACGCGACTTCTTATTTCGGTGACATCGGGTTCGATTCGTTCCACCTTTTCCTCGATAATCTACATGATAGATCAAAGACACGTGATCGATACGCTGCATATCGCGAATGGGAACAATTCGCCCTCTGGGGTTGTGGAGATGGTTACCGTGAAGTCACCGGCTACTGTGCCCTTGATTTACATTCAGGCACAATTAACATTAGATTTAACGAATAAGACATATTACATTTTTGTAATATTTATTTTTATTTTTTTAATATCTTTATTTCTTCAAAAATAAAGAAATTAATTGGGTATAATTAACATTACATTCACCGAACGAGACATATTAAATTTTTCTATTAAAAAATAAACAAAGTAATCGGGAATAATTAATTTTACATTCATCAAATAAGGCATTATCTTTTCTATTAAAAAGTACACAAGGTAAAAGAATAAAAAATTAAGCATGTATTAGTCGCTAAATAAAAAGTTAAGTATACTCGAAGACAAACCAAAAGCACGGCAATTGTTCACCCCACACTAACCGGCTCCACAACCCTAGCTGACAGAATTTGTGCACTCGCGACGGACATTTGCCGAGCACTCGGGACAATTTGAGAACATTGTCGTTGCTTGATTGAGCCACGGAATTAGTTTCAGTGCGAAAGACAAGGTGCTAACAGGAACGAGGACATCGAACGTGCCCGAAACTGGTCCTAACAGTAGAGACACGGGAGACAGAGGAACAGAACCGAAAGGCCCACGAGAGGAGGTCCTGTTTACGGTCCCGCTGGCTCTGCAACACGGTTACCTCGTCGTACACTCGATCGAAGACACTGCGTGCCTACCGGTCGGTTCGATAGACTCTTTTCACGCGAAGAGCCACATGTGCGCGGCAAGTACCGCCACAGACAGACGAGCAAGCAGTCAGGCAAGCAAGCAAGCAGGCAGGCAAGCAGGCAGGCAAGCAGGCAGGCAGGCGAGCAGGCAGCGTCAGCTCGTCAACAGTTCACAGATGTTCCGTGACGAGCTACTTTCGATATCTCGGAGTGGAGCGACCGCGCGCGCGCGACGTTGACGCGATAAATCAAGTAAGGAAGGTCGTCGTCGCGCGATGGCGAGCAGTCATCGCCGCCGCGCGACGAGTCCCCTCTTGCCCGCAAGGTGAGCAAAAAAGATCGACGAGATGGACCGTCTTCGAAAGCTCATAGGAGGACGATCCTCCCGATCGAGAGATCGAACGCCGTCCAACTTGTCCGGCGCTTTTGAATACAGGCGCGCGAGCGAGCGCCCTCGGTTACGCGGCTCTTCGCGGCGCGTGGGCGTGCTCCTACAGAGACAGAAACGAGTCTCCGGGTGCAATAAGTAATAGCGCCGATGCGTGGCCGCGATTTATCGCTCCAGCTGTTTCCCAGTCGGGTCTAAAAGTCGTCCCGCGCAGAGGGATTAGGTTTCTGTTTGAGTATCGGAGAACGGTCGCCATCGCATTCGGATATCCTTCGTATTAAAGGCAATCGTGTAGAAAGCTTGTTAACAAAGTAACGCAGATCGTTTTCACGGTCACAGAAGTAACGAGCTTCCGATTTCGTCGTTGTGCGACGAAAGCGGAGAAAGAATATCGGGGGATCGTGTGTCGCAGAAATTTCAGTGTTCCGCCGAGCTTGAGCCGTAATGACGAAGACGCGGGGGTGGGTCGATAATCATCCGCAATGGGATTACCGAGTTTATCGTAATAGCAATAGAGCAATTACGATAATATCGTGTTCCAACGTAGTCACCGGCTTCATCGGTTCTTGGTCTGTGGCAAGTTAATGATCAATTAAGGCTTTCTTGAGCGATCCAAGTGATAATTAACGAAGATTAGGGCTGTACAGAAGACGATACTCCAGATTCGTGTTTCTGCAGATATGGGCCAGAATCGTCGCGTAATCACGAAATCGGCGGCAGTCCTCTGCTACGAATTGCAAACTTTGAATCTCGTCGGAGAGCGTGCCTTTAACGTGCACCCTCTGCTACGGACCAAGAGCGGGAAACATTTTTTCCTGGGTTACAAAGAAGCTTCCCAGACCAAGTGGATTCAAGAAATTTGGCAACCGTACCCCGCGGGCAGTTATCGAACCAGCTTAGTACGAGATAATAAACGAAAACGATCGAAAGGATCGCAAGGTGCGATCGCGCGATCGGAGAACTAAAGCAGCCGCGAAGCAGCTCCCGGACGTTCTCAACAAGTATATCATCGCCGAGAGCCAATAAGCGTGTTTGTAGACGTAGACAGTATCGAATGAATCGAAGAGATGATCACTCACCGTAATCCGGCCGAACGACAGCCTGCACCGCCTGTTCGTTCTTCTTGCTCCGAATCACCGGCTCACCGAGAATCGTAAAGTTTCTAGGTCCCACGCGGTTCACAAACACTAGATACACTTTACCCCTCTTAATATTGGCTCGCACCACACCACTCTGATTATCGCGTTGCTGTTGCTGCTGTTGTTGTTGCTGCTGTTGTTGCTGTTGTTGGTTGCCGTCGGTGTCGTAGCCGCATACGGTCGACTTTCCGGGCGCGGATTTGTCGCGGAAGTGCAGCCGGACGCTGTCGTTCTTCTGGAGCGGCGGGAACCCCGGCTGGCTCTTGTAGACCTGCTTCACCTCGAACGTCACCGCGTAGTTCGAGCCGGGCTTCCTCGCGGAGGACATGCTCCTGGCCTTGCCCTCGAAGACCGTGGGCGCCAGGAACGCCCTGTTCCCGACGTCCATGTCGGGGCACCAGTTCTGCCCGCGGCAGCCCTTGTTCCGGCATCGGCGTCGCTGCTCCCGCGGCGAGTCCGCCTTGGTGCGGTTCTTTGGTCGTTGCTTGGTCGAGCGAACCACGCGGGGCCTTTCCACCGAGGACTCGTCGCTCCCCGGGCTGTAGAGGAACGGCGTCTGGGTGGAGGAGTGCCGAGGAGGCTGCGAGATCCCGGACTCGACCGTCCTTGGGTGTCCTACCGGCTCGTCCTCCAGCCGGCGATTCGCTCGCAGCGAGGAGGCGACGAACGCGGCGCGGATCGAGTCGTCGAACAGCTCCTCCTCGGTGGTCTTGGACCTGGACCCGGTTCGTTGGTCCCCAAAGGGTTCCAGCGCGGTGGAGGACGTCCACGAGATGGACTCGACTCGCCGATCATTTTCTGCCGCTGACGCTGCCGAAGACGGTGTCCTCTGGTCCGGTGCCTCGGTGGACGAGGCGAGGGCGAACTCGTCCCTGGGTTCGGCGATGGCGCTCGTAAGGAAGTTCCAAGTCGTCGGACGATAATTGCGGGTCTTTTGAACGGCGGCGATGCTCATCGATGCCGGATAGTCGCCGGTGGTCCTCGTCGACGTCTCTTCGAGGGAGTTCCGATTGGCGGGGGGTGCCGCAGCGAGCGCCAGTACGCCCCACCAGCCGCTTAAGATCCCGGCCAAAAGCAGAGACGCCCACATCATCCGACCTGCTTGCTGGTTTGATCGGGGGTGAGAGGTCGACACCTCGGTCACCCCGAACAAGCACACTCTTCTCTGGCACTCTGATCTGCCTCTCGCGACCGAATTCGCCTCGGACACCACGAAACGAACGATCTCCCTGGAGAGACTCTCTCGGTCTCGGACCTCTCCTGTCTCTCACCGATCAAATCATTCAGGGTGGCCGAATCGCGACTGTCTCTCTTTCACTCTCGATCGTACTCGTTCTCCCTTAACTTTTCTATCTTCCCACTAAACCTTCGCTCGCCCCTTCTTCTCGAATCAGTCCACGAAAAAACCGAACGCTCTTCACGAGGTGTTGTACCACCGGAGGCAAGACATCGGGACTTCCATCGGACAGATTCTCGGCTGTCTGCTCTTCCAACCTAGTGCCGTCCTCTTCATCCTCGACGCCCTCGACGGATGCAACACGGACACCTAAGGAGAACGTACTCCTCGGGATTATCGCGCGCGATCCCGATCGGCTTCGACTGCCGAAACAAACGGTTCAATCGTCCCGGTCATCCTGTCGATCGGACGGACAGCGCATCTCGGTGTCGGCCGACCGGCTTCGAAGGTTGCTTCGAAGTTCGATTTCCCCTGGTTCCTCTTACCCACGCGATACATACACTATGCCGTTAAAAATCGTCGCCGGGCTTCGATTCCCGCGACGTCGAGCAACGGGCTCCGATAGAGAATCGTCGGGGACGGGGTCGTCTCGGAAACTCGGCCTCCTCTCGGGAGAACGAGGTCGTCCGTGTGTTTCCGTATCTCGAAATAAATCGTCGAAAGTCGATAAAGAATCTCGCGCGCGCGCCACCCCCGAGAGCGGGTCTCTTTTCTCGGCTCTCGGTATCACGTTGCACTCCGAACGAGGAAAACCCGAGGATGATGACACACGACGAGAGCCGCGGAATAAGAAGGCAACGAGGGAGACGACGACGACGACGACGACGACGACGGAGACGGAGAAGCAGCAGCAGAAGAAGAAGAAGAAGAAGAAGACGACGACGACAACGACAACGACGAAGAGGACCAAGAGTCGGCTTGCTCTGACCGGCCGAGGCACACTATTTAAATATACTCACAGGGCTCTCTCGCGGTTGGTACCCGAGGACCGTCGAAGTCTAGTCCTCGCGGGTCGCGCACTGCACTGTTCGGCGAACCGATCGCGATGGAACCGTTTGCCGACTATCGGTACGACCGATCTGGAAATCTGCGATCGCGACGGGGGCGGTCACACTTGGAAGCGACCACCAGCGAGAAGACTGAGGACCATCCGCTTCCAGCGCGTTACCGATTCCACGATAGCGGCGATACTGGTTGCGCTCTTGCTCTCCTCGCTCGGTCCTGCTGCCGCTACCACTGCTGCTACTGTCGCTGACTCCGCTGCTGCTGCTAGTGCTGGTGCTGCTGGTGTTGCTGGAGCTGCTGGTGCTGGTGCTGGTGCACGCGTGCGGATAATATCGTGCGGGGGATCGGCGCGTGTGTTGCACGCGGCATGCACGAGGAGCCTCGTGTCACGACGAGGCGGAGAAGGGATTGTCGGTGGCCCCGCGTCGGGCGCGCGCGACGGTTCAAATTAGACTGAACGGCCCGCTCGAGCAGCCCGAGGCCGGCCACAGAGCCAGCGACTCCTGTCGGACGCCGGTCGAGGCTCTGCGCGCGCACCGTACGAACCGGAGACACACCGGGAACCCCCGCGCGCCTCCAAACACTATAGTTCTCCGCACAACACCGAGAGACCCGACAGACACACAACCGGACTCCCATACGGCCAGACCACGCACGGGACCTTTAAGAACCTGTGTAACGACGACCTAACAACCGAGGAACCGCACGCGTGCTACTCTCCTTCTTCCTCCGACCTGCCTCGATACATTTTCCCTCGATCTCTCCCTCTCTCAAACGCCTGTATCCGTCCCGCTTTATTCCTTGGTACCGGCCGACTCGTACCGTCCCCTCGCTCTTACGCCTCGCCGTCGCTGCAGTCTGGTGAACTTGGTCCCATTGCCGATCAGATTCTGTTCTACGACGATGACACGTTCGCTGGCCGATTGTCTTGCACCGCGCAGACCATCCGAAAGATATCCTGCGAATCGTTGAAATTATCTTCGAGGACTCACTTTTGATAGGGTATGCTGTGATCCCAAATCTAATCTAGGACGCGATCAGAGGTTACCGTTGACAGAACTGTTGTCTGAGATGAAAGAGAACGAACAACGTTACCAAGAGTCGGCACTTTCGAGGAACGAGCTATGATTAATTAATGTAGCTGTGAAACAACGCGAACAAATGTGTGAGTTGCTGTATTTCAGCTTGCCTCCAAGTCGTTAGCCTTTGGATCGCTTAGGGGATAAAGACCCGTCCAGAGCGAATGACATAGAAAGTTTATTTACTATAAATATAAGACTTGCTCCGATAGTCACGCCAGGTCTGGGAAGTCGGTGGGGATAGAAAGCGACACCTAACTAGGCTGAAAATGCGATAGTTATGACAATTGGCCGGGCATTGCCGCGGTACGCAGAGATAGAAAGATGGTTGCGATGGAATGCGAGTTCGATTGATCATTAGGCATGGGTGCTTTCTTTATCAATTGGAATGTTAATGTCGGTGAACGAACACACAGTCTCTATTTAACCCTCATTTATCGGACGAGGGTCGATCGACGATTCGAGCCAAATCGACGCACGCTACTCCGCTTCTCGAAAATAATTTTCTGCACATCGCATTGTTGCTTGCGATCAATGCCTGCAATTTCTTTCTAATTTTATCTCATCTTATCTCGCTGTTCCACACTCAATGAAGCGGCTCAGGAATTCAGTCATTTATCTTTCCATCGCGTAGATTGTTTATCGTTCTATCGAGTCAACACGAAGGGACAAAACAAGATGCTTTCGTCTGCAAAGTACCTTTTGTTGAACACTTCACTGTCAACACTTTCGAGCGTGTATGCATTTTTCAAATCTCAACCGAGTATCAAATAAAGAAACACCTACATTACGTTTTTATTATTAGGCTCGTTTTTATAGTCAAACACTGTTCCTGGTCAAGAGGAGATCCTGTTTGCTGATAGTCCGATTCGCTGACACAACAGCCAATCTGACCCGCATTCCTTCCGCGTGATATCTTCGAATGCAGAGTACTTTATCCATTTCTACACGCCTCATTTCGCAGTTAGCGGCTTTGAAACATCAGCTATCGAGCCGGCACCAGACCGTTCCCACCCATCTCGCTCACCGAATACTTTCCCGACTGGGTGTTGCGCCTGCATTTTCCCGCGGTGTTGACGTGCATACGAGGCCCTACTGACCCTCGTCACGTTCGCTTTTTCTTTCGACTTTTTGTGGAGATTTCACTTTGCTTGGTACGCTAAGTCGACACGGTTCAACGCGCAATAAACGTCTCTCTTTGCCGGTCTCTCTCTCTTTCTCTCTCTCTCTCTCTCTCTCGGTCCCGCGGCGCGCTATTAGATCGTCCTTCGTCGCAGCCGTTCGTAAGTACGATCCAATGGACGACAACGCCGTTACTTTTTATCCGGTCTTTTTTCCCGCCATCCTTATTTACGTTCCGAGGAAAACACGTTCCCAGGGCTCGGAGCGCGTATAGGGTACTCTCGTTAGCCGCTCCATTTCTGCGATTCTTTTCATTTTTTCGGAGCAAATCTGCGACACCTTGAGCATCGTCGATCGCCGACGCACCGAGCTCACTCTCAATGAACGTTATCGCTTAATTATCGAACGGCAATCGTCCTGGTTGCTATCGAGCGTTGACGTAGATCGGCTGGCCCACTCGAAAACGTAGGCACGCGAGCTCGGTATTTTTGTACTCGCTTCGTAGTGCGCGGACGTTCCGGTGCAACCTTCGTTTACCTTGGATCGGGCGCTCTCGAGCGAGATACGGTAACGAGATTCATCCGCGTATACTCGGCCGGAACAGTTTCAAGTTAGAACGGAAATTAATATCGAGCTCCAATATTTACCCTCTCCGAGGCAAGAGGCGAGCACGCTCGGTTGCTCCCGGTTAAAACACAGGGGGCCTCGCGTTTGTTAAAACGAGCGAGTCGCCGGGATCTCGGGTATTTCGGTCCCATACGCGGCCGAAAGTCCTCTCGTAAAATTGTACCGATGGTCGGACAATTGTTTAAAAAGATATACGCAGTTTTAACTCGGCTCCACCGAAATCTCTGAAGAACGAAGTTATTATTTACAATTTTGCTCTTCGCTTAATGCGATCGATTCCTTATGGGACACAAACTCGAAAATTCGTAGGAAATCTTAGTGCTTTGATTAATGAAACTGAAATTTAAAAGTAAAAATTTATTATACTTGATAGTATTTTAACTCTTTTGCAAGCTAAACATCCTAGTGAAATTAAGATTGTTCAAATATAGTATAACAAAACTGAATTTGTTGAACTAGTCGATAATTAGCGTCATCTACGTGTGATTTTTTTAAATCTTTCAAAAAAGATTGTCAAACTCTTTCCTTTCTCGGAGATCCTTTGGGATCGTTAATATGAAATTAAGTCATCAAAATGAAACAGAAAAGTAGCTTGGCAACGTCGCCGCTATTGTGATTACGCTCGGTCTCGGTACCAAAATGGCGGTCGGTAGTAACATATGTGTTCAACGCGCTTCGCTTGCCTATTTAATATAATACATATTGCAGTATTATAATCAGTGTTTGAATACCTAAATTGTGAGACATCAACGTGCATTCACTCCAGAGACTTCATAGAATACAGACTCGAGGGTATACTAACAGACAATACTCGTTACCACTTTGCGGCCTAACCTAAGTCCTCGAAAGCTATTACCAGCTTCTTGAGGATGTTCTGCCTCGTTACCAGGTTTAGTTTTATAGGATACCATCCTCAAAATCTTATATTTGTATTCAATTTGTATTTGAAATTAATAATCTCATTGCATGTCTTGCAATCTCTTTTTCACTATTCAATATATTTATAAAAATATTAATTTATTCTCCATTTGATACCTAATTACCTCTTTTAATCGTCTTCAATAGGCTTATGTAAAGTTAATCATTAAAAATTTATATATCTTATAATTAATTCTTACATCACCCTCATTTTTATTTACCTAATATAAGAGGGCTTTGTCCATTAAAATAAATAAATAAATATCGGTCTTCGCGACTCCCTCGTGTCTCTGCTCCCGTACTCGGGAGTTCACGATGACGTTCTACGGTCGTAGCAGGTTCGGTTTCATCCCTTCGGTATCTAGTCGTGGTGGTATTCTTGTCCATCTCGTTGGTAATTGTTTCAATATCGGTCCGCCGAAAATAAAGTGCTCGGCTCCCTCCGGTTTCTTTGCGGCTCCCTCCCGGCCCCGCTCTGGAACGCGCGAACGCGCCTCGGAGTGGCGGCGCGAGGAGAGGATTTTTAAAAGAGAGAGGGCGCGCCGAGGAGCCTGAAGAGGAGCTGTCCTCGAGAGCTGCCAATCAAACGACCCGCGCGCCGCGAGAAAGCCGGCCTCTTAAGCGGGTAGTTTTTCACGCTCCTCCCGGCGGCGACAGATTAATTCGGAGCCAAACAGCGATGCTCAAGTATGCATGCTCGTAATTAATGTTTTCGACCTTTTCGGCCACGGTCGCGAAATTCGCGGGAAATACGTTCCGTCTCTCCCCCACAGCCTCGTTTCCGTTCACCCCGTTCCTCCCCCACATCGACTCGTACCCGTCATTAATCCCTCATAGATAAATGAACGCATTTCGGTGATTTCGCGGCGAATTTCCTGCATATTGTCAAAGAGTCTCGACTGCGCGGTTTCCACGGGCTTAAATAATAAATAGAACCGCCGTCGCATCGTTCCGCGTGCTCGATCGTTAAATAACCGGCCCGTTCGAATGCGCTCTGATTAATCGGCGCGTTTCGTTCTGCGGCGGAATATTTACGGCGCGTTCGTCAGGATAATGTATCAGTGACACGACGCAACGGCTCTCCATTATATCCCTTCGACAGAATCGAACGTTCGCGGCGTCGTTTTATTACGCGAGAACGAGCCCCGAAATGTTGTCCGCGGAATCTCCGTCGTCTTCCGACCATTCGGCCACGATATAGGTACGCGCGCGCTGTTTCATTTTGCGTTTTACCTGCTCTATTTCTCTGTCCGACAGGCTTCGGAAATCGAAGACAAATTATCGGATATTTTTTAATGTATCGCTGCCGAGCGATTAACAGCTTCATTCGTGAAGCAATAATTTGCCTCGAGTAATTTAATTTAAAGCTTCATGAGAATATCAGCCGAAATGAAGCTGTTAAGCTTCTTTCGGATATGCGCGGACGTTAACACTTTGACTGCTATATATGGCTGACGAAATTATTCTCGCAGGTTTTAACATTAATTCTGGTGCCAATTTATTGTATCTTACCAACTTTATTGGGTCAAACGTAATCTGTAACAACGTAGAGAAAGCAATTGATGTTATAGGGCTTAGTTTTCCAAGTTCAATTTGATTATATGTGTTACTTTAATTTTGTAACGTTTTTGAGATTGTTGGTGTGGCAGCCAAATTGTTAAGGCGCTTTTTAACTCTCTCTACTATAATTTATTTCACAGCTATGTTGATTAGTACTTCTTCATTCTTAATAGTTTCCCTAATAGGGCGAGACAAATTTTGTTTCGTGATTATTAAATTAATAATATTACGGGTATTATATAATTATTAAAAGTATTATTATTATTATTACTATTATTATCATCAAATAATATTTTTTAAACATTTTTTCCTGTTTTATGTTATTGTCATTTAATTTATATTATTATCATTATCATTATTATTATAGTTTCATTTTTTTTCACTCTATATTTTCTGTTCTTTGTTTGTAAATCTTCTTTAACTTTTTTTACTTTCCTTCCTTTATTAACAGAAGATCATATAAATAAGATAGATAAATATCCATATTTAGTAGATCATGTATGAAATTTTCATCACGAGTCGAATTCTATTGAGAATTTGTCGATATATTACAATTAGTCTTTGTGGAAAGACATTTATCAACCTGCAAGATCTATCTAAACGAGCCTAGTGTCTCTGTGACGTAAATGTGAAACGCTGACGTCCATATCTTTCGCCAAATTCGCCTCTTCAGCCCCAAATCTGTGCGCGATGTCATCAATGCGGACGTTCGTCGACAAAAGAGCCTGTCAAATATTCTCTATAGAGCACGCTATCACGCTAAAATCGCATAAAAATCAGCGCGTGTCTCCGGCAAGGGAGTGTCCACTCACTTTTGAGCGACGGTGTACTCTTCTACGTTTCCGGCCGTCAAAGAAAATCCCGGGCGACGTCCAGGGACGGGGCACATTTTCCGCCTCGCCATAAAAATGTCCGAAACAAAACGTGAGCTCCTGACGGCAGATTTTTCGAAAAAGCTTCGAGGATCTCTCGCAGGGATGCCATGAATCGATTCTTCGGGGTTTTCCGGCGCGTCGATCGGTTATCCGATGATTACGAGAGCGTGCCGGTACGGGGAACAAGTCGCTAAAATGTGTTCGATGTCGACACGCAGCTACGTGTACCGTGTCGGGGTTAGATCGCTGGTCGATCGATCGGTGGAGGATCGGTGGACAAGATACAGCGATAACTGACACTTATCAGGAACTTTGATTATCCAAATATGCAAAAGACTAATTATTGTAACATTCATTCAAGGTGAAAATTGTCTGCATTAACTGCAAGATACAGAAGCTGCAACAGAAATATTACTTTCTTTTTTAGTCATTTTAATAAGTCGCAAATAATAATGTGTTTAAATGCATCAAATTCGCAGTTTATTTACAACAATGAATGTGATTTTATTCGGAATTATTTGTTCCTCGATTTTTTCTTTTAGCAATTCTAAAAATTCAGTCGCCCCTGGGGACATTAGACAATTTGAACTATGGCTAAAATTGATACAGATTTCAAGATGAAAGCCACCCCTTCGCAACGGGCTTTCAAACCATTTATTTTACATCATTTTATTGCACTCTGAGTGAAGAATACGAAAGCAATAGATTCAATGAAAATGTATGACGAAGGCTTTTTGTATAAAGCGAAATAAACTCGCGTAAAAGAATCATACATCGATCTATAACAAGTCACTTTCAAGAAGATTTCAGTCGTGGAAAAAATGTTTCAACTACGACAGAGACGTTCGAATTTGCCAAACTATCGAAGTAAAGAGGTACCTTGACTCTCGGGGTAATTTGTCCAGTGGCCGTGTCGCTTGGAGAGAGAATCTCCGGCACTCTCCTGACTCCCTTCGACTCTCTTCGACTCTCATCGACGCTTATCCCGGTGATCGGACCGAATCGCTATTTTTCTTTCACGGCGAAATATCGCGCCTCTTCTTCTCTCCTCTCTCGCCTAAAAATAGCGGGACGTTGCGCGCTCGCGAACACCGACGGAGATAAATTTAAATATGTTTGTGTACCCGTGGAAGCCGGGGGCGAGCGGGTTTCCCGGACGCGTCGTGCACCCTTGCTGTCGCGGGGGTGGGACTCGATCGGCGAGCCGATAGAGGGAATCGACGTACCTTGAAAATGTTTGGTGAAAAGCGAGAACGGGGGAGGAGTAGGCACGTTTCTCGGTGACTTGCTCGAAAAGTACCGGCCCTGTACGCCCGCCTGTGTTCCTCTGTAGGTGCATGCACGCGTTCGCGGGTGTGTGCGGCCGATGCACGCGATGCAACACAGCCCGCTTGGTTTTGTTCAACGGGGCAACACGAACAAGCTCGGTGTGTCTACGCGAGCCTTCTATTCATAGTGGAAACGAAAATAACACGGTGTCGCGCATGCATTCGTAATATCTTTATCGCGATGGAATGACGAGACGCAACCAACCTACGGTCGGGTAAATACAGGGTTATTACCGAACGAATAGACGGTTTCAACGTTTTAGAGGAAACGCGGCGCTCGAGATACCGAGACGTGCCTCGGGACGTGGAAAATCTTCGAGATTTCTTACTGAAACTTACAGATCTTCAATCTGTTCGTCCCTTGCTCCCCGATATCATCCTCTCGGTTCGATCCTGACACCGCTTCTTCCACTTTGGACCGAGCATTGTATCTCTTTCTGGGAACACTCTTCCTGCGTGATTCTTATTTTTATTCTATTTTATTTTATATGGTGATTTCAACGGGAAAACTGTTTGCTATATGAGACGAAGGAGTGGAATTATGAAAGAATGATTAAACTCAATTAAATTAGGAGCCACTGAAGATAATAGAAGCTTAGAACGAGGTGAAAGAACTATTGAAGAAGTCTAGTTTGTTGCAAGGAAGGTTAGAGTTTATAATTACGCGGTTGTAATAATGGAATTCAGGAAGGAAAAGGACACGATTCCTAAAACGGCCAGCAGGTACGTAAAAGCGTCGGAGATGCAGAATATCGGGAGAAGAAATAATGTTATGGATAACCTATACACAAATAATGGATCAGTCACGGTAGAGTGCTCGTCCATAATCTAGCTTTCCACAGCATTTAATCCACTGTATTGTTTATATTCGTTGTGCAAAGAAAGTAACGCTGCGTTTCTGGAAAATTTGAGGCCCTGCTATTTTTCAAAGGATCCTGCAAACACGGAACATTTGCATACGGCATTATTATCTTTGCATAAAACGGCGCTGCTCTGTTTCCACCGCGTCGGAAAAATCGTGGTGTTAATGGAAAATTAAAAATTCAACAGACAGGTTTCTGCGTAATGAGCTTATATTTCCTGACGGAAGGTGCCGGGTGCGATCACCAACTAGTTCTCCACTTTTTGTGATTGATGGCTCGAAAAGCCTGCGATGCGCCGAAACGTACCAGAAGTAATTTAAATCTGGAACCGTTTCATGAAACGTTCATTACTTTCTCCTTTCCTTTTCGATGCTCCACGTGCCTCCTACCGGTGTAGAAATTCCTGGTCGAAGCTGCGCAGCATTTTTTACGCATTCAGCATAATGTAATTGAAATACATTTTATATTTGCTGGCACTCTTTTGCCGGGGTTCGCTACAAAGAACACAAAAAGGCATCCGGCTCGCGCGGTGGATGCACGAGAAACGTTCCCGGCCAATTTTATTTCCCGACAGCAAGCAGCCAATAAAAATGGGGCGGGAACTTAAAAAATCGTCGAATGAACAGGGATCCGAGCCGTTCCGTTTCAATGTTCTATTCGCGTTCCGTGTTTACGGTTCGACGGTTCCTTGTACAGTCGTTTCACGAATATTTAAAAACTTGACTCGATCGCCGAATAAACAAAGTCCCAGTCGACCCTGTTCGAACGCAGTTCACCCAGTATATATACACCTGTTCCTCAATTTACGCGACATTTTATGCGGCTAATCCCTTTTTTATAAATTAGAACACCATTTACGCTTTATCGAATTTCGACAAAACTTAACGGAATGTTGTAGCGTATATCAGCAAAATGAAAGCTCAGTGAAAGAAACTATCGAAAAAAATCGTCCAAAAAAGTTAACAATGAGAATGAAATCGAACTTGCAAATATTTCAAGCGATGAAGATGGCGAGTTTCTGACAATTAAAAAGAAAAGCTTGATTGCATTAAATGACAGCAGCGACAGTGAAATAGATATGTATTTCTGAAACTTATAGCAGCTTTTACATTTCCAATATTGTTTCTTTCCTATTTATTGACATTATGCGATTTTTATTAAGGGAGAACAATTCCACGTGAACGAACATTCACGTAAATCGAGGGTCGGGTGTAATACTCTTGTTGAAGGAGCAGAGGTGGAGACGGTGCTAGTATCTGGATCGTAAAGGTCGATCCGGCTTAATAATAATAATGGGAAAATATACGGGACGTTTAAAAACATATACCCCCGAGCCGGGCGATAAATTCTTGCTCGAAATGGAGGCGAAAGTAAACAGTGTCGCTTCGCCCGGCGGTCCCCTTCTAAATATCGCAACAATTTCGCTGAATGTAAACCACAACCGGTTCCAGCAGGGGAGCGGGGCCAGATTCGACGCGCGCGATAAACCCTCGCGTCGAGCGAGAATCAATTGGTCACCGTGAGAAATCAAGATCGTGAACTCTTGATCCTGCGGCGGGTCCGGCGATCGAGAATGCGGCGCGCGCGGCCCGTTCGACAAACTGGCGTCGGCCCTCGACAAATAACCATCCTGGAACCATTCGCGCCGCCGCGCCGCACCGATAAGGGCCTGGGAAAACGACGTAATCCTCGCGAACGGCGAAACAACCGACATTATACACACCGAAAACCGATACCGATCTGCATCGCGCCGTCCGACAAAATGTTCGATCCGCGCGCGGCGTAATACGACGTTAATGATTGCGGGGCCCGCCGATTCGTGCACGTATATAGTGCTAATTGCGAAACTCTGGGCCTCTCGCGTCTTCGAAATCAACCGGGATCCTCGGCCGGTGCCTTTATTACGCTCGTTATGCAGATTGCTCGCCGATGAGGCCGCAATTATGCGCGAATATGTAGCACAAAGTGGAGGGTCTTGTAATGTCTACTACTGTTCGGATCCATAGAAACACAATTAAACCGAAAGTATTGCTATTATTTCTTGACCTTTGCGAAAGCAAGCTATATTCGCCCAGCTGGTTTTATCGATTTCTATAAGATTTGCTCTAATTTTTACGGGAATTCTGTTGCAGGTCGAACTGTGTCGAAAACAACAGGAAAAATGGGGATCTGGAATGAAGTATTTCGAAAAGCGGTAAGAATGCAGCGACTGTACGCACTTTTGAAATATTTGCAGCATAAAGACCACTGTTTAACTCTGATACGATCGATTTAAACTAACTCCGACCAGATTGTTTCGAATTCTTTAACTGTTACAACCGTATATTTATGCTTGCCGCAACGTTCATACGGATGCTAATCTTTTCCATAATTCATCTCGCGTACTCAAATCTCTACTACGTAACGTTTCCATTTAGCTGATAGAGTTGTCGCAATCCCTTTTGTTGTATTTTGTTTAAATACAACACTTTTATAAAATAGGTAATTTAATTCTTTGCACTCGAGAAAAATTATTATATCACGTTTTAAAATCATTTTTCCATTACCAAATTCGTTCATATGTGTGAGTCACGAGACTCGGTTACGCTTAAAATGCAGTAAAATACGCAAAAAGGAAATACCGTACGTCGGAAGAACTATTCTGGATTTTCTGAATTAATACAAAGTATCAAAGCGTATATTTCGTCATGAATATATCCTCGTCATGAAGCTATGGTAACATTTCAATTAATTATTGAGTCGAAGCAAAGTGCACCAATTTCGACAGCAAACGTGACCATCCCGCAAGAGTTCCTTCTTTTCGAACCTCTCAAGAACAATTGTTTGTCCGCAAACTCGCCAAAACTTGCACCCAGGAAGGAAAATTTGATTTTCGTCGCTTTTCTTGTCAGTGGAACAGTCGGAGCGGTAGGAAAAAGTGGCGGAGGATCCAAGTTCGCGGTAACTAACAAGAACAGCCCCGCAGCAGATTATCGGCAAACACTTTCGATATTGGCCAATTGCTCTTGGTGGGCATCTATTGCCGCTGCATCTTTCTCTGGCCGCTCGCTCGGTCTCTCTCCGCCACTCGTCCCTCCTAAACTCTGGATTGGTAGGTTGGTCTAGCGAGCACGCTGCCAGTCGAGCGCCATGTCGTTCACCCGCAAGGAGAAGTTAAATCGAATCCGCTAACTGCAGCCTAAGAACAAACCGGAAGGGCGCGGGGCTGGCGGTCGGGCAGGGATGCCGAGGTCTCGATACGCGGGGCTAACTTTCGACGAAGTTTGATGCTTCGTAAATCAATGGCCATTCGTCGGGCCACGTTAAATTACTCCCAGCTCGGTGCTCCCTCTCGCTTTTGGCCGCGATGGAAGCCTCTATGGATTTTAACCGCGTACAACGATTCTTGGACGCGATTTTTCGAGCCAGAAACGAACGGTAACGGCCGAGCGGGCCGCGCGCCGCGACGGCCGAAACTTTTAATCCGGCATAGAAATTAACCGGATAATTGAATGGCCCGCGGCGGACAGGGGAGCGCGCGACAACAATTTCCAGCGGACAATCCCCCGGCGCTTCTTACGTTTGTTATCTTCCGGTCTCCTTTCTTTTTTCGAGGAGACTCAACGAGCTCTCAGTCGATTCGCCCTGGCGCCCCAGCACGCCGGATAAAGTTACGCTGCATAAATGTAACTTTGTAAATGAGCCACGCGCGGAACAATGGGAAGGGTGGCGGCTCTCTTCTGGGGAAACTCCGGAAAAAATGTCCTGGAACGAGACACCGGGACTTGGCCGACCTAGTTGCCTCTCCTGTTACGTGCTGCTGCAAGTTCCTCGGAAGAGTATCGCAGCCGGGGGGGGGGGGGCTAGAAAATACGGCGGAGGAATTTCCTGGCTATGGATATTAGGTGACGAGACACGGGTGCACTGGGCACGCTTGTCCCAGGTAAACCGTCCTTTTAACCTTGCAGCCGACGCCTTAACTTCGCACTTGCGAATGCATATCTGCCGTACACGTACTTCTCTTTAGTACCGATTTCACGGCGAGAGAACTTTGTTCAATCCTCGTACGTTTTTCTTTGGACCACCACTGTGCGACATTTGGTTGCTTTTAGACGTTATTTTGACTTTCAACAATCGAAACTCTGTGTGGCAAAAATGAGGACACAAAATTAAATAAGTCGAAATTACTCCAATACACTTGAAATTTTTTACATGAGTGTAAACATATTTATATAACACATAATAATAATAATAATAATACTTTATTAAACGTGTTAAGAACTCCTTTAGTTGCTTAGATATTTAATATAAAATTCGTATTAAGTGGAGGGGTAACCAACAAATATGAACTTGTAGACGTACCTTAAGAGTAAATTCGCAATTGAAACTAAAATTGAAGTTACCCTGAAGCATGACCAATGCCAAGAAAAGACAACAAAGCAAGATATTTTTACCATGTCCTTGCTAAAAATAAAATTACGTAAAGGAATGTAATGAAAAATGCTTTTTTATTTTACCTTTACTTTTACTTTTAAAAGTTCAATCCATCACATATTTGTCTCTTTTTACAACAGCTAACAATAAACCACAACGTCAATCCAGAATTAGATGAACGCATATCTCTTTCTACGTTTAGTATACCAGTAGTGTTTGTTTAAATTGCGGCATAAAACATCCGAAATCTCAGAGTTGCTGTCAGTCAGTGAAAAGAGCGGCAATTGAAAAAAAAGTGCAGAGGTGAGGCGCAACCCCTGTAGCTGTCCCAGGGTTAATAATTCGCGACGGGGCGTCGATGGGCGCCGAGGAGACGTTTCGTTTTCCGTTTAGAAGCGCGTCGAGAGGTCGTAGGCGTCGCTATCCGAAGGAGATCGGTGGCGGAGCGGTTCGTGGGCCGGGGCTTAGTCATTAAACACGTAGCCACCGTTTCAGCCGCGCGGCTCTCCATTATTCCGAGAAGAGTTTGCGGAACGTGATCTCTCGTTTTCCGGCTCCTACCGAAAATGCCGGATGAATGGAGCGCGATTTCAAGGTGCGCGGAGAGCCTGAAAGCCCCCGTAAATACGGTTTTTCACGTCGTTTTCGGGCCGCAGGAAATTTGCCGAAAGGGCAGGAGGTCGGCTGGCGATGGAGGGATGGGGACGAGGGGGATGGAGATGGGGATGGGATGCCGGGTAGATCGAAAGAAAGATAGAGACGCAATAGGTGGTTCATTCAACGAGCCAACCCCCGCAGTCGAGGGTAAAAGCGACAGTTTAAGCCCATTAGGATATTTATGGATTGGCCTCCCAACGACGGGGTGGGGGTGAGTGGCGAGGCTTGCTGCGGCGCGGAGCGGTGTGGCGAGGGGAAAGAGGCAGCATACACGAGGGGTTAGAAGCTATTCAAAGGTCTGACGGCACGCGACTCTCTCACAACGATTCCTTTTGCTTTCGGCAACCGACGTCGACGCGAACACCTTTTCGAGGTGGGTGTGTCGCTTCTCTCTCTCTCTATCCCCCCTCTCTCTCTCTCTTTCTCTCTTTATTCTTCGCTCGCTCTCTCTCTCTCTTTCTCTCTCTCTTGCTCTTGGTCTTTCTCTTTTTCTCTGCACGCTATCCGAGCACCGAAAAACGAGACACGGTGATTTATGAGACGATGCTGGACGAATCTCTG
This sequence comes from Augochlorella aurata, assembly GCA_028455555.1. NCBI lineage: Eukaryota > Metazoa > Arthropoda > Insecta > Hymenoptera > Halictidae > Augochlorella > Augochlorella aurata. The sequence continues at coordinate 9,382,076 of CM052168.1, read as the reverse complement.
CAACAAGGGTCGTCGAAACGTCTCAATTGCTCCGGTTAATCCGCTCCCCCTATCGGCTTACGATGTCATGGTGTATTCAGGGTGTTCGACCACGTGTGGCAGATATTTTAACCCTGTGTCGTCCCCGCTAATTTAGCCGTCGATACCGGTTAAACGAAATTCGCCTTTTCGGCGCTTTTAATTCTGCGTTATGCCATAATAGTGTGCAGCGGCTTCCAAAGCAGCAACCTATGCATTCGATGATATGCAGATAATACTAACGGCAGTTTAAAGATCGATCCAGAATATTATAGGTTCGTTCCGTGATATTAATAATGGAAATATCGACTAGTAGAATACAACATTAAATGAGGTGTTAATTCTTTTCCACTCAATTAATATCTGCATTAATAGTTATTTATTTTTCCTGATTTACGTTATATTCATCATTAATGCCATAGTTGCAATTAATGTTCTAAATGGACTGCAAGGCTACATACGGGAATATGATTACAAAATGATCAAATGATCATTAATACACAGCTAAATAATCTTTCTTCGTACAATTCAGGATATATTCCACGCACATATGCATAAAAAAATACGTAAAAACACGGTCAACAATTATTCGCTTTATAGTTCGAATAATTTTACAATCTCTGTTTAAACGATTTATTCAAATGAAAGATGGAAAATTACTCGAACAAATAGAACAATTTGTTGCGAGTAAAAAGTAATTGTTATCCGAATAAAATACTCGAGTGTAAAGCATTCGTCCGAAAAATTATCTTAGATCAATATTTATTCGAAACAATTCGAACAGTGCCGAACTCCGATTCAAATACATATTTCAGGAAGAAAATGTTCGGCGTACTGTTTGTAGCATCCGACTACACAGCGCTCGCTTCCGTGATACGAAGCCCATATCGTTCCCGGTCCGTGGTTTGATGGTTCCGCGATCATATTTAAATGGTCCGCTATTTGCCAATTTGCATCGATCCTCCTTTCAATTTGCCCGGGCGATTATTGTTCCCCTCAGTGCCGTGAAGAGCGGGATGAAGAGAGACAGGGAGATCCGGTACTCGAGGGTATCGCGATACGGTCGGCTCGCACGGAAGGACGGATCTCGCCGAAAACGTAATATCCCGCGAATCTAATAACGTTGCTCAACGGCGCCCGCGAATGTGTTCTTTCGCGAGCCGCGCGAGTTCCGGCCGTTCCGCAATATGTTTTCGCCCGTCACCGGTTTCATTTCGCACGCCGCCGGTTTCATCATCATCATCCCTCCGACAAAGGTGACGGCGACACGTCGCTTGTTCGCGTTGTCGCGTTCGCGTAAAAAATCGCCATAATTACCGACTAAACAGCGCCGGGATGAGGGGGAGGGAGCAAAGTGAGGGTAGGAGAGCGGGAGGAGAATAGTTGAATTAATATTCGGGCAACGTGCACGGGCCGTTCGAACGGTCACGTACGAGCATCGGTGCGTTAGATCGCATTAACGTGCACGAGCATTTTCCAGTTGGCCACGGCCGAGATCTCGCATTCTGCAGACGCGCTCCTTTCTTCCTCTTTAATAAGAGCCGCCTGTGTACACGCTTGTATTTCGACTTCCGGCTGGCCGGAGTCCCCCGGTGCCTAACAGAGATGCATTGTGTGCAACGAAGCACCTGGCACGCGCCAGCTCCTGTCTTTATGTAGCCGCCCACTCTCTCTTTCTCTCGCTCCCTTCCTCCTCGGCGTTCTCTCCCTTTCGCCTTCTCTCTCTCTCTCTCTCTCTCTCTTACTCCCTTTCGCTCCCTTTCTCTCTCCTTCTCTCTCTCTTTCTCTCTCTTCCTCTCGCTCTCGCGCTCTCCTCTCCCTCGGTTCCTCCCGCGGCAAACAGCTTCTCTCTCCGCTCCGACCCGGCGTTCGAGCTGTTTCGCTCGTACTCACGTACCACCCACACGTGCGCGCCAGTCGTTATCCTGTGGATATCCTCCGGACGTCTGCCTTCCTCCGTTCGAGTTCCTAACAAGATTTTCATCCGAGATATCGCGGACTCAGTTAACCGCGCCGCGGACTATTAGCGATAAAACTTGTTCTGTAAGTCTGCAATTCAGCCAGCGGATCCGGGGGATGGAGCGGGTGTGTATCTTAATAAACGCGGTTCAAACAAATTTCACCCCCTCCCAGGTCTCCTGGCCGAATAGATACGTCTACGGGAGATAGATCCAGCGGCGTCCTTATCGGCCACGGTTATCTTTATTTCATGGTCCCGCGCCAGTCTGAAGTCGTCCCGTCGATCAAGATTGCCAGCCAACGAGCAACATACGTCTCCGCCTCAATATCGCCCCGACAAATAGCTCCAGACCTTGGAAACTGTCCCGAGATCCTGCGGGAAGTTACAATCGACCTGGAACAAATAAGTTGTTTCTGCTAGACGTCCTTTCACTGGATTCTTCGTCGCTGTTTCGCTGTCTGCTGCCGTTTTCGCTGGAATTTCGTCCACGTGGTCTCACCTTCGCCGATTACTTTAATTATTGGGTCGGACTACGTGTTTGTGCGGCTTTAATTTCGATTTAAATTTCCTACGTAATAATTGGCTAACTGTTGTGTCCCATACGTCATTTTTCTAGCTTTTTAACGAAATTAATCACTTTATTACGAATTTAATTCTTCTTAATTTGATACTGTATATCAATTGCAAAATACTGATAAAATAGAATTATAAATTGTTGTTATTATTTTAATTCTTTCACATTTTCTGCAAAACGAAGACCTTACTTGCGAATAAATAACACGTTCCGTGCCACGTGTGACCCCGATGGGACACGCTTACATATTTATTTAATGCTCGGAGCAGATGTATTTTATAACAGAGTGATGAATATATTCCCAAGAGAATGAGACATTAGAACTATACGGTATAGAACAAAGCAAATAAGTTCGTTTAATGCAATAATGTTTAATCAAAACATCCAATGGCCTCAGTAGCGGCCCTCGAGAAATAAGCTCAAGAAATGTTACAGCAGCCAAGAGAATTTTCGGCTCCGTCTTGGCCATTACAGAATGAAACTGTGAGAATGGGACTCGCTAGATTGATTACAAAGTACCCCCGGAAAATAAAAAAGTAAACGGTCCAGTCGGCAGGGCCGGAAGGTTAAATCGATCACGTGCGAAAGAGGAAAAAATCGATTCCTCCCGCATTCATCGGGAAGTGCTCGTGAAAGTGTAATGCAAAAGTTCACCGGAGAAATTCGAAGTATTTCGACTTTTATGGCCTTTCGAGGGGGCCGTGCGCAAAATGCAGTATTGAAAACTTTAAGCGTTTTTGGCGGAATAACCCGTCTCGCTACCGAGGGAAAAATAAAAAAGGAAACGATCCGACCAATCTGGTCGAAGTTTCGCGATGATATTCCGCTAACCATTGGCCATCGCAGGTGTGGCGGAAACAACCCTCTAAGTTCAACATTTTATAGTTGGAGTTGAAAGCTGCGGGAAACTCCCGAGCGCGCAAGGATACGCGGCTCGGAAAGAAAATGCTAATTACTCTGAGCGATCAGGGAACGTTAAAGTCTTCGACGTTGTATTTTTTTCAGCGTGGGAGATCGCTGAGAAGTAGAAGGGGCTGGACGAAGTAGAGCTGTGACTTATGAGATACCCGGGTTACCCATCAGATTCTCTGGTAAACGAGAATTACCCGAGTACCTGGGTATCTGGTGAAATAGCAGAGTATTCGGCTATCTTTTATCTTAACTTTCTAAAAATATTTTTCTAGGAGAATAAGATTGTACAGAGTGGTCTACGTAACTTGTGCACCCCCCTATAACTTACAAAATATGTGTTGCACGGACAAATTTGGTATACATGGTTTAAAGGGGTACATTATGTAGTATATTTATTTTTTTATAGGTGGAGACGTTTCGGAGATTTGAAGGTCAATTTTGCTTTTTTTTTTTAAATAGAATACTGTATTTTTTATATTAAAATATGGAAGAATATCGAATTTCGAGTAAAGAAGTATTGACCTTTATTAACCCTAAACCTAATAGCTAATGAGTAATTTCACTCTTCACTTCACACAAAAATTGTATGCTTGCAAATGCTGGAATGGATGTCCTATTCGTTAAGCTCGAGATTTTGATAACCAACAATTGGAACAATCTTCAAATGATGACCTCCAATCTTTTAAAAAATCTTATATTACATTTTAAAAATTTAAAATATATTTCCTATTATCATCTCTAGAGGATTTTTAGTTGTTTTTCCGCCGTTTTGCATGACGATGAAAATTGAATATACAATCAAATAAAATACCAACTTTGTGATCTTATTTCACAGAAGGTCGCAAAAGATCGTAGCTTCTTTTTTATTACAAAGTTCACATTTTTAGTTATAACAAAAATTCTGTTGAACCTAAACGACTTTAATTACGAATAAAAGAAATTAACAATTAGTGTGAGAGTTAGTGTCTGCAGCCGTATTTATGAGACACCCATAATCCCATAAGTCACGTGGGTAGATAAAAAAAGCAAGGGGTATCGCATGGGTACTCGTGTACCTAGGCACTTCAAATATCGAGTAAAGATATTAGCCCTAGGGAGAAGCAGCTTCGTCCGAGGGAAACAAGCAGAGCCGGGTCGCTTAATTACACGTTCCGTTAAGGGCGCAGCGATCCCTTGGTAAATAAACCGATCGTCGCAAAGTAGTCGCAAGCCTAACAGCCTAACCCCGGTAATTCGAAGGGTCGGCTGGTCGCCGCTGCCGACTGCCGACACACGATCACAGTTGCTTGGCACGCGTCTCGGGTGCCTGTCAAAATACGCGTCGAATCTGTTGGCCCCTCTTGCTCCCTTCGCAGGGCATATGGCACGTATTCCTAGCTCGGGGCTGCCGGAATCCCTTGACGCTTGTCCGTCGTCGGATCCCTTTACGGGGACCCTTCGATTTCTCGGTTCGCACGCCCACACACTCCGAGCTGTGATTTTTCGACGAAAACTACACCCCTCGTGTAGCATCGGCTCGGTTTTCGTATTTCTGTCGCATTCGAGATCACGAACGACAGGGGATCCTCGGAAGAGCCGCATGTCCGAGCTCTATCAATCTCGACGGTTTCGACGCCGAGATAATTGATTCGCCAAAGAAAGCCGGCGTCGTTAATAATCGTTATCTCAGTTTTACACCGGTCGCCGAGCGATAATCGGATTATGAATTTCTCGCTTGTCCCATCGCAGCCGTCGCCACCGCCGCCGCTAACGCCGCCAACGCCAGCCACTTTCAGGAACTCTTATCGGCTTTTCAGAACGGTAGAAATTAATTTACTCCGAGAAACAATCTGTTTCTTTGAAGTCTCGCGACGTTCGCCAGATAACCAACCGGACCGGGCCGCTCGTTTTCCAAGCTGCTCTTTGTCGTTTCGATTTCCCGCGAACCATCGCCGCGCCGGTATCAATCCGGGATCTCCTCGAGCATTGTCATAGTCGAGGGACGGGCCCTAGAGCGAACGTTTTTCCCTGGAAGCAATAGCACAATGAGAGGACGCGACGGCGCGATGCGCCGTGGCCGATAAGATAACTCCGCGAAATCGAATCTTATCTTTCCTATCGTCTCCGTTTTTCGCGTGGAAAAAGACCGCGCCGCGACGGGCCATTTCGAAAAAGTTCCGGCGAACGACAGCCGAGAAACGTCGCCCCGTTCCCTTATCGCTCGTCATCGTAATTAACGCGTGCCGTCACGCGGACGATAAAAATCGTTATGGCCAGGCCGTGGCCTGTGCTCGTGACTCATTTGCCGACCGCCCGCTTCCTTCTGGCGACGCCGTGTCACCGGAAGCCCTTAACTTCGGCGGAAATTAATAACGTTTTAATCGATTCTTCAAACGTCACCGCCTGCGCGATGACGGCACAAAACTATTCCCCGCAAAAATAAACGGGAACAACCTCTGGAGAGCACGATGGATCGCGCCCGGGTTCGAGGGTCGCCGCCTCCGACCACCGTCGTTCATTATCGCTGCGAGTTAATTAAGTTCCGCGAAATACAAATAATCGAACGTTCGACCGCTGATGAATCTCGTCGCCAGCTTCTCCGATCACGTTCGAGATAGAACACGATTTTTTCTACTGCCGTGATAAGATTCCATCAATTACTCCGCTTCCTCGAATTACAATTTTCAAGCTTAACACTTGGCTTATGGAACCCGTCGTCATTTTTCATTTACTGTTACTCGGACTGTGAAGATACATGTGCGAGTTGTTTTTTCAATATATGTGTTCATTGCGACAAATACTATAATAACGTATAATATATAAAAATAATATATAATAAATAATATATAAAAATAATGTATAATAAATAATAATAAATAATATATAATATATAAAACGTATAATATAATTTTAAACAGGGGAAATCTTATGTTTGTTTTAATGCAGATTTAATTAGATGTGAGATATCTTTATTTTTTATTAATGACTAGACTGGGAATTTTTATGCAGAATAAAAATTGTCTAAGTTACTTGGAAGGAACTGAAGTCAGATGAAAGCGTCTTTCCTCTTGTAATAATGTTGGCAAGGTGTACATAGTATACGCATGTTCTTAAATTCTTTTTATATTTGTAGGATTTTGTTCTTGACATAGTCAGTTTTGGTGTTTGAGTATAACATCTGCATAATTTATTTTCTTTTTTCTTTGCAGCTTCTTCGCCACCGTGAACAATTACTAGGGGAAAATGACAATTTATCGTTTATCTAGATTGACCCAAAATTATTAATGAAAACGTGGAATTTCATTACAATACAATTCTAATAAATCTTTGTCACGAGAGTTAAAATAACAACGAAGAATAAAGGGTAATCCAAACTTAGCTTTTGTGCGTATAAATAACAGCATAAGAATTGATTGAACCATCTGCTCCTTCTCATTCTTATGGAACATAACAAGAATATTGATAATCATGGCATCCATTTTTGTTTCGTATGATCTACATCAATGCAATTTTAACAAATTTTATTTAGATAGAATTATTATTTCCAATCTTCCATCACTTGATATTTTATTTGAAGTGTTATTTCGTACTACTTCACGAATAGATACGTTCAAGTTGCAGGTAGGAAATCGGAGAAAATTCTCCGAGTGCAGTTAAAAGTGACGTTGAGCAACCATCTGGGGACGAATGACAAACTTATCATTCTTATCACCTTACGTGTGATCGGTAACGTCGGTCACAGGTAATAGGTAATTAAGGGAAACCAGACAGTTGCGATTGAGTCTCCACGCGGTTCTTACATTAATTATATTAATTATATCACTTAGTTAAGGAAAACTGAGAGTATTTCATTGCAAAAGGAAGCCGTGACGTCACGGGATATTTTGGTTGATCGCGGTAGCGAATCAGCTAATCGCGGTTCTTGCACCGATAAGAGATATCATCGCGTGGAGATAGGTCAGTGACTGTGGGTAGGGATCAGGCTCGGAAAGAATGATTGGTAACCACGAGCGTAGTACAGGCAGGATAAGGAGTCCGGGCGATTCCTTTTCCGGCGAATGGAGCCTCGCTCGCCGTAACTCGGTCGAATGACAGGAGGTGGTAAAGAGCGTCGTGTATACTGATAAACGCGTGCCATCCGGCGGGATTTATCGTGGTCCCGTCGACGTTGTTACACGCCCCGCGGAGCATCTTTATCTGGCGCGGTGAAATATGCGTCGGGGCCACTTTCCCCGAATGAAAACGCGCGCGCGATTTGAACGGTGCTGCCATCGCGCCATGGCACTCCGCGTCGGGGTGGGTCGGCGATCGCGAAACAGAGAATTCGATACCGCTCTGCGCGTCCGCGCGGCTTCCGATAATTCTTCGGAATTGCCGGAACATTCGCGAAACGGAGGGGAATAAATATAGCCGAGACAACCGCGTGTCCGAGCCTGCGCTGCGTATTTGCGTTAATAGGCAGTTTAATATTAATGCGCGCGCTAATTCCACACCGAGAGATGCCAATATTGATAATAGCGCTGCGAGTCTTGCGGCATCCCCGGCGCGAGTCGGCGGATTTACAGGGGAACACGACTCTATCATTACCGCGCAATCAGCCCTTGAACCCGCGCTCTTTCACCCCGCTAACGACCGACAATTGCGCACCGGTCCCGGCTAACACATCAGCGGCCTTTCGACGAGACCCGGCAACTTGTGATCGGCAGAAGTCTTTGCAGCGAAACGTCCGCGTTGAAGCCCTGTGATGTCGCCCCAGGACTCGCGAGAATCGATTCTGTCCCCGGTAATCGCGTCCATACTCGAACAAACACTTTTTTCCGAACGCATTCGCGTGTCCAGCACCGATCGCGATCGCCCCGACGACTATTAACGATAACGGCCGCCATGGTTCACAGGCGCTCCATGTTCCGTATTTGTCGAAGAACCACGATCCGACCGGATAGCGACCTATCGAACGGAATCTTTCGCGTGGACAGACGAATTAATGTCGGCACCGGCCACAGGAAAAGAGGGACAGGCAATTACTTACACGAACGGTTCTTTTCTGGACGCCAGGGAATCCATTAACGCGCGGCGGTCGAAACCCGGCGAAATCATCGCACTGATAATTACGATCGGCCCCGCGCAATTCCGCGGCCCGATTAACCTGTAACAAGAATTTCCCCCGACAAGAAAATCTCGGAATTGAAAATCTCGGGAAAGCGCTGCTCTCCGCGTTCTCCATTTTTCGGCGATCGCAGTGATCTGTTACTATATATGATCTACGGAGTAAGATTAAATAGAAAAACCTTGATATCATCGTTTATAATAAAGCAGAAACAGAGTAATTATTTATTTCTAACAATGCAAACCATGAATGTCTAATAGGTCAAAGTTAATCCTTCTTGATCGAATAGCCTAAATACTAATTTTCGTGGTATCTTAAGAATACTTGCATCGCTGTCATAATTTCGTATTGTCGAAACAATATCATAAGGTAAATTATCACAGAAAGGATGAGTGAAAGATGGATCTAGAAAACGTTGATCTATTTTTCGAAATCCGTGACGAATTTTTTCAACGAGAATTGTTGAGGTTTCAATTCCACACTTGATACACGTTAAACGATTCCAAGAGGTTTTAGGTTTCAGTTTTAAATTATCGATGTTTGTTTTATCGGCATCTGTCTTTATTACAAAAACGATGAAGCAACTGTAGATAAGTAATGTTCAAGGTATAATTAATTAACCTCATACGGTCCAGGACGTCGCCTTTTTCACGTGCTTATGTCACACTAGAACTGCCGAATTCTAAACAGGACTCATGGATATTGTTTTATAACGATGCCAAAATTGGATTTATTTCAACTTTGTATAATTTCTATTATAATATATAATAGAATAAAAATAATTATACAGGAATTGTAAAAGAAAAAATTAGAACTAGTCATTTTAACCAGTGTGGCGATTCCACCGTTAATCATCATTCGAAGACCTTCCGGAAATGTTTAGAAGGAACAAGGACAGCTTGGCTCAGAGTTAGGACAACGGCGTGAGGGAAGAAAGTTTTGATATCGGACGAAATGGGGTTAATAAAAGATATTGGAAGGGAAAAAGTGCCTGTGAACGCAGGGAGAGAGGGTATAATCGCGAACGTCCCATTTCTCCATTTTTCGGAATCCATTTCGCGGCGGGGCTGCTGTCTGGCTGTCCCGCGAACATCAGCCCGGATTCTTTTTACGAGTCGCTCGTAAATTGGAACGATATCGCGGGACGCGAGCACAGTGGGCTATCCGGTGTTTGCTCCGGTTCTTGCCTCGAGGTCGTTCGGTTTCGGCGGCCAGAGACCGTTCCCCGTCGCTCCGCGAGGCGGCGGGGACGTGATTTGTCACGTGGTGGGTGGCGAACGATTACGTTGCATTTGCAATTTCACGCGGCAGCCCGTCCCTTCGCCCCGCCCTGCCTCGCCTCGGTCGCCGTTTCTTCTGGCGTTCTTCGCGTTCGCCGTCTCTCTTTCTCTCCCGCGACGGGTCCGCGTCGTAGCGTTTCCGAAAACGGGCCGCGAATCGCGGCATTCGAGAAGTTTCGGCGACGAACACACCGCGCCAGGGCCAAATTACTCGAGCCGCGCCGCGGATGATTGTCTCCGGTTCGTTCCGACGTCTCGACGCCCCGCAACCCTGAGCGTGCCGGCTAAATGAGACCGCGACAAAAACACCTGGAGAAACCGTTCGCTCTATTAAGCTCGCCCTAAGTTCGCCGCCGAGACGGTAACACAGCTACAGCCGACGCCAAATCGATTGGCCCCGAGGGAGACTCACCCCCGCTTCGATCTTTCACCCCTGTCACTACTTCCAGTTTTACAGCTACAGGATGGCTCTTCGACTTTAACGATCTCTTTGTCCGATTTTTCTTGTATTCATCTATTTTCACTTCGCTGATGTTTCATTATCTCGAATTCATTTGCCATGTAATTCGTTTGTACTGGAAAGCAAACTGCAGGATGACTCGCGAAAAATAGAACGTTAGACTGAAGACCAATTCCAATGTTCTAGATTGTTCTAGAACTCATCACGGTACTATCTATCACGTAACGAGATTGAACATGCGTACTGTCGTTAATCCGACAATCTATCGGTATCGTAGTATTGATCTCTTTGAACAGTGTCAAGATTTCTACAGTATTAGGTGAAAGGAAGTAATCAATTTTATGACTTCTTGCCAACGTGATAGCAATTTGTAGATACCATTTTTGAAAAATATATGTATCGAATGGAATGTATAAAATGAAATGACATTATCGGACACAATTTTCCGGTAGACCTAATATATTGTACAAGTCGTTTTCTGTTTTTTCATTACTGTGCGCACTGTCCCATCGTCAGGTTCTCTGTTTTCGCAAAACAGCTGATACCTTAACCCCTTTCCATACAATTTTATTGTATGTCTACATATTCTCGAATGCTTGAACATTCACGACGAAAGAACAGAATTTTATTCCATTTTAAAAGAAGGCTATAATATTCATATTCAACAGGTTATAACGCGAAATCTACGTCGCAAGTCAGGGTTAAGAAGAGGAACGCTTTAACAACATAGAAGTTCGAACGAAAATCGTTCCCAAGACGGTTGACGATAAAATGAACAACGACCGACAGATTTTGATCGTTCTATAGCGAAGTTGCGGTTCGAGCGTCGATATCAGCAGGCTTGTCGCAGATTTCCCCGGCCCTAATGAATTCCTCGTTCACGGGAGAAGCCAAAGTCCGAAAAGCGTTGACCGATTCCGTCACGGGCAATTTTTTCCCGGGATGCTTAACGATCGCGATGGCCGCTGGTACAACGCGGCGGTCCGCTAATGGAGAGAATTAAACGACGAGAAGGAAACTCGCGTGCGGAGAACGAGGGAACGGAGGAGAGGTGCGGTGTCGGTGGCCAAATTACTTGCGGCGTGGATGATCCGTTTGGGAGCCGTGGGGACGGATCCGCTCGAATTCACAGCGAAACCAGTCAGCCGAACCTCTCTGGTGCCTGGAGGATCTAGCGAGATCTTCTCGGTCCTGCAGGACCTGAAAAAGTACTGTTTACGCGCGTTCTTAGCGGACAATCGCGGACATTTCAGCTCCGTTCCCATCGGCGTTATCAGAATGTACGAGGCGCCGCACTCGAGGACATAAAATAATCGTTACTCCGTCGATTTATTAGCCAGGAGTGGCGACGTAATCGAGAGCGATTCCTCGGTCTCCGGGACGGTGTCGCAGCGTTCTCTAGGCTCGCCAGAAAATATGTTAACAGGGAGCATCCCGGAAGCCATTGGCCGCCGCGCGTGTTATCTGTTTCAGGTGCATTGAACGCATCTTGCCAGTGATACCAGTCGAGAGAACATGAAGGGCGAGAGAGACAGAGAAAGAGAGAGAGAGAGAGAGAGAGAGAGAGAGAGAGAGAGAGGAGGAGGAGGAGGAGGAAAGAAGGGAGAGGCGACGGTGGGGAACGGTTCCGGTAATGATTATCAGTCCTTCGCAAGCAACTTCTCGCTCGCTCGATAGATAGCTCTCCGCTGGCTCTCGGCTCGGATGATCCAGCGCGGATTCCAGGACTCAAGGCGTTACGGATTCCTTGTTTTTTCACCGGCGACACTTGAAATTCCACGGTCGGATAAACGATCCTGTGACGCGTAAATCCCGCGTGCCAGCAAGTGTAAAACGGATAAAATAATAATCTTAACGAGCCCGGCGCTCCGTCCTCGGAACGCGAACCCTTCGGAAGAAGGGACCTAGCTAGGAGGAGGGAGGAAGTCCCAGCGCGCCGGGACCAGGCCCGATCGAACGAAACCAGCCGCATTCCATGGCAGCGCGGCGCATCGGTCCCCGCTCCGCGATTATCCACGTGCACGCGAGACCAGACGAGGCCAGGACCAGGCCAGGACAGGCCAGACGAGACGACGAGGGCCGTTTATGCGAGCGACGCAACCTCGATTACGACCTCGCCGTGCGTGACTGGTCAGAACGGGGAGGGCCAGCTGATCCCCGAGGGATGTTGTCGGGACCATTTAGTCAAGGGTTCTAATTGCTGACACCTGCGTAAGGGAACGATAGATCATTAGCGAGGCACGAGTGGCGGGGGCATGAGCAGCGGCCGGCCACTGCAGCCTGTCCACGGCTTCCCCCGAGCACTCCAGCCCTCGCAAGAATTCGCAGATTAGCCGTGGAAACTCGCCTAAACGGCCTGCCGAGGGCCGAATCATACAGCCAGGTTGCTCGTCCCAAAGATAGGCGCACGATCGCTACTCCAGCGACCACGCAATTAGGCTAACGGAAACGGGTTTGGCTTCGTTCCTTCCGAAAGTCACCTCCGAGAAATCATCAATCTCCCTGGACGTAACAGGCGACCGAAAATTTCGGAAAAAGTGCTTAATGTAGAGCTAGGCTGAAGGTACCAGATGCCGCATCTACAAAGTTGAAGGCGTTAATGATTTCCAAAGAACAGCAACGATGCTACTGGCCAACAGACCTGCTTCATTCCTTCGTTCTTAATTTGTTGCGGAAAAAAATTAACGGAACGTTATGAACGAGAATGGAACTAGATATCTTCCGATTTTCGAGACCGCCACAGTCTTCTACTGCACGTACAGGTTCCAATTCTAATATATTTATAGAATATTTTACAACTTATTCCTGAAATCATGTTATAAAAGTGTTACATTATTTTCATGTTGTGACTGCGATATTTATCATTTACACATTTGCACAGAAGGTGCGTGTCACGTCGACCGAATGCTGTTGACAAATAAATAGCGCAAGTGTGGGTTCAAATGGACCCACCTTCGCGACGAATTGCTATAGAATTCTCCCGCCGGTTCCCTTGAATGGTTGTCGTTCCGTTGGAAGAGCAATTCGAGTAGACCGAGCTTGGAAAACCGGGAGAACGAGGAGGATTGAGATTTCTGGAGTGAGTATTCCGTGAGGGCCGGCGCGATATCGTTATCGTCGACACATTTCGCTTCGTGGCCGGCCCAGTGGAAGGTTATGGGTTATTTAAAGATTTCCGGGGAATCGTCACGCGATCCCAAGCAGGCCGGGTGGAAATAATCGCGGCGGTGTTTACGTAGCGGGCTCGGGGCACGCTTGTGCACGCCACTGCGACTGCAATTGCCGCGACCCTCGATCCCGTGGGTACGTTCCAGAGCATTTCGGTTAGGGTGATAATTGCCGTTAGTGTTCCCAATGACGCACGCATATGCTCGACACCGCGCCGCCGTCGCTCCGGTATGCGCAGGAAGCGAGCACCGATCCCGTGTGGCGAGTGGCGAGTACGTGCCCGCTTCCTCCTCTCTAGGCTTCCTCGTCGCGAGCCCCAGAGAGGAACGCCGGAACGTGTCCAAGGCGAGATCGATTCGTGCCCGAGATCTCTCGCCCACCCCATTGGCCGTTTGATCTTCCGCGAGACGGCCGTCGAGCGACGCGCGACGCCAACGCCGACGCGCCGAGTCTCGTCTCGTCGCGTCGAGCAGCCTGCGTTTGATCGTGTGCGCCACACCGGACATTCAATCATATCGTGTACCCATTCAAGGCGTTCTATGAGCAAACACCGGCATGCTCGACCAATTGATATCGATCGTTCGAATGCCAATGGAGAATCGGACGCGCGTCGGCTCCTCGCCGAGCTCGACAAAGCGAGCAAATCTATCGATCGATCCACCAGACAATTCTTCGCTCCGTAGAGTCAAACAGGCCCAAGCAGCAAGCCTGCTCAATGTTCTCCTGTACGTTGCGAAACCAGCGGAATTAGCAACTACGAGCTGAGCGCAACTCGAGTTGCTGTTAAATTGATGGAAGCTTCGGATTTCTTCTAGATCTCGTTAATCGGTCACGGAAGCCTGTGCAGAAGCGCCGTGAACTTGGAGCAGGCGGACGATTCATTGAAACGGCTAGAGGAGACTCGATCGGTGGCGCTCGGCTCACGGAATCGGCGTACACCGAGCGAACATATATTTCGCGTGCTCGCAAGGGCACTCAGTGGGACAGGGCCTGTGCGGCCGCCGACAGAGAGGATCCCGGATAAAGGCGGAGAAAGAAGATATTGCAACAATGCGGCATATGGCGCGTGCTCGACCCGAGTGCAACGGCAACACGCGATGCAGTTCAGCTGCCGACCGCATCATCGTTCGGTTCGCGCACGAATCGAGCGCCGGGCCGGGCTACCGGGTTCCCGCTCCTCGTCTCGGCCGTCTCTCTTTCTCCCTTGTCCTCTGGCTGGCTGGCTGGCTCTCCGCTCGAACTTTCTCTTTGTTTTCAATTTTCTGCCTCCCCACCCGTGGCCCCTTTTTCTTCCTCTCCTTTTTTTCTCTCTCGCCCCGGCCGCATCGGTGGAAGTTCTCTCCCAGCGGCCGGCCCCGCGCGTCTATCCCTTAAGAGGCGATGGCCCTCTTTATCTCGGCCCGGCTGGCGTTCGCCGTTCCGAAGCTTCCTCGCGGGACAAACTTCTGGCATCCCGCGTCGGGAGAGAGCCCGAGGCGAGAAATTCGAAGGATCCCAGGCACGTTGCGTGCGCCCTTCTCTTCGCAACGGCGCGGCGCGGCGCGGCACACCGGCGTATTAAGAGCTACCTACGTCTGCTCGCCGCGTACCTAAACCCCAGACCGCGCCGCGGCCCACCCATACTCCGCTCGGATCCGCACCGACCCGCTCCGACCTGCTTCCGACCCGCTCCGGGACCAAACGAGTCGTCTTGGGGAACGTGTCTCACCCCCCCAAAACCAATCGCCCCGAGCGCCGAAATCAGCCTGTGGTCCCCTTCCTCTTTCCTCCTTCCTCCTTCCACCTTCCTCCTTCCGCCTTTGTCAACTTTCCAATCGAGCCGATTTCCCTCTCCCTGCAGCCACGATTTCGACGGCAGACGCGCCGCAGTCGAAGGGGGTCGCGAGCGTGAGAAGCGCCGACGAGATAGTCCGCAGTTTTCGAGGGCGGGGCGCGAGTAGTCGTGCGAGTAGACGCGAACAAAACCGTCCGCGAATAATTAGGCGCAGAGAGCTCCTAATTGGCGTCGTAAAGCCAACTGGCGACACTGCCGGCGTTGTCTGTCGGGTGCGCGAGACACCGCGACTCCTAAATGGTCAATAAAATACACGCCATAAAGAACACGGAAACAATGGACGACGGGAACTGGCTGTCGAAGCGCAACTACCCTGCGGAAACACAATGACGACGGTGACGACCGGCGCCGATCGGCTGTTACGTCGCCGAGACGTGGTAAAAAGCTCCTCGAGAGTCGTTCGGGTATAGTCGAATGCTAAAACCTCGGCGATCCCGGCGCCGGAGCTTCTACCTCGGAATTCTTCCTTTATTCTTCACACCTTGTTCGCTGGACGGCGTAGAAATTCACTCGTGTGCGATTTTCGTGCTGGAAATTTGTGTAGATCGACTTCGGAACAGCTAGACGTTTCTATAATCACCTCATGGATATTGCAATCTTTTTTAATGTAATTTAATTTATTCACGTATATGCACAGGCAAGGAATCCTTTGTTACGCAGAGAGAAAATACTTTGTAATAGTGAATGACAGAGGAGCAATAAGTAAATGTGTGAGGATGCATTTTTATATGAATTCAATGGAACGAACTCGATGAAATGTGGAACAAACTTTCCGAACAACCTAATAAATTGGCTGCAGACAAACTATATATTAGGTTGTTCGGAAAGTTTGTTTCACATTCCGCAAAGTTCGTTTCATTGAATTCATATAAAAGGTTTGAAACGAACTTTTCGATAAACCGAACACATTGAGGCATACTTAAGTACATATGTGTAACTGGTTCAAAGTAAAAATAAAACGATGGAATATTAAACATTAATTAGAACCTCATTAGCGGACAATGAAAAGAAGGAATTACAGAAGACATTAACGGGATCGATTTCCATAATTATGTCGGTCACAAGCGGTTTTATGTAACGGTCGAAAAAAAGAGATTTCGCTAATTATTCGATCTAATTTCCAGTCGAAATCCACTTCCCTATCATGCGCAGTTCTTCGTTTTCTTTATCGCCTCCCGAAAATTCACTGCGTGGGATTTTCTTTCCGGCGGCACGAAATCGGCGCTGAACAACTTCTAGACACCTGGAGGTCCCTAATAACCTAGCAGAGGAAATCAGGACGTTCGATCTGACCTCGTTAAAGCCCGCCAGGATGGCAAAAGCGGTTCATCCTTTGAACCGGTCAGATTCCCGGAAGAATCCGGATCCCTTGCGCCGTGAATCGCGGTACAAACGCGCAATTAGCATTTGGAATAATTTCGCGATACGCCGGGGACACTGTAGAGAGGAGAGGGAGTTGAAATCACGGTGGCGCGGCCCCAGCTAGCGAGAACAGCGAAGAGCGAGAGGGGGGGGGGAGAGGGAGAGAGAGAAGGAAAGAGTGGAAAGGAGGACGGGAGAGAAAGAGGAGCAGCGGTGTAATGGTGTTGGCCTCTGCATCGAGCACGGTGGCTGGTCGCACCTGTCGCGATCACGGTGGTCTCGTCCAACCGAAAAAGAGACGCCCCCACGGCTGAAACGGGTCCCGAACGAGTTCGGTTCGGTTCGAAACTCCTTCCAATCTCGCCGGACAAGCTAGATCCTCCCGCGAGCTTCCAGCTGCGACGGCGCGACAAATAATAATTACGCCAGTCCCGCTCGTTATTCTCGGCGATCTAATTATTATATTGTCTAAACGCTGCGAACTCGATGTTTTTCACGGTCTTACCGCGGAGCCGGGGAACTATAATTTGAATTACATCGAACTTTAAATTAAAGCAGCGAATAAATTAAGAACAGCGGAAACGAAAGTTGGAGGAGAGTTATTGTTCCGTCGTTCACGGCGATGCAGGAATCCCGAGCTTTCGAAAAGCATCGCCCGGACGATTACACTCGCGAGAACAATACCGTTAACACTATTGTTGGCGCAAGCTTCAGCGATTTCCCCTTGAAAGAAACATTGATAGAAATGCTGGAAACAAACACGGAAGAAGTTTGATCCGTCGACGCTGGGCATTCTCCGTGGAATTTATTAAACATTCGATCATTTTTCTGTAGACAGAAGCCGGCGAGCGTGAAACCTGTCGTGCGAAATTCTTGGACGTTCGTTTACCCTCCGATCGAGATCGTTGGATCGTTTCGACTCAGCTTATTTAAATCGCCACCGAATTCAATTTTCGACAATTAAATTCAATAAACTTCTCTTACACTGAGAACAATGAAAATACTAATAGATCTGCATGAAATATACTTAAAAATGTGTCTTGAAGAATTGATCAATACATCGTGAATTGTATAGTTATGCAAATGGACTATTTGTCTGGTCTTTCACTTGTTTATCTCAGTAGTACAATAACTGCAATGTAATTATGCAAAATGAGAGCTTTGCATTGTATAAAACTAGTGCAGTATTAGGAAGTCGGCGTCAGAGGTCAAGATCCATCCGACCACCGGGACGCAAGGTGCAACAGAGCCTCGTTCGCCACGCTTTCAATTTTTTCCTGCGGGAGAGTGGCGTGGGATCGTTGTTGGTGCGAGTGGCTGAAATTTTCGGCGGTCCGGGCTGGACAGTTTTTAAGGTCGTTACGAACCATTTGGACGCGAGTCGGTCTCGTCCTTTTTACCGCGGCTAACGAAGACATTACGGGCGACCGCCTCTCCCTTCCTCCCTTCGCCCTTCCTCGCCACGCCTCTCCGCTGGTACTTCGAACTCGGAGCGCACCCTGGACAAGACGTCCTCTCACAAGGAGCGATTCGGGACCGAAAGATATCGGCGCGAGGCTATCGGAGAGTCGGGCGAAAGTAGAAATCAATTGGTCCGCGGAGGGAACGATGGTAGATAAGGACCGCGGCCTCGTTTACCCATCGCGAGAACGTGGCTCGTAACACGATCGATACGATCGTGAGATCCCTCGAGAGAACCAACGCGGAGTGTTGCGCCTCCCTTTGAGGCCCGGCGCGAACGAATTTCGAGGCGCAATTAAAAAGTTGCGCCCGAGTCAGAAGTGCCTTATCGACTTTCGGCTTCTCTCTCTCTCTCTCTCTCTCTCTCTCTCTCTCTCTCTCACACACACACACACTCTCCCCTCCCCACTCTCTCTCCCTCTCACTCTCCTCGTCGCTTTTTCTCTTTGTATTGGCTGTGCCTCGGTTGCATAATACGGCGTGGCAACAAAAACGTCCTGGCACCGAGACGAAGAAAAAGGAGAAAGAAAGGCGATCGCAACGATGTGTCATGCTCGACGAATCGCCGCGTAACGTCTCTCCGTCTCTCTTCCTCCCAGTGTCTTTCGCTTTTCTCGCTCGGGCAGGCTCCGATGAGATCGATCGTGCGGATCGATCGACGACAATGGTCCACCG
This sequence comes from Augochlorella aurata, assembly GCA_028455555.1. Lineage (NCBI taxonomy): Eukaryota > Metazoa > Arthropoda > Insecta > Hymenoptera > Halictidae > Augochlorella > Augochlorella aurata. The sequence continues at coordinate 9,363,286 of CM052168.1, read as the reverse complement.
AAGTGGCGCGTACGTACGATTGCATAACGGTACGCGGTGCAGCGCTGCAACGCCGGAGAGGAGCGCGCGACGCGTTGCACCGCCGCGCTGCATCGCGCCGATGCGATGCACCAGGTTGCAACGAGCAGCACAAAAGGAAGCGATCGCACGTCATACTTAACGAGGGCCCCCTCTCCTCCTACTGGCCCAACCTCCCCCTCTCTCCGCCGACGATCTCTTCTTTTTTCCCCCCTCGTTCTCTCCCTTATTCTTTCCCCCGTCAGCTCGTAGGCTCGAATCTCTGTTTATCTTTATCTCTTTTGGTTTGGTTTGTCGGCTCGCGGCTCGGCACCGTGATTACAGGGTACCCGGCACTCACCTCGGTAACTCTGGTGGTCCTCTCTCCTCGTACTACCAGAGAAACGATGCGCAGCATCCTCCTCGGGTGCGACGAGGACCTTCTGCCTTCCAGTCTCCCTCTCCCTCTCTCCTCTTCCCCCCTTCACTCCTCTTCTCTTCTCCTCTCCTCGCTACTCGTCTCTTCATCCTCCTCTTCGCTCTTCCTTCTCGGATTCTCCGCCCCCCCCTCCGAGACTCTCTTTTTATTTATCTCGTTTGATATTACTTTTCTATCCTCATTGTAGCTCGGCCGGCATCGTTATCTTCGTCATCTGCATTTTAACCCGTCTCGATCTTCTCTCCCTCTCCGTTTCTTCTTGCCTCGGTTGACTCTTGGCCGCCCTTCGCGCGCCCCTCTACCTTTCTTTCTCTTTCTTGCTCGTTCGTTCGCTCCTTCTCTCGCCTCCTCCTCGGCACTAACTACCTGTGTCTTATTAGCGATACAGTCGGGGCGAAAAGGTAGTCGTGGCTGCGCCGCTGATGTGTTAATCAGGTGATTCCCAGCGCCGCCGACGTCTACGCTCGCTCTCGCGCGCACCATTTTCTTCCGCGTTTCGATGGACGACCAGATATCGACGACTTGCAATTTTCGAATTGGCCCGTGCATTGTTCAGCGAATCCCACGGTCGCCGGCGCACTGCGGAACCAATCATCTATTTTCTTGGATGTCATCGGCTAAGATTTATTATCAAAATTTTGTAATACAGCTTCGTTTAGTCTTGAATAAGTAGTCGTAGCATAAAGGGACACAAAGAAATGAACTTCACGTTCACGTCACGTTTAATTCAAATGCATGTGCATCTGACTTTTAAAATACTAAATCCTGTTACCTGAATCTTATTAGTTTATAACATGTTCTACGATGTTCTAGAAAAAACATTCTGACTTGATTTAAATTTCATCGTTTACCAATTCTATGAAATAAAAATCCGTTGCATTCGATAGTATCGTAATTGAACTAGTGATTTACAGTTTTGCTCAAATCCGTCCAAGAAATACCTAAATTCCTCCTTTAGTGGTTTTAAAAATTAAAAGAATTAGCTGTTAACAGCCGCGATCAATAAAATAAATCTAATATGTGTGTGTAATGTATATATCTATATAGTATATGTATATTAGATTTATTTAACAGACAACTTTTCAGTTTCCTAGACGATTCTCGAAGACGTTTGTGGTCAGTAAAATTGTGATGAGCTACGAATATACAGAGGCGTGCTTTGAATATCACATTGTTCTAGCCAATGGAAATGTTTAGATACACGAAGAAAAGATAGAGTAAAATGAAAATGCTCAATGAACCAGTTGGTTATTACATTAAAGTGCATAATAACTTCCAAAAATGAATGATATATAGAATAAATTTTAATATTATTGCTCTTATATAATTTTGCATCAGAATGAAAATGAATGCTATAGCATTCGTGTCCGCGAGTGAATTAAAGAACAATATGGCATGACAAATGTGTTAATTAACCAGCTATAATATGTATAACGAGTCGCATTGGTGATGAAGATCTCATACATAATAAACGTGATTAATTTCTAATATATAAATAGAAACACGATTATCCTATTATAAAAATGTAGGAATGAAAGTAAATGAGGACATGCAAAAGGCGAAAATTATTTTCGTTTTACTATGGAAATTATTAATGACGAAGAAGTGCTAAATCGACGAGCTATGAATGAAATCTTAATGCAAGGGGTTAATGGAAGGAATATTCTGACAGAAGTAACCCGTTTCAGATTTTTTATTTTAAAATTATCGATCGTCTAATGCCGTCCCTGTCGAAACACCGATTAAACTAATCATGTTGACTTTTGAGTATTGATATAACTTTCATACGACCTTTCAAATTGAATGAATTTTCGCTCGTATTCCAATTTTAGGATTTCTCAAAAGTCTGACCTATTTCTGTCACTATATCGTAAAACGTATTTCTGTAGAATCCGATTATAAATCTCGATTGGTTTGATTTGTCCTACGAGATATAATTTCGGAGGAGCCTGGAGAGATAATTCTGTTTTATATATGCAATATTTTTCCGATATGTAAAGCGTTAATACTGATCGTTAACTAATATTTCAGCTGGTTAATCGATTCTTCGATAGGAATTTGCAGTTGATCAATGTATTCGCAAGATGGATCGGACAAGGGTATTAACCCCTGTTTCAGTCAATTTAATCGCTCGCGATTATTTTAGCGCATCCTCGAATACACGACTGCATTATTTCTCCATCGGATCAATTTGCTGTTGAAATAAATCTGCCCCGCTGTTCTTCCCTCAACGAATCGTACCTTGCCTCGGGAACAGCTTCGCGATACAAATACATATATTTTCGAAGCGATGGGTACTTTAATGCGTTTGCCGGCGATTTTTCACATTCATGTGTTTACCGAAATAAGCTCGTACTTAATCCCGTCGTAGTAGATATTTATGTATGTGCGCGAATGAAAGCTTCGTTTCAACAGAGTTTGTTATGAGGGAATTGTAGGATACGTTGCGTCGTTTTTATTCGTTATTCGCCTTCTAGCAGTCGTACCATTGTTTTCCAGCGAAGGTTTTCCGAAAGGATGCAAAAATTTCGGGAAAATCAAGACACGATATCTACCGATTACCTGTCTGTTAATCCATCGTTAATTCAAACGCAGCAATTACCAAGTTAAAACCTACGTGATCTATATCGTGATAAATAACTGCGCGTAACTATGGGGATCATTCCATTGCACTTTGCGATATTTAATCATTTCACTCTGCTGTTGATTGTAAAATATGAAATTTTACCGAGTGACATTTGTTTATGAATGCGGACTTGATTACAAATGGACAGCAGTTGAACAATTTTAAACGTTCTACAGTATGAAACAGCTATTTGGAAACAGTAATTAGCCCTCCAACGCCGGAACCATATAAAGATACCCAGTTGTACCCAAATAACGTGTTGCAATATACCATGCAATAATAAATAATGCCTCATAATTTTTTACTGATGCATCTATATAATAATAATATGAAATTAATAATATGAAATTAATAATATGAAATTATAATGTAATGTTTGCATTAATGTATAAAATATATAGGTTTATATTTCATGCGGACCTCGTCATCGAGATGTTAAATTTGTATGAGCACAGGAATTCGATAATTTAGCTATTCAACCCCAAGATCTACTTCGTAGCAGTAAGAACTTTCTCTTTCGAAATACGATATCCGTGTTAATAACCTCCGCGTTATTATTTCGAATCTACGAGGAATTTGACTCGCGCGAGCGTGAATGGTGTAAGAAAGAAGTGGAATGTGGGTGACGAACGAGGGTAGAACGAGGTGTCGGTGTAAGGCAACAGCCGAAACAAACCGAAGTCGCGACGTAACGAGGAGCAAGACTTCCACCTGTGGCTAAAGAGAGTGTCCCGATTTTCCATTCCGTAGCAGGCCTGCACGGATCCTATTAAGAGTGCGCGCAGCGGTGCACTTGCGAGCTCTAACGACCCGTGAGAGAAAACTGCTGCAGCCGCACACCGCTGCGCCGACTCGCCGCCTCTAATCTAAAGTGAATTTCGGCGCGTCGAGACCGAGACGGGACGGCGCGAGCGATTTATTTTCACGATTTTATGACGGGACACCGGGCCATGGTCCCGGGGCTAACGCGCAGAATGTCCTACGGTTTCCGACCTCGGCACTCGGCGCCGGCTCGCTTTAATTATGGCCGGCTGCAATTATTGGGCTCGACCGGAAGGAAGAACGGGAGCCGAGAGTTCAATGCTGGTCAAGTCGAGACTTTCGACTGTTCGTCGGCTTGCGGCTCGCGCGTGACTCTTTCCGTTTAATTGCACATCGTCCGGTTTACTGTTTTAGGGCCGTTCAATTAGTGTCGTCGGTCGCCTGCCGACAGTCTCGATTCCTGGAGTCGTCGTCCTCAAGCCGAAGCCGAGTCGAGTCGAACGCGTTCGCCTCGCTCGTGATTCATCGCGACTCGCGTGGGCGTGTTTTCATTAGGTAATCCGGTATATAGGTCATCCATCGAAGGCGTCGACCGGCCGATATTATTGCCACAATGTTCCCGAACACGTAATCGGCGTCTTTATTCCACGACGGTTCAATGTATCGCGTGCAAACGAGCGACAAAATCTGCCAAACGAGTTGACCGACCGCGGCCAGAAACTTTCATTACGAGAAAATGATTACCCGATTGCCGCTGCTCGTATTTATTCCTCGCGCTCCGCCCAAGATAAATTGCACCGGCCACCCGAATCTTGGCAAATCGGCGCAACACGCGAACCGTTCGCTCCTGTGAAATCAGATACACGCCGCGTATTCCGCGTACCACCTCTCCGAACATGATTTGGAAGCCTGACAATTCTGGCGACGATCTACAAACGACATCTCGTTACAACGTTGCAATTTTATTCATATTGTCGCCAGAAAATCAACCGTCTTCTGTCCGGCCTTCTGATGCCACGCGCTGTGCTCTACGATGTCCAATTACACGCCGCGATATTTCTTTTGTGTTTAGTGCGGTTGACAGAAATGGCAGGATCAATGGTTCACAGTGATAAGGTAGACAGTGCTTCGCTGTAAGAGGACAGCATTTTGGATCACTAAGGATCTAACGAGCTCCAATTTGATATCATTGCGTATAAGTAACGACAATGAACAAACACTCTCCGTAAATATATCGCGGCAAGTTTGCTGAGTGAAGCACGATAGAATGAACTGATATCATTGTAAGCCTCACAAAGTGCTTCATACGGTAATCTTTTCAGTGACGTTTATTACGCGGAACATCAAGTGGAGAACTCGAGGACGTTGTCATCGAACAAATTGAATTCTAAATCTGACGGATTTTTCAGCATTTTTATTATACTGCAGACTGGGATTCAACAACTTTCTTGAATCGTTTCCTGCGAGACGCTCTTTAACTGTGTCGACAGCTTTGAAACATTAAGTGTGAATACAGTGACTTTGATCGCCGCCGAGTTTTAACGTTAAATAACTCGAAGGAGTAGCAATTCTGCACGAAGATCCGCAGTTATTGGAGACAAAGGCTGGTCGTAGAACAGAGAACATCGGTTGGTAGACGACTCCATCGAGAGGAGCGCACGGCAAAGGGACAATCGTGATCGCCGGTCGATCCGAGGCGTGTCGCCGGGTTTACGATTGCACAGCGAGCTGCAGGTAAATTGTTAGGAGGCCGTTAACGCGACACCGAATGGCCGCGTCAAAGGGCGTCGACGGGCGCGCACGATTTTCCCGAGCGGAATTAAATGGGATGATCGCGGGCCGACGTTACAAGGAAGAGGGTAAGGACGAAGGACGAGAGGAAAGGGGGAGGCTCTCGGATCGCGTGTCGCGCCGATAAAACCGGACTCTCACGTGTCGACCTGCGAATCGTCTTGGCCGCGAGTTTATCAGACGGAAGAGGCCATAGAGTCACGGCAGCCGTCCACGAGTCTTAAACGGTGAACGGTAGTCGTAGACTCTCGTGGCTCGGCTTATCGGGCTTAGGGACGGTGAGCTAGCACACTGTTTAGCCACCCAGAGGAGTGCTCGTATCGCGGACACCTTAACGCCTCCGAGGATCTTCACGGAAACGGTGGCTCGCGTGTCGCGACCGCTGCGAGTCGTCAATCCCCGAGGACCCCGAACAGAGAGAGACCCTGGTCTCGGCCTCGGCCTCGGCAGATCGCCGCCAGGGACCAGGAACGAACAGCTTTCAACGGCAGGAAGAGGATGCTGGCAACGCTTCGCGTCCGACCTCTCGCGAGGCCCCCGACGTAATTAAGAGAATTAAAGAAAATGTTTCCAGCGACGTTCGAGGGCCGGCGAGAGAGCGCATTACGCGCGGCACTGCCGACAAATGGCATTCATACGTCGTCGCCGCACTGCAGAAAAAGCTGCGAGAGCTAACGACGTACCGGAGGACTTCATTACCGCAGGACTCGCGGTACTCTCCTCTCTCCCCCCTCGGCCCTCCTGCGACCGTGCCACCTTTGTCTTTTCGATGGACCGTTATTTAACCCTTGGACGGCCGACGCTTTTGACCGCCTCTTCACTAGGCCCATTCAAATCCTTGCGCATCAATTTTCTTACTCGTTTCAGATCTACCTTGATCCTCTTTGCGGATTATACAATAGAAAACACATTGCAGTTTAACCTGAAAAATTGGACTTTGGCGCGATGGAGTCAATCAATGTATGTATCGCTTTGGTTTATTTTTGGACATAATTAATTTTATATTTATTGAATAAGACATATTAAATTTTTTATTCGCAGTTAACTATGCCCGCAAATAAATCAAAGATATAACAATTGGTCACCGCACAGGAACCAGCTCTATTACCGTAGATGGGACGCTCGTTACTCAATGTCCAAACGAGTCAAGATGAATAATTACCACTATTTACAAAATCCGCATTGGAAGCCTGTTTTCGAAGTGAGAATTTTGAGAAACAAAATGCTTGCGAATTTTTTGGCTTCATTTGTTTTTCTTGACAACGAAAGAAACTAAAATAGTTGTTGGAGATCCAAATGAGTGTTTACCCGTATAAATATACAAATTAATTAAATAAATTGAATTAAATAAAATTAAATAGATTCTTTCAAATGCTAGACACTGCGCTTTAAATCCAAGAGACAATTGTTCTAGGAGATATTTGCGAGACACGAAGGGACTTCGTCCGACTGCTTGGAAGTTGTATACTTCCTCTACTATACTAAACTATACTAAACGAAGTTATTAATTTTTCGGTCTACTTAATTACTAGCAGTATATTTGGAAGACCGCCCCAATGCAAAGAACGAAGCGAACTGTTGCGCTTTTAGACGGCGAAGGTCCACTTAGGGTTAACATCGTCCCCGGTCCGTGGGAGAGGAGCAAGATCGGACGCTAATCGAGGCTCCCGGTGATCCTTTATTCCGTGTAGAAGCCGGAGGATCGGCAGGGAATTCCTGGGGAACGGTTTCCTCGTCTAGACGGTCGTCGATGCTCGCGTAAATAAGAATGCAGGAAATTCGTGGAAAAAGGAGAAGAAGACTGGGGCGGTTTCGGCAGGGAGCCCGGGAGCCAACATTCCTCGATACGTTGCGGCCGGGAGTGACAATTCCCGATAACAAATACGCGGGATTTACGAATTATGGCGCGCGGCATCGCGCCGAAAGGGGCGCCCGGATCGAGTCGGAGCGAGTGGAAGCGGGCCGTAGGACACTGGAGGACACCGGAGGCCGAATTCGCGCATAAATTCGCCACGCCACGGAATACTTTTATCTCGGCTCGCATACATACACACGACCCGGGTCCCTGCCTCTCGAAAAACGAGCGACTACGACGACGACGGCGACGACGACGACGCCTGCTTCGAAACGAGCTCGATTCGAACGAGCACGAGGAACGAAAGGGAACGCGAGTCGCCGGAAGGCGCGGAACGTGTAAATTCCTGTGTGGTCGTTTCCTACCACCTCGTGCCTCCTCTGACCACCGCCACTCCTCGGTCCTCTTTTCTCCTCCTCCTCCTCCTCCTCGTCCTTCTCTCTCCCTCTCTCTTTCTCTCCCGGTTCTCCCGTCCGTTCTTGCTCCGTCCGCCGTCGCGCAGGCCGATTTAAATATCAAAGGCGGCTTAAATCTGACCTATACCACGCTGAATCATGTTACCTCTATAGGCTTATAAGGGATTTACCAGTGCGCTATTTCGAAGGAACTCCTCTTTAGCAGCGTGTTGACCGAGGCGCTAACATCCTCCGGGACAAAGGCGGCCGTCGCGATCCTAACGATCCTCTCCGGGGCCCTGGGAGTGCACCGCGCCACGCCGCGCCACTGCCACGAGAAAATATGCATCCGTCCTTGGGCCTCCGGCTGTGAGAAAGTTCCTGATCCTGGGGTGTCGCCGCGGCGCGCCGGTCCTCTCCGCTCCGCTCTGTGCCGCGCCGCTCCGCGCCGGGCCGAGTCGAGCAGTCGCTGGCAACCGCGGCCTCTCTTATTTCACCGCGTGCAATCCCGCGTCGAGCTGCTGCTAGTTCCCCGTGTAATGATCGGTTACGCTTCATTTGCACGCGCCCCTGCGCGGAACGCGATCGAGACCGTCGTCGTTTTCGATCGAGCCGCATGCGCCCGTTATCCGAAACCCGAAATTGCTGGTCGTCGGTTTTTGCGCCGGGAACGCGCGCGCGAGTAACCCGTCGGTTTCGTACGCGCCAGAAGTTTGTTACGTTACGATGCAGTGACGGCGACGGCGGCGGCGCAGCGGTGGTAGCAGGTTGCTCGAACGCGTCGTAACGATTAATCGAACGTCGAAATTGCACGGAGGTCCGAACGTTTCTCACTTAGAATCTCATTAAGCCGGTGCCGGGCTGGTTACCGCATCGGAATGCCTAATACGTAAGACGCCGAGCAAACGGACGGAAAGCCGGCATTCCTGGAATGCGGGACGCGTGGAAATTTAATTGTACGGGTCCGGCCGCTGGTGGCTCGCGACCGACACACGCCAACATTTCCCCGCGACAACCGGACCACAGTTATCGCCACCTAAAAAGCCGGAGCAACGAGGCCACGCCCACCGAGAACGTTTCGAAGAATGTGCTGGTAGTGTAATTGCCTTTTTGACGCCGCTTCGAGCGAAATGTTGATCGCGGTAAGTATTTAAGGAGCTTCGAGAGAATGGATTGCTCTGTTGGATACTGTCGCGACAGTGACAATACCCAGAGTCTGATTTGGATAAATGATTTTGTAAGTATAGAAATATAAAATATAGAAATATAGGATGTTCGGATGCGCTTTAAGACAGTGGCTGCTTTTTCAAGATTTCTCTTGGCTCTCTTAAAACTAGGAGCAGTATAGCCACGCCCCTCCAAAACAATACTTGGAGCCTAATTTAGATAAATGATTCTTCCATCACCATTTCTCCTAGTTGCTATAAAATACCTAACCAAGGCCCTATGCACTATGAAGAATTTCTCTGACTTCATAACACTAGGTGCAACGAAGCCACGCCCATTAAACAGCTTCCAGAGACGCGTAGCCTTCAATTCCCATCGATGACATTATCTGCGACAACTTGTACCTACCTTTTCTTTATGTGCTATTTTACTTGCTCCATTGACAGCAGAAGCAACAGAGCGGACTTTACACAATAGAATAAAATAAAAATTATTTATCATTTGACCCAGGGGCCAATCTGGAACGATTCTAGTCTACAGTATAATTTCCATGTCCTGTTCGAGCCTCGAACCGGTCGATTATCTTCGTTGTACGGTTCGCAACTCTCTCGGATCGAAAATTGTCCCCGTTTCCTCGCCTCCGGTACTCCAGGACCGCCCTCCTCAAGTATTTGCAATCGTCCTGTCCTTTCTTCGTGGAGGGCGTACTTCGGATCGGCACTCGGGAGCTCGCGCTTTCTTGCCGCGCAAACAAATTTCCTCTTCCCTTCGGTTCCAGAATCGAGTGCGATTCAATCGGGCGTCGACGGTGGGATTAAATGGTCAACGGAGATTCACAGGGACGGTGAGAAACGGTTTTTAACGCGGCGTGGGCGTAGGTGCTTCGTTTTCTCACGGAAGGAACCATTCTCTCGTTTCTGCGCGGGGCCCACGGGGACCCGTAAGAATCGCACAGAATACGTTTCCGCCGGTTTTCGAATCGAATTGAAATCCTGATCCAAGCGACGCATAAATTGCGAAATGGATGGCGGTGGGAATTACGAGCGGTGATCACGAACGGGAGAGGCGGCGGGAGTGGAACGAAAGAAAGAAAAGGAAAGAGAAAGGATGTTTGTCGTCGATTCGGGGCCCGGAGCCGGCCCATATTTTCTCCCCGTACTGTACCTTATTTGCCGATAATCACGAACGGAGATCGGTCCCGGGTAGACAGGGTGATGGCTATTTTAGTGGGTGGAAAATTATACGGCGGCTTCCACAGGCTCTAAAATGGGCAGCTCTTCGGTTACGAACTATAATAATCATTTCGTCGGATGAGGAAGGAGCTGTGGCAGCATCGTGGAAGGGGGAGGAGCAGCGCAGGGGGAGATCGGATACAGGCTTGTGTATACGAGGCGCTTCCAGCCGTACCGATGTGGTAGTCAACATATTTACCGGCTCGTTAACGTCTCCCGGAGAAGGAGAGACAGCGAGAAGAGAAAGAGGGAAGAGACCGTCCCCCCTTGCGGAGGTATCCCGACGTCTCATTCTTCGTTCTTCTGTCCCTAATACGCACCCCCAATTTAGTACTAACGCGACTCGAAATAACTCGTTTAGGAACTAGCCGCCGCCGATAAATCGGCGACAATCGTTTCCTCGCCAATTAATTTCGCGACACTCGGGTAATCTATACCCTCCCCGCTCGCCACGCTGCGAGTTCGTAGGGGGTGGGACTTTCGACACACTTAATTCCGTGCTTTCTGTATTGTTTTGTCATTTGATTGGCGCTGTAAAATGTTTAGAAAAATACGAATAGACGCTGCAATTCGTTCTAGAACGAAATACATTAAATGAACTGCTCTATACTATCGTGTCAGGCTCGTTATGGAGACTTCCAACATGGTTCACTAAATGTGGATCTGTCCTTTAAATCGAAATCAAATTCTATTCTTCCATCATTTATAATTATCTTTGGATATATTTATATGGATATTTAGATTACCTTGGATATATACATTCACTAGCAGCAACAATGATAACGTAAGTTATGCTTTTGTTACTGTTACTGCAAAAATGAGTGTTTAACCGTACATATAAATAAATTAAATTGAATTAAATTATCGATAGTCAAACGCGAAAGTAGAGGTATACAATAAGTATAAATTTCCTTTCCAGCGTAGGAATTGATTACAGATAAAGAAATACTAACGAATGTAGCTATTAAATAAATCGTAGGGCAACGGATTGAAGTACCAGAAGACAAGATCCATAAAAGGATAAAAGAAAATGATTGTGTAACTTTTAAGTGTCTCCTGTGATTAGGAACGAAGCACAAAGGATCGGCGAGTTGCGAGAAGCAGTTAAAAGTTCGGCAGGATCACGAATCGTTTTCGAAATTAATTTCGAAGAAAGTTGACGCGCAGGGCGAAGCGATTTTCTCTCGAGTCGCTGGTAAAGTATCACTCTCCGTCGAACAAATGGAAAAAGGGCCTCGAATCGACGGGCGAAAGGAGACGTCTCTGGTAGAAAAGCCGCGGGGAAATCGTTCCCGGTCCGGAAGCGAAACGATACCGCCGTGATAAAGAGCCCGTACAAGTTCTCACGGTTTTCCCCGTGGGAGGAAGCCGGCGTAGGAGCGGCACGGTGACATTACGTCGGCCAATCTCGGCCGGTGACAATCGCGCTCGTAAATTCCTCGATTCCTGTGCGACGACAACCTTGTTATCCACCTGTTTTAGCCGGCCAGTCGTCGCGTCGCATCGCGTCGCGTCGTTCTCGCGCGGTATGCGTTATTATTTATTCACCCTTATGAGACCGAGTCCAACCGAGGCCACGGTTTCGAGTTTCTCCACGGTTCTTTCGTCTTTCCTCGTTCCGTTCGATTCCCCTTTTCTCCGGATGTTCTTCGCGAGAACCGCGCCAGGAATGCCGCAATCAGCCGAGCCACCGCCGCATCACCGCGACGTCTTAATCGGGAAAAGAATTTTGATCGGATCAACCGAGCGGTTCCCAAGAACTTTCGCGTCCGTTCCGCGCTTTTCTCATCGCGATGCGACTCGTCAGAAGATCCCGAGTTTTCGTTCCATACAGTTCTGATCGCCTGCGATTGGAGGCTCTCGCAAATTAATTTGCATGTTGTTATTTACAAAGCAGCGGAAGCTCGAATAATATTCAGCGAGTCAGCGAATTTGCCTTGCTAACTTGGAAGCAGGCAAGTTGCAAATAAGGTTCTGCGCCTTTATGCAATTTTTTTGTTGCAATGAATTCCGGGACAGATTTTCCATTTACAGCAGTTTTCGAGGCCACGATATACGCATAAAATAATTACAACAACGAGACCGCCGGTGGTTTCCTTTCGGCTGGCAGATCACCCTGTCCCCTTAACGGGCCAACACTTTTCCAACCTGCTACGGTTAACCCAGGAGACCCTCCGCGGGTTCCGGGCACGGTGATTTTTTCCCTTTTACTCGTTTTTGATTGGCAGCGCGGCGCGCGGGGCGGGAGGACCTATAAAGGGCCGCCGAAAAATAAGACCGAGCAACCCCTTCCCAACGGCGTTCCTCTCCTCTCTGTCCTCTTTCCCTCTCTCCGTCTCTCTCCGTCTGTTCAGTGGTCCATCGGTTCTCCCGTTTTCTTCCCTTTCTCTTTTATTTTCTCCCTCCTCGTCCTCCTTGGTCGGCTGTACCTCCTCCGCTTTGATTTCGGTAGGTAGGAGAGGAGACTGCGAGCGACTGCGTGAGAGAGAAACGGCGCGGCTGCGAGAGGGAGGAGAGACGGAACGAGAGGGCCCCCGAAACCGGGCAGTGTGTAATTTTGCGCCGGCTTAGGAAAACACGGCGGCCACCCGCGCGTTTCGCGAGCGGCGGAGATTTAAAAATAAAAGGCCGGCTGCTGTCTCGGGGAGGGCCAGGGGGTTATAGGGGGCGTTATAGGGATGGCGAGAGGGAGAGGGGGGAGGGCGGAGGGAAACAGTGCCAACGCCGATCGCAGCGCGGCCACCTTGTTCTCCATTCGGGCGTCTCTTTGTCTCTCCGAGGCGAGAAGAGAGCCACTTTGCATTCCCTGGGCGCCCGAGCGCGCGCGCGCGCACGCGTGTGCTCCTCTCGCAGAGAACCTTGGCCGAAGAAGCGGCGTTTTATCGGGTCCCGGCGCTGCTTCCGAGTATTTTTATCCGGGAATCACGGGCGCCGCGTGCACGCTTCGTTCGACGTTGTTTGCAGAAAATTTTCGACGATTTCAATACCGCTCTTCCGATTCCTCGCGCGGCCTCCTCGCCCTCCTAACAACGAATAAATCTTCCGCGAAGGCTTCGGGGAGACTGTCGGAACCCACGGGCACTCGCTGTTTTTCTTACCTGCAGACTGCATACGAATTCTTCTAAGCATTAGGAACCTAATAGAATTTGAAATTATGGGAGAACCTCGTTTGTATAAACGTCGGGGGTCTAGGCAGTTCGGATAAATGAGGTGTTTAGATAACAGAGGTTCGCTAGTTGTCTCTCCTAATCTAACAATATCGATTGAAATATAAAACGATACTCATCATTTTTAATATTATTATTAATCGACAGTAGTTCGGATAATAGAGGTTCAATTATGAGTTCATGCATATGAGGTAGATCATTATTAATTCGTTTGTATAAACAAGGTGCGAATAAACTAGGTTTCACTCTACTTTGGTTTGGATCTCTGACACAATGAATCTTCAAAGAATCAAGAGCTTGAGAGCTCGTGAGGACATGTCGGAAGACTCATCCGACCTCAGAAGTTCTCGAGACGACTTTTCAAGGGCTTTCAGGACTTCATAGACATTTGGTAGATTATCAGGACCTCAGAGGATCTCCAGAGGTCGGTCAAAGGATCATCAGAAATTTGTAGACGGCTAAGAAAATGTTTGTAGCTTTTTCCGATCTGGGAACTCTGGATAATAGAACCTTGGAAAGCTCCTACGACTTTAGAGGCCTCGGGGCGGGCACTTCAAAGATCATCGGGACCTCGGAGGATCTCCAGGAGGTCTTCGAACGATTCTCACAAACTTGGAGATTTTTAAGAAAATCTTTGTAGCACCTTCTGAACCGAAATGTCTAGATAAAGAATCTTTGAAACCTCTCGATGGGCATTCGGAACGTCATCAGGATCTCGCGGGGTTCTCGGAACATATTTAAAGGATCTTAGAAGCTTCAGAGATTTATCCGACCAGAGAAGTCCTTCAGATGAATTTTCATTGACTTCTCGAACCTCAAGACTCGTTGAGAACCTTCGGAGGATCTTCGAAAAATCATCGAGATCTTCTAACAAGATCTTTGAACCATTTATATAAAGAATCCTCGAGGGAGCTATAGAACTTTGCAAGCTGCACAGAGGATCTTCAAAGAGTCATCAGAAGTTCCCGAGGTTCTTCTGACTTTGGAGGCCCTTTGAACGTCTTTTCCAGGGTATCTAGACCTCGGATGTATTCGGAAGGTCAACAGGACCTCGCAGGATACTCAAACGATCCCAGAAAGTCTGTCAGAGCTTGCAAGCTAGCTGGCGCGCTCGCGGTCGATCGCCGTTACAATGAAACCGAAGGAAAAGTTTTCGCGGAATGCGGTTACGGTGGCCGGACACCGACCCCGTGGTTGGCTCTCGACTCCCAGCAGATCCGTCTCAGCAGCTCGATCTTGGTCTCCGTTCCTCGAGGAACCCGAAAACCACCCGTTCCTCACGTTCTCCCTCTCACATTTTAATCCGAGGCGAGCGTATTTTGACACTGCGGCGCGAGCGTACACGTGTACGTGCTCCGATAATGGTCTCCGACGTGAGAGGACCTCCTTCACTCTCTCTCTCTCTCTCTCTCTCTCTCTCTCTCTCTCGCTCGCTCGCTCGCTCGTTCTATCTCGCTCTATCTCGCTCTCTTCCTTTCTGGAGCCCCTCGAGCGTAACCGTTTCCTTCGGCGTGTTCCCTCGAGCCCAGAGAAAGGAGCCCTGGATAGAAGGTGGTTCACGGATATCGTCTCGCGCCTTCACGCCCTTATCCACCTTATCCCCCGCGTCGAGTCGGCGCGGCGCGTATGAAAAACCTGCTATCGCGCCGCTGAATCTCTGCCGACCGGGCTACCGTCCAAAGTACAGGCGCCGTCTTCCTTTCGACGGCCAAATAAATTCCCTATTATTCTTCCTCGCCACCGGTTCTCGCGCTGTCGTGCAAAAATTCCACCCACCCTCGGCACTCTACCCCTCCCTCTCTCTTTCTCTCTCCCTCTTTCTCTTCTGGTTCAGCCGATCCTCCAGACCGAAGACACGAGTACACCGTTTCAGCGTCGTCATTCTGACTGGCGACTCTCTGCTGCCGACGCGCCGGGAAACCGGCTGATCGCAGCTAAAATATCTTGTAACTCGACTTTTACTCCGTTTTCTCGCCGCGGACGAAAATCCAATCTGTCTGATCGTTCTCTGGAACGCGGGACCCTTTCCACTGTATCGGATTGTGAGATCTTCTCGACGAATTGATCCTTAATGCGTGTAACTACATAGAGTAGATTCAGCTGGTTTCAATACGCTGTTCGTGTATGTATGTACGATTAATTTTTCTCCACTGAAACAACAAATAAGCGCCATTTGTACAACTGCAAAGTAGCTTTACGCTATCTAGTTGTACTGTTGCTTTACAAAACTGATAACAAAGTCATTACGTTTGATTCCTCCTTGCGATGCAAATGGACAACACTGAGAGAACAGAGTCTAATCGAATTGTTCTGGTCCTCTGTATTTAATTGGGGCAGCCACTTAATCAGGTCAAAGGACGTGTCTCAAATAACCGGAATTTACTAGGATTGTTTGCATAGGGTAGTGAATCCGATTACTGCGGTATGACTAATTGCGGTGCCATTGGTTTGTTTTAGGACCTAGTTCTGTATTTTTTTATTTTGCTTATTTCGTAGCAAAATAGTTTCATTTATTTATTTATTCGTCATATGGGCAAAGATTCATTAGTACCCAGTACAGAATGGCATCTGTTCAGTTGTGATAGAGAACAGAGTTTACAAGAAAAGAAAGGAATGGCTATTATTATACAAGTCAATTAACACCAGATTTACGGAGCTCTGAAAACAGCTGTTTTATATTAGTTTATAAAAGTAACAATAAGACATTGATTCTAATTTTTAGCAGCTGTTATTGTAATACTTAACACATAATGTATTGAATAAATAACTCATAAATGTATATTTACAATCGGAATAATCGTAAATTAAAAAATTAATTATCTTGATGAACTTCGTAAGTCTGACGTCAATATGTCTTAGTCGTTTAATATAAAGTTAATTATACCCCAAAACAAGCCAAAGATATAACAATAGGTCACTCTACAGTAACCGTAGATTATTTGAATCAGATCTAAGGATCAAAGATTGTCAACAAATTCCCAGGTGAAAAATCGAACACAACGTGGAAGAGTTAAATGAAAAGAATGTTAATGAAGGCACTTACGATTCGGATCTAAATCGTTCCGGACTTGGAATCCGAGTAAAGGAGTGCTCGATGTTGACACCGGATCGGCTAGGTCGGATTCCGGTTAGCGTTTAACGGCTTAATTTCGAGAGCGAGCCGAGCTGCGTGGCGCGACGGTAGACAAAATTTGAACGCGCGGATCCTGTGGCTCCGTGGGTGTGTTTACCCTGCGCCGTCACTTCGTGCCCGTCCTTTTTTTTCGCGTTCTCTCTCCCGGCCAGGTAACCAGATACATCGTCGGCGGTTGCGGCTGCGGCTGCGGCGTTAGCGTCGGCGGCGGCACGCCGTTGCTGCCCAAAAGAGACCCCCACGGCGCCGTTTGGCGCGGTGGGTCCTTATACGTGTTCTCCTCTCGGCACGATAGAGACCTCTGGTCCTTTCGCTCGCCTTATTTCCTCGGGACGACCGTCGCGTCGCGTCGCGTCGATCGATATTCTCTCGCTTGTCCTGGGCCGAGGCCGGCGGAACTCGAGCTTCCACGTGCGCTCCGGTCGCCGCCGTAAACGCCGTAAACGCCGATCGAATCGATTCGTGAAATATCGCCGGTTCGAGGATGGAAACGACCCGGCCCCTTCGGCCCTCCTCCGCCTCGAACCCCGACTCAGCCAATTTATAAATGGGACGTTATGCATTCCGGATTGTAACCGGTTAATTCCGGAGCAATTGGAACTCCGATACAATGCAGGAACTCGCCGGAATAAGATGCAAACCAGGTTGCATTACAAGGAGCTTCCTACTCCTCTCCGTTACGTTATAGCCTGGCTAACGTAATCAAGATTTCAGAGCACCGAACCGCCTGTAACGTAGCGTGTTGCATCGCGATAGTGCAAAACGACTTCCCAGTTTTGGGTGATAGCATCGCTGCGTTCGATGATACCGTGCAGCATTGTAACGTAACGCGTGCGACGCTGCGGAAGCTGTTTCGCGTGCTTACGAGTGCGAACTCGAGCCTCCGCGCTGCATACGAACATCTTATGCGCGAAGAACATGGTATGACCCAAAAATGTGCTGGCGTGAGCGTCGACCAAATTCTCATTAAAGGCGTCTTACGGTTTCATGAACTCGTTAGAGGATCTCTGGAGGGCTTTTAGGAATCTCAGGATTTTAGAAGGTCGTAGGAAGATATTCGTAGATTCGCCTGTCCTGAGATGTCATTCGTGCGATCCTTGGAGCGCCTTCTGGACTTCGGAGACGTCTGGAGAAACATCAAAGAGGTCGTCAGATCCTCAGAGGCTCCTCGGAGAATTTTCGAAGGATCAACAGGATCTTAGGAGCTCGTAGGAGGGTATTCTGAGGTTGACCCGACCTCGGTAGTCCTTGATATGTTCCTTCAAGCTCCCTCAGGATTTCGGGGACGTCTAGTGAAACATCGTGCGGTCGTCAGGATCTCAAAGGTTCCTCGAAGATCATGAAAATCTCGGAGACATCTACGAAGACTTTTGGCGATCCTCGGAAATTGCGTAGATAATGCTTGCAAGGTGACTAGTACGTAAAATTCCCTTGCCTCACACTTGGAGAATTCATAGGTCTTCGAAATGATATCAATTGGCTTCAAAGAACTGCCAGTCAGAAGCCCTAGGCAGCCCCTTGGAGGTCCACCAAGAGCTGAGACGTCCCTCAAGTAATCTTCGAAAGGTTACCGGAATCTCAAAGGTCCTTTCGGTGACCTTTGAAGGGTCACTGTCGTTTCAGGGCGCTTTGAAGGTTCGCCGGGAACTTAGCTGACCCTCGAAGTATTTCCAGAACCTCTGAGATAACCATTTAAGAGATAAGGAGCTAGAGGGATGCAGAGTTAAAAGATTTCTGCGAACCCTTCCGAGTCTTGGTCAGGAGATTCTAGAAGGTTTTAGAAGTCCTATAATATAAATCACTAGAATTTATTTTATTTTATTTTTATATATAATATTTGCTTTATAGCCTATTGTTTCACCAGTTCTACTTGATGTTACAATACATAACTATACAAACTTGTCTGTAGGTAATGTAGGAATTTGTTTGTTCTTGCACATAATTAACTTTATATGTATGTAATAAGACATCAAATTATTTGTCCAAACATAAACAAAATAATAGAATATGTCTTATTCGACAATTATAAAATTAATTACGACCGAAAACAAACCAAAGGCAGTTGGTCACCGCACAGTAACCGGCTCCGGTAGCCTACATGTTTTTATAGAAATGCTGTGTAACGTTTTGTTTCATTCCGTCTCAGCTATCATGATTGATGTACAGATGTCTGCATTGGTATCTGTCTCCTACAGTCCGCCTTTTTACAACCCCGCTATCGTTCGCCGGTCCATTCGGCCGTTCTAAAACGTTTAACAGACACTCCGGGCCATTGAAGTTCGCGAGCGGCGTAATAATTCCGAGTTATGCGAACTTAAAGCCTGCTAATTCCGTCGTCGCAGGAGAGTGATGCTCTCTCGGTCGGCCGAAGTTGGTCGACAGGAAAAGAGCATCCTTTCTCCGGGTCTCTGGACACGAAGGAAACGGACAAGCCTCGGCAGCAGAATGGTGAGGAGGATGAGAAGGATGAGGACGGGAAGAAGGAGAGGACGCGAGTGGCCATAAACCAGTTTGTACTATATAAGAGGCAAATTCGTAAAAGCGTAATCTTACGGTGGCCCGGGGGCCGTCTCGAGTTGGGGTCACGTTATGATAACATCTTTATCCTTTCTCGTATAAATTTTACGGGGCACGGCGCTTTAACCGAAATACAGCCGTAACCTGGACCGCACGAATTATAAGGATCGTTTCGCGGATTAAAGGGACCTCGACCGCGGCGATAAAATTGTGTTGTTCCTTTCTTTCTCCCCTTCCGACAGCCAGCGAGGGAGAGCGGAGGTGGCCCCTCGGACAGAGATATCAAAGGCAACGGCACGAGAAACCCGCCGCTACTCCTCACCGTCTTAATAAGACAGAAACAAATGACTTTTTCACCGACCTCCGATGTCGCTTACAACCGACGCGACACACGCTTTCGCGGTCGGATCCAATATCGTGCTCGGATACCATGCGAATTTTATGAGTTTGATGCAAGTCTTATTCCAATTATTTCGTAACGAACTTATCACCGCACACCCTTTGACATCC
This sequence comes from Augochlorella aurata, assembly GCA_028455555.1. Classification (NCBI taxonomy): domain Eukaryota; kingdom Metazoa; phylum Arthropoda; class Insecta; order Hymenoptera; family Halictidae; genus Augochlorella; species Augochlorella aurata. The sequence goes on along the minus strand of CM052168.1, from coordinate 9,343,695 downwards.
AGCCTCCGTTCTGTCGTCTTTCAGAGTAGTGTCGCCGATTACTGTAGGGCAGAGTTGGGCAGAAAGTAATCTGAATAATTATTATATTACTTTTTGCCCAATTATTAAAAATTAGTTATAATATCTAACCAGTTATAATCGTTATCATTAGATTACTTTTTGCCCAACTCTGCTTTAGGGTAACCAATTGCTGTGTCTTATGGAATTCTTTTATTCGTTTATTTTATTCAACAGTTTTCTAATTTATTGTTTGTCTTCGTTAAAAAAATAAACAAAATAAGATGATAAAAGAATTTAATGTCTTATGTGATGAATATATAGTTACGAAAACAAATCAAACGCAATTGATCACCTCATAATGACCGGCTGCTCTACCCTAGTACACCTGGGAACATGTCTAGGCACTGAAACGAACACATTGAAAACCGAAACTGGTCCCATTCATTTTCGGATATCATTTGATATTGCCCTCGTTGGTGCATTATTTGGAACAGTTCTTTTCGTTGCTTTCAGTAAGCTATACATTAGGATCGTTCACGGACCTCATGAAACGTTTACCTGAACTCCTTGCTGTATTATTTTCTTCACATTTTTGGAATTTTCTTGAAATTTTTGGATCGTAACAATATCTCAGAAGGGAACGAAATTTATTTCAATGTTTAAAAATTGATGACGATAGAACAGAAATTAATTCCATCTTAAAAGAACGAAATAACATTCATAACAGGTTCTACTAGAAATCTAAATCTCGAGTCAGGCTTGTCGAAGTACAGCAAGGGGTTAACAAGGAAATATGCTTGAGGTGTTTTCAATAACGATGGCGGCAATGTTTGAAGATACTCCGCACGCTACTTTATATGGATCGATCGATCGTCTTACGACACTGACTCGAGCAGCCTCCAATTAGTACAATTCAAGTGACCAGCGAGCATTAGTCAACTTTTCGCCTATAAGCAGATTCCGTCATTCGCAGTGGTAGCTCGTTAAGACCAACGTTCCTAGTCCGACGGTAGTCCTTTGTCAGTCAGTCGCCGTTGACATCTACTCAAGGATGATTCTCGGATCCCTATTCACGCGCGTTCTACATTATCCGCTCGTTGCGTTGAATCGGCGATTCTCAAAGCGTTCATCGATCAGCGCGTCTCTCAGGTTCACGGAGCGTGGTCGTTGCCGAGCGGAGCGACACGCGGAACTCTAATTAATGAAATAAAAGGGTCCAGAATAGAGGGTCGTCGCAGAAATATTCGCTGGCCGTTCGTGAAACTGTTCGCGGAAACAGGATACTTTGTGCCGCGCGGGCCGGTGTATGATATTAAATCCGCTCCGAAACTATCGGGGCCGGTGTTTCCCGGGCCGGCTTCAGCGTATTCCGGACACGCGCGGAATTTCAAGTTGCGCGTCCAGCCAGGTGACCCTCGCAACCCTCGCAGCCCTCGAAGCCCTCGCAGCCTCGCAGCGAAAGGGTTGGCCCAGGCAAAATATTCCAATAACGCGCGTGGCACCGCCGGCTTAAAGGACAAGGCGCGTGCCTCGCTCAATTTTCTTCTCCCGAGCCCCGCACCCGGCTAAAGATGTTCCCGGTAGACGGAAAAATCCCTTTACCCCGGCGCTCCGCGCTTTCTCCAGCCACGATCCGCGACCAGGGGAAACAATGTCAGTGGGGAAACTCGATTACCATCCGCAACCCCATTGTTCCCTCGCCTTCGCCCTCGCTCTCGTCCTCGCGAGCAAAAGTTCCCGCGTTAGCCCTCTACTACTGTCGTCGTCGACTGCGTTTCTACCGAGCCACCGCCTCCTACGCTTGTACATTCCCGCTAGCAACTTTCCGCTTTAAAAACTTCACCTTTTCAACCGTTTTCAGCAGCCTCGGACGATATGCGCTGTTGTCGATCGAGGGCTCGGTTCAAGTTTTACAGGACTCGATCCTGATTAACCCTTGGACGTGGACATACTAGCATCGTCAAAACTAGCTAACTAGTTAAGATCAAGGTTGAACTTCTTATTGAATATAGTACGAGTGACTGAAGATTTGAACTAGCTACGAAAAAATTAAGATATAATACGTGGACAAGAAATGTGTATTTCTTAGAACCAATCGGTGTTTTAAATGGTAACGCTAACGCGTCTAATGAAGCTAATTATCCACTGAAAAGACGACGACGATCCTATCAAGATTTCCACCCTGAATCATCAGTTCCGAGTTCCGATCGCAGATCGCCAGGGTCTCCTCGGCAGACAACACGTCGTCGCGAGAAACACGCTCGTACCCGTTCGGATCCGCCTGGACCCGCCTGGCTGAGTCGCAGTGCGCGTCAGACGGCCGCGTGGGCAAATAACAACACATTTCGAGGGTCTGTCGGTCGGAGAACGGCGCGGCGTCGACGTGGGCGAGCCTGCCGACTGCATTCTTTCGACATTGTTGCGTATTCGTCGGGCATTGGCCGCGACGCGATTCCCTCGGGATCGGCTGGAAACAATTCTGCGAGTCGGATTGCAGTTTCAAAGACAAAGGCGCGGTCACGGCTGGAACTAAACACCCGCGGAACACAGACCGCCTGCAGTCGGTTTTCGCCTGCCTAACCGCTCAGCTGCCTTCGCAGCCGCATGCGATGCTTTCGCGTAGGATTCCGGTGAATGTCCGAGTAAAAAATCTGGCTCCTCTTACCGGCAATTAATTCCGCTTAACTCGATACCAGAGGATTCTACCGCGAAAGCCCACTTATCGAAATCGCACTCGATGGCTCCGAGTATCGATTCTACGCTACCCGGGAACTAAACCGCTTCCGCTCCTCTACATATATCCAGCTTAAATTTAAAAATTCACAAGATCCTACGCCGTATTTCCGCATTAGATTCACTGAGCTCTCTCTCTCTCTCTCTCTCTCTCTCTCTCTCTCTCTTTTACTCTCTTTCTGCACGTACGCATGCTAGACACCGGGGTAACTTCTGGCTGGACGGTGGTAGAAGGTTTCCGAGAAGAACCGCAAGTGAAATTGGAGAATTGCGCCGCAAGAAAAAACGATCGGAAAGAAAATCGGTTAATAGAGAACACGCCGCTGCGAGACAAGGACCGCTGATGAAAAATTAAATTGAAGTAGCTCCTCGCTCGAGAACGCGGGCGAGGAGCAACCCTGTTCTCCGTCGTTGTCGTGAATCATTCATTTCATTTTGTATGAACAAGTTGAGCCCGGCCCCGGACCAAGAGGGAACTTCCAGGCAGAATCTATTCCGAGATTCGTATTCTTCGCCGGAGATATTATCGAACGAGGTCCACCGTTCAATCTATTGGACGCGGCGGCGACTGGAGATCGAGTTTCCTTTTCATCACCGTCGCATCTCGTTTCCCTATTAATGCCATATCTCGCCGGCGCTACGCGACGGTAGTCCCGGCGCCGTCGTTGTGAACGCCGAGAGAAGGCGGTCGGAATCGACTTCGTTTCCGGCCTGAAAATAACCGAAATTAGACGCAAGGTCCCGCGAAATTCGCGAAACTCGTGTCCAGAGGAGAACATCGGCGTGATATGTTCGACGGCTTCGAGGATTTATTTTCCGTGCCGCTCCTTGGCGATCTCGGCCCAACAAAGGAAATAACTCATGGATTTCGGAAATACTCCTGTCAATATTGGAGATAGCCAGATCATAGATACCGGAACAGGTTCCGTTCAATAATTCATGTCATTCCGGTGAAAAGCTCAGCGAGGTTCAGCGATATTCAGGCCCGTAGCCTACTTTCCCGAAGGATAAGTGGAAATCCCGGGCGGCAGCCGGTCCAGAGCCGGGAGAGATATCCGCGGAGTATGTGCGCCTCGTCGTATTTAAAAGTCAATAAACCTAACGAATTTATATTCGTCCCCGCAGCGCGTTATCACGGCACATTATCCAATTTCATTAAGGTCGCGTGGAAACTCGCCTGCCCCGCTTCTCCTGCGTCGCGGTGTTAATTAACGCATTTATGCCCCTAATACCGGCCGTGCAAAGGGAAGCCCATTTGCGAAATTGGACCGGCCGGCTCGGCCCCGTGTTATTTTTCAAGCATTAAGCGGGGAGTGTCCGTCATTTAATTGAATCTCGGCAAGATCTTGTCAGCGCTCGTCGGGAGATGGCTAGATCCCGCGCGACCTCGAAATCTCGCTACGATTCCGAGATTTCGAGGATACGGGAACCACTGGGACTCGTGGCGTCGCACGCTGTGCATAAACTTCCGACAGATTATGTTCCAACGCATTGGAAACGTTATGAAACGTTAGAAATATTCTTTTATATTAATATTATTAAATATTAAACCAGCTAATTACCCTTTAGATTACAGAAGATTATATAAATTAATAATTTAATTGTACAGTGTAAATTGCGCCGAAGGATTTGTGAATCACAAAAAAATGAATGTTTACATTTCTAATAATTCTCTTAATACAATTATACAGGGTGTCTCAGAAGTCACTCTCAATAGGAAAATGAGAGGTTACAGAGGTCATTTGAAGTAATTCTTTCCTCAGCGACAATGGAATTCGCGGCTTTGAATACGAGTTATAAACGAAATACATTGACCAATGAGAGGTGGCCGAATCGTCTACTCGTTGGCTCGCCGCCTCGCTCCAGTTGATTTGGCTCCTGATTGGTCAGTGTATTTCGAAAATAGCTCGTAAACAAAGCCGCAGATTGCATTTTCGCTAAGGAAAAAGTTACTTCCAAAGACCTCAGGAACCCCTGTCTAAGGGAAGGATCAGCTTTCGCAGGAAAAAAATTAGATTTGACTTCGAAGGAGTGGGGATAGGTGATGCATGCACCGGAACTTCCGTACAGCGGTGTAGCGCGTCTGCAGAATAAACATAATTCTGAACTACGAACGCGATGCAGAATTATAATGTACACGCGTTATGCTCGTCATTCCGCTGTACGGAATTCCCGGCGCATGCGTCATCTATCTTCACATTTTCGAAGTCAGATCTGACTAATTTTCCTGCGAACGCTGGAAGGGATTCGAAGTTACGAAATTGAACTTAGTTATAATCCGTTTATCACTTCGTGAGCAAAAACATAGATTCGTATTGATAGGATGACGTTCGTATTGACTAGATTTCTTAGTCCTTAACAACATTCTTACATTTTCATGTCAGAAGAATCAAATTATGTTCCGATTTCAGAGAAATAAATAACATTTACGTGTAGGAAATCATCAACAGGTTAAATTCTTCTTGCATAGTTTGACTGCTTTGCCCAAATGTGAAATGTTCGCCATACTCGTAATTATAAGTCGTATTACATAGTTACGCGATAGTTTACGATAAAATGTAATTCACCTTCGGGATACGATTATTAAAAGTCTCTCTACATTTGATTTCAGGACAAGAAACTGAGTAACTTCGCAGGCCGCCGTGCCCGCCCCCGAACCAGACGAGAACGTACGTACATACGGTAATTACCTACCTGGAGGTAATTTTTGCGTGTCACAGGAACGCGGCAGTTTAACGAAGAGATTATAGGATTACCGTCGAACTGTTCAGTAAGTTGGCGCGTACATGCCGTAACCGTATAACAAGGGGGTCTCCGAAAGGGGTGGGACAGAGGGGTTTCGTGTTCCCAGAAATCGCATGGGGGTATGTGGAAGTTACTTGGAGAGTCTTGTTTTCGCTGCATCGCTTGAATACACGACGACGGAGAATTAACCTCCTCGTCAAGAGGCGCGATGGCTGCGCGGCAGCCTGTCTGAGGAAGTTAGGAAAGCCGAAGAAAACGTGTAATTAATAGTCGAAGGTGCGGGACCGTCGGCAATTAAGGCGGCGAGGAGAAGAAGCGAGAGCAGCTCGCGGTTGACGGGCCCGGCCCGTTCTTTGGAACGGATTTGCGTTTTCGGGAGGCTGGAGGTCGGCAAGCGGTAGGAAAAGATCGTTCGTCGACGAGGAAAACATTCCGACTCGTCTCGTCGCGCGTCGGTGACGACAGAAACGGAGGCCGGCCGCGCCATTTCCGCCGAAACTATTTACTCGACGTCACTCAATTAACGCACGGTCAATACAGACAAGCGACCCGAGCGCGTCGCCGATTCAACGGTCCATTGATTCGCGCCCCGCCACCGTGTTTAGTCGGCGACGGGGTAAATATCATTTCCCGGGCGAAAAGTACGCTTCCCGTGCGATTACGGCACGCACCGGTGCCACCGACCCTGCGCCGATGCTGCGCCCGAATGCATCCGACTGCACCCACGCCGCGCCGTCACGTTGTCCATCCATATGGAATAGCGGTCACCGATCGCTGATTTTTCGTCGCCCGGAACCGGATCCACGCCCGCGACGATACCGAAAACCTGCCGTCGTTTCGATCATATTAAAAAGCTTCGTCTGTCAGGAGTCAGCCAAACTTTTCGAAAATGCACGATGTCCTCCTGATAACGATTGCCGCCGATTATCAATTTTGCAGTGCGCAGTGCTTCTAGAACTGAATTAGCCGGTACAGTCGAATCTCGAACTCGATGTAAATTTCAACAGCTGAATTTGGTATTGTTCGCTGGATACAGTCGATCACGAAAATAGAACACTTTCCAATGCGGAAAAATTTAAAAACGGTGTATTTGAATTTTTGTTTAATGTTGAAGAGTTTAGTTTACTGAACAGTCAGCAACAAAATTTTTGCAGAATTAAGTTTCATTTACATGGCAACGAAACAGAAAGAATTCATATTTTTTAACTTCTTTATTTGTGCGAATGATTGCACTTTAAACATTGCATTTTGTACATCTCGGTAATTTGTATGCATGCTGTAAACTTTGTCGAAATCGGTTAACGTTGTTATAGGCTATAAACAATTAAAGATTGTAAGAACAGCAGTTTTACATCATTCGCACGAAACGAATAAGTAAGAAACGATCGCACAACAGGAGATAATCCAAGCTATCGAGTGACGTATGAAGCATAAGTGTTGCGCACTTATTGCGCGGGAAATTGAAACCGCGCGAATTTATGGAGCGATCTATTGTATTCATGGTAGCCAAGCAGTTGATTATCAGCGTCGACTGCCATGGACGAGATGTTGCACGAGATCTTTCGAGATCATTCGAGATCTTTCAAGATCTTGCAATATTATCCGAGATCGGCATGGTACCGAAGGAAACGAGCAATCGTGGAATGATCGAGAAACGTTCGGGTGTCCCTAAAGGACTTTACAGGTGCGTGACTGAAAGTGTCGGGTGTGGCAACGAGATACAAAGGTAGCGAGCATTTTAGAGGCAGTTGAGCGTTGAGCGGTGTCGGGGCGGCACGGCGGCAGTTCATTTTCGAAGTCGTAAGCGGGGCTGTTTAGCGGCCGGAACTCGTATTTACGAGCCGCTACGCGTATTTCACGCGCGCCCCTGGTCCCGGCCCGTCGCTGCCCCAATAAAAATCATTGTTTAAATTCTCGTAAATGTAAACGCCACCCGGCGAGTGGCTGTAACGCGGTAATGCCCGCTTAATGCTCCCGGAGTCATCTCTTGCCTTTATTATAACCGTTAGAACTTTGCTCTTTATTCCAAGTATCAAGGTGAGTCCGACTGACGAAGCAGTTAAAAAATGCAGACGTTTCATTGTTGCTCGACTCGTTGATGTACCGATCTGGCCGTAGTTCGTTCGATTTAGTTGCTAAAGCTTGAGTATTTAACCCCTTGCCGTACTTTAACGAGTCAGACTCGTGTTGGAGATTTATAGTAATAAACTGTTATTCTATTCTCCTATCGCCAATATTTAAACATTCAGATAGATGTAAATATACAGTAAATATAAAGTTTCTTTTTCTCTAAGAAATTATTGCGAATCAAAACAGTTCTAATCATTGTAATCATAAAGAAAATGGTATAACCAGAGGTTAAGTGGTGATTTTAAATAGATTAGTGCACCCTTTGCTGCTCAAATTGGCAGTAAACCGCGAGATTGCTATCGCGAGGCGGCTGAGCCAATGTGCGGAACTGGACTTTGTCCGATCGTTGGCTCGGTCACCTAACGCCTGCCGAGCTCGCCTCTCATTGGTCTGTGTTTTTTCTTAATAACTCGTAAACAAAGCCGCAGATTGCATTTGCGCTAAGGAAAAAGTTACTTCAAATCATCTCAGGAACCCCTCATTTCTCGATTGCGAGTGACTTTTGGGACATCCTGTACATACGGGCATCTATTTTTACAGAATAAAAATATATCATATTATATAATGTACGCTTGAATGAAGAAATTTATTCATTCATTTGCTATGAAAGAGTGTTCGGAGTTCAAGAATTCAAAGAAAAAGCCGTCTAAAAGCAGAAAGGCTGTCACAGTAGGTTTAGCATCATAAATTTTTCTGAAACATATTTAGTGGGCCTTACGTCCCTTAGAAATGTCTAGCTCGGATAGACCTGGTGCCCGATGATAGCGGTGAAGTTCTGTGTTACAAAGACACCCAGAGTCCGGCGCGCGAGTAATTGCGCGAGCTCGTCGCTTTCCTCGGCTGGAATTATGGGGCCGCGATAAATTCCTGGGCCCCGGGGAGCCGTCGAAACCCGGGGAACCGTGTTACGTAGAAATCTCGTGTCCTTTCGACATCCCTGTGAAATCGCGATAAGGCTCGGCTCTCCGTGAGAATTAACGAGGTCCGAATACTTTGCCGGGCCGGCAGGAGTGAGAGCGAACGGTATTCGCGATACCGACGAATTCCGTGGAGATCCGCCAATTAGATTCGAATCGATGCAGGTCAAGAATATCCCAAAACACCGGGCCCGAGGCGAAGATATTTCGGGCCTGGACCAGGTAGCCGAAGGGAACGGGCTGTATCACGGCGCGGTTCGATCGGTGGTCGCGCTCATCGAGAAAAGAAATTTCGCAGTGGCCAATTATCCTTGATAACGATAGCGATTCGAGGGATCGTGGTTCAACGAGTAACACGGAACCGTTTCGCAGCTTCGAAAGCAGCCAACTCGACCGGCGATCCAGGAACGGACGAGTCGCTGGTGTCACCGTTCGCTTTCGAAAATCCAGAACCTGACGACGACATTAATTAATCGAACCGATTCGCCTAGCTAGATCCGAATCGCCACTCCCGTTGGCAGACCACACGCGAGCCTCGTCTTCTTCTTCTTCTTCTTCTTCTTCTTCTTCTTCTTCTTCCTCCTCCTCCTTCGTCTGGTCTTTTTGGTCCCGGCGCTTGACTTCATGTTCCCCGAGGCATTTCGCAACCAATAATCGAAGTCCGGGGAAGATAAGTCACCCGGCCGGATCGGCAGGTATCTTATCGGCAACGAAAGTGGCAACAATACAGGTGGGACGTATTCCGAGTCGCCTTGCCTCGTCTCACCTTGCCTTACCTTGGCTCGACTCACCTTGCCTTAACTTGCCGCCGCAGTGGCGACCGAACACGGCCGTGTCGGCCCGACATTTGCATTAATTCGCGCGGCGCGGACGTCTCTCATCGCCTGCCTCTTGCTCCTTTTTCATCCGGCCGATCGTTTTAATTGGCGTTCGAACGCGCCAAAAATTTCTCGACGTGGAAATTCCGGACGATTACGCGCCGACCTGTTTCTGCCGATGATTCCTCGAAGAAGATTTCTCCGTCAAAGAGTGATCTACGTCGGTATCTTCGACGGATCCTCGAAGCCAAGAGGAACACCGCGGAGGTGCGCGACTGCCGAGCAAAGACTATTAAAATCCGTATAGAGACGTCAAGGTCCGAGATATCGGGCGCGTGGCTAATGCGGTCGTTACCACCCGCATGATCTCCCCCTCTCTCTCCCTCTCTCTCTCGTTCTCTCTCGGCCACCCTCGGCTCTCAACCCGGTGGTTCTCCCGGTCGACCAGCCCCTCTCCGCGTAGCCCGAGGCTCCTCTTAATCAGCGATCGCAGCCCGAGAAAAATAAATCGTCGCATTATTCAACGGGCCCCGGTAATATGGATCGCGGGATGATGAAAAATAAAGGATCACCGGAGGAACCGGAGCGGGAGGACCTCGAAGAAGAAGACGAAGAAGCACGAGAAGAACCGTCTGTTGAAGCGGGGGTGGAGCCGGCGCTAAGCGTTCGCTCGTACCCGGCGAGATAACTTTCTGTAATTCAACCGTACGGCGACGAATACTAATTCCCGCCATTAATCTCCGCGGCTCGCCTCGCGCGCACCATTTCTCGATTCTCGACGCCGCCGCTGGCCTGTCCGCTCTTCCGGCCTTGCGAACCTTTTCCGAGTACGCGCGGAATCGGTCGTGATTTCTCAACATTTCCCACTGCCAACCATGCCTACTTAACCAAGAGAACAATTTCTTCTCGGATAATTAGGGGACTCGTAGATCAGTGGAAAGAGCGAAATTAGTGGAAAAGTTGTAGTAATGTTTTTGGTGGAATTCACCGACATCGTTCCTCTCCTCTGGCAAAACCTCTGGACTCACATTATAATCCGTCTTATTTGAACTTATCAACGAGCCTGGATTCTTCGCCAGAAATGTCGACCTCCTGAATCGCAAAGCAGTTCTCTATCGTCGCGTTCCCTGTTGGCTATCTTTCGCTATCATCTACCTTTTCCCATCGAGCTCAAGCGAGGTTCCGAGCATTCGGGTTCCAGCAGGTCCCGATGGGAGCTTTTTCCGGCGCAAATCAGGCGTCTATCTTCACCGAGAAGCAATTGATCCGCTTGCCAGCAATTAGACGATCCAGAACGCAATACCCGAGTGTCTGCTTCAGACGGAAGGGAGTTGAACCCTTATCGAGACCGCTCCTTACCTCTTGGGCACACTTTCCACGGCGGCGAACCCTTCGTCAGGCTTTCGGGATTACCGGCAACCGGATATGACAGGTTTTATACGGAATCAACGGTCTACCGATGGGGAGCGGTTTTTCATTTGGCCGAATTCATCCGGCCGTTTGTTAATAACTTGCTCGTGTCACGTCGATCCGACGTAACGCTGAAATAAAGCTGACGCGTATCCTTCGCGGGGGAAATTCGTAATTTAAGGCGGATCGGGAATCTGTCAAACTCAAAGGACTCTCCAGCGATTTCGCGTCGCGGCGAGCTCTTCCCTCGGTCTCTCGCCCTTCTTGAGGGAAACTTTCGAGATCCGGTCAAGATTTTTCTAGCCGCGAGCTTCGCTGCCTCCGAGCTGCCGTTTCCGATCGTTGCGGGATCGATAGTTGTCGCGGGGGTCTCATTATTCGGTTTATATCCGGTGCTCGATGAACCGGCGCGGCGGCGCACGCGTCGCGATAAATCGCCGGCGAAATATGAGACCGAATGGCGACACCGGGCCACTGCGAAAATCCACATGCCGGAATTGGCACGATTCCACCAGTGGCACCTGTCGCTCGTACGCGCGCATAAATTTTTTTCATCGCGCCCGGCCAGGTCGCGCGCGATTAATAGGGCCAGATTAAGCGAGGATTTCGTCCGGCGGAAAGTCCTCCACGAGCCGCCGCGAATCGACCGATTTTCGCGTCCATTCTGCTCGTGCGGAAATTATTCGACCCTTTTTCCCATCTGGGCTGCCATCGCCGCTTTTTAGCCCTTGGATTTTGCTATCAGTCTGTCCTTATATGTCCGCAATACTTTCCCGTTAGGTATTTCGAAAGTCGCGAAGCGATACGGAATATCGCAGAGGTTGTAACAATTGAAAAAATACTCGAGATTAGCTGTGAATCTCTCGCAGTCGTTTCATCATTATCTTCTGTTACAGTTTGAGAGCTTTATTATATCAAGACATCAAATAATTCTTTCTCTTCCCCACCAGTGTTACAGCTGCTGTCTCTCAAAGTTCTCACCTTGGACCGCTTCTTTTTAATCTACTTATTAATGGTATTAATGTATGTTTTGAACATTACTCCAGTACCGAATTAACCATTTGCACTCAAAGTCACTTTAACTCTAAATAGAAAATACTTTTCCCGACTTACTATATTTCAATTACAAATGATTCAATGGAATTTATACGTATCAAACTGAATCTTGTGCATCATACAACAGTTATACATTTCACAGTTTTTTTTACATGTAAACAAATTTGACAACGTAAAAATGAGTTTGGAACGTTATATTACAGTTTTCAGTGGTATCTCAGAGCCACCACTCGAGTGTAAAGGGTTAATATTGATAATCTGATTGCTCGGTGTTAGCGTACTAGGCTTGTTACAAATATATGTAAATGCTCCATCGTTCGTGTTCCTCATCGAAAAAATAATTTATAATAGAAAGAATGATATATAATTATTCCATTAATGGTTCAACTTTAAGACCTGTGCTGGACATTTACGCTTTGAGAGTTCCTTTTTCCATGGTCATTTAAGTATTCAAGAGAACGATTTCTTATTCTCTTTTACAACATAGAACTTTATTCTGTCAATTCAACTGCCTAAATAGGATTTCTATAATTGCAAATAAATATTGCAGCGGTATTGACTTTTTTAGTGCTGATGACAAGTTTGAGCTAGACGTTCAACATTATATCATCTATGATATTTAACCAATATTTCCTAGCGAAAATATTCTGCGTTGCGAAAGAGGTCGCGCCCGTTCCATCAATTTTCGTTTCAGCATTTTATTTAACAATTTCTGGCTTAATTTACTCGAATTGCGTGTATGAATTTAAAAGGCTGGCCCAGCATAGCAAACTAAATTAAACTGTACCAACTCCAATACCAATGACCACGGAACTTGGAAGCAGAAATAAAACAGCAGAACACGTCGATCGAGAAAAATAAGCTGTGTCCGTGCGAGCAGGGCAGGTCCTGTGTCCAAAATGAAAGTAAAAGACCGACGATTGCAGACGCTGGCCGCGATTCGCTGATTTTCCGAGCGTAAAGAGCGAGAGCGAATCTAATTAATGGGGCAGCGATGAGTTCGGTATCGCGTGCGTCGAATTAAATAGTAATTTGCAGAGGAGGACGGCGATAGAAAGAACGAGAAGCACGATGTCGTGCATTTGTCCGCCTCGTCGGGACTCGTCGTCCATTTTCCCGAAGAATGGAAGAGAAGGTAGGAGGGTTTTCCGGGAGCGTCGACGAGCGACGGAAAGAATTACAACGGGCGACGATAAAAACGCGGCTCGCACGGTCCTGGCACTTCGGCAGTTTCGTATTAAATCATCATAAATTTGCATCCCGAATTGGCATAATGACTAGCGAGAGGTTCAGCCGTTCCGAGCGCGAGCTCATCATAGAGCACGCTTCTGCACCTGCGGCTTGTCACCATTTTTTTCTCCCCTGTCTCGCTCTCTCTCTCGTTATCTTTCTCCCTCTATCTCTGTCTCCGTCCGTCGCTGCCTTTTTCTTTGCCAATTGTCCACGCGGCCCGCCGAATTACTGCGGGCACGCTGGTCGTGTTGTTTGTCGCGGAGGAGATGAAACGGGATTGCATTAACCCCGAGTTACATTTCATTCCGGGTAATTTTCCAACTCCCTCCGTAGCGTCGTCGGATTATAAAAATATTAGATATTCTTTAGCCGGCGTCGGGTTATCAGGCCGGAGCCCTTGATCCCTTAAGTCGATCCCCGTGCCGGAGCGAAGGAGAAGCGAGCGACATGGCAGCGCGCGATTTTCGCATCGCCACCTCGTTTAATATTCATTACGGTGTAATACGTGTAAATCAGCCGAACGAATTGCACATTTCGCAATTGTAAACGCGGCGGCAAGTCCCGCCCCGCTTGGCAGCCGCGATTAATTCCGATACAAGCCATCGTTCAAATATTTGAATCGCTTGGCCGGGCATTTTAGCGCGAATTATAGAAGCTTCGCGCATAAAACGATAATGATGCCACCGCGGATCGATCGGCGAAATAATTCAGCTTTAATTCAGCAAGTTTGAGCTGAATCGGAGACGACCCGCTTTGCACCGGCTCGCATCAGTGCGCCGCGTCGCGTCGCTCCGCGCCGGGAAAAGTTTGCTATACGAGAGCACCAGTCTAATACTCCTTGTCCCTTGGCCCGGAGCCGCTTCTCCATTCTATTATTCAAGCATCCTCCAGTTCTTATGCAGTCCGATTTCTTTGTCTACCGGATCCTCGAGTCTCCGGGCCTCTTCGACGAGGTTCCAGAGCACCTTCGAAGAAGCGCCCGGGCGGATTTTAACATGAACCTTTGGCGCGAACGAATTCTAGACCGCGTCGCAGCTACGTATTAGGAAATGAATTTGCCGGCGAAGTCTTTTTGCACTGGCGTGATCGGCCCCCTTCCACCCCGGCTCCTCGCCCCTGGCCCCTTCGGTTCCTGCCGACGATTCCTGTTAAAGACGAAAACGAAAGCGGTCCCGCCGGCCGAAAACAGCCGACTTGTTCGGCGACTCTCGTTGTCGCGAAAATTCCCGAATAAAACTCCGAGTTAAAGGTGAAACCAATAAACCTTGCGCAGAATTCGCGTTAACTCTTCGTGGACGTGAATATTTTTCAACATTTTAGATTTGCTTTTGCATTGGGAGGTACAACAAATATTCTTCGGTATGCGATTACGGTGGAAGATAACACGAAACAGAACAATTATGTGCAATGCTCGTAGGGTGAACGATTAAAATAAATATCATTATTTTTATGAGTCATTATTAGCCTACGGATCTTTATGCAAATTCTCATTTTTACACGTCATTTTACAAAAATTCGAGCCAGAGAAAACGTTTTTATCGTCAACTAAAAAATTACTCATTGCTCGATGAAAATCAAAATGTTCTTGCATGTTCAAAAACCTGCGGCTGCCATAAATGTGTGAGTATCTGCTGTCTTTAGTGGTGCGATGGCTAAAAAATAAACACCATGTACGATATTACAATTGGGGAAGAAAAGTGGTATTGTCCTGAAAGGGTTAAAAAGAATAGATCTTGAGATTATAAATTATTGGCAATGATTTCACTGATTTACGCGTATTTCCGTTTCGTCGGTTGGCATGGATGTTCATCGCATTTCCCTTCTTTCGTTTGATTTCAGGTGCAAAGTGGGGGATTTTCGGAGCCAGCAAAGAGGCAGGATCAAACGAAATTTAATCATGCGGAAGCCGGGCAATCAATTGGCCGGCTTATGGCCACGGCTTAAACGCTGTAAATTTTCATATCTCGCGACTCGGTTTACCCGGCGCGGACCCCCGAAACACGATGGAAAGCCCGACAATTATTAAAGTGATAACTAGTTTTAATAAAGGGGGACGGGATTACGCGGGCGTGGGCTATATTAAAATGCGGGACGGTCGCGGGACGATCCGCGGGAAAATCCCTTTTACGAGGACCACGTGGCCGAATTTTCACAGGAACAATGTCGGGGGTGGATCACGCTCCGCAGAGGGGGCGGGACGGAAGACGTCGCCGGGGAGAGGGGGAACGAGCAAACTTTCCAACCGCGAGCGAGGCAGCGCCGACCGACTAATTAACATAATTAGAATCACTCTTAACCGTGAAGAGGAAGGGGAAGAGTCCCAGGTGGAAAGCGGCGGAAAAGTGGACCGCCGCGGAAGACACCGGCTGCCGAGGAACTTTTTTAAGCTGTTCCCGCTAATTTCCAGACGGACGACGCAATGGAACTGGGGTTCGGAGGCGGACACGTCGGTGATAAGTGAGTTTTCACCGAGTTCCCGCGCCGATCCACCTCTCGGGACTCATTCTGTGCTGTAACGTATCCAGAGAGGGCCGACGCGACGTTTACCGGCCCGAACATTATGGAGACCTGAGGTCGTTCTTCCGAGATAGCCGACGCTGTTTGCCACCGGAAATTGGTATGCGTCACCAAAATTTATGAGTATACTAATCTTCCGAATACTGATTTTTTAAAGGGCAACGCCACTCAGTGATCCAAAAGATGGAGGAATTCCGACTCCGTGTGCTCTTCCCGAGGATTCGAAAATTAATCTTTACATTCCAAGGTCAATATTCAGGCGTCGGAAAATTATTTTTAAATCATTCTTTGTAGTTAATACATTGCTAAAAAATCCAGTGGGAGATTAACGACTTAACAATTTTACGTTGGTTCTTTTGAAGCTATTGAAATGATATAAATTCTTTCGTAGGAATTGGTGTATAAACTTGTTAATACAAAAGTTAATACAAAGGTCGAAAAGTCTAAATAGTTTGAGTTTCGACATTTCGATGAATTAGTGGAGCAGTATCGATTAACGGACGCTGGTTGATTGGCGTCCGAGCGAAACTATTTTACTAAAATAATCCTTTTCTATAATCCTATCGACGAATCCCGTACGGCCCGGCCTTTGCGCGATTGTTCACGGCGTCCCGACCCGGCGATAGATTCATGGAGTTAACGAGATAACGAAGTGTGTTAAAACCAGCGTCACTGATATCGCGGCAATAATTAAAGCGCGCGGTGCTCGGCTCTGCTCGGCTCTGCTCTGCTCGGCTAGGTGCAGGCGAGGTGGTCGCGCGCCACCAGCGCGAAATATTCGCGGCGGAACCGTGTCGATGCACTAATTTACTTCTAATCGCTGGAAAATACTGGCGGCTAGAATAATATTATTATCCGGGATAATGCTATTATCGCGATTCGGTCTGACGACTGGGGGCGGGCCGGGGGAGGGGCCGACACCGAGAGGAGGCGGGCTCGGGCAAATCGAATTTCGGTGAAGTTCGCAGCAAAATCATTATTATTATGGCAGATCGTTTGCAAACAATGCGCTCAGGGTTTCAAATATTGATCCTGTGACGTAATCGTCGCTGAAATTGCCCCTGCGGCCTCGCTGTAACGTGTTACGGTCTCGTTACCGGTTGGTTTATGGTGCAGTGCTTAGCAAACACAGCATTCTAATCGCTGATAAGGTCGCGCGCGCGGCACATTTTTCCGGATATCGGTCGCGCCCTCGAAATGAACTCTCGAACGGTTCGCGACACCGTTTCGGCCCGTATCTACACGGGCCTGATGCTTTTTCAAATATCCCGGCTCTATCTATAGTTTACACTTCCGCCGGAAATATCGTTATTTACTTCTTTGCACATTTCTTTTTTAATATCGAAATTCGTTTGTGTTAGGTTCTCTTCGTTACATTTTTCTTCTCTACTTCAGATTTCTGAAACACATCATCATCCTGAAGATACAGATACTCCACAAAGTCTTCGTTTATTAAATTTCCGATTT
>CM052168.1:9169470-9308225 GCA_028455555.1 Augochlorella aurata | reverse complement strand
AAATCTTAATACGTTTTACCAAATAAATTAACATTGTGATATATTACCTAGAACGATTTATTTCGTGAATATTGATCTTCATATCTTCGATATTTTCTTAAGTCTTTCTAACAAGCTTTGCAGAAAATTTCGCGAATGCAGTATTACAAAATTGAAATAACTGTTATAGCATTTGACGAACTTACGACTTTTACATGTTCAATTTCAACAAATAAATAATTTATTAAATTTGAATAAAAAATATATGTCTTATTCGATAAATGCGAAGCTAATTATGCTCGATTTCCGTATCGAAAGTACTCCTATCCAATTTCTCTTGATATGTGGAATGTGAAACGGGCGAATAACACGCAGTTGCTTCCTTAAACACCACTTCTCCCTACAATTAAATATCTATAATAATCTTTTCGAATTAATAGGAGGCAAACATGCTTACTTAACTGCGGGGGAAGCCTTTGAATACGATTAAGTAGAATAAGGGGTATTGAGGAGTGAACTATTGAGAGAAAGAGAGAGAGAGAGAGAGAGAGAGAGAGAGAGAGAGAGAGAGAGAGAAACAACAAAGAGAGTAGTACACCGTATTTGTCAATAAAGTCTGAGATCGTCGACCATGAATCTCTACAGTAAAAGTCATAGCTCTAAAACGCTGAAGACTCGGTAGCGGAAATCATACTGCCAATAAATTGCAAGAAAGACGTGGGGTCGGTGGAGGGTGGGGAAAACGGTGTAATCGGCGAAAAGCGAGACAAGATTCGGTCCGAACGCGGAAACGGGCCGACGGTAGGGGGGCTAGGGCCGAACGATTCCCAGGGAGTGAAATAACGGAGTGCTCGTCCGGAAACACGTCGCCGGAAGATCGATGGCCGATCCCGATGAAGATGAAGGAGATAAAAAGAGAAAAATCGCTGGGCTAAGCGCTAAAGAGGACTGGCGGCGATGCATGCGCTCGCATCTCGCTTGATGCGCGAGAGAAGAGAAGAGAGGAGAGAGTAAAGGAGAGAGGGAGAGGGAGGAAGAGAGAGAGAGAGAGAGAGAGAGAGAGAGAGAGAGAGAGGAGAGGAGCGCGCACGTCGAAGCCTCGCGCTAAAACAAACAAGAATCGAGGTCCTATCCCAAGACGCCGAGGGCGACGCATGCCTCGCCGGGCCGCGCTTTTTCCCTCCTCTTTCTCTTTTTTCCCCGCTCGCTTCGGTTGGCCCTCTCTCGCGATCCCGGCCCGGCATTATGCGAGAATTTTAAACGCCGAATATTATGAAATTCTTTCGCGTAATCTCCCACCCGGTCGCCGTGCCGGGCCCCCCGTTTCGAGACCACCTCTCTCTCTCTCTCTCTCTCTCTCTCCCGCTCTTTCATTCTCCCTTCCCTCTTCTATCTTCTCTTTTCTGCTCTCCTCTCCACCCCGCTCGCCGCTCTTTTGGTCGCGTTCCTCCTGCGTTCCTCCTGGTCCCCCTTTCCACACTACCACGGTCCTGTTCGTCTTCTCGCGATGCCTTCCTTACCACCGCGGACCGCCCTCGAATCTCGACGATTAATGCTCCCCTACGAGGCCCGGCGAGCTCCTAATTAAAACGTCACTCCCTTCCTCCTCGGCTCATCCTTCGAGGAAGTGCGTCTTCATTCCGCGAACGTTTCGGCGAATGCTAGACGTTCTCTTCGCGTGATTGCCCCCACGACTCCGGCGGATTCTTCTTTGCTCCGAGTTTCCTTTCTAAAATCCCAGTTCTCGCGAATTTATCCGTTGCATTGCGACTAACGTTCAAATTGCTGTCAGTGACTCCAGAACAAACCGTGTAAGCCGTATTCGTGCAACTGCTAATCAGCGTTACAAAACAATCGATGCCCTTATAATAATTGCACTTAGGCATATTCGTTAATTTATTCGCGCCAACCGGAGGGTATCTCACCCGTAAATAAATAAATAAATAAATAATACTAGTCAGAACTACTAGTTAACGCAATCGTTTATTATTAATGAATAGCCTGTGAACTTTCTACATAGAAAGTAGGAACGGATGGGAATAATTATTACCGAAGCTGTCAAAGGCAGAATAAAATTCCAGCTTGGACCCAGTCTCGTTCTTAAGTCGAGTTTCGTCAGGAAGCTTGATGAAACTGAAATTCATTAGAATTTGAAGGATCGAAAGAAGACGGAATTTCGGATGTATGGACCGTTCCAATCAGACAAGCGGCGATCACTGGAGCGTGATCCAACGGACCGTGGCCCGCTACACGCGTATACATACTTTTATTCGCGAATGGAGATTGTCCGAGGACTCCTTTTAATTAACTCGTCAGCGATTCGTTCGGAGCCGGGGCAACATTTCATCGAATCCGCGGTGATGGCTGATAGGAGTGGTCGTTTTGGAACACGAAGCTGATCGTCTCTCAGTGATTTCCGAGGCGAGCCGATTGCGCCGCTCGCTTTTTCCGTAACGGCGTGTACATTGGACGCAGCGTAGGTAATCGACAGGAACTAGCGAACCGACGAGCGTAGATCGCGCGATTTCCCGTGCGGCGTTGAAACGCGGTCGATCTCGTGATCCGGTGATCGGTAACGACAGGTATCCGCCGCGCCGGTTTACCCCAAACGTTACCCTCAATCGGCGAAAAAGAGGCCCCGGGGGCAGCCTCGTTGGGGACCACCGTCGCCGTGCGAGAAGACAAACCGGAGCCGCGAAAGAGACAGCCGAGGGAACGAACGAGAGAGACGGCGAGGACCAACGAGCCTCGGAGGGGGATGGACAGGGGAGAGAGGGGCCAGGGAGATCCAGAACGCGGTGATTTCCGAGCGGGTAAAGAAATGCGGCCGAATTAAAGCTCCGTTTGCTCCGGGGGGCCCGGAGTCCGGGCTGCGAACCTTTTCGGTGGCAACGGATAGAGAGGGAGCGACCGAACGAGAGACGGAGACCGAAGAGACGGCGGAGGGCCCCGTCGTAATTGGTTCTGCATATTTATGAAGGCGCTCCTATCGGAGCGGAATGGAGCGGAGCCGCGCCTCGGCTCGCCTCGTCTCGCCTCGACTCGACTCGCTTCGCATCGGCCGCAATCCTGCGACGCTGAATTGTCGCGATCTGCACACGTGTTACTGCTTCGCGGTCGCAGATCCTCCGCGAGGATACACGCGGGACGACCCGCCACCTCTACTCATTAGACTATTTTTCACTGTAAATGTCAGTTGCTTTGATGTAAAGATAACGCCGTATGTCACAATTTCGAAAGATTTAAGTTAATTCAATGACACTTTGCGCGCCAATCATCACCCAATTACTTAATTTACGGAAGTCATATTAAATAAAATGACTAGGAACACCGGAAAGAATAACAGATGTAGGAAAGGAATCTCCAAAAATATATCGAGAATTGGTAGAATCATCGCTAACTCTATAGTTTTTACAATGACCCGGCATCCGCGAGTTAACAAATTTTTAATAATTTGGAGATTATACAAAAATGTACCGAACCGTTACTTATTACTGAAATAAATTTTAATAAGTGTTATGAAAACATGGTATTTGTAGATTTCACAGAATATTATAACGCGAAGTAAAAATAAATTCGATAGGCACAGAAAGATTGTGCAATTTGAAACACTACTAACACGAAGCATTATTAGCGATTGGAACTTTAAGCGACAATGCCTCGGAACTGAAAACGTGTGACACGAGGCGTCCTTCCTCGCAGCTACTGATTTGATTAGTTGATTACACGTGCAACTGTCTTGCGAACTTAGTACATACTCCGTAGTTCCATGGATGCAGCTCTGGCTGCGGGAGCCACTAGACCACGCCCCTGTAAAGGTCTCTATGGAGAAAGAGAACAAGATAAATAGTGCTCTTAGCAGGATCAAGATCCTCTTTCTTCTATATCGCTGCCTCTGGGAGCAATTCGGGGCTATAAATCAGTAATTCGCACTTATTCCGGAGAGGTGGTTCAATTAATTTTTATCAGCAGAAGAAACTCGAACCTTTGCGATAGCGGAGTCGCAGGCGTGGCTTGCTGTGCTTCTTGCTAGCATTCCGGGTCCGAAAGAGCGGATCCGTTAGGGAATCGGGCCGCGGTGTTTCACGGGAGCGAGGAATCTCCGCGGGTGGTGCCAGCCGGTGCGAAGCGTGCCTCGCGGACGTTCCACACCGCCCACGTCGGACTCGGGTCTTTTAATCGAAGGCGGAAGTTCCCTCGGCGCGGCGAGATCGCCGCCGATTACCGATTTTACGAACGCGATTTTTCTGCCGTCCGGCTTCCACGGGAGAAATGGCGCGGCTCGGTGGATCCGGGCCGCGATAAATACCGGGCCGACCCGAAGCCCGGTGGCTCGGCGGCCCGTGGATCACCCGGGTTAACGATAGAAACGCGTCTTCGGCGGATCGAGCTGGATCGGCCAGGAACCGATCCGAGATCGCGTCTCGGCGAGACGACGCCGCTCGCTGAAAAATGTGTCCACTCGACGATACAAATGGGGAGGTTCGCTGGTACCGATAGAGAGAAAACAAAAGCAAAAGCAGAGGCTCGCGCTCACCCCGGGGCGGGTGCAACGTGCGCACCGCCGGTGCATCGCGTGCACACGCCACTGCACGGGCCCTGCGCCGATGCGCTGTGGATTTAACGGAGCGCTCTCCTCGATCCGATCACTCTGCCTCTGTGCATGTACCCCTCTCCGCGTCCGATCCGGCGATTCGATTTTTAGGATGCGATATTCGAGAGACGGATCCCTCCGCTCCTCGGCGTCCTCGGAGCAAAAGCGGCGAGCGCCCCCCCCCCCCCCCCCCCCGCTTCCAAGAAGAAAAGTCGTTCCGCGACGAAGAACCCTAGCTATCGTTCATATTTTGGAAGTTTAATGAGACGCGCCGGCGGAGGAGGTTGCTGGAATTTCATTCGGCCTGCCGCCGACTAATTACCTAATTAAAACATCAGCCAGCCGTCGCGCGTCGCCTCTCCGGCAGAGGCGGCGAAGAAAAACGATCGTTTTCTTAATTGCACCGAAACCGAGTTTCGATTCGGACGCCTCAGGAGGGCTAGCGTCGCGCATCTCCCTTATGGACTTCGTTAATGCTACACGCAGAGTGTCTTCGGTGGGCGTGGCATCGTTGCTCTTCGTATTAACAGGGTTACGGCAATGTCCAATCAAGTCATCTGCCCATTGCTATTTCTCATCGGACAATTTTCTGCGTGTCTGTTCCTCATTATATAAAATATTTTTAATACGAGGCTGTTTGGCTCGATCTCTTTCCGCGCAGATTGCTTCGCTGGGCGTGGCTTTGCTGCTCTCAACTTTTAGAGGGTCCTCTATACAGGGATATCTGTCCCCATTCGCCCATGCATATCTCAAATAATAACAGAGTTTCTGTCTTCCTTTCCTTTATCCACATTTTATCTGTCTTTCCTTCGCCCCTGCATGGAATTCCTCGAGGAGACAGGCCTAAGTTGTTCTTAATTTTCACATTCCTAGTCCTAAATGTCGCGATTTCCAATGTCTCTGTATTTTATGGAAGAAAAACTATCAATCAAATTCTGTCATCTGGCGGTATTTGTGCGCCGACTGTGCGTGGCTTCGGTCCTCTGAACTTTAACTGGCTCGATGTAGTGGTGAAATTGCATTTACTGTAACACGGTCCGTCCAGTTTGGAAATATTTTTTTTTCTGCGTCGGAAGTGCATTCACGCGTAGGTTCGTCACCATTGCAACGGGCACCTAAAACCACGTCCGAATTGTCTCACCCGGTATCAATCGAATCAGCCCGGTCAGTTTCATCGTTACTGACTGTTGCCGATACGAGCGGCGCACCGTGCACACTCGCGAAGCAAACGTTCCCGAACATTTTTATCTGGTGTGAGCACGTTTGATTCGCCGCGATCGCGTTACATCATTACCAGCGAGTGGCGAATTTAACGCGGCTCTGGGTAATCAGGATTAATGACTGCTCCGGCAGCCGGAACACGCCCATTGTGCATCCGCAGCGAAATTTCATTGGCCTGCCGGAATCGAAGCCCGACTCGTCGCTTTTGTTAATTGTCGCGCGAAGCAGCAGGAAAAAATCCAACAATCTGCAACGTCCGACCGGCTCGTGGAAAAATTGACGTACAGAAACTTGATGGAAAAATCAGGCTGCAAATTAAACCTTCTCCGACCATGAAAACTACGAACGGGCAACGATGCATAACGTCGAACCGTTCGCAACACCGAAGGAAATTCGCCAACGGTTTCTTTGTTGTTGCAAAGGATCCCGCTCACCGAGCAATTCGATTTGCCAGCGAGAAACACTTTGATCGAGTCACTGTCGAACCTGTAATTACACCAGCCGTCGAGAAACATAGGAAAGAATGATCGCACGTGCTGCTAGCACGGGTTCGTGTTCCACTCGCGCGAAAGTCTCCCACTCGTCTTGTCCCGCAAACAGGGATTTCCCGATACAAATCCCCAGGAGCCTGCGGCGATTCCTCGCCGTCCCCCCTTATCGACTTCCCTAATCGCTGAGCGGTCGACCCCCGGAGATCGCTGCGGGCTCGCTTGTCTCGGAAGAGTTTCCCTTTCCCGGCAACCAGAAGTTCAAACAAACGCAAACCTCCGATATACAAACGAACCGAGGAGAGACACGCGCCAGAGAACCCGCGAGTCTCAGCCTCTCGCTTTATTTATTTGGACAACGCCATGCGCCGGTCCGATTCGTCTTATTTAACCTTTGCCTGCGCTACCGGCATCCATCGCGCCCGACAATTAGTCTAGAAAAATTTATTTAGTCATTTGTTGCCTTTGATACGTGCTAGCGAGAGCTTGTTTTTAAATCGAGGGCAGATAGTCTGATGCTACTCCGCTTTCGGTTAATTTATGGTGGACTGGAATGTTCGCGTAGCTTCTCGAAACTGTAGTACCTGTCGACGGACAACCCCCATATGACGTCTGGCAATTCGAAGTTGTTCAGGTGCTCGATGGTGCGCATTCGTTGACATATGTTTGGAAAATTAGAAATCTTTAATATGGCAGGCGACGCGACGTCGCATCATCTTGAAGAACAAAGATAGTTTTCATGAAGAATTTGGCTACGAAGGATGTCTTCTGGTAAGAGGACTGTGATTGACCGGTCAGCACTTACCCCAGAACCGTTGTAACGAAAGCCTCGTTTCTATCCACCCAATACGCGTTGCCGAAGAGAATAAAAAAACAATTTTTTCTGTTCGCAGGAAAATACTTCTGCGCTGAATGCACTTCGCCAAGATATCTCAACTTTTTATACTACTGTGATGCTACCGTCGAATGTAGTATACTGTATTTAATTTTGGTATTTGAGGTCGCACGTAGAGCCTCCATATTATTTGGTCATTAAACCGTTCTGTCCGCCCACCGCACGGCATTCGTAAAAACATTCGCTTCCATGTAAAGAGACATCGATCACCTTGAAATCTGAGAATCGTTGACTGCGGTAAACATTTCTAGCTCGTCGATGTATTCTTTGCTTTCAATCCACTCGTGTTTACCACCGACATTTTTGTCTATTAGCTATAATAAGTGAGATACTTGTGATACCCGAGTCAGTTGCGGCGGCGCATAATTAACGCAATCAGGGAGGGAGAAAAAGGTAATTATGCGATACCAGCGTAGCTTGTCAGGCCAGTAGAATCGGATTCAGCGGCAGGGATCGGAAACCGCGTAAACCAGTCGGATTTTCGGCCGGATCGAACGGTTCCGAACGAATCGGGACCGTTTACCCGTTTTACATGGAGGTAGATTGGATCGGGGGTGGTATCGAATTAATTACCGAAGCTGAATATTTTTTTAGTGAACGCGCTAGCATGTTCGCCGGAGTTTGACGGGGAACGCGGCCGACATCTCGATAAATCCCACGAAAATTCTATCCGGTGAAGGACCACGCGGTTCTGGCATTATGTAAATGTATTCCCGCGGCCGAACAACAACTGAAAATCGCAGGGTCGCGACCGAAATTCGAGGTTCGCCGGAGCTGTTTCGATAAATCGCAGCGACCAACTAGCCGGGAAGCTTACGTTTATTTGTCGACTGTTTTCGAGCGGTTTGTCGAACAGCCCCGATGAGACGTTACGCCACTGAATACGCTTGTTTGCCGGCCCCTCTGTTCCTGGACGCTGTCTCCCTCTTCCTCTCGGTCGCTCCGTTTCGCTCCGTTTCGCTCCGTCGTCAGGGCCGTTTTTCGTGACACGACAGCCCCCCGCGTTACAGGTTTATCGTTCGTTGCCCTTTCGAGCCGCGTGTGTTTACTTTTTACCCGGAGAGCCATGCTCGAACGTGGATCTAGCGATATCTTCGGCACAGCCTTGTTAATTCTTCCGCCCCGAGCTACAACGCCACCTTCCGACCGCTCGAATATGATCGGGCTTTTATAATAAGAAAATCAATTGTCACGGCCAGCCCCTTCCATCGCCTCGACTCTACCTCATCGTTTCGTTTCGTTGCTTCATATAAATACAAATCAAGTCTTAATACAATATAAATACTGTTCCGACTACTTTAACTTTGTTAAAATCCCTCAATTTCACTTATTCACCCGCTGATTCAATCAGCTGGCAAATAACTGAATGGTCCATAACTAATGCGATCTATGGTAAAAATAGATAGCTGAAATATTAAATTGTAAAGAAGTACGAAGAATTGATATCGTTACACTAATTAAAACTTTTTCAAATGATTAACTTTTACTACATATTTCATTTTACTTTTATTTGATTTTTGTGTTACACAATCGTATTGAAAAATGTTTATTCTGGACAAATATCCGCAGAGCGAAACATAATTTCCATTTTAATTCTCCGTATCTATGTCAGTGCACACTCCTCCGGAATTCAACTTAATCAAGCGGCGATGAGAAATGAGCTACACTAAATCCTCGCCGAATTTTTTAGTAAATAGCAGATCCTGCGATGAATAATCGAGGCTGTACCGCGCTTACAATTCTCAAAGTAATTCGATTTATCTCGGTGTTTGCCGGGAGATATCGAGAAAGCATGGCAGCGAGCAGCTTACTTGGCAGTTCAACTACCATTTCGGCGAGCTCGGGGCCGGTTCATCGAGCGATCGTTCACGAACCGTCGTCGGCTCGTAGGAAATTTAACGGCGAGGAGCCGCCAGACGAATGTCCCTGTCAACGACAGCCAACGGCGCACCTGAGACCCCGTAGACCGGGGAGTACACCCCAGCCGTCGAACATTCAAATTCGCCCGGCCGATTTTTTCCCTCGACCCTCTCCTGGGAGCTTCGCGACGAGGGTTGACAAAGGACGCGATGGTCCGCGAAGTTACGCTACTTTTCTGCGCTTTGTTATGGGGTCATCGACAGCCAGAGCCGAACTGTATACCGTCGTTCACCGATATGTCCAATACTTTCGATAAGGATGTCTGAGCCCGGGATTTTTACGAGGTGCGAATCACGGCTCTATAATTTCGACAACTTCTTTAGCCATTTTTTCACTTATTTGTTTGGCGATATTTACGAGCGATCCCTTAGTTACGTAAGACAAGGAAGTGAAATTTTAAAAGAATTAGTGGACTTATTGTTAGGCTAGGAGTCAGTACTAAAAGATTTATTTAAATGTAAGACTATTTAGATGCTTTACATCTATTACGATCCTTTGACTCTGTAAAAGTTCTGTATACATTTTTGGAGAATATGTAATTTTTGTATAATCGTTGTATTAATATTTTTATAGGAAAATACAGGCATAGACACAACAAGCCATTTTTTGACTTAATAAAAGAATAACATGTACAAGCTTGATAAAAGAATAACATGTAGAAGCGGACACGAGGTGGTTCTTCATGAAAAACTAAGAACAAAAAATGCAATAAAATTTTTTCATTTAAGGCTTAGTTTTCGAGAAAATCGAGTTTGGAGATCCGTTGCGCACATATGCTGTCACGGCTAAATTACGGTTGAGCTAAGCTCGGATCATACCAACGTATTCCCTGTTCGTGTACATCATCGTTCGAGAAACGAAAACTAACTGCTTAGGCACATAGCGTAACAGAAGAAATCTCAGATCATTGTTTACAAACACGATACAAGTTATACGTTGCTCCAAGAACCGTAACTTAGCCGTGACAGCATATCTACGCATCGGATCTTTAAACTCGATTTTCTCGAAAACTAAGCCTTAAATGACAAAATTTGATTCCATATTTAGTTCTTAGTTTTTCATAAGGAACCACCTCGTGTCCGCTTGTACATGTTATTCGACCGCACTCTGTATAACGATCGATGTATATAATATGTTTATAATATAAACTAATAAGCACTGTATGTAATTGTGACCTACTGATAGTCACTCGCTCTTAAGCAACATTATTGTAAGCACGTATACTTAAGCTGTAAAATAAAGGTGTTGAGTAAACGATTAAAGTATCTAAAGTTTATTTCAAAATTTTCTTATATCTAAATAAATTCTAAGTGAGTGAAAATGTTAAGATAATTCATGAACGCGTAGAAATTCTCAATGAGTTGAAAGAACTATTACAAAACTCTAGCGTATCGCAAAAATGATTACAGTTTATAATTAAGAGATTTAGATAATTAAGACGACCGTAGGGAGTAAAATAGTATTTGCACATAGATATTGCTTTAGCTTAATGGATGTTTGGTTACCAAGAGCTGCTTTTAACCGATTTGCATGATTCGGAAAAATGTAAAATTAGTGTACATCGCTAAAATCCGCGTATATATGAGATTATGATGCTAATGGATTAAGACTGTCCGAATCCTTGATGGAAGCTTGTAAAATTATCTGACAAAGATCGTCCCAAAATCATATATCTGATATACCTGATGATATATCTGAATGATAAGAATGTATATCATTTCATTTGAAACAGTGATAATATTAAAAGGAAAATGACTTTCATCCGCATCACACCAATGTCTTTTCTGTAGAGGCATTTCGTCGTGTCTTTATGGATGGTAAATTAATCAAAGCTGGATGATAGAAATAGAATTTTCAAAAATAGTGTCGCAAGGACGAGACTTCGTCACGGGGGATTGGTGGGGTTCTATCGTCGAATTTACGGTCCACGTGGTGCACCATGTTCGACGAAGAAACGGTAATCGTTGCCGGTAGGCACGGGGCTAATTTACCGCTCGCGGTAACAACCAGCAACATGTCTTCCGGGAATCATCGCACCGGGTCCCTGGTGTTCCTTGCTGCTTACTGCAGGCACTACGATTCGTCGAGCAGCATGTAGAGCATGGGTTGCGTTCCCGAAAAATGCGTGTAATTTTGGCACCGTTAGGCCACACGGGTACCATTTTATTTCTCCGCAAAGGAACCCGCGTCCAAGCTCTCTTTCTCGCAAGTGGAACTTGGAGGAACGCGTTCCCCATTTATCCTTAGAGGAACATAGGAGCGTCTTGAAGCTGAGAATTTGTTAACTGAAAATTGTCCAAGTGTTTCAATGGTAGCAGAGCGACACACAGGTGTATACCTACCTGCTAAAAATCCGCGGATGCGACGACAGCTCGAGGCTGGAAATAAATAAAGAAATCCAAGTAAACGCGCCGAAGCGGCAGCTCGGTCCCTGCAGAGTGACACGGAGGCTGCGAAATTTTCTTGGTCGTCGGAATAAATAAACAAATCCGAGAATAGGAGGACGGAGGAATCCCGGTGCCGGAATCTCGAGCGAATTAGATTCAATTTCAGCCGTCGGTTTTCCAATATTCAGCGTTTTATCGGGAGCGTGGTAACGATCGTTTGAAAAGGGAACGCAGCGATACGAACGTAATGCAATCTGCGAACGCGTCTCGCGCTTGAATTCCACGAGGCGCGAAAGCCTGGGTTGGAGTTCGAGGGAAATTCTAAGTAACCTCGAAGGAGTAAATACGCCGGGAAAGAGAGGGGCGAGAGAGCCTAGCGTCGACTGCCGGAGCGGGGGCGAACAGAGAAACAGAAAGAGAGTCAGGGAGTAAGGGAGAGAAAGAGAGAGGGAGAGTATCCAGAAGGAGGAGAGGCGGCTTTCTGTCAGTAAGAATGCCTGGGCGTCGTAATCGGGTCCCCGCCGGAAGTAAAACCCAGCCCGTTTCCATTCTTCGTCTTTTCAATTTCCGATATCCCCGCGGAGAGAGCGTCTAATGGTAATTTTAAAAGGAAAACGCAATGGCGCATGCATAATACACTCCACGGGCTCGTTGATTTTCCCGTTGATCATCCGGCGTGAGGGGGAGGGAGCACGCCACCCTTCCGGAGGGAAAAATCGGGAGATCGGTGTAACTGGTGGGGCACAGCTTCGTCGAAACTCCGGCCGAATCTTGAGATTTCTACTAATCCTGCGACCTCAAACGACGAGTCTGACTCGACCGACTGTGTACACGATGGCGAAGTGCAAGAATCATGAGATTTGCTAGTCAATCAGATTTCACTGTTCAGTTTGCGATAGTGCGCGTGCAGGAAGTTTGCCTCCCACTCGACTAGCAATTTACAAATCAAATTGCGGCGATTCGGAAAATAACTTCGACAAGTACGTGCGACCGGAATTTTCGCTACTCAGCCCAGCCACCTTGACACTATTAGCTAATAGAGTCAATATTTTAAAGACCACGATTTAGGAGAGCAACAATAAGATTCCACGGGTTCGCGAGATTAAGTTACCCGGAAATCTTCGTAAACAGGCTTCCGCCATGTCTCGAGACGTCGCGAATCACTTTAGAAGGAAGTGGAATTTGATCTGGCTCCAGTTTCGTCGAATTTGCCGGGTGAAATATTAATTTCGGCAAAGTACCCTTAGCAACGATTACCCACCGCCGAGGCCCCCTTCGAAACGAACAATACCGTTCCGATAATACAGTGGTTTCCGAAATAGATTTTCGTACGATCTCCGTTCTCTCGGCAGCGACGGTGCCGTCTGTTCCGTCGAGATAAATAAATCAGCACGAGCCGCAATAACAGGAACGGAGAGCAGAAAGCTGGAGGGTATTTTCTTGCGACGTCGAAAAAGTTCGCCATCGTTCCTCGCGTTCCGGCTTTTTAATTCGCGAGGCGGTTAATTCGCGATGTGAATCGCTGATGAGGAGAGCCCGGGCAGGCGGCTTTCATCAGCTTCGAAGTCGAGGGGAAAGCGAGGGCGGTCGGAAATTCGCACGGGAAACCGGCGACATCGCGGTGCTCGCCGGCGAATCATCATCAGAATTCCTCGAGGATGGAGCTGCGAACGGCTCCTCTAGCGATTCCGTCGGATCGGGCGCGACTCGGAGACGCAGCCGAGAAATATGAGAGATCGAGGTGGCAAGACGAGGAACGCGGACCAGCGAGGAAGGAGCGCGTGGTAGAGACCAATTACTAGCCAAAGGAAGAACGAGAGGAGGAAAGAGCCGAGCCGGGACAAGGAGACTGAGGAAGCTGAGGAGGCTGAGAAGGCTGAGGAGACCGTCGTCGGGGAGGGGTCGAAGGGGAGGAGGAGAGGCGGTTTAATGCCGGGGTCCTTAATATGGCGAGGGCGGCCTTAATAAGGGAGGGAGAGTTTCGGCGTATGCGTAGCGCGGGGACACAAAAGCCGCGGACGCTGGACCGGCCCCGATACAGGAGGTCAAAAATGCGCTCAAAAAATTGCCGCCAATTTGAATTGCTAATAAGGACGATGCGCGAGTCCTCGAGAGTTCGGCCTAACCGGTGCAAAACAATGGTCCCGCGTATAGCGGTATACCCGCGCCGGCAAAACGAACGCGCCGGTGACGAAGTCCATATAAGTGTACCGTTTGGCTCCGCAGAAATGCAGTCCGAGGGGAAAAATAAACGAGCTCGAAGCGAGCTGGAGCGAGCTGGAGCAAGCCTGAGGAGGATGCCTCACGACGATGCCTCACGATGCCTCACGATGCCTCACGATGCCTCACGATGCCAGCCGGCCTCGCGACTTAGGCCTCCCCGGGAGGCAAAGAGGGGACCACGCGGGCCCCGGGAGGGGAAGAGACGCTACCGTGGCCACGAGGGAGAGATCGCCGATGCAACCCTAAATAATTAGTCACTGCCACGTCCGAGGGTCTCCGCCGCTCTCTTCTTCGACCGGGAGGAAACCGGGGAACCGAAGAACCGAGGAACCGTGGAAAGGGGACGTCGAGCCGAGCCGAGCCGCGCGACCAAGCCGATTCCACTGGAATCACCGCTACGAACCGCGTGGGAAACGATACCAGCGGCCACGGGAATTCGCGGCGGTCGAATCGCCGACCGAGGACCACGAAACGGCACTCACGAAACGTCATCCCCGATTTACCTGCCAGGATGCTCGCTCTCTGTACGCGTAAACGAGCCT
Organism: Augochlorella aurata; assembly: GCA_028455555.1. Lineage (NCBI taxonomy): Eukaryota > Metazoa > Arthropoda > Insecta > Hymenoptera > Halictidae > Augochlorella > Augochlorella aurata. The sequence continues at coordinate 9,293,976 of CM052168.1, read as the reverse complement.
GCACTGGCTGTCCCTCCAATCAGCTGGTTTCGTCATTAGTTCTACATACTATTCTGTGACTTCTGTTTATATTTCGCGTGTACGCCCGTACTTATCATTACGTGTAATATTAAATTAGTATTAGTTAGTGTTCCGTTGAATTGGTATAAATGTACTGTAATGTAGTATAAATTAGTATAATACTTAAACACGTCTTGTTTGAATCAGAATCGGAAAGCTATCCCGCATCTTTCACCCCAGGGTCCCCGTCGTTTTTTCGTAAACTAGCCCTGGCGGAATTTCACAAATGTCAGGAGAGTTTAAAAGTGGTGGGGGCTCCGGGTGTACATCCAAAGATTAAACCTTTGAATGATGACATCGACAATGATCCTCCAGAATACTTTTTATTCGAGATAGCACATTAGCGTATGGCAAAGAGTCGCTTCGGAGGGGTTGGTATGTATCAAAGTTCGCAGCTCTAGCCCCAGGGCACTGGTTAATAGGTTAATAGGCAAACAAGACCCCCGAGAGACTGCAACAGCGTGCACCAAGTGATACACTGCCTCCGATACTTGTGTTCTAAAGGGCCAAAATGAATCGCAGGACCCGAGCATTGTCCCAAATGTTGAACTACAGCCTGAAAACGTTGGATCCGAATCCTACGAGGCTAGACTTGCAGTATGAACCAAATTCGAGGAGCCCTCGGATTCCGAAGAGATCAAGAAAGCCACGCCGATAGAATGACGGCGAGAATGGTCGACCAGAGGTATTTCGCATTTTTCTTAATCACGACTGGCCTGCCGTCGACGTTCCACGCGTGTAACGAGTTTAATAGCTGGCCAGGTCCCAGCACCGGGCCGAGTCGTATTAATTGCTTCATTAACGTAACGATGCGTCGGTTATCGGGCGATTTTTCGGTATTAAAAAGACGCTTATCCGAGCGATCGCGCAAACGAGGGCCCTGATGTATACGGGATATTAATGCCTGAAACTCTGCGGCCACCGCTACTTATTGCCCCTCGAGATAATCGGTAGTTCCACTATCGGAATGCTTAATTCCTGCAATTTATCCGCGCCGTGGCCCCCGTTCGTGCTTCTCACGGGGAGCGCCTCCGCTTCTGGTCCGCTTCTGGTCCGCTTCTGGTCCGCTTCGCGAGACCTGGGAGCGCGAGCGCGAGCCAACAATCGAGAAAAAGCGAACTGAGGACGGATCAGTGGCGTGGAGCGTGTCCGAGCATTCGTCCTTGATAAGATAGCCGCGAACCTACCGCCGCGGTGTCCACACAGATAGCCGTGCAACCGGGAACCGGTAACCGCGAGCCGCATTCCCAACAGCCGAATGCTAAACCGGCCTCTCTCTCTCTCTCTCTCTCTCTTTCTCTCTCTCTCTCTCTCTCTCTTTTCCTCTCTTTCCCTCTCCTCGAGCGTCCACGAGAGACAACGGACGCACGACGCCTCTCCGAGGACGTCCCCGACCTATCTAGCTTCCGGTTAACGTCACCTCCAGCCTGGCTTCCCTTCCTTTCTCGAGGAATCCACGGTATTCTGACGATACTCTTCAGTACGGCACTAATCTACGCTAAACCACATGTTCACCAAAATCATCGTCAGTGGACTTAATTTCAACCGTGCATTTAATATTTCAAGAAGGAAGTGGTTAATTATTCCTTTTTAAGCCTTGGGCGAACTTGGGCGAATTTATGCTACAGGTCATTTGTGTGTTTAGCGTTAGTAATAGATAATTTTCCGGCGGGAATACCTGGGTCTGATAGAGGATTCTGACGCAAGGAACACTAAACTTCCCGAGTTATAAAAATGACTGACCTGTGTTACTTTATGAGAATGTCAAGATTGAATTTATCAAGACTTTCCGCTAATACCATTACATTGTGTGCTTGCAGTTCATTAAATTAAGAGAGGCTTCATAATTTCGATGCTTTTAAAGTAAAAATTGTGAGACCGGCTATGTAGACCGGCACGGTATTAATTATCTATTCTAAAGAGAGTAATTATACTTTACAGAGCAATTTACAAATAAAAAAGACCAATTTAATTATTGGTTGCAGTATCAGATTTGGTTGTCGTTAATTTCATCAGTAAATCGTTTTGCATTCTTACCCTAGATCCAGCAAATTGCGAAACGTATTTGGATAATAGAGAATTCTGATATCATAGAACCGGTTAATAAACGAGGCTCTACTGTATCTAGAATCAGGTAGTCGCGGGGCAGGTGTCAAGTGATAATTAGTCCTCCGCTGGCGAGCGTAGAAGGTGTCCGCCGCAGTTTCTGTAGAGGCGGTTCGAAAAACGCGGGATCAGGTTGGTAAAACGAGAGACGGACAAAGGTAAAAACTGCGAACAGTCAACTTTGAAGATCGATTGAATAGCGCGAAGTTCGTAGACGGTTTCGGCAGCTTGTTAACAGGTTGACGAACAGGTTGATCCTCTTCGAGCGGTAATTCACGGTGAAGGGGGTTGGTTACGCTCCGACATCTCGAGACGCGGGCGAAGGAATTTAAACGCATTTCCGCAGGCGCCGACCAAGTGAACTTAATCACGCATTCACGGAATACAATCGGGCGTTCGCGTTATGCATGCCGAGGATCTCCGAGCGGAAGGAGGCGCGAGCTCAAAGGGAGATAACTGCTCATCGGGCCGATATTCCGGCGTATCGATCGACACGGGACCTCCCTCGTTGTCGTGATAACCTCAAAGGGCCATAATTGTCCGTGTGATCGGAGGAAACGCGGCGGGGTAGAGCCGAGGTCGTCGGTAACGAGTGACGCAAACCGGAAGCCGTTTAAGGAGCCTGCGGTGAAAAATCCGCAGCGATTACGGCTCCGGAATTTATGTTCGTCGAGCGGCGGCCATCGAGGACGCATTCTTGACTGTTTGCCGGACGGCCGGAGCTCTTCCCGACGGCATAATCTTGATGAAATTGCCGATATCTGGCGGTATTGTTGGCGCACAATCGAATCCGTCTCGTCCGATCGCTTAATGAAACGACGAACCCTCCCTGATTAGATTAGGATGTGTTTTTAGTACGACCCCGACGGAATCGAATCAACCGTACGGTCGCGGCGGAATTGTGTACAATGTACGGTTCCCGAGCGGTGGGCAAGATACTCGAAATCGATTATGGGCGGATTCGTTTAAGGTTCGAAATGCTCGGAAGTAAGCGACAGCGATGTCGTGTTTCTCGCGCAGAGTTCGAATAGCTGCGTCGGGCGTTCAACGAATGCACGTAATAATTAAACCTCTACAGCACCGCGCAGTTCGCTCGTCGCTTGCATTATTCAAGTCTTCCTCCCGCCACAATTTCGCGTGGCATCTTACGAGGAATTTGTTACAGAATCTCGCGACGGGATTGAATGGACTCGATACTCGCGAGCGAACTCACGGAAAAGAGACAACGCGGTAGCGAAGAGTTTGAAGATCGGCAAAACGAGTGTAACAATCCTGTAGATTCGAGAGCAGAACGATGCGAGTATCCGAAAACGATTGAAACAAATTCCGCGGCAATCGTATGAATTCCGAACGGAACTGCTCGCGGATCGAGCGATCCTCGGTCCTCGGGGAGGATCGGTCGTCGTCGGAGATCATTTTTCCGGGAGAGGTTAATCGATCTCCATTCGCCGACGGATCCGTCACTGTTCCGAGAAGCGGGGCCGTGAGATCGGTATGGTTATCGATATCACCGTAGATAGACGTATCAGCCGTGGTAGCAGGTACGGTTAAATCGTGGCGCGCGCGTTGCGAGTAGCAGCTGCAACGCAAGTAACGTTACCAGCTCGAGCCAAGCCGAGCAGAAAGAGAGCCGTGTTCTGAAGATTGACGAGGAGAGAGCAGCCTCGGGACACGTCGTCCACGGGGAACAGAGGGAGACGAACTGGCTGGCTGTCTTTACAAGGGCTTACCTCCTTGGCGTGATCTCCTTTCGTTGCCGCCGTCGCCGTCGCGCAGGGACGCATTCACGAATTCCCTAATTAATTTCTTCGGCAGATCTTTCCTCGAACGGTGCCCAATTTCCTTATCATCGTTATCTCCGCTCTAAACTCGAAAGTATGCGACATCAATTTCTCCGCATGGCAACCCGTAAGCTGAATTGCAATATGTCAATCGTGACTATTCGTCTCTATTATTTCGTCTGAAGCTGTTTTCTCTTGAGCGTTGTAACATACTTTCCGACTTATTTTTTGCTTTCCAGATTTAAAACGATTTCTACAGGTGTCCTGATATTTTATTCAAATTCTATTTAAATACATCGCTGATCTCACTGAGACCATTCAATGCTTCGACCAGAATTCCATAAACCGATTTTTCTTCTGTATTTTCGTTACATCAAAGGGTTAAACCCGTTTAAATAAATAAATTGCTCAATTGAACTCGTCACCCGATCCGTTTACGAATTAACGTTGAGGTGATGGTTGGAAATGATTCCGTTGGAGCAGCACGTGCGAACTTGTTTAATCTTTGTCCAAATGCCATCGCGTAATCTTGTTTCGCATGAAAGATCTTATTTAAGGATGGTGCGGCTCGCTGGCTTTTATTTCAGTTTGATAATCAACAGGCAACTCGGAATAGTTGCGCAATTATCAACCGGTAATAATTGAAACGTTCCTGCTCCTCGCGGGCATAGAGTTGCACCGATGCATGCGACTGCATCTCGCAGTACATCGAGCAGCGATGATCGTGCATGAGACACGTCGTCGCCACATCTCACTAACTCGCGCACTTAATCTCAGGCTGTTTTGCGACAACTGTCGACTAACTCTGTTATAGCCTTTCACGATCTACAATTTCCCGGCAAGGAATTATGGAAACTATTGTAACTAGCTACTAAAGTAGAAGTACCTATTATGAAACACCGCTCGATCGTGTTGCCTTCTTGAAACAGAGCACAAACAATATAATAAGAGATGGGACGTAAAAATGGACGTAAAAGTTCTACCCACATTTTTAAACTCTCATAAATTCCGTTACGTAACAATTAACTGGAAAAAAATATACGAAAATGGTATCGCATAATAGTTAATGCTCGTAGTCGTTTACTCATATTATTTTCTATTCGTATTAAATAAATATTTCGAAACTGACTACCTTATCTAGAAACATCAATCTATCAAAAAGTAATATGAATATCACAGAATAACACTTTCCAGTTGCAGCAAAATCGATGATAATCTTATGTCCCCTGAGAAACGTTTCATAATGGGTGCTTTTACCTTATCAGCGGAATTATTGCTTATTTATGTTTTGCCGCTTAATCGAGCATCGAGATGAATGCAGAAAACGAGACGCGAGGACTGCAAGAAGCACGCGCGATTTTGGCGAGTTCCTTCGAAAAGGACGAGGTCGACGCGTGCACCGAGATATCGATCGGCACAGACAGAGAGTATCGGTAGCAGGCGGCTGACAAGCGGGCGACTCCATCGACACGACAAGAAGCGACGCGACTCGACGTGGAAAGGCCAGCGAAAAGAAGATCCACGATCGCACGGGAAGCCGGGGATAGAAGAATATATGCAGCGGCTCGGAACAGGAGGGCCGGTGTCGCCGTCAGACGGAAACTGTCTAAAGGATATTCCCGGGCCAGCCATCGGCTAAATTATTCCAATTACTAACCGGAGCCCCGGCCCTCGGCAGACGAACTCAAATATTTCCTGTCCGGGGACGATCCGGTCGACCATGGGAATGAAAATGTTTGCACGTCACTTGAATTTCATTTACGCGAGACGTCGCGCGCCACCGTTCGGGATCGCCGCGCCGACCCACCCTTTAATTCGTACCTACCTCATTTTTCTCCACGACCGTTTAATAACGAGCACCTGCCTGTGGACGAGGTACGAGTAGCTGCTAGGACACGACGTAAAATATGACATTAGCATCGGCAGAGGACGACGAGGACGACGACGAAGACGACGACGAAGAGGACGACGGAATTTCAGGGCGTGTCGCGGCGAGAGATGAAAAATCTTGTCGCGTTCCGGGAACGAGCGAGCGACCAATGGAGATCTCGGCAGCGGCTTCGTCGAATTTTTCGGAGCCTCTTGGTACACGCTGCCGATCGATCGCTATTATTGCGAACGAAAATGTTCCTCTTACACTCTCCCCATCTTCGAATCGCACGTAATCGTATGTCCAGGTGGAGGGAATAAAGAGAACGCGAAGCGAACACCGCGACCGAACCTAGAATCACCTACGTAGTTTCTTCGGAAACTCTCGGATAAAGAGATTACGAGAGAAGGGAGAGGATCGATCGCGAAGTTCGATCGGGATCGACGGTCCATTAAGGATTTTAATGAAACGCCCGTGGCCACGGAACGACGTCTGGCTACTAGGAAAGTTCTGGCATAAGATCCCCAACTGGACTCTCCCGGCACGCGGTCCCTGGATGGCGATGCGGACCGTAAAAGGACATTTGTCGCTTTATATGGTCGAATCGGCTACCAAATACATCGCGAGCCGACCGTAGAAAAACAAAAGGAGCCCGACGGAGAGCGGGCCGCGGCTCTCTCACGAGACCCGCACTGACACACCGGCTCAAAATAATGTCTTACGTCGTACGACATCGTTCCAGCCTGACGAAACGACGCGCCGCGAGACCGGCTACGCTCTTCTCGCAGGCTCCTCCAAACATTCTTCGTTCGCCCGTCCCCTAATCCGTGAATCGCTTAGCTAATTTTTACCGCTGCTCGCCATTTAAGTCCCTAACGCTTAGGAAAATGTGACGGCGTAAACTTTTACATTCAAATTTTAGGGGATGTTCCACCATTTGCACTCTAACGGTAACTCTGAGGCGCCACTAAAAAATGCTACACCACGTTCTCAAATAATTTTGATATTATAACATTTGTTTAGATTTCACGAACTGTTAAAAGTGTAAATACTGTAAGTGCCAATGAATTTCATCTGAATAAAATGCAGTAAATCGTATCAAACGGAGGTACTGTACGTAAAATAATGTCTTGAATTTAGAGGCAAAATGGCTTCGAGCGTAAAGGGTTAACTTCGGAATCTGCTGTAATTTGAATCGTAAAGAAATTGTTCGAACCACGTACAACTCTATCAATCCATCGGAATACAGACTTCGGACAACAAACATCCATCTTGTATACAACAACAATTGAAATCCCATGCAACTGTCCGAATCGATAAAATTGTAAAGAGAAAGGCGATTTCTACATAGGTTTATGAAAACGTGAGATCTATTTTAAACAGCAGATTTCAGCTATCAAATCTTGTACTTTGAGCTGCGAAGAGATTGTTCAAGCACAATAGAAACGTTCCAATTTGCGAATTTTCCACGAGCATCTCTATTCTTCTGGCAATTGGCTAATGGAAAGCACTTCGCCGTAGAATTTTGTATTCCTAACGAAGCCACAACGACTTAAACACCCTGAATATTCGAGCCAAGGTTCGGTAATCCTTTAGCTGGAACTTGGCGAGATCGAAGCCGGCGATAGCAGCAATTTCAGAACCATAAGCAGCAACGACAGACAATCGGCGCCGCTTCGAGTAGCTGCAGCAGAGGTCGATCGGTTAACGGAGCATCGATAGGAAGTTGCGGGTGGTCGTTACGTTGCTGGAAGCCTCCGACGGTACGGCAGCGTAAGAGAACGTAGGAGAGCTGCCCGAAATCAGTAAGCTCCGATCGTTTCAAGGGCTGTTTCGTAACGACTACGAACGTACGGGTTACGGCCGGAACGCGGTCCGCTTTGGTTTCACGACGGAGAGAAAAGGAAAGTCGAGGCGTTCTCTGGTCGAAATGAAATCTCCTCTCTGTGGTGGTTGTCAGTTTGCTCGGAAGCGGTTGCCGGTCGGCTTCAGACACCTCCGATCGAATGGGATCGGCATCTCGCACGTTCTTGATCTCTCTGCGGAGCGGTCGCTGGCGCTACCTCACGGAATCTCGATGAAATCCACGGGATCCCCGGCGAACGTGCGTTTATCTATTCGCCCCGCGTCTGTTTTCAATCCCTTAAAACTTAGGCGAGCCGAACCTCTGGCCCCATACGGCGCCGAGTACGGAACACACGAAGCACGCGGGGAAATCGGCGGTGGCCGAGAAGAGTCTTCGCTTTCTCCGCTCGTTCGATCGACTGTTCCCCGGCCGCGTCGCGCCGGATTTCCCTCTTTCCCTCCCCTTTTTCCCTTTCGTTTCGTTCGAGTTCTCCGGATTTCACCCTAAATCCGTCGGACCGACTATGTAAATTCAATTTCTCGCCGTCGTTACATCGCTCGAGTTCTCCCGAGCCGTCCCCGACTCACCTTTTTGCTCCTATTTATAGGTCGCACGAATTTTACGGGAACCCTGGCTCCTCTCAGGTCAGGATCCTCGGATTCTCGCGACTGAACGCATTCTACGATCGACCATCTGCATTCCGCCGATCGACGCTTCTCGTAATCGGCTCCTCTCTCTCTCTCTCTCTCTCTCTCTCTCTCTCTCTCTCTACGCGATCTCTTGATCCGCCGACATCACACGCCGACGCTCCGTTCCTCCAAGAAAACGCAATCAGGCCTGTTGATTTTCCCCGACGATTTTAAGTCCTCTGTAACCGGTGTTTTAATCATCTTCTTTGAGACGTCCGCACATTTTACCGCTCCTTCAAAGCTGCAGCTACAATATTTCTTTATTGGCGCACGGTTTGCGCCCGCAGCAAGAAAATTGTTGTTCTCTTATCCCGCTCGGATTTATTGGAAACTCTTGACGGCGTAATTTATTCATGCTCTGTTTCTGTCCCCTTTGCGCGATGATGCAGCTGATTTATTGTACGGAAAGTAGATCTTCTTGGTCATATTCGTACACCGATCAGTAATTAACCCTTTGAGGACGAATGTCCACGTTCCGACAACAGCAAAACTGCACATCTTATCGAGATAGTCGTAAGTATATGATTAGCGTGTGTGCGTAACGAAAGATTAATTAATCTTTCATTATTTAAGCATTTGATATGTAATCTAGCTTTCCGAGGAAGATGGTCTTAGTATTTCAACAAATTCTCGCCCGCGAGGAATTAATTAAACCGTTGCCATACCATTTTCTTTACAGTTAGAATAACAGATTCGTCGACAGTTTAATTAGAAAGTCAGAAAAGTTCTTTGTAAAAGGGCCTGCCAATACATCTAGAATTTAAATTATTAGTTTGTATGTAACAGCTATAGTGGTGGCAATTATACGAATGTTTCAGCGCTAAATTTGATTTCACATCTCTTTAGCATGTCTACCCACTTCTTTTTATACTTTTATAATTGATAGAAAAGGGAAATTTAAATAATAAAGCTGGCAGGTGGAATGTACTTGCAAAAATTATTTTATTGTAATTTTTTTCAATTCTAATCAATTCTTAAATCTTTGTAAATATTGCCTGCCTTACGTGAATACTTAAATATTGACAACAAGAGTAGATTTTTGAGACATAACGTTGGATTTGTGATAGCATAAGCTAAACATTTAACGAGCTACTTAACCATCACTCGTTGAACAGAAATAGCAATGCAACAAATCAATAGTTCCATAAACCCATGTACAGTAAATCCTCTCCAATCGTCCCTCAGCTAGTGAACGAAAATCGGCAACATGGGAAGAGGGGATACAGATTATTCGAGCGTCGCGACTCGTTTTTATAGATGTTGACATTCGGAAACCATAAGAACGAGTAGCTAGACTCGAATAATCGCATCGCTTCTTCCAAAATTGTCCATCTTTGTTTACAAGCTGAGAGACAGTTTCAGAGAATTTACTGTATTTACATTCCTCCGCCAGAGTCTCTCACTGATTGACATTCGAAGCAAGTTGGCAATGAAACAATCTCACAGTAAATTCATGCATAAAGTTAGCAGCGTATCCAGGAGCATCGACGGTCTGTTCTCACGAAAAACGAACTGCCATCGCGAATGAAAAGCGATTTAAGGCGCGAACTGTCCTCGCCGGCGACTGTTCCTTCCGGTGGACTACTTCCTCGTTTTCCGGGGTAAGAAACTCGCGAAACGCCGGCCCACGGAAAGTCGTGACCGGCCGCTCCTGGCGCGGCGTGCGTCACCCCTGTCTACGCGGAAGTTTGCAAATTCAATTTCTCGGTTCCGCGAAGCGCCGCATATTTCGCCGCTCGGCACCGCTCCGCTCTGTGCAGCGCCACGAACTCCGCGGAGCGTGTAAAGCTGCTAAAGCGCTAAAGAGTTCCGTCGTCTAGCACGCCGGGTCCTTTCACCGACTCCTTTCACCGGGTACTCCGCGAGCACGCCGACGAATTTCACCCTGAAAAATATTCGAGCCCGTCCAAGACACCGAGGAATATGGAAGCCTATTCTGCTTGGTTTCGCTGGCGCTAGCTGTAAGGTGCTTATCGTCGCTCGATGGAGCGTGCTCGGGGACATATTTTCATGGGAACCGATACCCCCGGGGTGCCTCTCTCCCGATTCCCATGGCCTAGACTCTCTAGACCTCCGCGAACTTTTCGTCGAATTAACGACGCGGTTGAGCGCACTGATCTCTGGAAAGTTTATTTGCCGCGCGATGGATCGTATGTCACGTGTAATAGTTACACTGCAGGTTTTTCTGCGGAATATAAATTTTCCAGCTCGGTTACAACAAACTGGAATAAAACAGAACCTCATTTCCCGGCTGAATATATTTAATGGGTAGAGAATAACAATGTTTTAACATTTTTTCGACGTTTTTACCGTTTCGCGTTTGCCTCGCAGATTCTTCTCGCGAGTCCGTAAAATCTGCAATTTAGTAATAATTTATCGATTAGTAAAATGATACAATTATTATAGCTGCTATCACTGTCTTTTACGTCCACTTTATTTGCGTTTAATAGATGCTATTCTATTTTCGCGACGACTCCGAATCGATATAAAACAAAGGGTTGAAGTACGATATCCCGAATGGAGAATAAAAATATCTAGCTTCTGAGAATAGTTTTCTCGAACTGAAGGTGACACCGAAATTTGCTATGAACAGTTGTTCCGATGTTCAGCAACGCCGAACGCGACATAAACGCATAAACATCCGGAATTTGTTTGTCACCGAAAACGGAATTTAATTTGCGTGAAACGATAATTGCGAGAGATGAAAAAAAAGCTGAAACCCGAGCAGGGAGAATACAAATATTAATTTAACGCAGAGGAAATTGCAAATGAACGACGTTAAAGCGTTAACTGGCCAGCTTTTTGACGGGTGCATGAAAAATATATGAACGATAAAAAACAATGAAGCAGCGGCAGCCGTGTATGTACACGCTTGGGCGCGAGTTGATGTTCCCGTTATTATCGATCTCCCGCGGCAACGCGAGAAACAATGCTCGTTGCCGAACAAATCGGCCGATCGTGCAAACTAACGTAACACCGTTTACAAACAGCTGTATTTTATAATTACATTAATCACTGCCGATCACCGTTGCCGGTGTCGAAAGTTACAAGCACGGCTTCGCTCGGTCCGGCCGGCGCGCGTTACAAAACAATCGATACCGTTGTCGCGGAGCGGATGCTCCCCGGGCAAACGTAATTTATACAAACGATATTTAATAGTACGAAATATCAAATAGAGTGGCGTGCGCCGGCAGCGCGAAGCGTTTTCAAACGGCTAGGCCATTAGTTAAATATTCATTACCCGATATTTGGATGCGTGTTCTGCGTTTCATACGGCATAATTCGACGCGTTGCGTTGCGTCGCGTCGCGTCGGCTGGCTTTGACGCTTGTCCGCCATTTCTACGGCGGAATCGCAGCCTATAAACGATACACACGTCTTCGTTTCTCTGTTTTTCTTTTTTTTTATTCCAAGCCGGAAATTAAAAGCTGCAGAAATCCCGCCAATTTGTAACTCTATGCATTCGTCTCCACTGAATTTTTCTGACCGAAAAATTGACACTCGTCCATTGGGCGTAATATCCTGAAAAATTCAAGAAGAACTTTTTTGCAGTTTCTTTAAACAGATATTTTATAGACTATCTGGTTTTTAATTAATTGTCCGAGAGTTGGGTCCAAGAACTCGCATTTGTCGGGACGAAAATTCTTTCTGGATGTTCAACTGTCTTATTCTAGAATGGTGTAACGAAATGCTTGTAATGATAACTTTTCTACCTAACGAGCGGTATTTACCATAGTCAAATTTATCAATTCCTTGTGTATTAATGAGTCACTCCCGTAGAAGAATAAATAAATTAATAAGTTGCAGCTCCAGTGAATATGAGGACCTACAATCATGCCTATGTATGTCCATTTCCAGCGAATATTTTTCAACGAAAAAATTACTAAACATACCACGAATACAAGGTGAAATATCTTGAAACTTTCGAAAAGAACCGCTGCGTACATGTTTAAAGAAAAAATCTCGGAAACGATTCACCGAATCGGTCGCTTGCAGGATCGCCGAGAAGGCGATCCTCGGCGATCAACCCGGAGTCCGCAGATCGATGAAGGTTCTGTTGGCGAGCGTGGAAGGCGACGCCACAACTCTTGGAACAAAGGCCACACATCGTCCGCAAAGTTTGGACGTCATTCCACCGCGAAATAATTCGCTGGAGGCACGCCCTGCCACGGAAGCCTCTCTCGAGTAGGTTGCGCAGAGAGAGCTCGCAGACTGCTTTTGATTTCGGTTCGCGGTCATTTTTCAGCGCGATCGGATCTCGGCGCGGCTAGGTCGACATCGACTAGCATAAAATTCTCCTTAGAAGAGGATTTCACCGGAGAGCGGGCTCGTTACCCGGTCATTCCATCGCGCGGATAAGTTACGCGCCGGCGAGACTCCTCGCTCGAAGTTTCCCCGAGGATTCCGGAGCCTCGAGGCGTAAAAAGCGTCGGCTGCTCGTGCTTGCCGTTGCGGCACGGCGCACGAGCGGCCCCGGAACACGCCGAGGAACACCCGATTCCGATATCAAGCGACTTCCAAATAATTTCCTTCCCCGACTTCCGCTCGAGACGCCCGCAAATAGCGAAACAAACTTTCGCCCGGTGATCTCGGAAACTTCCCAACGAATCGGCCCCGATAAGAAGCCGCTCTCCGATCGGCCACCAACGGTTATCTTTACCCCCGGCTGCGAAAAAACCTCAGGAATCAGCTTAGCCCCGCTTCTTCTTCTTCTTATCGGACGCTCCCGTTGTTTCCCTTTGACGATGTTGCCCCTTTTTCCACTCCAACCTCCGCCCCTTCCGCCACTCTTCGATCTGCAGTCGCTTGCCAATCGCAGCCTCCCTCGACCGAATTCCCCGCTCCGGACTGCTTTGTTCGACGGCAACTCGAGCGCTCGCAGATTTTCAAACGGTTTCTTCGCGTTGACCCTCCAAACAGAATTTTCTTTCCTCTGGTAAAAATCTTCGATCGCTTTATCTTTCCCGCCCTCTCCTTTTTTCATTAGCAGAACTTTCGGACGAATTAATTTGCGGATTTCATGGCGGCCAGCTGCAATGTGAATCTTTCGGTGATCTTTGTCGATGCAAATTATTGCAGTGCGGCCGTAATTACTGTATTGCTCATCCAATTCTTATCTAAAAATGTTTCTCATCTTCTGCCAGATTCGAATAATAGATCCTCTTTAGATGGTTGATGGTCCTTTCCCTAATCAATCAGTAGCCTCTATTGCTTATCTAGATCTTTATTCAACTTCGCTGTTACATCGTTTCCTTACAAATGATTTCTCGTATTCTTACTATAACGCATGATACATGATATTATTTTGGTTTATTAAAATTACCAAATCAGTCCAAATGACTGGTCTCTAGTATTTATTTTTCAATTACTGACGTTATGAAAATGTTTCTATCAGAAATTCATGGATGGACTTTCTTCTTCAATCTTGTCGTTGTTGCAAAATAATGTACATAAGTCCATATTAAAGGCTCGCTAGTTATATTAATGTTGGTGGCTTCATTGTCTGCCCGGAATTTCACTTTAGTTTGTTTAAAAACTAACTTATTGGCATCTATTGTGGAGCGTTTGATATCCTCTCCCCGTTTAATCGTTCTAAATAGCAATTATTTTGTAACGACTTTGTACCGCCTACTCCTAAGGGTTTCCCCGTTTATCGACTACATAAATAAATAAATAAATAAATAAATAAATAAATAAGAAGATATTGTATAATCTCTTCAATACTTCAAACTGCCAGAAGGGCCAAAAACCATCCGTTTTCAGATCAATCATCGAGACATAATATACGAAGAAGCTTGCAGACCGACGTTTTCGGTATCTGTCTGGGAAGAAGAACCGAAGACGTCGCAGAGGATGGTACCGGGGGGTGGTGTCGGCATGGTTCAATGGTGCGGCACGGATCTCCCGTGGGGTTCGAGCAGTCATCCCGCAGCGGTGATAAGCCGCGTCGCGTCAGTTCAGCCGGTGGAAGTTCGCATCGCAGGCGGCTACTTCCCGGACGCGCGCCCTCAAAGTAAACTCTCGTTATGTTATCAGGCTGGGGCTCCGCAGGATGGAGCGAGGGACGAAGAAGGAACTTTGTACTCGGCTGGCAGACGTTACCACCCCCTCGATCGCATTTTCTGCTCGCGGCACGGGCGGCACTTTCGCGGTCGAGTCTGCGGCTCGCGTGAGAAGCAGTGCCGCGAACCCCCTAATGAAAAATACAGGGCGTTCCTTGATACGCGTTACCGCTGAAAGGCTGCTGGATCTAGGCGGCCGCAGCGGCGTGGGCGGAAAACTTTCCGAGCCGAGCGAACTTGCGCGAGACAGGCCTTTGTGCCCCGCGTTGCCAGCGATGTCCGCGCTTATGCGAGCTGAGGGGAGCCCAGCGAAGACGACACGTTCGGATAGTTGTACACTTTACAGCGCGAGCCGCTTCCCGCAGCTTTCGAACCGCCTATCGCATAGTTCACGGTATTCTTCGTTTTCCTATTGCACGGCCACGCGAAGGACAAATGTTCCTCATATTGTAAGATCGGAGCTTTTTAGCAAATTATTGGCACATTTTTATTTTGTAGAATATTACGAACAAAGTAACGGCAAATACTTTGGACACTCAGCTAAATCAGCCGTTTACTTTGAAATTGACCTAAGTCCGTTTGTCACTTTTTGTTGTTGACTGCAGTAGCGCGTATATTATTCATTTAATAATTGCTGTTATATTAATAGGAATTGTAAATTCGAGACTCTTAAATACATTTAAGCAGTGTGATGTAATAGTATTGTATACGTATATTTTCTTTTTTTTTGAAACGCAACCCTTGATTATTCCAATTACAATATGAATAGACTTAGGTCAAATATACAACGTTTCCGTCCGAGATTTTATCATTTTCTAAATCGTAATCGAAGCAAACTAGAATTAAAAAAGCATAAGAAGTCCAGAGAAAACAGATAGGAGGATATTAAAATTATAAGCTATATTAATTATAAGCTTACATGAATATCCTAATGAAACAAATTTTACAATATTAACTGTATATCACATCCTCAAATTCTATATTGCACACACTGCCGATGCACACAGTCTGTTAGGATTAAAAGTGATCGATGAAGGACGTTGGAACAAAAGACGGTTCACGCTACCGGAACAAGTCGTGACAGTCCGGTCACGCTTCCGTAAAATATCTGTCTGGATTGATCGGTGTCGGACCGTGACAGAAACGCAGGTGGAACGTCACTCATAATGTAAACGCTGCGATACAAAAAGAAGCGAAACAATATTGAATCGGGCTGACAGTGTGGATCGAGCCTAAATCACCAAATCCAAGCGACCGCAGCGATCGAAATTGCTGCTTGAACCGAGAGCTTTTCGGGTTCGGGATTTTCTTTCTTCCGCGAGAACTCCGAGAACACTGGAATAACTTCGTACTTTATTCTCCCGAATACTCCACGAGCCGAATATGCTTCCCCGAGGGTTCGCCGCGCTTTTACGCTTTGAATCGATACGGCTTCGCTTGAAACCGCTCCGATGAAATACAGGCCACTGAATGCCCCGAGAATCTTTGGTAACGACTACTCGAGAAAGTTAGATCGACGGGATCTTAACCCCTTATGAGCCCGCGATATGCGATATTAACCCGATATTAACCCGATATTGAAATGAGATCATCCCTTAAACTAATCGAGTAGGTGCGAGTACACCAGAAAATCAAGCTCACTGCGATTGTTGAACTCATACGATGTAAAAGAATATTATAATTGTATGCAAGTGTACATACAGAGTTCCTCAAGTTGCTCTTTTGTGCAACATCGCAAGTTACATGATGGGATCTTTTAACACTGAACCTACCGATCACTAAAAGTGACTAAATGCGTGTTGCTTTATAAAAATAAAACCGAATGCATTCAAATCTTTCGCCATTTTTATTATACAGCACGCTTGATTAAAGAAATCTATTAAATAACTTTCTATAAAACAGTTTTTACAGTTTCAGCAAATTTTGACACTGTATTCACGTGTCATTTTGACACGTTCCAAATTTTGTAATAACCACCAAATTTTTTAATTACTACTAAAATTGTAACAATGCGTTTACGGGTAATTTGTTATATTTTGTTTCGTTTGACAAATGCTATTATAAAAATCCGTAAACCAGTGTTCAAATAGGAAATATAACTCTGATTACATCGACCGGTACGGAATTGAGATTTTGATAGTACATATCTGTGGTTACTAGGAAAAACACCGCATTTCGCATGCTTCCACTTCCGAGGTATTATCGCTTAAAGTTCTCAGCACTAATGCTTCGTGTTAGTAGCGTTTCCAACTGCATAATTTTTGCGAGTCCACAGAATTTGCGACATTTTTTCTGATGAATACGTAAATCCTATAAGCTACAGGTCAATTAATACAATATCCGAAATTTGTTGAGATAGTTACATGCGGCTTTTTTTCTTCCAGCCACAGATCTATTTAAAGTGGCCGGTTCGACGCACGTCGTCAGAACGCTGATTGAACGGCGTCGTTCCTCAGAATGGCACTCGCAACGCAACAGCCATTCCAGGTGCACGGCGGAAAGACGGCTTGATTGTTAATCCGCGTTCGTACCGGTGATACCTCTATTCCGGGAAGAAGTTATTTAGCGTTGCACGGTTGGCCTCGAAGGAAACTCTGTGCTCGCGATACCGGCAGAAAATATTGTCGGATTAATTGCCGGCGGAATTAGAATCTGGTATCCGTCGGAGCGGACGCGCGCGCGGTGCGGTGCAGCGCGGTGCAGCGCGATGTAGCGCGGCCGAGCCAGTATTTCACGGTAATTTTTATCGTAGGTGCCGACGCTTAAATTATTTGGACTTTTTCCGAGCTCCCGGGCGAAAATATTCATCTCTGACTCACGGCATGATACGCGCATTCATCATTTTGATACTCACCGCCCGTTACCAGAGCCGAGGCGTAAATTTTCAAACTCCGACGAAAATTCACGTTCCGACCCCGCCGTTTCACCGTAACTTTTATAGGTAGAGAGAAAGAGAGAGAGAGAGAGAGAGAGAGAGAGAGAGAGAGAGAGAGAGAGGGGAGGCGAGAGTAGGTAACTGTAGGACCTCGCTGTTTATTTTACAGTGCCGACTGATTACGCGAGTCCGAGCGAGTAGATATATCCGGGGACGGTTCTCATTCGTATTCATTGATAATAATCCAGGCTAACGATATTTCGAGAGATCCACCCCGACCCCGGCTAGTTTTGACCCATTTCCGGTAGCAACGCGGACGACTTGATTCCCATCGACCAAAATGTCAATACGGCCTCGCGATCGAAATTAGTGTACCGGCCGCACGAACGAGCCGTTAATCGTAAAATAACAGACAATCGAGTGGAACGGCTGTCGCTCATTTAGGACTCGTTAATATGTTTGACGTCCCCGTTTCACCCGTGACATACATGCAAAATGGAAGCCACTTTCGAGGCTCGGACGCGTCGCTGCCATAAAATAATTGCAAACGCAATCGGCGCACGCTAACGCCCATTCGCGTTCGCTCTAAACGCGATTGATTTCCGCGTCGATCAACCAGGCCTGCCGACTGTGCCGCGATCTAACGGAGAGATCCTCGAGTGGAATCGGGGCGGGCTTGGCCCCGAGTAAGCTTTTATTCGTCACGACCGGAATTACACGGCCGCGACGTTGATAAAGTACACATTTATTTGATTATACCGGGGCCTGCATTCCGTCGGAGGCCCGGACGTGTCTCGAATACCATTGGTTGGCCGGCCTGCCGTTCTCCGGAACCGTATTTCCCTAATACGATTCTATTTGCGTAGGAAAATCGGGAAACGACGCGAGGCGCCGCGACGCCGCCGCCGCCGCGCAACGATAGCTCTAACCGGCTCGGCTGCCGCCGAGACCTGCCACTACCATCGTGCTACCCCTCGCCGAATTAATGCCTCTGCTCCCATCGGAATGAGAAAATGATGTTCCAAGTTTCGTCAGCGGCGAGACAAAAGTAATTAAGCCCGGAGGACTACTCGATAATTTAGCATACGTTCCGGGGTACGTTCCCGAACTAACGAAACCCTCGTCACCGAGCCCACCGACCCTTTCGCGGCCGCCAAGCCACCTTTAGTGAGCCGCAGACCTTCGGGGTAGCTTTCTCGCACTGCCAAAGGATCGATGTTAGGCTGTTTCTGTGTTAAACTGTTTTGATGTTAGGCTAGTTCGATGTTGGATTGCTCCGATGAACCCTAGGCGATCGAATAGGCTCGAAAATGATTTTTTCGGTATTGTTATTCGAGATCAGGCCAGTTAATGCAAGACTTTTGCCACCCTCCATTTCAATTCTATCAAATTCCGTGAAGTTGTTCGTATCTTATCGCATATTAAACCCTTCGAGTGCAAAAGAACGAAAGTAAAATGAAAATTATCGCTACACTCTCAAACAGGGTCGGAATGATCTGTTTTGGACATATCAATGCGATCTGGAATTTGAAAGCTGGGGTAGTAGGCGTGGACTCTCTGCTACGTCCTACATTAATTTGATCGAACTTCGTCAAATCGAACCTCTTCTATTGCACTTTTAATACTTCGAGGAAAAAATGCCCGCTACACATTTTGGAACTAAATACGACGACAGGAGCTATCTAATTTAGTGCGCAACCGAAATTGTGTTGCCTGACTAAACTGATTGCAGAAAGGAAGCAGATCTCTTACCGGAATTACTAAATTTTATGATAGTACTTTGTAGTACATTATAGTTTAGCAGTCTAACCGGCAGTTACATCGATTACCGCGTCCGAAATTCGTCGTAATCCCGGCATGATCCCAGACTGGCCATTGTACGGAACTTTTCGCAGTTTACATACGAAATTCGTTGGCCAGGAGTTTCTCTAACCAATCATCCCCGGACTAGCAACCAACTAGGGTTGATCTTAGTATTCCGTATCGCCGAGTGTCGTCTAGTTTCCTTGGGAGGCCGCTGTTTAACGAGCGAACGGAGCAACGCAGCTTTTGTAGCTGGACGTCTTTGACGGAGCTACTTTTCTTGGCTGGATAGGAAAGCAGATCAAAGATTCCTCGGAGGCGATCGAAAAAGCCGCTGGCTCTGGCGAACAAAGCGGTCTTGCTCGTAGAGCATCGAGAGCAGAGAGCAAGGGAGAATGAGATAGAAAGAGAGATAGATAGATAGATAAAGAAAGAGAGAGAGAGAGAAGGGAAAGAAGAGAAAGAGAAAAGGGAGGAAGGGAGTGTGTGGAGACGCTGAGGCGAAGGAAGTATATTGTCCACGACGCAAATGCAAATTGGATGCGCCGCGGTGGACGCCTGTTCGAATGCATTAAAGATGCGGCTAGGAGCAACGCGGGGGTGGGTGTACGGGGCGGGTCGTTAATTTTTTTACACGGCCTGCGGAACGGGGACGGCTGCCGAACGACGGGACGAGGGTCTTAGCTGGCTGTTCCGTTGGTCGTTATTGCCGTTGGATCATAATTATTACTGGCGGCTGTGAAAGGCGATCGTAACCTCGCGTCGCAGCATGTCGACTTCATTAGAGCCGCACAAACTCGACGATTCCGCGACACAATGGAATCAAGAATTACAGCTGGTTCTTCCTTTATTTTTCATCTACAACGTCGACGACGACAGGAACGACGCCGGCATCTATCGATCGTTCCTTTAAAAAGAAAGCCAACCCCCGGCCGCGGAAGAAGACAATACTCTCTCCCCGATTTTCATCGTCGATATTCCTGGCTGAAGTACAAATTTAAATCTGTCCCTCCTTCCCCGTCGTCGCCGACGAATTGAAAACCCCGCTCGTTCCTTTCCCTCCGCCTTTTTATGGCCGCGATCATTGTGCTCGTCGTTATTGCCGAATCATAATTATGCTCCTCGAAGTCCGACACCCTCGTCGTCGTCGTCGCCGTCGATGTCGCAACGAAATCGCTACACCCCGGCCCGAATCCGATCCGACTGGCACGAGCCGTCTTACGGGGGAGCGTTTCCCGTGAGCCCGTCTACACTAGTTCGTGCCTGCAAAGGCGTCCTTTGTGAACCGACGGCCTTAAAACCTCCCTTAGAATATCGATATCAGGACATCGGACGATCGCCGTCTACTTTTACGGGTGTCCCGTCGCCGTCTTTTTTTACGGGTGTCCCGTCGGCGGGTATCGGATCGATCATCCTTTAACCCGGCCCGGCACCTTTCTGTCGTTTAATTTCAATCGCGACGCCTCGAAATCGCCGGGATCCAATCCGCTTCGGCCGCTCGACCATCAATCATCCGCGAGCTCAGTCAACGCAGACCATAGAATGCTAGGGACGCGGTTTCCAGCACTAAGCCACTCGATTCGGACATTGATATTGGCTGATGATATTTAAAACGTTTCTACGTTCGTGAACGAAGGAAGCTCCCGGTAACTACATTATTATCGATCTCATTGGAGCTAACGTTAAATCTTCCGCCCTCTTCGAAAGCAATTCGACTACTTCGCGCTGCGTCCACTGTATTCAATTATATTGTATAATTACATTTTACAACGGAGTCATAATATAAGCGAAAATATACGGGCAATCATGAATTCATTCATATTCTAGTACCAGGAAATTATTTTTGCAAGGATATTATTTATGATTGTCAAAATCGAGTCGTAGCTTTTACAATATATCGATCGCGAACCGAAATGAGAAGTGATTTTGACTTCGGCTGTTATCTGATTTGCTCCACTCCGCGCGATCTAATTCCGTCCGACCGGCGAGATATATCGGCGTACGATCAAAAATGTATTAAGGAAATGGTGAACGAGGCCACGGATTTGGACACCGGCATTAATAATTACGGGGCAGGACAAATAACGGAGTGAACGAGGGATGATTTTGTCTTACGATCAATGAATATCGCGGAACCGGCGCGGTGGCGGTCGGAACATGTTCGAGAATTAACCGCGTCTCCCAGGGCTGTTACTGAGTTTCGCTCAATAATCCCGGCGACACGGTGCTCGCGGTGCGCCGCGATGTCGCCGACGATCCTCTTCGCAACCTTCCGTCACACCTTTCTAGCCAGACTTAATTACGACTGCACGCAACTTGCCGCGTGATCCGCAGCGAGCTTCAATCCACGCGGGACGGCACCGCGGTGGCGAGATTCATCGTGGTTCCTGGGGCGCGCTGCAAACTCGCAGACGCGAACTCTCGTGCAGCAACGGGTAGCACCGGGTAGCACCAGCTATAACCGGATAGCAACGGCAGCTAGCAGCAGCTCTCGGGCTCAGGCTGATCGTGTCTCCGGGGACGAGGTACAACGGCATTACGCGGACCTCGTGACCGAGCGCGAGAACAAGCCGGCCAGCCTCTACGTACGCACGGAAATCCGGGGCTGTATTTGCGTCTCCCAGCCTCTGCATAATGCACGAAGTAAACAGCTGGCCGGGACCTTACGGTCCCCAGGGATCCTTGCCGCGGTAGATCATACCGAACCACTTTGCTAAACTAATCAGCCTCTGAGCGGTCTGGTCCGCGACGCTTTTCGAGGTCTCCTCGAAAAAATCCGTGGCACGCGGCGGACGATATCCGGACGACGCCATACGGGAAGACAGTCCTGGTCCGTCTTCGAATTTGTGGTAATGCTGGGTGAATCGAGAACTCTCTAGCCCTGTTTCTACAGAACGATAAATATATGGTTGCTTAAATGTAGTCCTGCTTCAATGGGAAAATATCTTGTTGGTATGAGGAGGTGTCCTTCGGACACTCTAGATTTCGTTCCTGATGCCTAGATCTTGATATAACCTTGATTCTCACACACCAGTCCTTATCGAATAGGTTCGATTAGGGTCAAGTTAACTGTCAAGGTAACTAATGCCACTTCGTGTGAAATCACGTGATATCGTAGGAAAGATAATACGTGAAATCCGTCCACGCGTGACAATATATGAACAGCGTGACGTGATACTGGCCTGTTTCTAATAGACTTGAAATAATAGATATACGCAGGCTCGCACTGTTCGAATGTCACAGGATTTCGCGTAATTTCACGTGACGTGACATTATTATGTTTTTCTACCTTTAAGCACAGCTTTGTCATTGTTACAGGCAAATATGTTCTGTTCTTTGGTATATCTTAAATTAACCCTTTACACTCGAGTGGCGTCTAAAAAAAATCTTTTCAATATTAAATTCGTCTGTATTCGATAAATTTTTGAATAATACAAGTCTTCTATAAGCATACACATTAAATATTATATGTATCTAATAAAAACAATTATACCAAATGGAAATACTGTAGGTTGAAACAAGTGTCTTCAATGTGGAGTTAAAATAGTTTCGAGTGCAAAGGGTTAAATCAAGCAGTACACGAAGATCTAAAAATAGCATATGTCGAAAATGTCGTTTCATTACTACAGATCTAATAAATCAGTTAGTGAAATGGAGACTTGGGAGAAATTGATCCAAGTATCTGATTAACACTTTACCGACCGGTAACCTATAAATCAACATTCTGACCCCAACGTTTACCGACAGGTAGAGCCTATAGAGCCTAACTCGGCTTTTAAAATAGATACAAAATAGATAAAATAAATATTGTTTAATGCTGATGTTGTGAAAACATACGAATGTTAGTAGATTTAGCTAGCCTATAATAAAATAACTGCGAATACTATAAAAAGTACTTCCGAAAAAGTTGATTTAACATTTCTATAAGCATAGCAAAAGGCGTATATAAGATTCGTGCGAGGAAGACTAAGCCGAAACAGAGTCGGTGTCAAGGAAACGTTTAAGCCCGAGTGAGCGGTTGGTAAAGCGTTAATATTGAGAAAGTTGTTAACGTCATACAGCTTAACTTCTGAATTCTAATTTGATTAAATAAGCAACGCTGTCTTGTCAAGGAGTCAAGTGACCCGTGTAAACAATAGATTGTAAACTTATTTATTAATTACTTTCTTTATTATTGCTAATTGAGTAATCAAAAGATCTACATTTCATGAGCTAAAGAACTGTAGTGATACCAGATCTTGGACTGCCTTAGAAACATGACGAGGAGACATCCACTGAAGAGTCTCCTAGCTCTCATTGAGGTTCGACGGCTATAATCTTTTCAGCCTTCTGTTGACATGTTGGTGGAGTAATACCTGCGTGAGTTGATTGGTACGAGAGCCGAGCCTGGCGTAGTGGTTGACGCTCCGATCATGGATTACTCTTTTTATGTGGTGTATGCCCGGGCCTTCATGAATGGTAACATTAGAGACGTACCACGGAGCATTAGTCGAAGCACGGAGAATTTTTGAAAGGAGACTGCAAATTGCAGACAAGATAGTAAAAACGAAAGCTCGTCTATCGGAAATGCTTGGAAAATTTGTCCGTAAATAGTAATTCGCGCGATAACGTCGATAAGTCGCCGACCAGGATCGAATTAACGCGCGAATTATCGGCGGATATCGGCGGCTGGCAACGCGTCGCAGTAAGGCCGGCGGTCGTCCGCTTTGGCGGTCGTCTTATTTACATCGGCAGACAGATGGAAGGAACGGTGGAGAGTTGGCGCCGTGCCGCCGTGTCCTCTCGTTTCGAGCTAATCAGGTAGAGGGAAGCAGAGAAGTCGGTTCGCCAGTGGCCGGGACCACCTCGCTCGCGCGCCGCCAGAGATTTCTCCCTAAAATCCGTGGCATGCGGCAAAGAAAGTTGTCCGCCGAGGCCCGGCAATAGCGTAACGACGAAAAAAACCGAGAGGGTATCCGAGGGGACCAATTTAGCGGGGCCACGCGGAACGATCGGGGCCCCATGGAATCCCCGAGAATCGTCGAACGAGCGAACGAGCGATTCGGCTCTTTCTCCACCCGACACGGAGAGAAGCGGTTTCGCGTTTCGTCAAACAATTAATGCGCGACAAACGAGGGCCGATTCGGCGCGGCACGACGGCCCGACGTAATGGAAATCATTAGCACAGCGGCGCGTTTAGCGTTGAAATACGCTCGTTAATTAGCGGCGGAAGTATTTGTTGTAACTTCAGCCCGTATAATCGTCCATTACGCGCAATCATTTCGCCGTTCCCGTGAACGCGACGTTTGTAAATAACGCGTGACAAGCCAACAAAAGCCGCGCCAGATGAACCTCGCTCACAGCTTCGCGCAGCTTCGCCCAGCTTCGCAGAGCCTCGCCGCGGCTCGCAGCGTTGCGCATTTCGCTCCCGAGAGCTGCCTGACACGACCAAACGGCTCCGCCGAATCGAATGCTGGGAGTAATTGCGCAGGGAAACTGCGGCACCATACACCGCCGCGTCGCTGCGACGAACGCGTTCTTCGACAGGAAATTAGATGTCGCGGACGGTGCCCGAGTGACCGAGAGCCTCGTGGAAACCTATCGATACCGAAACGCTCTTTCCGGACCACGCCTCGCGGACGTCCGAGCAGATGATCGACATTTTCTACATCGTTCCCGGCGCGTTCCGGGCGATCTCGAGCGGACTGACGACGCGACGCCTCAAGTAATAACCGTGCCGTAATGTCGCTCCTGGCATTCTCGGACGCCGCTCGGACGCCGCTCTGGATCCGAAGATCGTGCGCAGCTGTCGCTCGAGGAACTTTAAACGCGGCGCGGCGCAGCGATCCGGTCGATCGGCCGAATACTCCCGCAATTTTTCTCCCGTCGATTTTCTTGACCGGGGCACTTGCTTTCTTAAGAATTTCCAGTATTTTCATCCTATTGCAATCGTTAACGCAAGCATCTATTTGCACAGGAATCTCACCGGACCCTGCAGTCGCATAATAATTGCATAAATAGAATCATTTGCAATGTGAATCAGTATTACAATGGATTAAATGTTGATTGCATATTTTGTAACTTTCGTCAGAATGTCGAAATTCATTCAAGTAATGAACATTGAAATTTATTTCAATATTATCGCGTAAATATCTCGCAACACTATGGTTAATTTGTATACTCCTTTTGCTTGCTATTGACAAAGGGGCTGTAGCACGTAAATAAATAAATATATTATTATTATTATTTTTATTTTTATTAGGGAAAAATAATAATAATAGTCATATATGATTAGAGGGTTTTATTGTCTATTGATTATCGGTTTAATGTCGAGAGCATGAAGGAATCTGATATTAACCATAGACAGTCATGTCTTCGTGCATCGTTATTGCGTTATCATTATCGAGAAAATTCAGAATTTGTGAGCTTACTTTAGCTTGTCCAGGTTAAACAAGTTCAGGGAATCTCTTTAAAAAGTTAATTTCATGGGTCTACAGAACACAACGCTCATTATCCCACAGAGTTTCCCTAGACTCTTTGTCATTCAATTTTCAAGGCACGGAAGTTTGTAAATATAAAACCACCGTTACCCTCAAACCTCGTTTACAAATTAGCCTTGCGGTTGTATTTATACCTGCCTTTCCGTCAATAGTTTCGGTGGATCTGCCATAGGTATTGTCCGGCTGTCGGAGCTGCAGCGGTCGGGATTTTCCAATCATAAAATAATAAAACGGGTCAGGCTCTGCACGGTTCACCAGGTATATCGCCTAATCCGGTGTTGCTAACGGAACGCGCCGTGCCCCTGGGTCGATTACGTTCAATTATCTCAATACATCGGTACGGTGTTTTACAACGCGCTGTAGTGTCATTACATTTTATACTTCTATTCTAGTTTGTCCTATATAAATGCTGAACTAATTCACTTCATTTTACCGAATTAGTAAATTGTATATGTAAACAAGGTATAGGGAACTGTCAGGAAGATCTTCCTGGTATTATTTTCGCTCGTAAATGGTGTGATTTATACCTATATTGCCACCAGCTGCTTCAGTGGGTCTACCACAGATATTACCGTTTGTCAACGTCGAGGTTACCAATCATAAAATAATTAAATGGTTTAACTCCTTGTATTTGTCTTTCGATCTGGATAAAGTTGGATCAGGTAAGCGTGGGTCTATTTCATTGTCGGCACACGTTTCTATTCTTTCGGATTTATTATGTCTATTCCACCTGCCATATCTGATTTTGTGTGGTTGTCCATAGTGATATGTTTCCTGGGTATGAGAGTTATCTTTTTTGTTTTTTTTTAAATTGTTTCCGCAGTTAGAATGACGTTATAAATTGTCGAGAAAAAAGATATTTATTCTTTTAATTTTTTCCAGTAAACGAAGCATTGTGATGTCGGTACGTTAAGTACATATACATATGTAGACAGTACAGATAAAAATCTGTTATGTAATATAAACAAATTGTATACAAATATGTAATACATATATCAACATAATGTACAGGTAACACATATTCTAACATAATACATACATAACTGACACATATTTAAACATAATACATAAACAAGTAACAAATATTTCAATGTAGCAGGTTAATAAATAATAAGAAATTATGTACGAAAATATTTGCAAAAATCAAACATGATAATTAAACATAATCAATTGTATACATTAAGTGCTCAATGGATGCGTGACTTCGAGACAATAAAACTGAATATACGATAAATGATTAAACCATTTCACAATCAAAATAACAAGTGTTCAATACCTGCAATTCAATAATCCATTTATATTTCTATTTATTGCTGTATACTTTGAATAAATTGGTGTTAGAAACACTGCGGTACAAAAAGCAAATGCTTGAGAAAGGGGAGGCAAGCAGATCGTTGTCCTGGGTATTGATACCTTTTCGTTTCTTTTTTGTAATTGTTTAGATATGAATAAACACTCTAGATTACGATTATGACATATAAGAAATATTGATTTTTAAAATTTTTACTATTGCCCGACTCACCGTGCGCCGCGCCGGGCTTTCGGAACAGAGGCTCGCGAGCATAATAGGGGTGGCACGTTCAGCTCGGGGATGGATCCGGGGAGGGAAAAGATGGGCCAGCGTCGTCGCACGCGGCGGACGATAAACTAGGACGCGGCAGGAAGACAAGCCGGCTTTCGCAGGCCTGACATACGACCTTCCTGGTGACTACTTGCCGCTACAAAGCCGTTCGCTCGACCCCTACCTCGTCTCGCCAGATAACTTAAGCACTCTGGGAGGGGGGTTGCTCCGCAGCCGTTCGCCGACCCTGCTTAACCAACCACCACCGAGAAACTGCGCCTCTAAGTAGTTGCGCATTCGTTGGCCCCGTTATTAAGCCGTTATTCGAAGAGATGCGTCCTCCGACTCCGACCCGTTTCACCCTCCTCCACCCACATTCGTCCCTTTCCGACCTCCCGGGTCCATGCACAGCCCTGTTTACCCAGCTTCCTCGAATACCCACCCGCTCTGCAGCGCCCGGCACCCTTTCCCGACCGCCGTGTGGATGTTTCGTCGCCGCCTGCAACCAACTATGGGAACAACGATTACGGCGACTCATGTAACGCGCTGAAAATCAGGCGATCTTTTAAATATCATGGAAAACCGTGCGCCGTGTTTTCTTTCAATCTTTAGGATACGTTCTGTGCATCTTTTTCATTAACGCGCTCGAGATCCTCGAGCCTTGAGTTCGGGGTTTGGCAAAATTTTAATCGGGTTATGGATAAGAGAGAAAACTAACGAATTAAAGTTTATTCGTCGCTGTTGAATACAAATTTGACGAAATAAAAACCTCTCCGGATAAGCTTCCATTCGACTAAGAATTCCCGTCGAATAAGAATTTATTCGCACGGGAAATATTATGTAATTATTATTATATAATTATTACATATTATAATTATAGTTAAATAATTACAATTCATTGATTTGAATAAAAATGATAGCATATAGTGTTGTTTGAACTATTTTGCAAACATTAACGCATTAAATGATCTTTTTACAGGTGAAAGGCATGAGAAATTTTATAATTGAGAAAGCATTTGAAAATAGACTGATATTGTATATATTATATATATATATATATATATATATATATATATATATATATATATATATTATATATATTACTTTAAAAATGACATGAAAACGAACACGATACTTATCTTAGAACAATGAATTATCTTAGACAAATATTTCTTCTGAACAATTCGACTAATGCCCAACTCTGGTTGGGTCGAGCGTCGAATATTCGAGGAAGGAAAGCAGCGAAACCTCTTTAAATTGAACATTCATTTGCAGTGAAATTTGTAATAATAACAATAGTTTCATAATTGATAATAAGGCACATCTCGTAGCACGATATGCCTCTTAATTGGCAGTGAACTTGTTAAGAAGTATTTCGTTGCAGAGCGTTGTGACGCACATTGCAGTTACCAAAGTAACGGTATTTCTGCGATTACTGGTTGAACTTGATGAGACAGTTGCAAAGTAAAGTCTACGTACTACGGTATGCATCTACCCATTCCGATGTAAAACTACAAGTTGATTAACCAATTAGTTTACTCTGGATGGTACGCCGTCGGTCGATTCCCACGAGCGGAACTGCTCGGGAGAATGAAAAAGACGTTGCCCAGGATCGGACGACGTCGGTAAACGCGGAGCTTTTTTCGAAATGTTACGAATTATTCAGCGAAGTATGAAAGGCGTGCTCTAATCGCCTTATCGCGTAACAATGCTTGCCGAACACGCTCGCGATCTTGTTTCCGAGCCGGCGTCGACGAGCTGGCCCGGCATTACGATTCGGGCGAACGCCGCGCCGCGCCGGCGCAATTAAATTCGTAATCGTTTATTCAAGCAGCCGCGCTCCTGTCCATTAGAAATGTAACAAGTTCAGGGGAGTCTTAAAGAAAGGGAACGATCTGTTCGCGTGGAACGTGAGCCGGGCCCGAGTTAAAAATTCCGAGGAGGGAATGAAGAAATAAAGTCGGTGCTGCGCCGCGCCGCTCCGCAGCGAGGGAATTAAAGCGCGAAGGGAGCGGAAAGGAGGAAGGAGGGAAAACCCTCGAACGTGGCGAGAGTCCGGAACGACGCCGGGGCGGAAGAGTGTACGCCCGGGCATTCTCGAAATTTTCAAAGAGTCCGCCGGCGTGCGCGTTCGAGCGTCTCTCCAGCCATTACTTCTCTCGGCGCCGCCAGTGTTCTCCGCGCGGTATTTCGTTTGGAGTGCCGAAAGCTCGGAACTACGCGCCGCCCGATACGTTTTCCCGAACCGACATCGATCGGACGGAAAGTCTGTGAGCGGGATCGACCCCTGAGAACGCTCGCGGAGGACCGCGTGCGAATCCGTGCTGACACGAAACA
This sequence comes from Augochlorella aurata, assembly GCA_028455555.1. Lineage (NCBI taxonomy): Eukaryota > Metazoa > Arthropoda > Insecta > Hymenoptera > Halictidae > Augochlorella > Augochlorella aurata. The sequence continues at coordinate 9,264,508 of CM052168.1, read as the reverse complement.
CGCCGACGGTGAACTCCGACAATCGCTGCTGGGCATACAAAGAGTCCGCCGCGCGAGAGTGTCCACAGTTCATTATCTCGGCAACTATCGGGGATGCAAAAAGGGCGGCAGAAATTAAACGACGCAGCGGCGCGAAGCTTTTAACCCAAGCGAATCCTCTTTGTACTGTTTATTTAGAGATACGACGATCGAGCTTCCCAAACAGAATCGCGAAATTTCCCTGTCGGTCTGTCGCGTGAACTCGTAGGACTGTGTCTCGATGTTCTGTTGACTCTTTAATACGCGTACAATAATCTGGAATTGTTCTTGGAAAATGAGAATCGGCGGGACGTTGGAGGAACGAGCAATTTGAACGAGAATCGCCTTAACAAGAACGATAACTAGACCGCGGTTTTTATGCGTTTATTTTTCATTTGTTTTATTTCCTTTGTTTATTTCGACGAGCAAGGTCCTTTTGCATTATGTAAATAACGTTTTTTATATAGAAGTAAAAATGAGAGTAACGTAAAATATAATTACAAGATACATACAATTGGGCTGACTAAGTTCTAGTAAGCCTAACAAAGACGATTTATAAGAGATTAGCGATCCATTGGGGAAATTAATTTTTTCGCATTAAGCATTTGATGTTGAGCGTAATCTATTTATGCAGTTTCTCTCATCTATTAGCGATTGATTCGTGGTAGTGTAAAAGAGATTCTTGGCTCTCAGATGTTTTGCTAGCACATGTAATTTAAAAAGCTCCAATATCGCAGTTCTCTCGCTCGCCTCTCATTGGCCACTGTTATTCGTTAATAACTCGAAAACAAAGCCGCGGACTGCATTTTCGCTAAGAAAAAAATTACTTCGAACCACCTCAGCCCCCCCCCCCCCCCCCCAGAGTTACAATAATTTTGATACACCGTGTGTATCTGAGCACCATATTCGAAATGCGGCACCACAAGCGATAGATATAATGATTTATGGTTGAGGCGAGCGAGTAGAATAGAAACCACGAAACTTATTGAAATTATTGGAATATGAAAGATTTTTCTACATATCCTCTATTTCTTAGAACCGATGCTGAAGCTTATTCCACATAAAGGTGATGAAAAATCAAACGGAAGGATATCACCTTGCAGATGTTGCTTCATTATTCGCATTGTTCGCGGGCGGAGTTGATAGCGGGTCGATCGGCCGGGTAAATGGAAGTCTGTCTGGCAGCAGCCAGGACTTTTCTTGCTTTTAATCGAGCCACTTTATTTAATCGAGTCCTCCGGCCCGGCGGTGGAGAGCGAGGGCGAGAGCGGAGTCGAGTCGAGTCGGACCGCGACGCGCTAATGGCGGAACAGCAATAAAATAACAGTAATTACGTGGCAAGGTAGCGGCGGTAAACTTGGAGGCGGCGAGAAGATCCAGTTCGCCGGGGAAATTGTAACCGCAGATAGCGGGGACAGTCGTAATACTAATATCGTTTGGCAAACATACGCTCTCCCGGAATAGGACACGTAGAGCCGCCTAATGCGACACGGTGATTCCGGGTCACGGATTACATTGTAGCGCGACGTTAATTTCATTTTGCAAACGGTTCTAAACGGACTTGCCGGGCCGATACGTGGACCGTCCTAATAATTCCGCTCGGCAAACGCCCCGCTCCGACGATACGCGTGTCCGCCCGCCGCGATAAAACCCAGAACACCGTCTACCGTGCTTTCCACGGCGATTCCATAGCCTCCCATAACATTTCGTATCTGGCGACATGCAGAGAACTGATCGCGGCCGACGTAATTCCCTTTTAAATAAGTGCGTTCAATTAAACCGTTTCTCACAGTAGAAAACGTTTTGGACACGTGCGATATTCGTTCCAATTCCTGCGCTCATTTTTCTTGATTTTCTCTGGCCACGATCGTGATTGACCTCCACGATTATGGTCATTGAAATTGTCTCTAATAGAGCTACCGCAAAGGGCGAGAGTCCAAATAATTTTGTAGTGTTTGAGGCTCCTCCGCGATGGGAGAAACGTTGTCCGATCATTGCAGACCATTTCTACTTACCGCGTTACGAGACTAATTTCGTTCCGTCCTCTGTTCGTAGTTTTATTTGATTTTCAACGCTTCTCTAACTAAACAGCAGGTGCTCTGCACTGTTGTTTTCCAGCACTTCTTACGCTACCGCACGTTATAATTTTGTTCTACCATTAGTTTATTATGCAATTGCAACCGCGTACTCGTTGTAGAGAAAAGTAGGGTAAAACCAACACATAAAGTTATTTTTCCTGTTAGTAATAAGCAAAAATTTTCAGCGAACTTTAGATTATTAGAAAATTGTACAACATTAAGTGTATTAACAAAAAGTGTATATTGCCATTTAATTTCATTCGAAGAAAGTATTAAAATCAGAAGTAGTTGTCCACTTTATATTTGATTAGCTAATATAACCAGCTAAAAAGAAAATTGCAATAAAACATTAATGTTTTCCGCAAGCATTTTGAAAATTACAGATCAAATTTTATTTTTAAAATTCCATATCACTAATTTAATAATGTTGTTTCCAAATAGAAGTAAAATTATTGTAAGGGCAATATAACCAGAAAGTGGCGTAATAATTGACACACTTACCCTAGATGTATTTCATGAAAATATAAACAATTGAGAACCGCTCGATAAACATTTCGAGTTACCCGACGTTAACGTAGATCAACGATCTATCTGCGTCGATTGCTCGAGGAAGCGTTCCGCCGCAGTTATTTGGCATCGATTTGGCGAAGGTTCCCATTCCAGAAGGTGAAACAGCCCCTTGGTTCCGGCTAACGGATTACGATGTAATGCGATGTAATCCGGGATCCTTTTATCTTCAGGCCGCGGGCACGCCACGTCGCGCAACGCGGCGCGGCGCAGTTAATTCGCATTAGCATCGGAATCGGGAAATCAGAGCGGCGCGGCGGTCTATTCAAGTCGGCGGCGCGTCTGCGTCGCTGCGCGGCCTGTCCGAGACTTTCGTCCGCGCAGAATAGGCTTCGCATTTGCTATTAATCAGCGACGCGTCGTCGGCTAACCAGGCGAAAACATGAGACGAGCGTTGACAGTGATCTCGTCGTGGCGCCCGAAAACTCTGAGATCGCGTGAAACGAAGGATCCGACGACCTTCTGTCAGCCGGGACAGAATTGCGGTCGATATTACGCAAGCCACCGGCCAGCTGTTCGCACGAATCCAATCGTCGGGGCTTCTCCTCGTTCAGGTGGAAACAGACTGTTCTGCTCTTATTGTGCGCCCTCTTTCAGCAGAAACGTCGGCCAGCACGTTCCAATAATCGTCACGCAACCGCAGCGCCGGTTAATGAGAGGGCTAAACCGACGGCGGATCGCGGACACGAAGAGATCCGTTCACGCGAGACCTCTGCGGGGGTTGTTAACGAAATCGTTGCCCTGCTTCGAAACGCGCGCCGTTGACGCGTTCGACACGGTCCCGGCTTTCGTGCGGGCATCCTCGACTCTCGGCTAATTTCCTTGACAATCTTCGCACAAATTGGGTTAGAGAAATGTCTGTCTTACCCACAAATCGCTACAGTAGATTAAATACAATTCTCCGGTTGTAACAATATTTCATTTTGTTATTTACTTATTAAGAAGAATCCCAAACAGCGCAATCGCGCTTTCTTTAAATGAGTACGAAAAGACCCAAGCAGCGCGATAGCGCTTGTTTTATTTAATGTTGAAAAATACCAAACGACGCGATAGCGCTTTGTTTATTTTGCATCGATGAATCCCAATTGGAGCAATAGCGCTTCTTGTATTTGTTAGGTAACGCGATTCTCGTCTTTTTTTCATCGCTCCGTCACATTTATTGCAATTTGCAAAGCGATCGGACATATTCTTGCGTATGTGTTTCCATGTAGTTTTATGCGCACATGCGCATAAACTACATGTTGTACGTAGTTTTGGAACAGCTTTAGTTTAGTTTTAGGTCAGTTTTGGGGGAGTTTTAAGTTACATTTGTAGCATTTTTAGGGTAATTTCGCATGTAAATCTATATTATGAACATTTCAATCTCTTACATTAAAATTGTAATAAATTGTAATTTCAAATTCAATTCTTATAGTATATTATTTAATGTAAGTACTACTATCTAAGTGCAATATATGTATATGTAAATGACGTACAGATGTGGAAAGAGTGTATAGCATGTGCTTAACAAAAATCGTTACGAAATATCGACATGTTTAAAGCAAATCAATACTAAATAAATTGATCGAAGCAAGGAAGAAGATTCCAATCCTCAATGGTATTCCTTTAGTATAATAATCATTAACATTCGTTAACACAATAATCGTTTTACATGTTTTTCTAGATGCAATACTATAGACGCGATTCTGAAAACTAAAGACTCGATGTACATGCATTTTGCCCACATTGTATAAAGAAACAGGTTGAATTAATTTAAGAATTGCCAGGAATTGTTTTCGGAGTCACGAAAAAGAAAAAGATGTGCCAATCCTTCCTGTTGGCGCAATAAAACTATCGCATCTCCGCAGGAACAAAACGCTGAAAGTTTAACGGTCGCGTTAAAGCGAGCGTCGCCGTTAAAGTTTTATTTCTAGTAAATATTGCGGGGTTATCATTGGTCTCAACGATTCCATGAAAATCCGCTCGGCAGTTTGAGGGTTGAATTGAAATCGCTCTTCTCTCGTGGCGAGGCGGAAGGGGAGAAACGAGATGCTTTTAGGATCGGGTAAAAGTCGAGAGCGCTGTACCAAGTGTCCGCGAGTGATAGCCGGCTCGTCCGAGGAACAAAACTGGCAGACGGAAGTTTTCGTCGGCGCCGGTCTCGCGGAAGGAACGTTAACGAGGCCGGATTTATGGCCGATTAAAGCGCAACGGAATTACTCCGCTTAAACGGCGAATCGTTTTCGATTCGGAACGGATCCGTTTCATTTCCATAAACAGCCGGTGCGCCTCCGTACCCGGAGGAAGATTCCGGGTCACGGATTACAGGATCCCACGGGGTAATAGAGAGAGAGAGAGAGAGAGAGAGAGAGAGAGAGAGAGAGAGAGAGAGAGAGAGAGAGCGAGAGAGAGAGAGAGAGCAGAGGAATCGCGGCACGAGCCCACGCGTAACAGAACAATTCCGACCATGTAAAACGGCGGCAATTGTCGCGTAGCTTTTATCGCGACACGCGGACCGACGCCGGTTAATTTGCGTTATTTTCGAGGGGAACAAAGAGCCGTCGTAGAATTAGCGCGGTCGTGCGAGAGAGGTTTGTCCATTGCTCTTTAAACAGCGACTGATTAGCGGAGGGTTAACGAGAGCTATTAATAAACGACGTCTGCTGATTATTGCGAATAAGCGATACGGTTGTCTCGCCGATCGGTCTTTGTTCGGAAATTATATCTTCTTCGTGGAATATCTAACGAGGAATTTAGGGAGGGTAGAGCAAGTTTAGCGAGGTTGATCACGACGATGGCTACACGCCACAGCCACACCGTTGATTATAGTATAGGGGTGGTTGCTGCTCAAATTTGACCCGCATCTCGCACTGCAGGAAGTTTCGACGAAGTTCCGAAACCTCCTACGCGTTCGACCATGTCGAAACAGGACCGTGGCAATAATTGTAGCCAACTGACGCAATTACCCGAACGTCCAACTGTGATTATACGATTCACTGAGACGAGGAAAGAGGGCAGAAGTAATACTAGCCACCGAGCTGTTGACGAACTGGATAGGACGTTTGTAAAACGAGGAAACGATCACTTAGCAAAGTTGTTGCTTTTATTCGACCAAACGGTTGTTAACAAATTGATTTACCACGATGACGAGGCAGCTGAATGTGACCCTTGGAGTACATACTCTTTTTCAATGCGTCTTAGAGAGATTCCTTCAGACATTTGGAATTCTACCCATTCCCATGCATTTTCTACGGCCCTTAACGAGGTTATAAATAAGATATCTTTTGCATTTTTGTGTATTATTTGCCCTTAGATTGGCCCTATCTATTTTTCCAACAGTAAAATGCACGATTACCGTAACCATTTCTATTCGTAGCACCTTGTGGGGTCATGGTAGCCCTGTTTGCATTTCCAATGGTCCTTGGAATTGTAGCCTGTCACGGAGCCCTAAAATATCCTAGAAGCGATGACCCTCAGTTTTCAAAATGTCCAGCAGTTCACAGACCACGACGAAGATATATCGATACGAATGGTACATAATACAGAATTGGTAAATACTTGAGAGAAAACCCATGGCATTATTGTAGTGTGTATCACCAGTCGAAGTGACGATCGGCGTGATCAGCACGAGGACATAGCAGGGGAGAGGGCGCGGCAGTAGTTGCACTGTCCGTTGCTGAAAAGATACATAGAAAAGTATCCGATTCCCACCAAGCCACCCATGTTAACGTCCACGCAGTAGTAGAGTAAACGCGTTTTTCCCTTATTAGCAGAAATGATACCTTCCTATTAGCCCGACATTTCCAGGAAACGAGGGACTCGAGAGCCTAGCCCAGTGTAAACAAACAACGCCGCCTGACTCCCGTCACCGTCTTGCTCCCCCGTAGTCTCTTCTCAGCTCCTTTCACTTTGTTGTCATTCCAGACTTTTGATTATTTTTGGCTAAGTTACGCGCTGAACAAGAGACGTGATTAGCGGGTGACCGATCTCCCCCTTGCTCCTTGCGTCGATTAGTTTATTGGTCTTCTTGTTTACCAATAGAAGTGGATTTCAGGAGGTCGCAGATAAATGGGGACTATACGGACGTGCAGGTTAAGCGGAGCAAGCAGGATACCCTCCTTGTTTCTTGACAGAAATTTTGCCATCTTTTCAGCAAGAGACAGTACATCCCGTGCGTCGAAGGGCGCAATGAGATGAAGATACTAACTAGGCTAAGAGACAGCGCGAGTGTGTAAAATCATTATTACCTATTCGGATATTTTAAAACAGTTAACCCAACCCCATTCGGTACCACGGCTTAACCTGGAATACCAGATGAGTAGCCGCATCCCACTCTACCCACTGGCTGTTTCAATTATAGCAGCATAGCTTTTGGCATATTTGGACCAATTTATCTAGCTGACGATATTTCCTGAAAACTATTTTTGGACATTTTTAATTCCTTTGGGTTCATAGACCTTGCAGATTTTCTTAGAAAATCTATAAATTTCAGCAAATTTAATTGACGTCACGTTTCGACATTTTCACTGACATTTCGTTCAAATTCCCCGTCTCATTTCTGACACGTCTCATTTCACACGGAGGTAATATTCTGTCTAAATATTTCATTCGCGTATCAAGCTAGCAATTGCGACTTCCCGCCATCCGCGTTAATTCCACTGAAAACCGGCTCGTTCAGCTCCTAATGGCCGTGACAGTTTCCACGTAAAGCTTCGCAGCAGACATACTCCAGGGTTTCTTATCGCCTCTAGGAAAAAATCTTTCTCGCATTCCACCTCCTACTTGAGCATTGCACACATCAATGCTAAACTTCCGTCGGACGGCGAACCGAGCAGCGGTTCGTTTGATCGCGTGAAGTCAGGGGATTTTCGCTAGAGACTTAAAGGGTCCGCGCGGAAAAAGCGATTCGATTCGATCCGAAACAAATTTTTCCGGCGCTGTAAGCGACGGCGGCAGGGATAGAATCGGGGCCGGTGAAAAAGGGGGAAAGCTTTTCTGTGTTCGCGGGAAACTACGGGGAACTGCCGGAATTTCGCGTGGTCGTCGAACGATGCATTTCCCGGGGAAATATTTGGGCATCCGGTGCTCGGGCGCTGGCGCTGCCGGCGCCGGTGCATGGCCGAATGTTTGCCTGTCGATTGTTTGCCGGCGCCGCGCGGAATATGCAGCGCGAACGATAAATAAATAGCAAACACGAATCTCGCGTGCGGTCAGAGAGGGATAATTGCGAGTCAGGTGGATCGGTGTGCGGCGAGCCGAGCCCCGGAACGACTCGCTGCCGAATTGCCGATCGGAAACGCCCGATCCATTCCTACGAATCGACGACCCTCCGAAACGGCGGCGGCCCTTCGAACGACCGTCCTACGACCTCCGTAACTTCCCGGTGGCGACCGACGCGTGTCCAAGTTAAACGCTTCCCATCCCCTCTCCATCCATTGCCGTCCACCGTTCCCGAAAAATGTCGAAAAACTCTCTTTCGCCGACTGGATCTCGCCAGTTTCCAACGGCAATAACAGTTCCCGACCTCGGAACGGACTCTCGTCACGCGGGATTTTAATCGTATTTACGAGAGCGCGCCTGCCGACCAGATTCGCGGCTCACGATCACGCATAGCCCGGCTACGAATTGATTGAAACAGTATTCGGACCCCGAGATTTAATATCAGCCTTGCGCGGCTAGCTGTCCGCTCGAGTAGGACGTCCCACCATTCGATTCTCGATTGGCCATTAAACAGCCGGCTTATTGCACTTTTCCCTGGCCAGTCGAAATTTTCCGTTCGGACCGCGGTCCGCAGCGAGAATATTCATCAAACTATAACATGCTGCCGAATTGCAGCATATGCATCGCGAACGAAAGAAACCATGCAACTTTTATGTACAAAATTGTTTCGTGCAACCCACATTTGGAAGTTAAAGGAGGAGCACAAGTTGCGTAGACCACCATAATCGTACTATCGAAATGGTAAACGTCGTAAAACGGAATCTTATTCTATCAAACGTTGCACCGTATAAGACACTTTCCTCGATATTAATCGTCCAGTGCGATTATTTTACCCAAAATTATTCTTCCGAGATGGCATACCGCGCCGAACAATATTCCACTGCACAAATATCATTTTCAACGATCTCCTGGAAATTACTCAACGAAATAAACAGCTTTTAGTCGAGCGTAAAAATGAAGAAGACGAAAACGGGTCAAACACGGGAACAATTTCCAGTCGAGATTTTGATCGATCTCGGAGACGAAAAAGGTTGGAAAATATCGGAGGGTGACGCAATTTCCTGGTAGCGGTGTGCCGCGTGTATTGTTGCGCGTAAATACAAGGTGCCCGTGAAAAAGCCCGCGAACGAATCGAAACCCTCTTAATTGGCACTCTAATTACACTGTAATTGTGTATCGATCCGCGTTTAAGTGAACCAATTACCCGAGGGGTCGCGTTTGAAGCTCGACGGCGTGGCACTCGAGCTTCGGGAGCCGCTTTCCACCGGAAATAATATAGTTCATCGCGGGGGAGATCTACCGGCGCCAGGGTAGCCGTGCGCGGCGTATACCTTTGCGAACGTGTTCCGCGGCGCGGCGCACCTATGTGCAAGAGAAAGAGAAACCGAGGAGGAGCAGGAGGGGCAGTGCCAGCGAGAGAGAGAGAGAGAGAGAGAGAGAGAGAGAGAGAGAGAGAAAGAGAGAGAGAGACGCTTGCACCCACGTGTACAAGCTCGTCGAGTGCTTTTACGGTTAATCGAAATCGCTGCTCGAAGCAGCTCCGTGGCGGCTATGACCCCGGCCTCATTCAAACCCGTGGCGTCATTGTTTCCGAAAGTCTCGCAAAGGAGGTAATTTCGCCCCCGCATTCGGCGCGCGTCAACGTCACACGGAAACGACACTGTGTCCCCAGAGTTGACCCTCGAAAAGCTAATCCTACAGCCGCGCAAGCCGTCCGTGCTTTAAATCATTCCCTCGCGACGCTCTTTTTTCTCACGGGAACAATGCAGTCTCCATTATCCGAATTAAACCTCCAGCCCGTCTCCTGCAATTTAGCCACGATTCCGAAACGATCAAGCTTTTCAAGGGCTCGGTGAAGCTATCCTAAACTTGTTAAAATTACAATCGAACAACCTACTCGCTCGCGAAACTGGAATCGTTCGATGATGTTCAAAGGATTACACGTGGAAACGCGCTGAAAGCGATCTGTCATTACTCGAGAACAGGATGATTGTTTTCTCGAAAGCGTCGAGTGTCTTTGAGCCCGAGATTTTCGGGCGAGTTCCGCGATCGTTTCTAGTGGGCTTTCTAGTTCCCGCGTAGCCTCGCTCTCTGTCAAGTGGCGCTCGGGGAAACAAGCTGAAATAAAACCATTCGCCGGAGTAGAACGTTCGGATAACGGACCCGTAATATCTTCACCGAGTTGCAAAACTGCACTTACTAACTGCAGTCGCGTAGCAACGGTGTCCCTTATCGTCTAGCGAGTAGCGGCGGAGTAACGAATAACAGGTGCTACTATCGCGAACGAGAACTTTCGTACATATGTGTGCGGGCCAGAGCCGGATGTACTCGCCGGTATGTAGCCTTTTACTCAAAATTAAGGGAGGGTTAGGGTCACGAACTTCTACGGCCACGTAAAGCATAAAAGCTGACCTGATACCGAGAACGATATCTTGCTTCTGGCCTTTTACCGAAATTGTAATTCCGAACGACTGTAGAACCAGAGGCTCCAGGGGGTGCGAGGTTCGGCTTTAACGCGTCCGGTCCGCTCGTGAATACGCTCGCGAGTGTCCCATTAGCAAATGGCGACGAAGCCAGAAACTCACACCGGAAGTGTGTAGTCCCGAAAAGAATCTCGCGAGCGCCGTTCCCTCGAACTGTGTCACGTCTATCGACTGTCTGACCCATTGTAGAACGCGACCTCGTTACCGCTGCGAACTTCGCAGTGTCGCCTCTTTGTTCGGGCAAAAGTTGAAGCGGCAAAGAATTCGTCGTTCCGCTCTGCTCAGCGCCGGGACAGCCGCGTTCTTTTTTTAATAACCGGCTGCCCATTATGCGAACGCCCCGACGAGCCGGTAACAACCCCGGAAACGAGGATGGAAACCTATAAATGATACGATCCTGTTAACGAAACAACATCCTTTCGGATTCCCATAAAATCCTTAAAACGATAGACGGCTGTAAAACCCCGCCGCGGTTTATCGCTGATAAATATCGATCAACAGTCATGTGCCACCGACAGCCGACCCATCTCTTTCATTTATGAACGGAATTATTGCTCCAACCAGACGCAGTGAAACTTGCCCGTTGCAACCTGCTTCGGGGGTCTTAACGCATCGATTGCATGGGGAGACAGAGGAGATCGTTCGCTTCGTGAGATCAGTTATCCATTAAGTTTGAAGTTTGTTTCGACTATATTGAAACGTATAGTGTAAAGCCTTCGGAAGATTATTCGCGTGTTCCAACATCCTATAATTCAATGGCGGAGCAGAACGAATTTCGCGTGTAATCCAATATTCCTATCTAGCAAGCTATGGAAAGAGCGAACAAAAGTGTTCCATTGCGCCAAAACTGCATAGACACCTCCACAAAGAATGCACGCCTCTCCTTCGGACCAGACCGCTCCCTCGCCAATGAATTCTGAAAGGTTTCGCCGCTTCCAACCTTCGAAAACGAACAACAGAGCGCAACCTCCTTTGACTGCAAGTGGAGCAGCCATCTTTGCTGCACCGCTGCATCTTCGTGCTACATTCCTGCACGGAACTGCCGCTTGTAGTTCGCCCTTTCGACTCCGATTGTCACCGTCGAGAGTAATTAGAAAGTGTTTCGAATCTTCCGACGTACCCAAACGTCCGTTCCGACGTTCTCTAGTGATTTCTGTTTGCAGCGATAATTAACCGGTAAAAGTTCCGGCCGGACAAAGTTCGAGCTCGGTATCGTCCGCGTTGGACTGCGTCCTGGATACGTAGGCAAATTCGATTCGCATTGGCGCAATCGGCAGTCGTAGAACAAGCCCTAATTAAGTTAACCGGCCGCGCGCGTACAGTATCGAGAAACTACCCCTGATTGCCTTGTTAACGGGATAGGTTACCAGGTAGCGGCGATATCGATCTGCCGACACCGAGGAGAAAGCTTGATAAGGACTGCCACCCCCCCCCCCCCCCCCTCGTTGTCAGCACGCGCTCTGCCTCTGACAGATTTATACCCAGCTCGCGAACAACCACGCAGCTTGGTTCTACGCGAAAGTAAATTAATAAAGGGCTCGTCCGCGGACGAGTGTCTTATCGATGGTTCCCAAGTCCTCTGTGAAACCGGCTATCGTTATCGGAATCATAACGAGAATTTTTTCCAACGACCCACCGACCGACAGACCGACTTCGTTGGACGATTAATGCAATTACTCGCCCGGTATCGCTCGAGACTTTTTAACGAGCTGCTTTGCTTGCTGAAAAAGACCAGTTGGAAATGCCCACTCTAACCTCTGCCCCATTTGGTGGTCGCTAATCTTCGTACATCGAAAACTAATCGTCTGTATCCGGATGCTGCTCTGGAGATGAAACGGTATATAGAAATCACCCTAAGTACATATTTCCCTTCAAGAATGCAAGGTAGTTCTTTAGCATAGCTTTAGGTGGACCATCTTGTATTTTTATTGGTAATGGATAATGGAGTGTAGATATTTATGTAAATTGGAAACTGTCTGCACTAATTGCAAGATGCAGCAGCTACATGTACACCCATTTTTCTTATTAGTAGTTTTAACGAGTTCATAGGAATATAATAGTGTGTGTAATTCTTTCAATGTGTATATTGTTTTGCGTTCAAACCACACATTTTTTTCACAAATGTATAAAATTCCCAGTCTAGTACTGACATCTTGCACTAATTGCACGTAGGTGCACATGATTGCACCTATTTCTATTTGTTTTTGGTAGACAATTTAAAAAATCGCGACACATTGATTAAAAAATTAATATTGTTGGTTGATTGTGCACTTAGAATGCGCACTTAGATGAAGACAATTGGTTAAATAGATTCTGAGATATCAATGTCACCATATTGAAAAACAATACCACAGATAAAAGACACATTTATCGTTTCGTAAGCCAATACTGCTCATACAGGTTACGGATATCGTACTCATACTTTGTCAATCTTAAGAATTCAGACGCAACCTATTGTAGGCGTATTTTTGAACCTATATTCTAAAAGAAAATGTAAATATCGATTTTTTCCAAGGTTTACACTAGGATACCCTTTTAAGTCGATGCCGAGATGGACAGAGGTCGACACCGATTCCCGAGGCGATCCATGGAAGAATCGGGTACAGTTAACGTATGAAAATCTGAAAAAGTCAGGCGACTTCGTAGACTGTTTTCACGAGGAAAAACTCGGGCCCCGGTGATTGATAGGTTCCGCGATCGGGAGAAAAATAAATGATCCCTCGAGTAGTGTAGGGCGGGCCGTCGCTCCTTTCAGCGGGGGCCAATCTCCTAGGATGCGTGATGTATCGTCGTACACATTGAAATCATTCACGGCTCGATAACAGTCATGCACCGTGACACGGTACGTCGCATGACGGATAACTATCGCCGCTGTAAAACAGGGGCCCCCTTTCGATTTCCATTTCGTACGATTAATATTAAATTGAACGTTCGCCGGCCACGCGGCCGCGTTCACCGTTGCCGCTCGGCGAAATATTTACCTCTGCATATTTATAATTAATTGCTACCCGCTCATTAGACACTGATCCGTCTATCATCGTTCCTTTGTACCATTTTTATTCGCCGCGATTGCCGAGTTAATTGCAGCCAAGAAAACTTCGTCGAGAATTTGTTTTAACTAGTACTTAGAAAGATCGCGACCTGATTCATGAAATGATTTTAACTGAAATTATTAATCAATAACAGTGTTTAAATAAATATCCATTTAAACGATTATTTCAGTAAAAAGTTATTTCTTATTTGGAAGTATAAGTGAAAGATAAAAATAATTACTTACCGTATATATATAGATTGAAACATATTATTTAAAATAATTAAATTTATTCCTTATTTATAAATGCAATTATTAATTATCATTTAATGGCTTATTATTTATTAAGCAGTACGTGTTGAGCACGCATAATCAGTAAATAATAATATACAAGTTCTCAGATAATAATAAATGGAAACGACAAGAGCGAAAACGCGATAAAAATATTTATTATCTTCTTCTCATCTAAATTCGAAAAAAATTTATTTAGGCGAGAGAGAAGCAAAAATTATTTACTATTTATCGCTCCATGAAATCCAAGTAAAAAATAACATTTTGTTTAGAAATAAGAAATAATAAATAAGTTATTACTGTAATTATTTAAATGATTTTTTAATTAAATAAAAACTTCAATTTTTATTTTTAAATGAAATATCAATTTAATTTATAATTCGTTAATCTGATCAATACACATAAAGACATATTTAAGTTAACATTTAGACTCGTCAGACAGGAAAATAATCTACAGTACCTTACCTAAGATTTCCGGAGCCATTGCAGTACAAATGTGAACGCAAAGAGCAACAGTTGCGCTGTCAAGCTGCGGCGCTACATACTTAATGATTAAAAACCACAAGTAACAGCTGCAGCGTGAACAAGACAAGGCTTAAGAGCCACGTCAGAAAGGTGCAGAGATCCGAGAAATGGATCGTTGCGACAAAAGACAACGCGAGGTTCGTCTTAGAACAACGTAGTACGCCGAGAAAAAGGATTCCTCGTTAAAAGTTCTATCTGGCGCAGTGCAGCTGCGAAAGCAAATAGGCAGAGCAGTTTAAACATAAAACATTCCAGCTATTTCCACCGTAAGAATCTCGTATTTCCGAGTCGAGGCGGAGATCGCCGAGGAAATCGTTCCGTCCGATCGTACACGTTCGAGTCCGTCCGAGGCGTTAGTGCGGCAGATTTTACGACACGGCCGTGCCACGGTCAAACAACGGCCTGCGACGTACGACAGTGCCACACGCGTCGCGATTATCGTTCAAACAGTCGTATGAAACAACATCATAGAACTCGTCGTACGATAAATCGCGCGGCCTGTAGCTTTCGAAGAGAAACCTGGACTAAAATCGAAGCACGATGACCCGGATACGTGTTCCGAGGGCTGAAGTGTCTTGCATCCAACTTCTCAAGCTTCGCCGAATGATCGGGCCACTGTTGCGAACGGAAATAGACGATCCGACCTTTTCCGGACCCCGATTTTTCGCTGGAACATCGGTAAAGAGGGCACGACTCTGTGTTTTAGTAGCTCTGACTGATCGCCAGATTACTTTCCTGGTAATGGATAAGACAAATTCAATCACATTGATGACCATGCGGAGAGAGCTTCTCAATAATTGCGTATTTCGAGCAACTATTCTTTTCTCCAGATTTTCTCCAAGTCTCCAAAGAATTTTCTCGCTGGCAAATCGAATATATTGCTATTCACAAATTGCAATAATTACTGGATTAGACAAGCTGCTGAAGAAAAAAGAGACATTCGGATGACAGAATGTTACTTAACTTATAATTATTTAATCTAAATGGAAAAATAATAGCTGCTCAATTTTCTAACCGCAGGCGAGTTTTCGATTTTTCAGTATGGAAACGGGAAATAATTTATTTGTTGCACAGATAAGTACTAAGAATTAGATTAAAAAATATATAAATCGAGAAGCAAAGAAAAGATTAATTTAAAAAAATTTAAACTTGGTAAAAGTTAAAATAAATTCAATTGAATCAAAGAAATAAATTGAATACAAATTAGAATTTTGTAAATTCCGTTCCTTTTGCTAAATTTTATAAAATATTTAGACGGCGAATCCCACGTTGTTACTAGCTTCTACGTGTTTCACCGTAAATTAATCAATCGAGATACATATATGATCATATTTCGATAGGAAAAAGGTCCAATATCGATATTACGTAGAATCGAGGTTCTACTACAGTAAGTAAAACTTCGACTAAAAATAACGCAACGTTGGAATTGATTACTCCGATATTACGAAACAAAAATCTGTAACGTTGAAACTGCCATAATTATCATATCAGCGATGTCGTGTCGCCGACTGCAAGGAATTAAAAACAAGCGAGACATGCTAGTTTTAAAGGTCTCGTCGTGTCGGGCGAGTCTGTGTATAGAAATGAACGATATCGCGCGTCGACGACGAACAAGGTCCAGCGTCCGACGTGTCTCGAAAAGCGGAATTTCACCGCGTAATTCAAACATCGGGCGCAATTATGGGAATATATCGATCGAGCGTACCATCGGGAATACCTAATTCGAACGGCACATACCGAGCGACGCGACGTTGCGTAACGAGGAGACGTTGAAATTCATTGGCTGCCGGCCACTGGACCTCTTTTCAATGTTTGTCATACGGTCTTTATCCCACTTCTGGACCGATCTTGTCGGTCCCGACGTAATATTCGTTAGCGACATTCATTTTGATCGACGCCGCATTCGAACGTGCCATTTAGTCGTTATAATCGCACTTTTTCAAAATAGGAATCAAATAGAGATTTTAATAGCTTTTCGCATTAATGTATAGAATCTACAGTCCAGCAATCACTATCTGTTAACGTTCATTGGATGGTAGATCTTCGTTCTACCATCGGAATGACCGCGGCTTTTAAGTAATATTAATAGCAATCTTTTCCAGAGACACGGGTGTAGACATGAAATTTTACCGGACTGTTCAATATTTCAAAGACAATGGGGGCAAGACTATGTCCTATATAACTGGACAACGGAAATTTATACAAATTCTCATTTGTCTAGACAGCTTCCTATGAATTCTACATGTGGAGGATGATGCGACAAAATACGTTGAAAACTGTACAGAAAGATGAATAGTTAAATGGACTTTGTCAGAAAACTATGAAACACGTCCGTCCAGCGACTTCTGAGAACTCGATTGTCTCCATAAAAACGTTCCTAAGCTATTAATTCGTGAAGCTAGCACGCGACGCGTCCCAGACACCGCGTTGGTCTTGCTTCGGTCAATGAAATCGCTTCGAAATTCCGTTTTTAGTCGCGAATCGCGACACCGGTTCGCGACACAGCGTCGAACAGTATCGTTGGCGGGCCAAGCGGTTTTTATCGGGAACAAGCGCGCTGGAACGGGAACAATCGCGGCCGGCCGGCGCAAGAAGAACAAGATATCGCTATTTTGCATGCGTGAAACGCGCGACAGAAACGGGACCGGAATAACACGGTCCGAAAATCGTCGCGTTAACAACCAAAGAGCGATTCGATGTACATATTCGCCGGGAAATGATATCGAAATAACGTCCACGTAGCCCCGGCCTCGACGAATAGGGGATAACAACGCGAATCGCGATCACCCACCCTCCCCCGTTTTTAGCCCCGATTCTCGATTTTCTTTTTAATTCGCGATTCGCGCGTTTACCTTCGCGAGCCAGCGAACGGTGGACACGTTCCACAACGGGGATTTACAAGCGAAATATCGCGCGCGCGGTTTACCTGGGCAAAGTTATTCGGGCTCGTTACGTGATCCAAATATTATGCAAAGTGGACGCCTCGTGCTGGCAGCCATTACCCGGGTCGGGGCCGTTGGATCCCCGGCATTCGTCATTTCCAGTAATTTCCCATCGATTTATGTCCCGTTGGAAAAATAGCGCGTTGCTAACCTTCTCCTATCGAGACTATCACCGTCTCGATGAATTCTACCTACGAATAAACCAATATGTTAGCTTGTTTCGCAGATACGCTCGTATCGCACAAAACGAATTTCGACTGCGGATTTTGATGCAACGTAAACATTGCCGAAACTAATCGCCAGACACGTAAATCAGGTACAACTGTTTTTCTTCCTTGAAATATCTCAGTAAGTTGTACATAATAGAAAAATACTCCCAAACTGTTCTAATGCACTTCACCGTTTTGTATTGAACCTAGTCATTTTGATCTAAAATACGTTAATCTCCAGTCTAAACTTTCCTAACAATTGAATAACGACGATCATTTCAATTTCTTTACAATCAAGTGCCATGAATAAAATGAACAGTCATTTCCGGCGATCCATATTGCACGAGTTTCGCTGAGGAAATACAGCAATGTTGCTGTAAACAAAGTACAGCATATTCCGCAGACATTTCCTTACAAGATGATCGCAATGCACTCGGGGACAAATCCTCGAGTATCCAAAATCGAAACAGAGCTGGATGTACGTTTGTTGTAGCTCGTAACGCGGCGCATTAGGGTTCCGGAAGCGAGCGAAGGTCTATGAAACGCGGTTGACAAGTCTGTAAGAGGTTCATTACCGGCCTGTAATTGCAGCAGTCCGCCGTCTCCGGAAGACTATTTTGAAAATTTACGTCTGTTATCGACTGGCAGGGATTTAATAATCCGTGAACAGCTTTGATGTGCCGGATTGATCGGGCTGAATGAGACTGCCTCTTCTCGCGGTCAAACCGATGTCAATGATTAAAAACGGAGAGAGACGGGGAGGGTTTCGGGGTTGAATGCGCGACGGGAAAGGAAACCCGGAAATGCAGACACGCGCACGCTCGAGGAAAAAGGCGTTTAATTCACCGTTTGGTTTCCTCGAGGCCCGGGAAAGGCCGCGTTACAAAGGGAGGAGTTCGCAAACAGCGCAAAACACTTTTGATCGTCAATGCAGAGGTTCGCGCTCGCCGTTTTTGCGCGAAAAACAGCGGGAAGCGCGGCGCTGCGCGTTTCGATGCCACCCCCGCAACACACGTAATCCTGTTGAACGCGTTTCTCTTTTCTCTCCGCCTGTTCTCCGGCCTCTCGCCGACGCGGCAACGCCAAGAGGATTTCGAGCATCTAACAAGTTTGTGGGCAAAGCCTTAGCCGAGCGATTCAACAAATTTTCTGTCTAAACAAATTTCACCCTCGATAGCTCGCCGCGAACGGAAATTCGAGCAAATCGCGTTCCCTCGTTCCGCGCGGCTCGGGTAAACTTGTTACTACGATTCAGACCGTCCCGAGTACCCCAATGGGGACCCCTAATCGGACCCCATCCGCTTATTGTTTCCGCGACGCACGGAGTTATAGAAGTTCCCAATTTCAAGTTCCGAAGAAATTTTCTGACCTCGCCGACGGCGCTTGGCCTCCTTGTGTCCCGCACCGCCATTTTTGTGACAGATTTCGTATGAATTCTGCGCGCTTTCTAGAAGTTTCTACCAAAAATAAATTTATGCCAACAATGCCGAGTGTTTCGTTTGCGACTGAAAAGCGTTTGCAGAAAGCAATGTAAATGCCAAGGATGAGATTTTTTATTTCTTACAATTTATGAAATATAGGAAAATAAAAAAAAAATAAAATATTGAAAATATAAAAAAAATAAAACATATGTCTTTAATATGATGTTTTATTCTCTTACTAGGGCGTATTGCAAGAATTTCGCTTTTATAATATTTCAGGCAAATCACTGCAAAATCTAAGACATTTACTATCCATGTATTCCAACAAATCTTTGTGGTCTCGCTTTTTCAATACTTATTTTTGAAGTATACTCTATTAACAAAGTACATGCGGTATATCTTCCAAATTTAAGTTTTTGCACAGTGACATTGCTTGTCCTCCATATGACGCATTGGTACTTACGTTATATTCTACAAACGCGATGCTGGACATACAGACAATGTCATCTATTAGCTTTATATATAACTGTTTATAAAAAGGTATTGTACCCAAATGGTACATTACCGTATTCCTTTTGTCACACAGAATATTTTCAGAAGAAAAAGCAGAACTCTTCAATTTTGGCACTTACATTGTTTCCTACAAACACTCTTCGATTCTCCGCCGACAGCTTTCACGTCCGAGTCTAAAGTTAGTTCCTGAAAACTGGTGCTTTTATCGCGTTAATTTTTGTTTCATTTTCAACCGGCAGCACTGCTCACATTTCCTATTCTCCGTGTTTAAAGTTGTTCCTGTTTCGACGTCTAAAGTAAATGTTTGTTAACCGCAGCAGTAGATGCAAGTTGTTCTCTATAAATAACAGTACTAAACCATTTATAACTGGAAGCGGTTTATACCAGAGAAATTTCGTCGCGTTCTTTCTAAATTAAATATTAAAGTATCTCTCGAATAATGTCTGTCCATAAAATCTTTTAGCACATTTTCATAGACGAGCTTTGCGTGCCTATCCGCAGGAACGATATCTTTATCGAATTGACTGTTAATCGAATTACCGTCGTACCTGTTTAACGAGATTTAATCGAATTGGTCACCCTGTATTTCATTTTCGAACAGTCTCGACGCAATAAAGACTGTGCAGCTACGATAATAATAATAAAAGTGGGAAAAGGGGTTGACAGGGGCGGAAGGGGGTACGCGTTTCTCGTCGTTCGACCGACTTCTTACGGTCCGAGAGAGCTGCTGTCCGCTGGTTCCCCTTTCCCTCCCTGCCGAATCAGAATGCGCGATACTTTGTCCGGTGAATATTTCAGAGCCCGAGCGAGCCTTCCGGGACGACAAGATTTACGAGACGCGCGAATATTCCCCGCGACTGGCGAATATTCTTGCATCATGATGCATCACTTTGTCGAAAGAGCAGAAACGGATTTCGCGAGCGAGCCACCGCGCAACGCCGCGACGCGACATTCCCCTACCCCCGACATTTCGCAAGCAGGAATTATGGTGTAATCCTGTTTAAGGCAGTACCGTCGACGAGCCGCGAATCAAAGCAGGAATTTAAACGTTGCAGATCCGACGAGTTTGCGAGTCTAACGAGCCACGGACTTGCTCGTCGTGCTCGACTTTCGCATCTCCAACCACCGCAGCCGCTGCCATTACAACCACCCCAAAGACAGCGGCGGAACGCTCCCAGAATGTCCATAAATTGATGCGTTGCGGTCATTGGACATCCATTTTTAGGATCCAAAACAGTCGAGAATATGTTGATAAAAGAATTCGAGATTCAACTACCTATATACGCACATTTCCTATTTTGCACACATTCGATAAATCGTAAAGAAGCTTTTGAATTCTTGAAAACCTCTTCGCGTTAACGTGAATTTCTCTGACAGACCGGATATGTCTGCTACTCAGATTTGATTGAAACTAAACGAAGGTACGACGCGCATAGCATCCCGGAATAGAAAGTTGATTACCACGTATCGTCTCGGGAACGCCAGAAATTGACACACGTCCGACCGTCTCCAAAATGAACCGTCTTTAGTTCGTCAGAAATATTTCGTCAAAATGCTTCTGAAGAAGTGAAACTAGAAGGCCGTTGTTTAAGGAAGGAGCTTTCCGCCAGTTTAAATCGGCAGATGTATTAATATTGTAAGTACCGAGCACTGAATATATGTGTGTCTAACTTTTTCCATTTTTAACTTCAATTTCAGAGACTATCTTGGGAAGTGGAAATACTTGCAGCATTATTAATACTCGACTGACTTAGGATGATTTGTAATATAAACATACCTTTTAAGACACGCTTTTTAGAAGCGTTCCTTATTCCACCTTAATGAAACATGTATAAATTGATACTATGTCGATACTTGTACACTCAATACTTATCGATGCCAATACAGTTATACAGGGTGTCCCAAAAGTCACTCGCAATCGAGGAATGTGAGGTTCCTGAGGTCATTTGAAGTGACTTTTTCCTTTAAAAAAATTTTCTCCGAGGCATCATTAACGAGTTATTTACGAAAAACAGTGACCAATGAGGGGCGAGCTTAGCTGACGCAAGACGGTCGAGCTAATGAGCGGATGAAGCCCAGTTCTACTCATTGACTCGATCGCATCGCGCCAGATTATCTCGCCTCCCATTGGTCACTGTTTTTCGTTAATAACTCGTTAACGATGCCTCGGAGAAAATTATTGTAAAGGAAAAAGTTACTTCGAATGATCTCATGAAATCCTCATTTCCCGATTGCGAGTCACTTTTGGGAAACCCTGTATACTTAAACAACTTAATTAAGGAAACTGAAACTAGAAAATTCTTTCATTCAAAACGTTGAATGGCTAATTAAGGCAAATCAATTAGAAAACAATTTGAAATTAAAATATTCAAAAGCGTCTTTTGACACGTTCAATGAAGATAGTAGTGAATTATAATTATAAAAGGTATTTTTCGAGTCCTATACAAATCCGAGGAAAATTTAGTCTGCTGGGATACGTCGCGACATTTTACTTCAAAATTTGGTCAAAGATAGTGTCGCAGGTATATCAGCAACGTGAGTATTACCAACGTGAAAACCTAATGCTAGCAGTACCTGCGTGGGGATCTAGTACCGGGAATACCTGCGTGGGGACCTAGTGCCGAGAGTACTCACCTGGGCGTTAAGTGTCAGGTTTGCCCAAGTAGAGGTCTAATAGACTCCTATCATTGGAAATTTTTCTATAATTTAATCAGTTAATAGTACTTCTTCATTGGTGGTCCATGAGCACTCCACGTAGGTAATGCCGGATTAACGATTTATGGGATTACAAATTAGGAATTGCCCTTCGACCGTGGAAACAAGTTCGGTTCGCGCTTCTCGTGACACGTATTGCCGACGAAAGAAAGACTCACGGGACAACGTGATGGGACGGTTCAAGGATCGTCGCGCGTCGTTTGGTCGTCCGTCAGCCTGAGCTGCATAATGCACGCGGTGCAGCTACTCGACCGGACTGAAAAATGGAATAGCCCGGGACGACATGGCAGTCGGTGTAGCACGTCGAAACGCAGACCCCTCGAACGGCCGGCATTACTTATTTAATGCCAGCTGCTGCCCGATACGCAACGGTCTAAACGCCTTCGCGATCTTGCATTTTCCTGCTCATCTTTCATTTTCCTGCTCATCTTTCCGACCCCCGCAATCTAATCAATCTCAATAACCCTTCGATCACTTGCTTATCGCGAACTCGAGTCAGAAATCATTTTGAACACCATACTAAAATTAATATTAGTGTAATATATTATCTTGAATTTGGTATAACCAGCTATTTACGAGAACTCTTGTACATATCTCAGTTGTGAGAGTGTCCAGAAAAATTGGGACCAAACTTATACTATAAAGTCAAATTGATGAAAAATGTTCATATTTTGTGCCTGGTAATATTTTATTGAATGTATATAAATTTCCAAATTTATACAAGAGTTGGTTTCCAAAAAATCGATAGTGAATTTTGGGAATTTTGAGAATTTTGGGAATGGACTCAAAATGCATTTGCTATTATTTCGAATACAGATGGAATAATTGAGAGAGTTCAACAATCACTAAATCAGCGAATGAAAACCTGCATTCTTGCAGTGAGGGAATTCTCGATCATTCTTTATAACTGCTGCGATAAATCATAAATATTTTTAAAAGCTCTTTTCAATTAAGCATTTTCGGACATAAATTTATATGAACAGTTTTCATCTATTTCATCTATAGCAACACACAGTGTAAGTTTGGTCCCGACACCCTGTATGTAGGAACGTGTAGTGTAGGCGATGGTGAAATACACATAAAGTATTATTAGCCACAGAGCCATTTTTTCGAGCGGTGTACGATGAAATTGAAATGATATTTTAAAACATTCACCACAAAATTGGTCGACAGATAGACAGAGCTCAAATGGAACGGTTGGTTTACACAAATCGACTCGACACGGTTTAATCGAGGAACGTATTAATTAGTCCAACCTATTAAAAATGCAAACGAGTGGCGCTTATTAATGCATGGCTCCGAAGTAAGTACATTTATAAAACAGCGTTCTGAAATCGCGGGAAGCGTGCTCCAAAGCCGGAAGAACGTATTCAGCGACCTACAAATTACCAATCGATTGGCTCCGTTAATAACTGGATTTTAATCGATCTGATTGTAATCGGATATTGAATAGCTGGAAGCGACGGTTTTAGAAATACGAGTTGCCCCATTGAAAGAGATTCAACAATGACGTTAATACTACAGCTATCGTAGTGACAGTTTTCTGACTTCTTAATTTTCGTACGACCAACATTATTCTACTAATATTCGAACGAACGGAATTTTCTAGTGTCCGGTGAATTCAGTGGTAATTTCGAGAAGCAACTTTTACGGCGCGTATTTTTCACCCCCTCCCAAGACCATGGTTGACAAATTAATTTGAACTCTGCCCGAGGGTAAGGAATCGATGATTTGTCTTCGTGCAATTACCAGAGACTTTGTGAAACTTTATCGAGGTCGTCGCGTCGGGGCCGAGATCTTGGCGGCTATAAAATATCCGGAAAAGAATCCGAATCGCACGGTCAATGATTCGTGAACTCCTGATCGGCCGCTGTACCTCGAAATGAAGAAACTTTCCGAATCGAACGCGTCATACTTATCTCCTTATGAACGGTCCGATTGCCCCAAACAACCCGAGTTCCCGGCGAACCATTCGGGAAAATAAGTTCGATCGCGATCTACGTCCTGGACAGTCTTCGAGAGGATCTCCGTCCGCCATATTGTGTGGAATCGCCGCGGCGCTCCTTGTCTCACCATAAGTTATGCAACTCTCCCTCTTTCAGCGAACTTGCCAAATGAATTGTTTCGGCAAATGCTTGTAAACGAAACCTCGAGCGTGTACAAGGTAGGTTCAAGAAAACCGACTTTTCCAATCTATTTAATTGTTTAATTTGCATAGATTTAGTTCCACTTCGGGGAAAAAACAAACTTTACAGAATAACTTAGGTGGGCAACGTCAAATGTTAAATTTTTGAGAAAATTAAAACAACTCCTAATAGAAAAATCAACGAACGATTTCAGACATTTTATCTCGCACGTAATTTTCATTTGAACTGTCCTTGATTCGTAGATGTAAATGGAGCTTTTTATATTTGAATCTAAAAGAATGGAAGATTTCATAAGTTGTTTAAAGAATTGATTGCGTTAAAAATAAACTGATAATATGTATACCACAGCTTTGATAAAAACTGGAAATCATTTGACGTCCAACTAATACGGTTTTGCCCTTCTTTTCGGGCCACGCGGGTAGACCATAAATATGCAAGATGGCATCCGCCGCGCCCTAATAGAGCCACTCCAGCACCCACAATAAATTGTCTGGGCCCCCCCAGAACGTCGCAGGTTCCCGGTAAGTGATGACTAATCACCAATCCGAGGATCTCCGGCAAACGAATTTGAGAATTTCTTGCTCGGTCCGCGCGGTTCGGGAGCCGCGTTTTTCTCGTCACGGCGAGAGCCAATCAGTGACGGATGCGATTTACGATGATCCGAGGTGTGTCGCCACACTCTGATTGCCGCGATAACGATTTCTTCGAGCGTCCCCATAATTGGCGCCCCGATCCCGTTCGTTTACACCGACGACGACTTCTTCGTGGGCGACGCGACCGTCCGAATCGAGAGCTCCGACGAAAAGGGAGCCGCTCGCGCGAAATACATACGGTTCTTTCATTCTTCCGGGAACGGCCGACGATTTATCGATTCGCCGGGGCGCACAGGCGAAACTATCGTCTGGGAGAAAGTACAGGAAACGGTGGGAACTCTCCCGAAAGTTCTCGGCCGAAAGAACTCGCCCGAAAGTTTCGAGTGGAGTAGTCGCGCGATCGATGACGTTCCGCCGCGTGGAATCGGTATGCGAAAACATACGCGCCCCTAACGAACGCGGGGATGTCTTCTTCAACGTCGTCAAGGTCGTCTGTCAGAGGAACAGAAGGGAACAGATTTTTTCCGCGGATATCGGAGGTAAAACGGCCGTGGTTCCGGGAACGACGGCGCCAGCCGTAAACAGCTTCTATCACTCGGCCGGGTGTCTGCCGCGGAATGAGATAAGGACAACGTCAACAAGAGCTTTACGGGTTTTCCCGGCGTTCTTTCCAGTCATACTTTTATACGTCGCCGTCGTGACGAGCCGCCACCGAACGAGAACCGACGTAGTCGTAACCCGTCGTCGACGAATCGCCGTCGGGATCGACAGCGTCGGCAAAGGTCACCGACGCGACGCCGCGCCGTGGCCGGAAAACCCGCGGTGGGATGAACGGCGTTCCGGACCTCGCAAAGAAGCCTGGCGCCGCCGGCACCGCCACCATCCCCAACAACAACCCCGTTGCCGGCGTGGAATCACTCGGACGGGGGATGAGTTATTTACCCTCGCGGGACGCGAGCAACCGGGGAGAGGAAACCGCGCTGTTTTTCTTCGCGAACGCGTAACGAGCCACGTCGAATGGGATTCCGATAAGTTATTCCTGCCCCCTTCGTGGAACCCCACTTTCTGACACCCCCTGACACCCCCGCGACGGTCGCCGGTAGTTAAGATTGATGGTTTTCGGGCTAGACGATCATCAGTGTTACACGTTCGAGGCTCCGCGATGGCTGCGAACCCTTCTTCCCCTTCGGATGTACATCCTTTCGGCTTTCTATCCGCCGAACTATAATTCCTCAGGCCGTCCTGTTTCCCGACTGGTTTATGGTCCGATCTTTCTTCCGTCTTTATGCCCTATCCGCTGCCCGAAAAGTATTATCGTTTCCGTAGTGTGTCGTTTCCGCCATGCGTCCCTGCATTAATCCTGGAATCCGCTGATGGCCGAGGGGCAGCAAACTGTAATCTTCAGATTCCATCCCTTAAATGCATAGTTCAGAGTGTAGACAATGTCTCTGCTGTGCGATGGAACGAGAATACGAACGGAGCTGCAGAAATGTATGGGAAACACTCAGGAACGTGATGCATTATTTCGCCATTGCTCCTGGACGCAGAGAGCGGCCACTTTAAAATGATCCACTGTTTCTAGAAGAATGAGAGAGCACGGTTTTTCTTGCACGACGAACGATTTTGACAATTTTATGGCAGCCGTGACACTGAATCCGTTCGAATCTTTGCGTATGAATTTTTCTTTTCATATATTTCACTCCTTTTCTTAGTGATCGGATTAATCTTCTTATTGAACCATTATTACCCTTCTTATCGCCATTCTTACTTGTTAGTCACTTTCAGAACTCGGAAGGTTTAGTGTTACCACCAAGAGCTAACGGTTTGAACTTGCTACTAGAAAATAACAGAAAGCTTGCGACAATGTGACAAAATGGGCCACAGACCCGCCATCGGAGGCTTAACGACGTCGTTACGTTTAGGATAGCAGTTTTATAGCTAAGCAGAATTATGAATAGTAATAATATAGTGGCGACACGGAAGAAATTGTAGCCGCGTAGAATCGATGCGAAAGCTCGCGGGACATACAGCGACGGTTAAAGGGACGTTGCCCTTTATTCGCCGGAGGGAGTTCCAAAGAATTCCGAAACTGCCGGATGACACGAGTTTATTTACGCCGATGGTTATCCGAGGTTTCAACGAGGCAGAATCACCGGCGAAACGCGCGCGATTGTTATAAAGTCCCGGCAATACGAACGAGTCGAACTGCAGCGACACGGCGTTAAAAAAGAGCGCGAGGCGCGGGGGTGCCCCGAGGAAAACACGGGAACCGTTTCGCGAATTACAGCTGAACGACGAATAAAGGGTCTCGAAGGGACGGGTAATACGGGCGGCGGTAATAAAGCGGCGCGCGACAACGTGTCTTTATATTTTTTCCAGGGCGTCGCGTAGCCTGGGAGTCCCGCGTAAACGAGGAAAACGGCGATAATAATCGCCGGTGAAATGAAAGCGAGTCGTGTTCCGCGAGCCCCGGAGAACGCTAATGCAACAAGATCGTTGGAAATTCCGACCGAGGACCCACGCGACGCCAACTTCCAGTTAATTTCTAGATGGCTGTCTCCTCGCCGAGATCACGAAAATTAACAATAACAGTAATAATCTTCATAGCACGACGTGGAGCGCGGGAGACGGAAAGTTGCTCGATTACGTCGCCCCGAATCACGAAAAACAGCTGACTTGAGACCTGGAATCTTCGTTTTAGGACAAATTATTAATGAAATGTCGTCGTTACGCTTTACAGCTATTTCTAATTACTTTCTTCGTTGAATACGTTCAGAATAATCCAACAAGGTATTATATAACCTATAATACAATCCAGTGTATCTTTCTGTAATGATTTGTTAGACAACCTTCTTCGGTCGATGAATTAAATGTAATTGGTGGACTGCGGATTTTATGCGGATATTATTTCTTCCTTGAACACAACGGTTTCTTTTGCCTGGGAACTCAACATTTATTATTATAATTAGAGGCGGAATCAAAGAAATGACTAAAGAATAACAATCTTTTTTATAAATATTATAAGAAGAAATTTATTATACTAACGCTAAACCTACAAATGTGGTTAAAAAGACTGATTTCACAGTTTTCGTATCAAAGTTAGTAAAATTATAAACCCTCTTTCAAAGGAAATTATTGAATTCACTTCAAATAGTCACAAAAATGGACGAAATGTCTAAATGAATACAATCTTTTCGTTATTATAGGTTAATACAGACTTGTTACTTTTAGGACTCGATGGGTTTACTGTCAAACACAGTGAAAATTCAAACTTCTGATTTCGCATGGAGCTTTGCACTAAAGCGTCTTTAAATTTCAATCGTTGCGGAATCAGAAATTGCAAAATGGATCATTTCGCATCATACGATGGTTAATAATCGGATCGATACCAAATCGATACTTATCGGTACCAGCCTGCAAATTCTAATGCCTAATCGAGTAGTATCAAAGATGTAGGTGTTATAAGTATCGATACCTGTTTTATACAAAGGTATCGATACTCGTTTGAGACAATCTATGAAAATTTCATCACCCGCTTTATGTCTCTCGAAATGTTCAGTAACTATTTAAAAATTCTCTCAAACATTTATATTTTTCTGATATTACAAATTATTAAAATAATAATAGCAATAATATTAAAATAAACTTCTCATTTTCATCTTTAAACTATGCAAATAATGCAGACTACAATTTTTGACAACAACATTCAGATGTTTCGATGGTACATGATTTCATTTCAAAATTTAGATTAATGAAATGACAGGTAGCTGTTAAAATGGTATCAGAGTTTATACTCGTCCATATAGTTATCCATACAGCTTTAACTATTAGCAATTCCTTCTTCACTTCCTCCTTTTGTTTTTCATATACAAAACGTATTTGTAGTCGAGGTACTTTATTAATTACCCGAAGCCCTTATCTTCAACTATTGAAAACGGCTAAAAATCTGTTATGATTGAATTTAAAATTAATTCACCAATTCGATACTTCCTGCAGTAATTGACGGTAGAAGACGTACAAACGCGATCACTATTAATTCTACTATTTTCCTAGTCGTTATTAAAAATACAACGACTGACCAGCTACTAGACTACTAGCTGCTAGACTTTTCTCTAGAATATTAACAAGTATTAGTAGCTAGCTGGAAGGGGAAGTAAAAAGACACGTAGCGCGCAGTTCCGCAGGTGGCGGGAAATCCCGAGCGGATGTCCGAAACAGTGCGAATTGGCGACCTGCTCTAAACCGAAGTATCAAACGGGCATCGATACTCAGAGGTATCGAACGGGTATCGATGCTTTTGTAAGGTATCAAACAGGCATCGACACTTAGAGGTATCGAACAGGTATCGATGCTTTTGTAAGGTATCAAACGGGTATCGATACTTCCCCTATCGAGTACTTTGGTATCGAATCGTTTGAATATCATCAATGGTATCAACCCGATTACTAACGATGGTTGTAATTTACGGTAGGACATACGGTGTGAATCTTTTGTTGCGGAAAGATGAGAAAGCATGGTGGCCGACAAGTTTGCCAGAGTTTCCCGTGGACGACGAATGCCGGGCACGATCCTTGAGGACCACATCATTCACCAGAGGATCGGCTGGCATAAGACACTTCTTCGTGTGTCGGTGGAAAGAGAAAGGAAAGAGGGCGAAGGGAGGGGACGCAAGATCGAGCGGGGAGAGCTGATGATTAATGACGGGGACCGCCCCTGGATTTTCGCTCGTGAACGCTTGCACCTCTGACGTTCTATCAATATTTTCGTTTCTGTGCCGGGTTCCTGTAATGACTGGCTCTCGGAGTCTCCTCCGGGGGCCGGCGGCGTCTCTTCCTTCCTTGTTTTCTTACGATGATGGAACTGCGCGATGAAGTGGATACGCCCGCGGTGAAAAAGAGCCCGGCCGCTACGCTCCCAGCGTCCGATGAATGCCCCGCCGGCCTCCAGGTGTAAACCGAGTTTGATTTAAGACGGATTTCTGCTTTGCAACCTCAAAAAATCGATCTTCTCTCCGAGCTTGTCTTTGCCGTGTGGTCCGCGCCGTGTCCTCGCAAAATTTGATGCGAAGATTCTCCGAGCCGACTAAATTATGAAGCATTCCACGCTGCAAGAACTTCTTACGTACTTTCTTTTACTCGAGCTGGATTTATGAGTTGGAACTCCGAAAAATCGATTCTCATTTCCACGTCTGTTTCGTTAGACCTATTACATAGTCTGCAGAATTTCTACCGAAAATTTCACATAAATATTCCTGGTGTTAACTGAATCTTGTGGTAGTTACAACTGTAGACTGTTTAGACTTAGCTACTGAAACTGATATCCGCAATTACTACATAAATAATCTCATATCAAATATTTAAATAATATATTCTTATAATAAACAATATATCTTTAAAATTATATTTAATTTTCTTTCACTTCAAGTAAAATAATAATCCTAGATAATATATTATTAATAGCAATTGTTCATCTAATTTAGTTATATAAAAAAAATTTTGGTGCACTACATTAAAATAATTAAACTCGGACAATAAAATTAATATTATTATTACAAACTAACAAACAAATGTAAAAATTTGTAACTCTTATAAATTCATATATAAATATATACTTACTGTTATTAATTAAAATCATGATAATTCGTATTGAATAACTATTTATCCTATTTATTATATAAAATACCTGCTGGATTAATTTCCTTTAATCCGGAGATACCTACACGAAGGTCAATTTTCGTATATTTTAATCAGAAAATAGTACTGTCCGTTGCTGAAAAGATGGCACAATTTCTGTCGAGGTGCAAGGGTGGTATACCGCTTGTTCCGTCTGACCTGCACGGCCGTAGTCCCCAGTTGTCTATGATCTCGCGAAACCCACTCCTATTGGTAAACAAGAAGGTAATTGGTAATCACGTCTTTTGTTCAGCGCGTAACTTAGCCAATGATAATCAAAAGTCTGGAATGAAAACAAAGTGGAAGAGGCCGCGGAGGAGACCGCGGAGAGTGGGGCGGTGACGGGAGTCAGGAGACGTTGTTTACAATCAGCTAAGATCGAGTCCTTCGTTTCCTAGAAATTGAGGATAATAGGATGGAGTCATTTCTACCAATAAAAGAAACACGTTTACCTTACTTCTTCGAGGGCAATAATATGGGTGGCTTAGTGAGAATCGATTTTCCCCTCTGTGCCATCTTTCGAGCAACGGACCGTACTTTTTCATTGGAGATCCACGTAGAATACGTGGGTAAGCCTTGGTTAAAGCAGCAAAACATCAAAAGACGTGTTACAAAATAAACGCGCATGTTTAAATCAATTCTATTTTGTCATTTCGAATGTCACCTGGGTAATCCTGTTTCCAGTTGTGGTAAAAAAAATGTGTTGATCAGAGAAACAATGTTCTAAATACCGGATCACTAGCACGCTGACCAGAACGAAATCCCTGCAACGAGCACCGCTTAAATCTATCAAAAAAACGATACCAGCTTTGACATCGCCCATCATCGGCAATTTTCACACATTCTACGTGAAAAAGGTTGCCAGAACAAGGGCGGGTCATGTATAATCAAACGCAAAATTCCGGATTTGAAAACCGTCTCTCCTCATGGCAGAAAAAATTCAGGAAGCTGAACCAGCGCGTCACGATCCCGGCTAGAATTCCCAAAATGGTATCCAGAGACTGAACCTGAACTTACGGTAAATTCCGGCTTGATATTCCGGGCCCGCAGATGTTCGAGGTTAACGCCGGTCGAATTGCCGGGTTAAAAGTCATTGGAGCTGCCGGCCACGGAAGACGTGTCTCGGTCTCGCGGAGACGGATAATAGAAAATTGCACGGAATCGAATATTCGGGCGAGCACAAAATACTTTTGCCTAGAGTGAGGAGAGAGATAGAGAGGAAGAGAACCGGTTTCCCCGGGGTGGCTCGGCCGAACCGGCGGAAGTGGTTAATTACATTTTCCCCGGAAGCACGTCTGGCAGAATGCAATTTCGATCGGCTCGGTCTGGTAAGTCCGCGCGCTGCCCTCTACAATATATACACTCGCAACGGCGAAGGAGACCGCGAGGAAATATAAAACAGGAAGTGTATTAGCATTATCGTCGCCGAAGTGGCATTTGCCAGCGTTATCGGCCGGCTTTGACGTGCAAATGCGTCCCGCCGACACTCGGCGCGTCCGAGCCGCGAAACGCCGAGGGATGTTTAATTCCGCGGCGCTAGTTTTTCCTTTGTGACGGACCGCTTACACTCGTCAACCATTAATTTCCCTCGAATCGGCCAGCGCCGGCCTCTTTCCTCGCCTCCATTCATCTCGCTCGTTCGAACGATAAACACTTTCCAGTGGTTCTCGCTTTCCGGTATCTTGACACCTTCATAAACCATTCAAACCCTCGGCATTGTACCCCCCCCCCCCATTAACAGTTAACACGTTTTGACCTACATAAGTTTTCCTTCGCATAAGTTTTACGTACCGAACTCTAAACGTGACCAAAGCATTCTGCTCTATAACAAAGTGAGAATAGAGCTCTATTGTAACAGATCCGTTGATTGTAAAGTGGACAACAAAATTGCACAAACTATTATCGCAACAGCTATTCCACAAATGTGTAGCATAAATACAAGTTACTCGATGTTGATTTTAGCCATGCGTCAGACATGCATCACGCGCGATACACCGAATGTAGCAAAACAGAGCCAAATGACTTTCTTTGTTGCAATCGAGGAACCGATCGATTGCCGCCGTCTGCGTAATTACGTCAATGGGTTAACGGAGTCGAAAGCAACCTTTGCCGAAGCGATACCAGTCGCAAAAACCTAATGAAACTTGCACCTAAGGTTCGTTTAAAGTTCGGTGTCCCAGAGCTGCGACCCCGGGGGTTAATCCCGGCCGCAGTTTCACGGAAAAACTTTCCACGGTTGCACGGCGCCGCGTTACAGGATTGCTTACGTTGTCGCAACAAAGTCTCCGTCCTCAAGCCCGACGCAATTTCGAGGGAACCACTTTAGGAACCCGGCACGCAGATGCTGCATGTATCAAAGATATTACGAGGTAGCTGCGCATCGTCTGGCTGCGCGACGAAAGATCCAGCCCTTCGAATCTGCTTCGAACTACCGTGTCCGGCTTATGGTTTCGCGTTCCTCACGGAACCGGATTAATCATTTCTCTTTACGAGCTTGTACTCTTTACTTCCGCTCGCAACTTTTTATTGAACCGTTTCGGAGCTCCTTTGTGCGCGAGCAGCAGTCTTATGCTTGTAGTACTAGAACCACCGAACCCGTCAAAATGATGGATTTCAAACCCTTCATTTTACGATTATCGAGATGCAGTAAACACGTTGTTATGGGCCACTGGATATACTTATTTATCGAAATGTAGAAAGGAATATAGTTCAATATTAACGCGATATCGTTGATGAAATATTATTAACAATATTATAGAATCATGTAAATACCAAGGCAAATAGCAGTACAAATTAAGGTATCGAAAACTATACTTGCACATTTAATTTATGTATTCGTTACTGTTCATTTATCTATTCAATCGTTATCTATTCAGAATGGAAATTAATTATAAACGATTCAGTCAATGTATCAATACTGTGGTCCAATTGCCAAAATTTGAACAACATGTTTGGTTTACGTTTCTGCCACGGTCTGAGCGTCGTTCGCGTGCAGTTGATTATATTTCCTGCGAATTCTTGTTGGACTGTGTATAGTCGCTTTTGATGTCTGATATGTTTAGTGTTAAAAACATGATGAGTGAAATGTATGCCCAAGAAACGTACCTATGTGAGCAGATTTAAATTCTTGTCGCGAGCAACTGTCGCGCATTCTTCTTTAATACCAGAGTACGGAACGCTCGGTAATCAAGTAAAACAATTTCCAGAGACTGTACGAAGATCGAAGGACCTAGTTTGAGTCGGTTTGACCCTGTTTAAACGGTCTGCAGTAGCCGAAAGTGGGCTCGCCGGGCGTCTACCTGGCTCGGCGGAGATCGCCTCGCAGATCGATCCCCGGGACCGGCGATCTAGGGACGCCGGTGCAAAAAAGTCACCGAACTCGGTCGAAGAAGATGTAAATGGTTCTTGCCGAGCGCCAAGAAATCGTTCGATGATTCTTGCGTCGCGCGGTGTGTGGGCAGCCGCGGCCGGACCTCCATCGTGGGCCCCTCGACTCTAAAAGAAAGGCGGAAAGGGCGGTCTCGGGGGCCCGAACGGGGCCCGGGGGGGCCCGAGGGGCGCGGGCGGAGGGGAGGGGAGCCCGGGCAGGCAGGCCGGGGGCCTCACACGGGGCCCGGCGTGAGTCCCGACGCGAGGAGGTCTCAATCTCACGGGATACGCCGCGAGCGCACGGTCCGCGTACGTACACACAGGGTGGTTAAATAATTCCGTTGTTCGCCGGTCGTTGGTTCTTATCGACGAGATGCGGCTTGCGCGGTGTCCCATCGGTGTCCCATCGGTGTTCCATCGGTGTTCCATCGGTGTACCCTCGGTGTCCCATCGGGGCCCGCGTGGGACCAGGACTTCGTCGCGTTCCCCGCGAACCGACAACCGGCCGTTTTCACACCGGTGTGGTCGACGATGCGGTCGCGGTTTAACGGGAACCGTTTCCGAGAGCTCGATTTTCGCCGGCCAAATGACTGCCGACCGTCCGTGTCAACGTTATCGGGAAATTATTCCAACGGGAGCGGCCCGACTAACGCCATTAAACGGCCGAAAATGAAAAATCATGAATTTTTATACCGGCGCGGCGGCTCACGGTATTCGCCGGCCAGCATCTGGAATCGAGATTTCGCAGCGTGTGCGGTTCGACCGGCACGGTTTCATCGCCTCGTCGAGATTTATATCGCGCTCTCCCCCACCTTCCCTTCCAATTTCGTTAAACGCGCGACTCGACCCGGCAATTTTTCCACGCTCGTGTCCCGCCGTCGTCCAATTCCGTTTTCCTCGCGATGAATTTAATCCGCGACCACACTTTTACTCGCCTTGCTCGTGTGCCCGGACACCCGATTAAACGTTCCAGGCCACCCTGTGCATGCGTGTACGTGTTCCGCAGAGGTATATACACGTACGGTCTCGCAACAGAGGAGATAGGGAGACAGAGGAGGAAAGAGGGAATCGGAGCGGTACCGGCCGAGTTTACAATGATTAATCGGCACCGCCTACTTATCGTGTTAGATTTAGACGAGTGGGCCCGCAGGGGCCAGCAGCCCTTGTATTTCGGCCACCACAAAGAGCTGGGCGCGAATGATTCATCGACTCGCGCGAGGAATGCACGACACATCGGGTCGCGGCTTTCTCGAGATGGAAACCATCTTTCGCATATACTTGTGTTATTTTTGTATCAGTCTGGTACCGATAAACTAATCCGTTAATGTCTACGAACGCTGTTCAATCATTCATTTACACGTACGCGTCGATACCTGTACCTTTTACCCTAATTAAAAACGAGAATGAAGCAATAGAATAGAATATAACCAAAGACTTTTTAACTGATCAGACAGTATCTTTTGTAAAAGCTGAATAGTTAACGACGATTTCGCTGCAGATTGCATGCACTTATAGCAGAAAGGTTTACCTGGAAATTCTGAAATGATCCATCCATTTCAACTTACTTAAACTGTTTCACACTAGGTTTACTAGTAACGCAAGTAGAAATTATAGACCCGCCATTTTGACGTATTCCGTAAACCTAGTGTAAAGACCTAAAAAAAACCTAGTGTTTATTTCGCATAAAAATTCACAATGTATCAATGATAAAGAAGAGAAACCAGTTCGAGACTGACTCAAAGAAGACGTGCAATTACCGAGTGAAGTGGCAGATGTATCGCATCGACGTAGGCACTATCCAACTACCAAAATCTCGATCGCGGTCCTAGAACGTGGTTCACCATTGTGCGACGCTGACGAGCACGGATTCGAATGCGTCTCATTCCTTAGGATCCGACAATACAGGAAGCTGGCGTCCTGAGACGCAAACAAGAGGCCGAAGCTCGTTCCCCTAGTCGATCAAACTTTCGATCAGGGAAATCGTTCGGTCTTGGGAAGTTAATGGAGACAGCCGGGAGCGTGTGCTTGGGCCTGGCCGCCGCGAAAATCCCGGGTAACGAGCGACGACGACGTCTCCCGCAGGCAGCAGGCGGCGGTAGATGCGAGCAACTTCCGGTGCTGGTGAAAACCCGCGCCGAAAGGAAGTTCCGCAGACTGGAGGTCTAGCCTCCGCCGCTTCCACCGTCTCCGCCACCGCGCCGATCAAGCTCTCGTTCCTCGAAGGTTGTCAGGCTTGCCTGGTAGAGCAGAGGCTGTTGTCGCGGCTCGGCGCAACCGGAAGTCTGAGCTGCAAATTGGAGGCTGCCGAGGCGTGTGCCTCGGAGCGGTTGCTTTTACCGTTCCGCGGCTTCTCTTCGCGGGCTCTGCTCCATCGGCTCTCGGCTAGGCCTCCAACAAATTAATCGGCCGTCTCAAAGCGGCCCCGAGCTCTCGTTCGCGCTTACTCGCGCCTGCTCGCGCGAGCACAATGCCTGGTCCTCGATCGAACACCGCGCTGCTCATCTTCGTTCTCCTCGGCTATATAATTATGACATTAGCGGGCAATTTCGCCTCCCTTATACATAGCTCTCTTCCTCTCCCTCTCTCTCTCTCTCTCTCTCTCTCTCTTGCTTTCTCTCCGCTGGTTCTCTCTACGGACCTCTCGCCCGCTTTTCTCCTTGTCCGTGTGTCTGCTCGATCGCTCCCGGCGGTACACGTCGACTAGACTCTCCCTTTCGCAGTCTCTCTTGCTCTCCCTTGTCCTAGCCGGCCGAATTCAAAGATTCTCTTTGAACCACCCACACCCCGGACACTCCCAGATGATTGACTATGAATATTTATGCCCGATATAGCTCGTTCGGGTGTTCACGCGACCGTTAGAGCTCGCCCGGAACGGTTTAAACTTTGCTCCGACGATCCCGACGAGCTGCCCGGGCGATCTCCAGTTTCGCGCGGTGTCGTTCCGCTGTTGGCGAAATGATGAAACTCCGCGGAGGTGCCCGGAATCCTGGACCGGGTGCTCAGAGATCCCGGCAAAATTTGCTGCAAGAATGAGCAGCGTCTACGAAAACGTGACGCGAACTGATGGATGCTGTGCTCCAACGACCTCCTACGGGAATAGGCCATTAATATACAAGAAGTTAATAAATTGGTTATATTCCTCCGAGATAGAATAATTTTTTATATTTTTCTCCAGCTAGACGACAGTAATGTGCCAAAAATGAACCCTTCGTTATTTGCAACGGTAAACGAATGGTCCTGCTTCTACCTGTAGTCGCAACTATGCCGAACAATGCAGCGTGCGAGTTTTTACTTTCGAATCACTAGCATGCTCGCCAGAGCAAGAAACTGCATAAAAAAACTATGCCAAACTTTCCATCGTCTATCTTTGGCGATTTTCGCATTCACCGCCTGAGCAACACGTCGGAGCAAGGGCGCGCATTGCATAATCGAACGCTGGAAACGATGCCTCGGAAGTTCCTTCCGCTTTCGCGAAAACAATTCCGAAGCTCGAGCCGGCGCATCGGCCGGCCTAGAATTCCCGGGAGGGCAGAGATCGTATCCCGATAGAATTTTTAATAATTCGTAATGGACGTGTTGCCGCGCGGGTATCGACGCGATCGGTAGTCTAGCAGGTACGTTCGCCGCTAAAAAGGCCATGGACCTCGTGGCAAGGAGATTATCGCGATAGAAACCAGCCGAGGGACAAGCCACCGCTGTCGTGAACGCGAGGCGAGAATTAATTACCGTAGCAAATGTCGCCGCGACGATCCTGTCTCCGAACGTTTTGGAACTTTCGAAATTCCCCGGTCGGAACAGGGGCCGTTTAACGGTGTATTGACAACATTAAGCCCGGCTCTCACGTACCGTAGTTATTGGTGGCTCTAGCCACGGTAAACTGGTCTAGGCTGGTCCTGCCAGAGGCTGCAGCGGCCACCGTGTCTGTACGCGTCCGTGTGTTCGAGGGCGAGAGACCGGAGAGATCGGGAGACGGAGAGAGAGGGAGAGAGGCGTGAGAGCTGGACGGGTCCCATAATGCCACGGGATTCGATGTGGGAACCCATAACCCAGCCCGAACGCCGATTAGTCCTGGGCCACCGCGTTGTTTACTCTGGACAGCTCCTCCCTGCCACCTAGTTTACGTTATTATATATGTTCGTCCACGCAGCCATCGACCGCCGGCGTGGATGCGGCCCACCACCGTCGGCTTTTTCAACGAGGACCTCGCGAGAAGAATGTTGAACCTCGCAGCGCGAATCCGCGCGAGAATTCCGCGCCGATTCTTTCGGCCTCGTCGTAGACCACATTGCCCCAAGCCGTTTTACATCGACCCCCAAGGAAAGAACACTCTTTGCAATTGCACAGCTTGGGTCCTTTTAATACATTTTCTGAAACATAGTCCTCCAGACTATGGTAGCGGTATTCGCCGTATCTTCGGTTTGTTTTAATAATTTTGTTTTAATAAGACGTATAAAATATTTTTATTTAAACATAAACAAGATAAAAGAATACAAAAAGTTAACATGTCTTATTCGATAAATAGAAAAGTAATGCCCGATATCAAACAAAAAGCACAGTAATTGTCCATCCCACAGAAAACGGTTCCACTACTCTACTGTAGGAAATCATAGGCCACCGAGGGCAATCAATTTATTATATTATATATATTATATTTATATATATTATTAAATATATTATATTTATCTCCTTTTCGTTGTGGCGTCAACGAAGGAGTCGCACACAACGATGCGTTCATGATCGCCTTCTTATAACTACGTTTAAACGTCCACACTGCAACCACAGTTTGCCCCAAAATCCACGAAAACGACGATCTGCAAATTGTTTATGGTGCGAGTAAGGACTGATAGTTCTGTGTAAAATAACCGCGATTTCTTACACGATCTGCGAGTATCAAGCTTCAAGTTATGATCAATCTTCCATTTCAAGCCCCAGTTGCCCGATCGAGATCGATGATCTCGCAGTCGATCCAAGAATCAGCTCGCGACCAGCTGCATTCTGTTCAGCGGGAATGGTACTCGTTTCCCAGACGACATCCCGTGTTCCAAACCGAGTATGACCGTCCGTAATTAGGCAAACGAGACGTTATTCGGTTCATGAAACGCGCGCCCGAATATCGGCCGGACGTATTCTTTCAAACGGCTCGCGAGCGTCTCATTAAGGTGCTCGTGGCACAAGGTTTTCGACGCGAGTCTACAGCACTGCGCTTTGAACATAATAGATCGGTGAATCGGGGCGAGGCGGACAAACAACAACGTTCATCCGGCCGACGGAATTGACTTCTCTTCTTCTAATGTACGGCGAAATTAAAGGTAAATACCGCTTCATCGCGCGAAAAAAGTTCGTGCGAACCGAATCTAAACGGTGAACGCCTCTTTCCTAGAAATCCGTGCAATCATCGCCGCCGAGGAAAGAATCCCGGACACATTTCAGGATTAGCTAATGAAAAGCGAAAATGGTCCAATTTTCTGTAATTCGCTGCCGGGGAATTCTGTCCGCGAGACCCGCTCGTTCCGCTGGAATCCAGCGGAAAATGGAGCTCGGAACACGCGTATAATGTCGGCCGTCTTTTCCTCTGTTCGAGCTGGTTAATACTTCCCTCGGCGTAGTATAATCCTTCAACTCCGATGTTGTTCTTTGTATAGCGAGAATTGGAATTTCCAGTGCGTTGATAAGTCCGCTGGGACTTGTACTTTAATTCTCGAAATTTTACGGAAGATTCGCCGGAAACTGGAAATTCCGCGAGAAAACAATACGCTCGGAGATTAAACAGCCGAAACTGTGAAAACAAAATGGTTCGTTCCACGCGTCACATTATTACCAGCAATATTTGTTTCGCGCGTTATTCCGCCGAAATAGAAACATTTCTTTTTTTTTCTAAAATATTGTTTTATCCAAAACCGTGCATCATTTCAAATATTTTCAACGTTTTCCCTGGAAATATGCCGCGGTTCTCTTGTCGCGCGTTTTCGATTTTATTCGGTTTACCCGCGCGCGTTTCCGCAATTTCATATTTTCCGTATGTCGGACCAGTCCCCGTCTTTTGTCAGGCGAGCTTTTTAAAAATTCTTTGTTAATGCGCATTCCCGGCGCGGCGGAATTTGTTAAACAGCCGCCGAGAATCGGCGTGTATCGGACAGCCTTCCATTCCAGGCTTCATAATTCCGCCGACGAATTCGATTTTAATCGGCGTAAATTGCGCGGGCATACGTACATAAATACCTGTGCCACGACGGCGATGGAGAAAATTTGTAAAACCGTCCGTCAAAGGGACAACGTGTCCGGCTAACGGCCGTCGGAACGGTGCCCCGCTAATTCGGGAATTATTTGGGCAAACAGCAGAGTTCCGTTCGACGATTGTCGGCGGACGTGGGAAATCCAAGTCCTCGTCGTCGTCCCGTGGCTTCCGAATTCTCAGGGAAATCGTAGGTGCCGTTCGATCGTCGTCGTTCGAGCACGGACTGTTTGCGTTTCCCATTAGA
Organism: Augochlorella aurata; assembly: GCA_028455555.1. Classification (NCBI taxonomy): domain Eukaryota; kingdom Metazoa; phylum Arthropoda; class Insecta; order Hymenoptera; family Halictidae; genus Augochlorella; species Augochlorella aurata. The sequence goes on along the minus strand of CM052168.1, from coordinate 9,224,256 downwards.
TCGCGGCTTTCCGCGGGATTTCCTTTAATCCCCGTCCGCCGGCGAATTTTCTTTCCTCTCGGATACTTCTCGAGTCGAACGGAATCTACTAGCGACCGGAAAAAGTTCGCCCCATCAACTTTAACCGAATATTTCACGTTGCTTCGCAAATCCGGCGTCGTGTGACCGTCAAAATTGCTGTCGATGGAAAGTTCGATGCATCCAATTGACACACTGTACAGTGCTCATTCGCTTCACCGTTCTATTGTCTGTGAAACATTAACTTTTAGAGTGTTATGGACGCATATATGCGTCTGGCGAAAGCTATCGGTGTAGACTAAAAACGCATATATGCGTTTGTCCTTAGTAACGGCAGTAAACAAATGCCAATAATGTCACGTTATAACAGCTGTCTACCTGTTTCGCAGACAGTCGCATCTATTTCGAGGCAAATCTTGTTACTCGCAAGAGTTGTGATCGTAGTAGTAGTACGATATATTACGATAGGTCACTGTATAATCTATTTAATTATCTTCCACTTGTGGCACCCTTCAAAATAGCAAGTAATATTGAAGAATATTTTACAAGAGTGCGTTTTACAAATCTCGTGCGAAAGAATTACTATAACTTATTACGATTTGCGCTTAGAATAGTTAACCAACAGAGTTCAGTCTAGCATAGCATAAAAGTATTCCGTCTACAGCGATCGTCAGTGTTGGTCGCGCGCCGTTCGTACGGACCGCATAGGCCGCGAGTATTCAGCACTCTAAGGGTTAAAGATGTCGATCAAGGAACTCCCCATTTACAAATTTCTGCAAGAAAGTATTTACAACAGCGAGTTGTAAACGCATTTGTTACAGTTGTGAAATACTGTCTGTTGGGAAAGAACAGTACAAAAGAATGTATCTGTCTGCGATGCTATTCTGATTTAATGAGTGCACTGTGAGTTTGATGCATTTATGGCAAAAATGGGTATTTCTAGTATGAAACAGTAGGAAGGTTAAATTATGACCACTATTGTAAATATCCCAATCAGCGAAAATGAATAAAGAAAGAAACAAAATTCTAAATGACTACTGCGGTTTGCAATAAATGCAGACAATTTTTATTTTGCATAAAGATTCGTTATCTAGTTATTAGGTACGATCCCTTACGAATGACTATTCTAAGACTATTCTAATTTAATGCTGATTTTATGCATTCGTGACGAAAATAAGTATTCGTAGTGTCAAACAATATAGAAATTAAAATCATTAAAAAGAGAATGCATCTCCTAGGTTACTCCTATTTCGTGCAACAGATTCAGAAAATTTGTAATTTGCACAAAGATCCGTAGTATACCAATGATTCCATAAAAACAATGCTATTCACAATCCAAAATAATCAGTTATCAGAAATGGTGTATCTACTTTTCCTGATCAAAACATAAAGTGGTGTAAACGACGTCAAACGATGAGCTACAAGTCACAAAGTGCAACGAAATGGAGAAACAAATACCAAAAGAAATGAACCGACAAAGATTGTAGGACCACAAAGGTTGAAGCAGTAGTTGATTTTTCCGAGCAGAGGATCCCAGTAGCAGCGGTGGACGTAACAAGTGGCGATTACTCGATTAAATAGAATTATGTTCGCACGAGCGTTTTCCGGTGGCTGGCGCTCGTCGCGGTCATGCGGTCCAGCGAATCTTTCCCGGTCGAAAATTGATTGGAATTTCATGGGCCGATCGTCAGGCGCGATTCTCTCGGCAAATATGCCGGAGCACGCTTCGAGTAACATATAAAAACAATTTCTAGAGGGATCGTGCAGGAGACGACGTGGATTCCGGTGCTCCCATTGGGCTCCAGAGCCCCCAGAACCGGGGCTCCAACCCTGTGCGAGTCGAGCCCCGACCTTCTCTCTCTCTCTCTCCCCTCTCTCTCTCTCTCTCTCTCTCTCTCTCTCTGTTTCTCTCATGAGGAAAGAGGGAGGAATAGAGGGGCCGTTGAAGTTTCGTTGACAAGGAAACGTTCCCGGGCCGATCGGAGGGAAATTCGAAGCTTCGGTAGAAGGAATCACCGTGTCGGCGATTCTTCTTCCTCGTCGTTCTCTCCAAATAGAGAATAATGGAGAGTGAAATATTAACCAGGCCGTCGCGGCGTATTCTCGTATGTATCTCCAGGGCGCGCGCGCGCGCGACGGCTGATTTCCATTTTCATAGGAGGAACTATACGACAACGGGGCTGATCCATAATATCGTTCCGGGGAACCTCGTAAAAAAAGACGAAGGAACGATATCACGGAAATAAGAGAAGCCCCATTTTATTACCGGGCCCGGCGAAAGGGAGAAAAAAAGACGGGAACCGGTGCTGGAAAGGGGGAAGAAGAAACGGTGAACGTAGTATTCGAGATCCATCTTCGACGCGCGATATGTACCTTTAAGAACGGAGTCGATTCGATCGCGGCGACGACGCGACCGTTTCTCCTGTCCTCGAGGACATTAATCTTTGGAGTGCCGGCGCCGCTCCGCTCCGCGCCGCGTCTTTGCCTCGCGCTTTCCATCCACGGCCGTCGCGAATTCACCTCGAAAAACCGGCGAGACCGTGGCTTTCAGGTTTTGCCACTCGAAAGATCCAAATGGCTCCGGGAACGAGCACCTACCACGAAAGATACTCCACGCGTCCCGTCATCTGTTTCGCTTCTTCGAACCACCCCCTATTTCCGCGCCGAAGCCCGCCCATTACACGTTATTCGTTTCCCTCGCTTCTCGCCTCTCGCTTCTCCCCGCCGGAATTGTAATTTCATTGCGTGCAACTAAATCAAATTCTCCGTACCCTTTTCTTTCGTCTTTCACGTTATCTGGTCGGATACGGTTATCTCGGCTATCGATTGTTAACCTCCATCGCTCCAACTTTTTATTAACCCCTTGTGCTATGGTATTTTCACAGATACAGTAACTGTAACTTCTTCATTCTTAATTATTTGTCGGAGGAAATGACATTGAACTAGGATATGATCTTGATCCTTTTTGTAACCAACCGAGCAGCATTGTCTTTTCTTTTAAGATAAAAAATATTCGACACTTGAAGCAACGAGCTTGAAATTAAAAGATTTTTTAAAAGAGATTATGAAATAATTAGAAGTATCGAAATCATCGAACATATACTAGCATTATTTGCAACATGCGAGACAGAAAGTTGTGCACACGTATGTAACAATTTTTGGACGATTCGAAAAGTAGTATACAAACGCGATTTCATTCATGAATAAGTGTTTTAGAAACTGTTTTAAATCTACGAGGCGCAGCGACGTTAGGTACCATTTTTACCAGTGCTAACTCCATGGCCCGATACAAGACAAAAGCAATAAGCAAAGTTTGATTGAGAAAGTTCAGTTTTAAACCTGTTTATTTCACATTTTTCGAACAAGCCACGAAAGAGAAAATCTTATTGCTTTTTTTTGCAGCCGGAAGTGAGAGAGGGACGGATTCTTCTGCCGTTCCGAACCGTCTACTCCTGTTCCAGAACGTTCGTTCTCGCGTTTCTAGTTTCATCTCGTTCCGCATCGCTCCGCTCTTGGTCTCATTTCGTCTTGTTCCATTCCACCTTCTGGATTCTACTTCCGTTCCACCCCTGTCCCGGGTTTCCCATAGTTGCTCACGTTTCCAGGTTTCTTGTTTCCGTTGGTTTCTTATAGATCCTTTTGTAAAATGTTTTTAAAAGCTTTTATTTTAAGTCTACGTCTCGTCGGATGACCTTCGCTTCACCGTTCATAAATATTAATACACTCGAACGAAACTATAGCGAAACTTAGCTCGAGGTACGCGCTATACAGCGATCGTAGAGATGTTTAATAAGAAGTCGAAGAACATTCGAACAAAAACTGCCAAAAAATAGTCCTTTTTGTAGCAAGGCTTCCGTTGTCCAAGGTGCATCGTGTACGCGCCAGAAACGGAGCTACCAGGCACCTGGTACTTCTTCGACTGCTTCTTCCTCGTCTTCTTGCTGGCTCGGCCTTTTAAGGATCCCGACGCGGCTGCCGAATCCTTCGGCATTCGTTTCTTCCCGAGCGACCGCTGCTGTAAGGTAACCCGGATTAAAAGGGCGGCGTCCGTGAGCGGCTACGCCCTCGACAAAAGGGGAAGTTTGCCAGGCGATATCGGTAGTGAATCGATCTATTCAGCCGGACTGCGGATATCGCGACGGCTACCGGCGCTCTTGGGGAAACCAAAAAAGCAGCAGGCCGGATATCAAAGCGGACCGTGGAGACAGCAGCGTCGCCGGAAGAAATTCCGCAGACACAGTGGAAATCGACAATAGAGGATCCCAACAAAGTTCGGTCGAGAAGAATTCCTCGCCGGAAGAACGCCAGGACCTTCGTCCCTCCCCGCGACAGATTAAAAGTCCTCCTTCCGGGTTTTCCTTCCGATTAGCCAGATGGGGCAGGATAGCTCACTGACCAACAATGGCTGATCAAACTCTTTTCCAGCCCAGGGAGAAAAAATTCAATCTTCCGAGTCCACCCCGATCGAATCCGATAACGATATGGAATCAGCGAGCAGGAGTTCGGCCTCCGAAAGAGAACAAGAGGGACAAAGACCACGGGAAATGCTAGCTGCGCCGGCGGGAGAGAGAAAGGGAGAGAAAGAGAGAGGCAGCTGCGGTTTTTCAAGCGATCAGCCATAAACGGTCGAAGACAAGGCTGGCTGTAAATGGCCGCGACGGGAGCCACGGACGCCACGTGTACGCTCGTGCTCATAAGTCCTGACGTAGCCCTCGCTCCCTCGCTCCAGCGCTATCTTTTCGACGAATCGTCCTTTTTACATCTACACCGGCAGCCACATTTGCAACCGCATTCGCGCAGATGGCTCGCGGGAAAGGAAAGGGCAAGATGAATATACAAGCGGCAGGCCTTGGAACCCGCGAAGCCCCGGAAAATGCCGCTATCGAGCTCTGATCGAACCGCTTCCTCCCGTTCCCATCGCGATCGCAACTGCGACATCCGCGGCGAACAATTCGACCCTGTGGACGGTAGTAGCTCTGTCGCGGGTCTGATTGTCCGCCACCCTCACTTGTGGGCTTTTAATCCAGCAAGATTCCAATTCGAGCATTCAGAATTCTCTGCGATGGCCTGACAGCAGGTTTTATGCAACCCCTTATTGCACTATAATTTTCAACTACTTGAATATTCTAGAATTAGTTATCCTAATTTTTATTTTACATGAAGGTTCGCAGAGTATTTATAACAGTGGCAAGATTGGATTTATTTAAACTTCGTACAATTTCTATTACAATAAATGCTCGAATAAAGAAATCCATGTAAAATGTCATAAAAACATTTTTATAATTTCAGGAATTGTAAAAGAAAAAATTGGGAACCAGTCATTTTGACTTGTTTGGTAGTTCTTGTGTTATTTTAATGTTCCCGTGACATACGCGTAGCATGATCGTTAACAAGGAGTAAACTAATCCTTAATAGGTTATATGCAGCGTAGGTCACATATGGGTGACACTAATTTTTGACCAATTTTCAAGACCAGTTTCTGTTGTAATATATTCAAACAATCTGAATCTTTCTAGAACGTTTATATAAAAAGATTAATAAACTACCAACCGCCATAATACATTCAAACGTTTTAGTTTTATTAATGAACTAAATTAGAGATACTGAGAAAGTTTTTGTTGGTTGATTTTCGACAGTTAATGCGTTTTAAATTGTGAGTATTTCTGTGTCTCTGCTCTGCGCCGAGTTTATTAGCGTCTGATAATTTCGCGGGTTGACCACTGCGATAAAAAATGAGTTTCCCGCAAGCCGATTACAGCCGCGATAAGAATTTTCCGGTAATTACAGCACCCCCGAGAATTCGGGTGCCGCGAAGACACGACCGCAGGATCGACAGAGCGGCGGCTCGACGCAACGCATTGAATCGCGTTCACGCAAACAACACTCGTGGGAGCAGAGTGCGGGGGCGTGCGGCCGCGATACATTAGACCCGGTGAAACGTGCGAGCCGACCGCGACACAGACGTATTATTAATGGCGTTATCGGCGGGGGCTGTGTACCGACGGCATCACGCTCGCATTACATCCTCGCTGTCTAACGTGAACGTACGGCGTCGAGCCTCGGTAATGCCTGCTCACCTGCTCCTGAAGGATTACAAATGTCTCGAGGAAATCCCGGCCCCGGGCGCGGGAGTGCACAAAGACGCTTTGTCGGCCGTATCACGCCGCTTTCAAAGCGACGTGATCATGTCCGAGAGGTCCGGAAGCTGGCCGGCGCGTTCACAGTCCCTAAAAAGCGTCTTTGTAACGAAATCAGGCGCAGGGGGCGTCCTTCGTGCGATGGCCGACAAATTCGATCCGGATCTACTGCCCGTTGCTGAAAAGATGACATAATTTCTGTGGAGAAGCAAGGGGTGTATTCCGCTGGATCCACCTGACCTGCACGCCGGTAGTCCCCACTTGTCTACGAAACCCACTTCTATTAGTAAACAAGATGATAAGAATCACGTAGTCTCTTGTTCAGTGCGTAACTTAGCCAATAATAATCGAAAGTTTGTAACGAAAACGGAATGGAAGAAACTAGGAGGAGACCACGGATGATTGAGACGGTGACGGGAGTCAGGCGGCGTTGTTTGTTTAGATTCAGCTAAGCTCGAGTCCCTCGTTTCCTGGAAATTTCGGGCCAATAGGAAGGGAACATTTCTGCCAATAAGGGAAACACGTTTACCTTATTTCTGCGAGGGCATTAACATGGGTGGCTTAGTGGGAATCGGTTCTACACTCTTCTCTGCGCCATTGCGTCGTGGCCTTCCATCGAATTTGAATGTCCAAAGCTCCTGTTGAACTCTCGAGAAACGGATCGCTCTACGCCGTAGACAAAAATCGTGCGCCAATTACATGGATTAGATGCAAGAGAATAAGTTGGAAGCTGGGAGGAGGCTAATAAAGGTGACGTATCGCTGAAACTTCGAAATAGACTGTGAATTGACACGATACACCACTCGGCAGTCTGGTCTTCAGGGTTGAGGAGCGACAAGCTTTCAAACTTCGATGACGTATTACCCAGCTGAAATTCGATTACCTGTTTCAAACGCGCCGGCGATTCCGAATCGAGGCGGTGATTGTACTGCGACGTCTGAATTCTTATGACGTCGCTGCTGATTACTTCGGGTACATTAGTCGGCAGTTTCCGTGCCGGGAGAATTGCTTCGAAATGTCGCTAACTGCAAAAGCGATACCCTTTGCGGAAAATATTCGGACGAAACAAAATCGAAAAATATTTTTCCGCGATAGAGGCGATATTATCTAATCATTATCTAAGCATTATCCTAATGCTTATGTCTTTAAGAAACAGACAATTTTCAATACAGAGTCTGGACTTCAGACCCTTCATAAAATATTTCACATTCAATCTGTACGTGCATGAAAGATGAATAATATAGAGAATTTGCTTTAAAAAGAAATTAATAACGCAACGAATATATCTGTCCTTTTATTAAATATAACGAAGTGCAATGAAGTTTTTGAAAATGGCGATGAAGAATACGCTCTGTGTTGTGCGCCATTGCAAAAATTCATTTTCTACTGACGAATTTTAAGGGTGAGAGGTTTAAGAGAAATTGAAGAAAGTTGGAAGTGGTTGAAGAAAAGAAATCGGTGGAACAACGAGAGACAGGGTTGATGGCCACCCTTCGGGCCACGTACCTTTGCTTCGGCGATCCCGCTCGCCGCAATATTTCGCGCGGATATTGAATGGCCCGGTGATTCGTGTTGATAGGCAATTTGCCAATTTCCACTTCTTTCGCCACGACTGCGTGCTTCGACTCCGCTGGATTCCGCTTTCATCCCTTAACGCCGGACGAATTTCTGCTGTCCGATCTACCGGGACGTGCCGGCGCATTCTTTCCCGTGACCTCTTGCTCTCCTGCAACCGGAACAATGTGCACCGCTTAGGAGGAGAGGCTGGCGGCGATAGCAATCGGGTTGTTCGATAAGGGATGCTCGAGCGATCCCGTTAACGATAGCGTTTCAGATTTTGTCGAGTTGTCTTTCGTTCCCTTTCCGAATCCCCTTCTCATTTTTATACGTTCCTACTCAGTGTATAAATAAAATATATTCCTGACCATAGTTTTAAAATCTAAAATATTCAACGAGCATTCTTTGAAACGCGGTCTTGAAATTTACTATGATTTTAACATCGACCTGAATTGACATGAAACTATTCGTGTCGTTTCTGGAATTCGACCATGCTCTTTATGATCACTGAATTGGCTCGGTTGATTAAATGGTTTAATGTTTAATCTTTCATTTAGGAAGCCACAAAACAAGTAGATAGGACAAAAGTAGTGGTATAATTAGCGCGCTTAATTATTAAATGTATATGTAAAATGCAGTTTAATGAAATAGTGATGTTGGGGGTGAATTCAAATTCTGGGAGGAATAATTTGATATAAATTTTGAACTTGTGGCGCCACCCGTTGTAAAACGGTCAAAGTTGTAGGTAATTGTTAACATTTATTTTTGGACTGATAGCGCCATCCGTGATGAAATTCTGAAACTTCTAGCCGGTTGAGTGTAGCTAGTAGACATCAGATGGTGCTACCAATTTCTTCGTTAGAACGTTTGCTCTGTCGGTAATTTGACTAACGATTTGTGCGTTTCGCCATTATCGACAGTAGTGGTGCTGCTTGAGGGACCTTGCTCTATCGGTAATTCGTTTTCCAGTTCTTGATGATTTGTACCGGATTTTACACGGTTTTTCATAGCGAAGGTGATACGAATCACCTGCTTCAGGTATGAAATAGAATATTTGTTTAGATAATTGCACATTTGCGTTACAATTTGGAATCGTTATTGAAAGCAACTGCACTTGGTCAGATTTTAGCTAAATTTGCTTTGTATGTACTCGAACATCGTTCCGTATATATGAAAGGAAATGAAAAAAAGGAAATGGAAAATTGGTAAAAGACCAATTAAAAAGGTGATAGGGTAACAATTTCATTTTAATATTTCGACTAGAATCTAAGATAACAATCATTAATCGTCGAATCATCGAATCATCGAATCATCGACGAACGACGCTAAATACAGCTTAGCTGTAATTCATTTTTCTCAATCGATCGACCCTTAAATAATTTTACCGTATTTATTATAAATTATGAAATAAATTATGAAAAGATCCTCCTTCATCGGATTCATATTCACATCGTATTTGACCTCCCATCTTACACTGCGAGGTTCAACCGGTCAATGAACCTCATTTACAGTCTACGACTCCCAGGTCGCAGATCGTTATCTTCCTCTAACGCAAACGTTCCGCTTATAAACGGACATTGCGTTTCTGAGGTAAGAATGTAACAGAACGTAGGTTCCACAGGTTAGTACCATCATCACCATGTTACTCCAGCGTCCCTTCAAACCTCGATTCCTTCCGACGAAGAGTCCGATGTCTGGTCGATGTTCTCTTGATGCCTCGACTTCATGTGTCTCTCGAGGTCTCTCCTCCTCACGAGCACCTTACCGCATAGGTCGCACCTGTAAGGTGTCTCGCCGTCCGCGTGCAACCTGACGTGCTTGTTCAGGTTGCTTGGGTCTCCAAACGGCCGCAAACAATACTTACATTTCAGCGGTTTATAGCCTGTGTGAGTCCTGCAGATATAAGGACAACTGAAGGTAGCATTTGCACTCTGCTAATTCGAACGTGTACAACTATTCTTCTTACCTGATGTGGATCTTCAGCCCATACCTCCTGGAATACACCTTGCCGCAATAAATGCATATGTGACCCTGCTTCGACTTCCCCAAATTGCTGACGATCGTTTCTATCTGAGCAGCGTGCACGTCCGTAGCCGTTGATGCTGTGTTCGGCTGAGCATTGAACGGCCCCGAGGCAGGTTCCTCTCTGGATGTAGTGCCGGCATTGGGGAACCCGTTGCCTTGATTTATGTAGGGTCTGAACGCAGAATTTCGGAAGCTCAGCTCCTTGCTCGTCAGCGACAACTGAGAGGAAGAGCTTGGCGAGATCTGCGTGAACGACGAGTTAGGGGATGGTTGATTGGAGGACGACGGCGATTCCTGGTTCGAGGAGCTGGGCGAGTTGTTAATCAACGAAGGAGTCGAGTCCATACTCTCGCCCAGGATCGGCGATATCCTGGTGGGAGATGACTGTGGCGACCTGGTCAGCTCGAACCTAAAGGTCGTCTGAGGAAAGAGACTTAAAGACAGGCTACTTCTCGGTGAAATAGTGAATACTTTCGCGAGCAACGACCAGAGATGACTACTGTCCAATCGATTACATTTTAATGCTAGATGAAGCTTTAAATGATTCGGATGCTCGAAAAGGTTGTGACACTTGTGACAGATGTAGCGGTTTTGACCTGGAATCAACGAGAACTACGTTAGAGAAGATTAATTTCTGATGATCTTATATTACTTCTAGGTTTGGTTTCTGATGATCTTAGAAGGATGATGCTTGCCTTGTATGTTCGAGGGGGTGAGGAATGGCATCTCAAGCATGGCTAGGATGTTCTCCGTGAACCACATCAATAGCGGCTCGCCTGGAGTGATGATTCTGATGGTTCTTAAGATCACTCCTTTTTCGGTGGCCATCAGTACAACGTTGCAGCTCTGACAATCCTTGGCTAGGGTGACGATCTTTAACCAACATGGCGTGCTGACGAGACCATCCAAGCAATAGAGGCGACCATCGGCGTCCGCGATTTCAATCTGTTAATAAGTTTCGGATTTCGTTAGCTGCCACCGAATTCTTGATAATGTTATTAACTTGTAAATGAATGACTACAGCCAAAGAAAAGGGAAGATTAATAGCTACAATTACTAGCTATACTGTTTAAAATAAGTGAGAGTAATTTACTAACTCACATATTGAATCACTGACGTTGTCTTCTGACACAGTCTGTTAACGTCAATGGTCTCGGTGGAGGAATCTCTGCGGAGGATGCTCGCAGCCCTAACAATCGGTCTCTCGAAGAAAGGGTGAGGCAACGAGGTTCTCTCGAGCACCTCGATTCTCATCATCAAAGTGTCATCGGTACCGATTGTTGAATACATAGACTTGTTCGTAGAATCCATTTAAAATCGTCAGAAATCCAAACACACACGCGTCTTTGGAGAAGCAATCTTGCACCACGTTTATCTAATTACTTATATAATTAATAATCCTGTCTTGCATGAACCGGTGTAGTAATGACGAAGGAGCACTCCCGCGCGTTGAATTTGCGAAGTTTGGTGAAAATCGTATTCCAGTCTGACAGTGTTAGGCATCAGCATCGAGATGAAAGTCCGGTGTCGAGGTGTAAACTGAGTGCGACCTATACGCACATTGCTTAAATATATTCGGAGAACTGCCCCTGATATACTAGCGGAGGGATGTTGGACCCCTCCCCTCAATCCAGTGCACCCTAACTCTCTCTCCCTCCCTCTCTCTCTCTCTCTCTCTCCCTCTCTCTACGTCAGGGTATACTAGTAATTGTATTTAAAGAGCTAGCCAGGGATAACTCGGCCCTACTCGGTGCCGATCCTCGAATCATAATGCGCTGCCGATCTTCGGGGGTGGGGATACTGCGGTTTCGTGGTGGGGACTTCAATGATTCCAAAGCGCAAGGTGCATCCCTCCAACCTCTGCGCAATGGAATCATGTTCTTCCGAGGTTCTACAGTTTTGTATAACGAGAAGATAAGTTATTTTAGCAAGTTGGTTTATTTTTATAATTTTTTTTGTATTTTCCAGATGTAGAAGTCTACTAGCTGATTCAGAACAAGGGGCGCCCGAATTGCGCAATCTCGACTTAAGGAACCGGCTCCTTAAGATTAGCCTTCGCGCGATTGGTCCGACTACACCTGACCTGAAATCTTGTTAATAACTATATTAAAGGCCTCTGTCCTGTGTCCCCGACAATTCTGGAAAGAATTTATTGGGTTAGATATTTCAATTATCGTGTCTATAAGCCAATTTTTGTTTTGCCAAAACTCTAACTTAGAAATTTTTTTTAACGCACTAAAAATATATTTCGAGTTTTCAGACATTTTTGAGTTTAGACATGCTTCTCGCATCATAAAACTTAGTAATTTAATAATGTTTTTTCGTACACATTTCGTACACATTCGTGCACATTTTTTCCATTGTTTTGAATGAAAAAGAGGTTAGGTTCGATTACGCGGTCTAATACACGAGGGCGCGCTAAAAATTACGTCAATTTTAAATTATGCTGTCCTTTTGCCCTGGGGTGTATCTATAGTTTCTTGCTGTTGACGCCATTTGTATTTTACATAAAGACCCATGGTCTATTAATTAATAACCAGACAGTACAAAAATATTGAACAAATCCATTTGCTTTTGACAGAAAACATTGTAAATTGATTGCAATCGCTAAAAGCTTCGATATAAAGCATTGATGTAAGAAGTGTCAGGGAAAATTTCTTTCATTATTTCCAATTATCCTTATCGCATATCAGTCAGTTAATTCAACAGACAATTAATCCGCAAACCTGAGTCAATAGAGGTAGAGAAAAGTTGAAGTGCAAATTGTCACTTCGAATAATCCTGATCATCGTTTCAGGTGGACCGGAGGGTGCACGATTCGTCACGCCGTTTCATTATTTACAGCATTAATTTGGTGACAGATTTCGCGGAATGTCTGAAATGGTCTGGCGCTAATATATTGACAATACCGTCAATAATATCGCATCGACAAGTACATAAATATGAGATGATTCTCGTTCGCCCGTCCGTGACAATTTTCCTTGGTCAGCGACAAACTGAGATCCGAAAGTCTCGATAGCCAAACCAAGTTAAAAATCATTCATCTGAAATGTCATTGCTCGTAAATTATATTTTTGAACACAAGAAAATCGAAGACAATGGCAATGATCAATTTTGCAAACTCTTCGACGGATTATCTCTTTTACGACCACCAGACTGTGACGCTGTAAAATTTTATTGTTGTTCCACTACTCCTATTAAATTCGCCAATAAGTCACGGAAATCGCTGCTTATTGTTTACCTATCCGCGACTGGTACTATTATTCCGCTGTTCGACGAATTATTCTCAATCGAGCGTAGGCGCCATCTTGTCGCGGGCATCTCCCGCGACCACCTTCCGCGAGGATCTCGCGAAGTTACGAGAAAAAGGAGATTAAGATTTTACGATCGTTAAAATGTATCTATTTATTAACGAGTGTGAGCTCTTGTGTGCCTTTGCTGTGAGCCTTTGTATACATTTCAAGCTATGATAATTTAAAAAAAAATCAATTTTTACGGATTTAAATTCAGCGTAAAACATGTTATAGAAATATATATATTTTCAAAAATTTGCCTCGAAAATTATTGGTAGCTGATTTTCACATCATTGCCGCCCTTAAACAGTTTTACAGTAGCGTAATTATTACACTGTGAGTATCTATGCAAAATGAAGATTGTCTACGCTAATTACAATGTACGAGAGTACGCAGATGTTGTTCGTTACTATTGAATTAAAAGTAACGCAACAATATTTTTCAATGATGCTCACATTGTTTCGCAACGCCACAGCTTCGAAAATGGCACTTGCCTTGTAGCTCGCGTTTCCACGATTTCTTGAACGCATCGGTTTCGAGATCGAGACCGTAGTTTGGAGGTACCAAGATCGATTGGTTGTTGTTCGGTTTCGCAACACCTTCGATTCGAGCGTGGCTAATTGAATTTTCGCTCGGCGGAGATTCGGGCGTGACGCGCAGGTCGTGAAGGGCCGTCACCAGGAGCCCTGGACCACTGGATGTTTGATGGGGCTATAAAAGCCTCATGTGAAAGGACATTGTTTGGCTCAGCTGCAAACCGATGTGCGTCCTGTCGAGGACGGGGGACCTAGTCCCGAAAGGTGCATCTGAATCAACGATTGATTAGGAAATTAAGTGGCTCATTCTTCTCGCGCGCGTGCGTAGATCAGAATCCTGTGATACCGCGCGGATTTGCGTAATCGTCCGCCGATCTAGACGGACCAGTGGTCCACTCTCTATAACGTTGATTTCGTATCCGAGCCATCAATTATCTCTACTTTCTCCCCACGACGCAGAAAGGAATTTTCAGAGTTTCTGCGTGTTGCCAGCGGTAATTTCCAGCGAACATTGTCGCCCACCGCGGAATTACGTTCTCTGTACGGCTTTCATGGCTCCGGCGTCTTCGGAGCTTAATGATCTTGCTTAATCTTCACTTTAGCAAGGTAGTAATAACTCAGCTACAGGTATTTTTGCGCTAATAGCTAGTACCGACTTGAGTTCGACGATTTACGTAGCGCTGGCTTAATACAACGATGCTTATCAGGTTTTGGTTAAAAGACTTTCTACGTTATTGCTGCTATTTAGTTCTCTCCAGGGACTGGGCACGACTCATTGCAGCTTCGGTCATTTCCACCTAATGACCTCGAGGTTAATACCACTTCCGTCACGAGGAGATAAAGTAGGGAACCTTTCTAAATCCAGGTCTCCGTTTTCCAGACTTGGAGCCACTAATTTGTTCGTTGTACGCTCGTGTCGTTCTCTGATCCTTTACATAGTGAATAATAAACATCCATCAAGGATAATTGCAATGCGATACAAATTATAATGAACGATCTAGAGGATCGCATAACGTATTTTAACCCTTAATTGGTTTATGGTAGCTTTATGTAATTAATAGTAGTTAGTGTAATTAGTTAAAAACACTTGTCATCCTCTACTAATTTTCACGACGTTTACAACGATTCAATGTAAATTTAATTATACTTGCTAATTTAGAAATACGCAATATTTACTGAATCCATAACTGGCAAGAATTGACAGTTCGGTTAAACGATAAATATTTCTCAATTTACTAGTTACAAATTGTATGTGCATAGTTGAATTTACAGCTTGATTAGATCTTATATTCCGACTATAGATTGGTCCAAAAGGGACGAAGGTGCGGACATGTACTTAGAGGGAGATTACAGGAAGCCAACCCAAAGGAGAACCAGAAGAAGCGCATGGTCCTTCTTGGTGGACCGCGTGCAGCACGGGTGACGTGATTCATCCAGGGTGAATGGTGCCGGACCAGGGAATGACACGAGTGTTCACAAGCTGTACTATCCCCTGCACCGACCCCTCGCTCTTTCTCTGTCTCTGGTCCCTCGAAACTCCGCAACGAGTGTTCCGCCATTCTTCGGTGTCCGTCTAGTCTGCGGCAAGTGTTCGGCCCCCTCTTACGCTTCGTCGACGATAAACACGAGGATCTTCTGAAAATTCGATCATTACGATCTCCAATCTCTGTTAGTCCCTCTCAATGATCAACCTCGCCTTTAACCAGCCAGGAATTATTTAAAAAATTCTCTTTTCTTTCGTAGAGAAATTCCTTGACTCCTAAAAGACTTCTGAGATGACAGAAAGTGGATGAAATGTCGCAATAATTACTTTTGAAATTATTTGGGGTAGTGGAAGTGGTTATTGACGGGTGACCAATTACTGTGCCATCGGCATAGTTAATTTTATATTTATCGAATAAAATATATTAAATATTTTTATTCCTCCATTTTGTTTATTTTTTAATGAAAATATTAAATATTCGATATACAGGGAGTCCCGCAGTTTTCAGTACTTATTTCGACAGTGTGTTCTACAGGCAAAAATGAAACTAAAATGGAATATGATAAAAAGTCCCTAAAGCTTCATTAAGAATTTGTGACAAAGATACAAAATATTATTTAAATGCTGTTGCATATATCTATAGTCCTCACGGGAGAAGTAAGAACCTTCCCGCTTATATTCCCCCTCTTACTAACTCGCTATTGGTCGCTATTGGCCGAAAACAGTGGGACAGCTAGTGAGAAGGGGAATGTAAACACAAATGTGCCTTCTAGTCGCGTGATGACTATAGGTATATCTAACAGCGTTTAAATCATATTTTGTATTTTTGTCACAAATTCTTAACAAAGCATTTCGGGACTTTTTGTCACATTACATTTTAGCCTTATTTTTTTATAGAACACACTGTATACATATAAAGTTCATTATACCCAAAAACGAATCAAAGACACAGCAATTGGCCACCCACCCCACATTAACTGGTACTTATACCTTATTAGGTGAATTTTTAGATTTATGGAACTTTTGGGTTTGTTAAAGTTTCTAGATTCGTTGAATTTCTGTATCTGGCGAAGATCCTGAGTTTGTTGAAGTTTCTAGATAGATTCGATGGAGTTTCTCGATTTCGCGAAGTTTCTGAATTTGTTGCAAATTCTGAATTCAAAGGAGTTTCTGGATTTGTTGGGCAGCGTGTTCCTAGTTGCAGACCGGCTGGATAAATTTCGGTTTTGCCCGCATCCTGATTCGGCTTGAGGTTAGGGTTCCACCCTCTCGGCTCGCCTCTTTCTAAAATCAGGGTGCATTGAAAGAACCACGAGCCAGCAAGCGAGCAAGTGTTCCGCCGTGACCAATGGGCCCTTGCACGCATGTGCGCGCTTCCCAATGCGATATTAATATCGCGATTATCATCTACGTATTATCGCCAGCCTCCCTCCTCATCGTGCCATGATGCTCGGAACAAGCCCGCAACACCCTGCACCTCACCACGCTTTGTCTTATTGTTTTCCCCGTGGTTCTCGGTTCGGGTAACAATTTCTTCAGCTGACAGCAACCAGTGCCTGTTCGGCCAATTTCCTCGAACTTCCATCTCCCATATTATTTCTTCAGTGTAAAAAATTATAGGAAAAATTTTACAGAAAATTGTGAAGAATTTTCGAGACTGTGTGAGATTTAATGCAGGTGAATTTTATCTTGTATTTACTACTGCACTTATATCAGTATGCAAAATGAAAAGTATTAATTGTAATAAGCAGAAACTAAATAGAAAATAACATCTCTCATACCGTTTTATATTGTAATTTAATTTTATCGGCAATTTCATCCGAAATGTCCTTATTCGACTTTTAGCTTGGTTGTAGTTAGTTATAAATAGCAATTATTTAATTATAAAATGTATTCTACAATTGCTATTTATATTATGCTAGGTGGGACGTTGTAGTCCAGTAAGTGGATGCAGAGCTTAAAAGTGAATTAAACAGAGAGCTAAGTATAAATCGTGGATGGACAAGTCGACAAGCGTCCGCTTGCAAATCGAAGTAAGAATGCTCGTCTTCCGGGCTCAGGATGACGCGAATGACGCAGATGCCTCTCCCCGCGGCATAGACGTAACAAATCTTATTGTTCGGAGCCCTTTTACGAGATTCTATATAACGCGCGCGATGCTGCGGGGCGAGAAGCCTGAATTATGATCGCCGCTGCGGGGAGGTGACCATAACGGTGATTCGTCGCGGTTCTGCAAGTGTCAAAAGTCTGTCCCTAATAGCTCGCCCAACGAGACAACAGTGGCTTATGTATTATTAATATTTGCAGGGAATCCTCGCTGGTTATTTACCGATAGACACGAACTAACAATCTTCCTTGTTAAATGAAAAGTAATAATTTTCCTCATCGCGTCTTCTCAACCCTTTCTTCAATGCGCGAAATTTGTCTGTTGTTGTTCTTTTATTTCACGTGTTGTTCGTCAGTTGTTCGACATTGACTTGTACAGAGGAACGCGTTGGTATCGCGATGGAATCCGACAATAGCTCGCGGTCAAAATTTGGTTGTTTCGGTCACGTGGCGTCGACATATTGTCCGTGTCTCGTGTAGCCGAGTGCTCTGTAACACGACACGTGCCCCTCGAGTGGCCCACAGCGTCTGCTCCCCATTTACAGCCTCGTGTTTAACCATTAGGTACTGTTTACTTGATTTTAAGAGTCAATTCATACGGCAGACTATGGTGGACGGAATCTACTTTTGGTCCATTACCATTGCTTTACAATAAAAGTAATAGTAACAAAAAGTAATATCTCGTACCTTTCTCTTCAAACTAACAATGGTTATAATTTTCTCGATTATACTAATTTCGTAAAAGAAAAGGAGATTATTTATTTATTGTATACTTATACTTAATTTAATACTGAAATATTGACGAAATGAGAATAAAATTTAATTCCTACTTAAAACAACGGGATAATGTTATGTTGATAGAAATATCCATCGCGAGTTGGACTCATCAAAATACGGCAAGGGATGAACAAAAGGATAAATAAAAATTAGTGCATAAAATCTCACTTTGGACCTTCGAATTTTTGTGTACATTTATAAGAACCAACATTTGATTTCCATAATTGTTTAATATGCTATCTGTTCTTTCTGCGTCCTCAACCCTACAACAATCTGTTTGTTCTTTACTCATTGTGCGTCATCTTGAGATTTTTTAATTTTACATGGCACGTAAGATTCTATTATGAATGATTAAAGATAAAGTTAATGGCACGAGTATAAGACTTATTCATTGTGTAGATGTGTTTATTGAAGTTTAACAAACAGAAGAAAATACAACAAATTGCTGTATAGATAAAAATTATGTAAAGAAGCAATTTAATTTTATGAGATTTTATGAGAAATTATCTATTGTGATATAAAACATATAGACAAAATGTATCATTTAAACATTTCTAGAACAAAAATTATTTTTTAAAACAAAAATATACAAATAGCTAACTACAAGCCTAATATTTTAAACAAAATATAAAATTTAATACATGTCAACTTACTTTCCGATGGCAGGACGATTCAAGAATTGCACTTTTAATTGAACAATCTAGATAATCGTAAGATAATAATAAGTTCGGCTTCTCCGTCGATATTGATACATTGTCGATGTGTTGGCAGCAATAAACGACAAAAGACAAACACTAAAGTTAAAACAAAAGAGAGATACACCATAGAAATATTTAACACTTTGCCGGCCGCTGTCACGTTGGCGTGACTTTTGCTCGCCAACGGTTACTGGCCCGCGTCACGTACGCGTGACATCGGCTCAGCGCAGCGTCGATGTTTCCACTATGCTTGTAAGTGCCCAGCACTAATATTTTTGAACTTAAGATTTTTTGGCTAACAGCTGGTATGCAATTTAGACGTAAATTAATTTTCCTGCCGAGAGAACGCATACTTTATTGCTTAACTTTAGGATTCGCTTCTCTCGGTCTCAGTAGTTCGCCGGCGGCAGCGTAAAGGCGATGCGAGAAATGAGCGGCCGGCAAAGTGTTAAGAATGTCTAAAAACTGAAGGTGTTAACATTGACGCGAATGTAGATAAATTAAAATGTTACGGCTAACTAAGATTCTGTCCCTTTTCCGCTGTTAACGCCGCTCAGACACAAGAGATCTTGCGAAAAGTCGGGCACCGTTAAGAGTTGCGTCGGCCCTGACCCTTTGTTACATTCTTCGCCTCGGCTTCTGTTTTTGTCGCGTTCACCTTGTTCTTAGCATCAAATCTGCTGTTGTCGCGTTCACCTTATCGTTCTTAGCGTCAATGGCCGTTATTGTCGCGCTCGCCTGATCGATCGCGTGATCGATCTCGTTCAATCCCCAATCAGCGAACCCCCCCCCCCCTCACGCGCTGGCCCGGACGCCAGGACGTGAGCGCCGAATTTTCTAGCCATCAGAGTTGCCTACACTTTCGTAAAGATCAGTTCATTGTTTTGTTCAGTCTTATTCTCTTGCTACCGTTGCGCTCTACTCCGCTCGTATCGTCTCGTTAATAACTGTATTGCGCTCGTCTAACTCTCACGTGCGACGTTGTTAACCATCTGGAGTCCAGTGCAGCGGTTATTGTTGTCATAGAACGACTCGTGATAATAAAAGTACAATTTATTCGTCACCGTCTTTTATCTCATTTGACGGCCGTATTCACTTTCCTTCGATCACCCCCTTCGAGGTGGAACCGGCGATAGACGTGCCCATACCACCAACGCACGGCGCAAACATCCGCTAAAAAAATACGAGTTGGATAAATTGAGAGAGCCATCGAGATCATCAGGAGAGAGGACCCCGTGGAGACGCAGGTGACACGGGTCACATGCGGAAACAAACGCGAAAAGCGCCCCCCGATCTCTGTCAGTGCAACCTGGATCCCCTTACCGAGTCTCCCTAAAACACGACTCACTTGGCACACAAGTTTTCTGCATAAAATACCACGGTATCTCCTCGGACCCCTGCTTAATTTAATCCAATACAATATGGCTCCCCTCACCTCGTCGTCCACCGGAGGAAGGGGTTCGTTAAACAGGGGTGGGTGGCTTTTTAAAACTGTGCCGATCTCGATTCACCGTGAAACCTCATCCTATTATGATCGATCTAATCCTGATTGGGCCGGACAGGTTTTTTAGTTTGGCGGTGTACCGACGACGAGTCTTATTCACCCTTCGGTTTAGGGTGAGCATAATTTTGCGACGCGTTCCAAAGAAAATAACAAGTACCCTGCGCTATTGGAAAGACGAGGGCCTGTCTGATCATGATCCGATTCGTCGACACTGTCACTTGAGCCAATAAAATTTGGTGACTTCATTATTAAAATTAAAATAATTAAAATAAATTAAAATAATTAAATAATTAAAATTAAATAAAATCATTAAAATTCGTAGAAAAGACTTAGTGTCGAAAGAAAAATTATTTTCGAGAAAGGAAAATTTTCAATTATACATCACCTACAAAATATGCTTAATTAAGATACGGACTTCAAAATTTAACCCTTTGCTCTCGAAGTTGTCTTAACGTCAATACTAAAATATTATTTTCAATATATAGTATTTTGATTTTGTATTATTGTTGTATTGTATCCATGCTTAAACTTTTAACAACTTTTTAAGTATAAACCAATTTAATTATGTAAAACATCTGACTTAATTTGATATAAGATCATTAATTTGCTAATCACGTCTTTCGAAATTCTGCGACATATTCGTCTCTTTTTTACTTTGTACAGTTGACATAGAAAATTGTTATTAAGCTAGTCCTCCATTATTAAACATTTGGTCAAGGTAAATGGCCAAGGTAACCGTTAATTCCTCTACAAAAGCATACCTGTACACTTGCTCTCAGTCAGCAATAGCCGGTGAGGTCAAATTGTGTGGCACCGATGGTTATCTTGGCGCATCCGACTACGTTACCACCTTTCGGTAATAGAGGTACCTCCATTGTTACCTTTAGTACCCTTAGTACCCTTCCAGAAGACAGGTACACACGGGTAGAAAGTAATCTAATAAATACCAAGCCAAGTTGCAAGGGACCAGTACCACTGGCGCCAAACCTCGTCAAAGTTTAGGCTCGACGTTGCGTTACCGAGAGACTGCCATTTATTACCGTTCGCTTCTTCCTTTTACTATCACTTATCCCTAAAGTGATGTCTAGCTCACCTTAATTGTCGGACGGTCTCGAGTACGACTATACTAGGAAAATTTGTAGAAACTGATTAGTTCTTGCTCGAATTTTTTGGCCGTTTTACTATTTTTCTTGGCGCGACTCTTTGAAACTGTAATAATAGACGCGAGGGGGAGGAAAAATTACGATCGACCGTTTTAGCGATAAGTGTATTTTCGACTCGACGATTGTCTCTTCAGCTGCGCTTTCCTGTACGGAGCTGACGATGGCTAATCCTGGGGGATAGGTTAGCGACTCGGAGAAGAAAGCTGAATGATTCGCTTTTAGTTAATTTACAGGGGAAAGAAATTCTGAACGGCTAGGAAATATTTGATTTATTCAGATTGCTTCGTAAAACTAGTATTATTGTGAATGATGTGGATCGGTTCCGTGGTTAAAAAATGGCTCTATGGTTGACGGTAACGTTTGTTTGGTCGTCCGACTATTCCACGCAGGCACCATGGGTCTGCAAGCCAAAAGAATAATTTTACAAAATTACCTCGTTATTTATCTCTTGTTTGCTCTTATCGGTGCAATAATTTCGATAAAATACATATCAATTGTAAAAAGGAATCTATGTTACCGACTCTATGTAGTTAACATTCGTCAACCGAGAAGGAGCAAAAGTGATTTCCTTTGAATAGTCGAGACTATTTTATAATTCGACCAAGTGATCTAAATTTTTTTACAACATTAGAGGGATTAGTTCACTAGACAATGGCTAAAACATTGTTTTAAAAAATCTACTTTCGATAATGAGTAAGCCAGTGGTTTCACTTCCTCATTTTGCGTCGAATAAGCTTGTCACGCGGACAGAAAATAAAATTCGTCGGAACAGTCTGCGGAAGGAGGATCGATAATTAATTTTTGATGAATTTTGGCAGTGGTGGCTCGTGTTTGCCGAGGGGGTTGGTAGCGGCGACCTGTCACAGGCCCCAGCCCCGTAGAGATGGATTTGTTTCGCAGCTGTGTACACTGCTTAATGTAGAAGCCACCGGGGAGGGGATCGCTGCCGTGCTGGTAAGGTGTCCCTAAATCCGAAAGCTAACGATGATACGCTCGTTTCTCTGTCGAAGATCAAGCAGCGTTAAAACGCTCGGCAAACGCTCGCACGCGCTGCCAGTAAGAGAGCAGAGATTCTAGAACAAATAAACACCCACGTGTCGCTAGATCGCGTCCGCGTTCTCGACAGCCGGTGGCTGGTAATTGACGAAATTCGGGTCGCAGCCGCCGTCTTCCAAGTTTCTCGGGGATAGCTTCCTACTTCTTATCGCATCGTACTCTTCGCCGAGCTTCCGGTACGTCTCCGCGCGGTTTTCCAGGATCTCCGTGACGATCTCTGTAAAATTATGAAGGATATCCAGAGATCATTTCAAAGCATGAAGATTTCTTAACATTGTTACGAGCTTTATTATGTAAGAATTTGTTATGTATTTACGCTCTTCTGTTCGAGAGATTAAAGGAAGTGTCCCAAAAATGTCTTATAATCCGGAAATGAGGGTTACCTTAGGTCATTTCAAGCAACTTTTGCCTTTACAAAAACTCAATCCGCGGCGTCGTTAACGAGTTATTAACAAAAAACACTGACCAATGAGGGGCGAGCTCGCCTGGCGCTAGGCTGTCAAGCCAATGAGCGGACGAAGCCCAGTTCCGCTCATTGGCTTGACGACGCCGCGGATTGAGTTTTTGTAAAGGCAAAAGTTGCTTGAAATGACCTGAGGTATCCCTCATTTCTGGATTGTAAGACATTTTTGGGATACTCTGTACGATGATGTAACAAGGATAAAAGAGTTAGTTGGGGGACAAACGCCGTGATGAACGGTCAGAAAGAATGTCAAATTGTTTGTCTTCATCCTTTGGGCAAGAATTAATAAAAACAATGGACTACTATTGTAATGGGAACTCGGGACTTCCACTTGGTAATCGATCGATTAAGTCACACAGTTAAGGAATTTTCCTAATTTTCCGATCTTCGTGCACGGTGTTCTTGGGGGTCCTGATCCCTCGACCTTATCTTCTTAGACTACCGTAGCTAAATTTCTTATTTATGGGAAAAGACGGAATATGTATCTATGAAGCACGAAATTCCGTAAAATCTAATAATCTTATTAGTACTCAAGAAGTTGTCTGTCATTCTTTAAGCGGAGATTGATCTACAGAACCATTTTGCTAATTTTTAGGGTAGACCCGAAATTGAAGGGTCCGCAGTGTATCCGATATTTCTGTATTGCTACTCCTAATTGGTAAGATGAGGGCTGTACCGGTTAATCCCGCAATTATTTACGACCAATAAGACGACAAATACTTTCGTCGCGACATCGCGGCACCAGACAGTAGTCTCCGATAATTATACCTGGAATTTGCAATACTCTAGCATATTAAAATGTTTTCGGCTTCCAAGGTTTTCTCTGTCTGTGAATGGCGACGAAGCTAGCACGGACACGCAGTTATTGCGAGAAGATACACAAAGCAGTCACCGACACCACCATAAATTTAGACTGAGTCCTTAGATACTCACATTTCATCCTTTCGCAAGGTGCCTTGAGAAATTGCCATGCTTACCCATGAGTAGTTCCCTGCTCTCGACCACGTTGCCTATCTCTTTCTTCACCTCTTTCATTAGCCAAGGCACGAACCCTTCTTCCACGTCTGCGCAAAGAGATATATTCGGTTAATTGCTGCTCGGGAGATCGAGATTTGGTTTAACGAGATTGTGTACGTGCTTCGATGCCGAGCTGGTTAGAAGGTGTAAATAAAGAAAAATTAATAAACCTTTCAGATTAACTAATGCACAAAAAGTAGCAGTGTGTTCTTGCGAGTTCACGAACCGGCCTTGATCTCGTCCAGCAGGAATCCGGACATCTTCAGTCCCTCAAGAACAGCCGGGAGCAGTTCCGCGATGTATCCGGTGAGCAGTGTCGCAGCAGCCATACGTTCCTCCGTCTCCCTATCAGCTATCATTGCTTCTTCGTGCTGCTTCAGTCTATCGTCCTATCGGTCAAATACCCCAAGTTACAGAAGACTCTTCAGAAACAACTTCGCCGCACCTGTGGTTTACCTTTTCTTGTCTTATCCTCCTTTCCTGCTC
The DNA here is from genome assembly GCA_028455555.1 of Augochlorella aurata. Taxonomy (NCBI): domain Eukaryota; kingdom Metazoa; phylum Arthropoda; class Insecta; order Hymenoptera; family Halictidae; genus Augochlorella; species Augochlorella aurata. Next base: position 9,199,937 of record CM052168.1, on the reverse strand, counting down.
CTCCAGCCTCCGCTCCTCAGCCCTCTCCATTTCACGCAGCTCGAGGAACTTTCTCTGCTGCTCCTTCAAAGCTGCAATTTCCTCCTCCTCGAGGACCTCTATCAACGCCTGCTCCATCGTCTTCCCGACGAGCTTCTCCAGGATCGGCTGCACTTCGAAGTCGAAGTCGAAGAGCTGCAATCAATCGTTTCTCTTTAACGTTTCAACGAATCCGGACAAAGTGACAGATTCCAGGTCCCTTATCTTTCACTATCGACGTTGCGGAGATGTCACTGCGTTTATGTACCTATTCAAGTATACTTGAATGCGGAAGTTCTGTGATACATCTAAAAATATGGTTCTGTTATTTTTCAAAAGCAATGCAAATTATTGGATTGTTGCAAAGAAAAACACCGAAATTATTTCATTACTTTTGGAATAATCCAATAGTAGCACTTTTAGTGTTCTAAATCTACCAACATTTTTGTATTTTCGTAGCATCAGCATTAAACACTTTTATCTCAACAATAGGTAACAAATTATTGGTTGCCGTGATAACCGATTCACGGGTTATCGATCGGGGAAGAAAGCCGATTTATCGGTTACCGATCGGTAAAGTGTTAAAAACAAATTTATTTTATCGTCTGAATAATAGGTGTACTGTAAGTGAATAAAAATAAAATAAAATTTGTCTAACTCAATCTTAAGAAACAGAAATAATAATGTACTTTCGCTTTTAATAATTTTAATAAATTAAATAGAATATGCCAATGTTCTAAAACTTTTCTAATGCTTCTAGACTTTCGATATTTAATCGAATCATCTTTGTTATAAATTCATGTAATTCGAAAATCTAATAACAGAATTTGAGATCATGCACAGTTCCTTAAATTTTACGGACTGGTAAGTGGTTGCACAAAATTATTCGGTCTAATAATTACTGTTAAAGAATCTCCTATTTCCTACCGGTCACGCATCACAAAGTGAATTATTAACTACTATCAAATGAATTATTGTTTTCGCTGCTTACATCACCGGGCTCGATTTGCGTGCTGGCATCCTGGCCAACTTTCGGCGGACAGTATGGCGGAGTCGGAGGTCTGTCCAAGAAATAATCCGTTTGCGTCGCGACGTCGAATTCGTCCGGTTTGTCGAACAGCTGTCGAATTCGGCGATTTAAATAAGATTATTCGAGCAAAGAGGATTACCGTTAAAAGTATGAGACTATTACTTCCTCGAGAAAGACTTCGGTTTGCACGGGTTCGTGTTTCCGACCTGGAACCGGCGGCGGTGACCCTGCTCTCAAAATCAGGGCTTTCGTGGCCTGCGCTTGGGCACGTTTCCTCACCAAATGCCTCCTCCTAGCTTCCGCTTGCCTGGCCGCTATCGATTGTTCACCATCGATCTACGACATGTACGTAAATATTTCTCCGGTAGCGCGGCGCGTGGTAAATGTTCGCCCTAATAAATTCTCCGTGCATAGATTGCGAACGGTGAACCTTGCCCACCGTTCCTTCGATTTTTGTTCGGTCTACCGTGAACGCTCGTAGCTGCATCGATCTTCCTTCGATTCCTTCATTGAGTAAGACGAGTTAACTCGTTAAACATACAGTAACTACCAGATCCGTTCGGCTTTGAAATTTTTGAAAGATTGAGAATAATTAAACTGTTATAATTCCGTGAGAACCGAAGGCTTTATTTAAAGCTTAAAGTCTCCAATTTGGATTTAACAGATTTGTTCACGATATCCAGGGTGGGAAACTAAAAACACGTTTTTCATTGAACATTGTACAAATTCAGACTTCTCTAAAATTATTAAAAATTCTTGTCCGAGACTGAATCTAATATAGATCTGAAGATTGAAGTTTTCTCTCTACGCCGACTCCCTAAGATTTTCTGACGTCGATCTACCTATAGATATTTGCAATCAATGCTACCGAAACGGTTCAGTTAATGAAGATTCTCATTCCCGATTTCTAAGAGGCAGTTTAGAACAGTTATTCCCGCTTTCCTGCTTCTCAAGCAGATTAAATAACTAACGGATCGACTTACGAGGGTCGGTGGTGTGGCGTACGTGCTCCCGCGCACGACTCGCCGGTCAAACATGATGTTCCCCAAAGGAACCGGTTGATCGCTGAAACCGAGAAAAACAATAATTCAATTAGCTAATTAAAAAGCACATGTTCTCCGGCGAGCAATAAATAATCGTTTTACGAGGAGCTCGCAAGGCAAGCGGAGAGGCCGATAAGAAATCAGCGAAGAATGAAACGACAAACACGCGACACGCGATAACCGGGATTTTTGCATCGCGATCGATGCACTCGAAACTTCGCCAGCGTTTTTATCACGATTTCAGCAGACTTCAACTTTTTCTAGAACTCCTGACACCGACAGAAACGCGAGAGCTGTTCAAATCGACCTTCTCGTTCGGACTTTTTCGCTTTGCCTTCGCAACTTTTGCTTGCTATCTTTCGGTCTTTCGAACTTCATTCTGCCATCGGGTATTTGCTTTTCTCTTCCCCGAAAGCGATATAGAGTTCACGGGGAAGCACGTGAACTTCCGTCGACGAAGAGCTTACTTCGTGTCGCTCCTCTTGGAGCGCTCCTCCAAGGTCGAAGCAGCCATGGTCGACGCGTTCATCATTCCGAGAGTGAAATCGACTGTGGCCTTGAGCGCTGCCGGGCACCTGGCATTGTGGCTGCTGTGCCGGACTTCCGGCTTCCTGGCCAGCGCCACGAGAGACTTGAATCTCGATCGAAGAGGACAAGGCTCGATCTCCTCGGGCTCCGTGGGTCCGATCCCAAGAAGAGCCGCGACTTCCGGTGGCGGCATCAGGAACTCCCCAGTCTTCACCGTCGTGATGAACGGTTTCTTATGAAAAGTGTGACCCCGCCTCGCGCTCTTGCGCTGCTCCTCCTTCTCCTGATCCTGGATCCTCTTCAACTTCGCGTTCAGCACCTCGTTGAAGTCCTCCGTCGACAGGGTGATGCTCGGCTTGATCGCCGGGACCTTCTCCAGCGAGCGGAGGCTGTCCTGGCTCCTGCTCCTCGCCTTCTTCTTCACAGGATTCGCGTGGGATGACTGCAGAGCAGCCTGGACCAGGTGGTCGTTCGATCTGCTCAACCGTTTCCGGTCGATCAGACTGTTGTTGATATCCTCGAACCGCAAGATTTCCGAGCCCTTCGCGTTCCCGTTCACGTGGAGCAGCGGAAGGTTGCTATCTAGCCCATCTCTCTGCAGGATCGTGAACGCGCGGGGATTCTTCCGCTCGCGATCGAGAGCATCCCCGTTGGCGATCGGCGCCAGCGAGGATATCTCGGCCGGCATGTCTTCTGTCTCACAAGTCCACGGACCGGGCTTCTCCTTCGAGCATCCTCCGAAAACGGCGGGAACCATTCATCTTCGTCCAGCTTCTCCTTAAAAAGATCCAAGAGCTTCGACGAGAAGCGCGGAGAGCCTCGATCCTCGTCGATTCTCAGAGCGAAATCGGTCGGCTCATGGTCATGCAGGGAAGCAGCACTCTCTTGATTTTCCTGATGGATTCGCGCCGATAGATTCTCGAGCGATTTCGCGAAGGGGTACCGTCGTTGAGGAGACGTCGCATAAACGTTCGGATCGCGCAGAGGCAGCAGGTGACAGCGAGGGTGGCGGCGCGGTGTTCACGGTCTTACTAACCGGCTCGCAACACCGCGGCCGAGTTCAGAGACTGGACAATGTCCTTAGAATCGACCGACATAGACCGCAGACAGGGCGCGCGTACATATATTTTTACCGCGCGAGCGGCCACTCAATAACGCTGACCATCGTCAACTTTGCGCATGCCTAAGTGATGCCGAAGGGGCTCGAAATCGGTGGTAACTATGACCACGTAGGTCCGTCCACGTTTCCCGCACCGGCTAAGCTGCCGGCTATTTCCCCGGGGTGAACTTTGCACTCCCCCACCCAGCGAGCCTCTTCAAGGTGAAACACGCTTCCACCGCGATCGTTCCCCGTGCCTTACCTGCTCTCTAAGAGACTAATGGCTCCGTACTAATTGCGTCATTCCGTCCACCAACCGACTTTTCGATTCCGCCTACATATTTCTAAATGGCGAAGCGGATTTTGGCGAGACCCTCCGCGATAAATCGCGACGGACCCTTCGGTCGCGTGCGCCAATCGGTCGATTGACCGCTTGCCATATAACATCGGGTCAGACTACTCATGAAATTTTCAGATAGAATTTATTCTATTCAATGTTTAGCTTGTCTTTTAAACCGAAAGGTAGTCTGACTTTTGAGTTAACAGTTTCAAGTCTATGCAAGATTTAACCGCTTGCACTATAACTTATTTCACAGCTTCGTGGATTAGCATCTGTTTTTTACTAATATATTCCTACGGTAGACTGAAAATTTATATTTGTTACATGGCAATCTTCTGTTCAATGTTTAAATATTAATGACAAATTTAATTCCAATTTAACAACGAACACTTGGACGAGACATCTTCTTAACAATTATCTGCCATTTGAACCATCCTGTAATAGAACTTTACGTTCGCTAAATAAGTTCCCAAAAAACCAGCTCTATCTTTTGTAGTTCAAGATCTCTTTATCGAATTGTTAAATCTTCGAACAGCCATAAATCACCGCTGATTTATTCTAGTTTTTATCAGAACGCAATCATTTTCCTATTTCATATTTATATTTTTGTAACGCAGCGAGATATTTTGTCATTGGTTTTTTCCCATCGTGTTCGGTAATCGTTCAACAATTTCTTTGTAACATATTGAGGCTGGCCTTGACGGTTCCGCGGGACACGCGACACGCATGATTCGAGACCGCAGATTACGAACAGCTCACGAACTCCGCATGAATATTTTGAATTTCAAGCAGTGGCTTTGTGCTACCCTAGAAATTAATGCTATTCGATAATTCAGGTTACTAGTTGGGATTTCGTAATAGAAATTCAGCTGTTCAAATTACTTTTAAAAAATATTTCGGAATAACAATTGTCTGCACTAATTATAAGGTATAGTAACTACATAGACATCCACATCGTTCTCCAATCGCTTTAATGACATTAAAAATAATGTTAAATTACATTTAAATTCTCTTAATAATTTTACTGTTTCGTATTTTGGTCTACCCATTTCTGTCAGAAATGCACAGTATCCGCAGTATATTATTGACAAAGAAGTGAGGCGTATCCCGAGCTGTATCTTCCGTGACGGAGAAGTGTTTTAGTAGTTGGAAAACGCACGATAGAATCAAACGCGCGGTCGTTCCCTTCTGTTGGCCATCTACGAAGTAATCGACATGCGACCGTTGCTTATACCGTCACGGGTGTATCACACCTTCCCGATGGTGTATAGTTCCCCCAGATTAGTTGCAAGACTACAGCGTAAAATAATAGATGAGTGCAAAAACCGTAGAAGCTCCGTACTGCAACCCTCTCTTTCGTGAAGTTTCTCTGAACTTCTGAGCACTTATACTTTCCAATCAAAAAATCATCTAATTGCATATATTACCCTATTTTCAAATATCTGAATTTAGAAACAGAATGATTTATAAAAATTGAGAAAAAGGATAAATAATTTCAGGTGGCAGGACGGTTCATTTAATCGTTTGAACGAAAAGATTTACTTAAGTTCATCGTAAATATAAATAATTGGAGGTGGAGGGAACAGCTTGACTAAACGAAATGAATTATGGGCATACAAAATAGTTTATTGCATCCTGAGAAAACAGTTTTCTGCACGAATCGAAATTTCTGAGTAACAGCAATCGGGGGTCCGCCAAGGACGATAACTTCCGCTAGCGATAACATTTAACACACGGGTCTGCTGCTGCTGCTCGGAGAGTTATTATAGTTTTCGTGACACGATATCGGTGTCTTGAATCGGACTGATTCGCGATACAGTAAAGAAACTTGTGACACGGAGTTTCTTTCTTGCTCAGAATTTGACAACGGTTCCATGAAAAATCGATCACTCTCAGTGGATTCATTTAAGTGCATAGATTTTTTTTAACTTAACTGGTACTTACACGGGTGGATTCCTGTACTTCTTCTGAATGTGTAGGATCGCCCTGGGACTCTTGACGAAAGCGTAGGTTTGCCTCTTCTCCACTTCCATTGTCGGGATGTTATAAGATTGCATCCCTCGGTTGCACATTCGACATAACTCCGAAGATCTGGTACCCATGGTGCTACTCCCGATGCTTTCTCCGTTAAAATCACTGTTCCTTTTTCGTTTTAAATGACTGAGAGATCTCGAATGTGTTCTGTTATGAGAGATGCTCCTGCGAAGTTCCTTCTTCGTGGATCAAGGACCCAGTATAACCCAAAAGTCTGTGACAGATTTGTGGAAGGACTTCCAGTCGGGTAGCCAAGGTAACATAAACAGGAGGGGTGACTCTTGTATTGATATAACTTCTGGAACAGGGACCAATAAATTCAAATTTTATTATTGTGTCAATTATAAATGATAACAGAAGGAATTTCTTGTTATATTATTACATTTATTCTTACATTATGAGTGTATTTAATACATCGAATTTTTGTAATACATTCCTGCACTTATAATACAGAATTCTTTATTCATGGATTAGTGTTTCCTTCAGTCGGTAAAATAGGCAACTACAATGGTAACGGTAGTTTAGTAGGATCGCCAGAATACTGATCGAACTTCCATTGATTTTTCGAATTGGGAAGGGCCGTAATGAAGTATACCATGTACTCGATTCTCGCTAAGAAGCTTGAACTCGCGAAAAATCGGAACAGACAGAGTATCGGATGTTCTGCAATACCGACATAGCAATGAAAACCCTAATATACCAAAAGTAAAGCCCAACATTGGTTAAAGCCCAAAAGTAAACCAAAACAACCCTAAAACTGCCCCAAATATATCCCAAAAGTACCCCAACAGTGCCCCAAAACTATCCTAAAAGTGCCCCATGACTTCCCTAAAACTACCCTAAAACAGCCTCAAAACTTACCCAGAACATCCCTAAAAGTGCCCTAAAACTATTATTACCATCCCCCACTGTAACAGAGAGAGGGGTGACGAGACGAATGTCACCCCTCGGGCGGCCGTGATGCCCAGGGCGAGGGCCCTGGGTATTCTGTAGGCGGCCGCCGAGTAGTAGTGTGCAGGGCGTGGCCTCCCTGCCTATGTGGATATCCGGAAATGTTGGGTACCCGACTTCGAAGGCAGGTAAAGTAGAGCACGAAGTGTCGGTAACTTACCGATTCGTACTAAGCATTACCTAACTCGACATCGATAACGGATACTCGAGTACAACAAACTTTCATGACCCGATACGAACCCAAGAAAAATTCCCGACCCAGTCCGAATCCAAAATGTCGAGTACCCCCACCTCTAGTGTGCATAACAACGGACACTTGGACGAGCATAACCACTGACATCTTTTTAACAATTATCTACCATATCGTTAATCCAAATTTTGAAAGGAAATTATGTAAAATCGAAGCATCTGAATATTCTTTCTTGTAAACTTCCAATTATCTGAAGTTAAATAAAAATATGATTTTATTTAAATAAAAATAAGATCATTAGTTTAATATTGTCGGTATTATTATTTTAATAATTTTTAATATGAGAAAAATATAAATGTTCCAATGACTTTTTAATTGGATATTCGACATTTTTAAATATATAATACGAGTATTGAAATTCAAATATATTGTATCAAACGAGTATCGATACCTTTATATGGTATCAAAAAGGAATCAATACTTTTGTGAAGTATCAAACAGATATTGATGCTTTTTATTCGTATATCTTTGGTACTATTCGATTCGGTATCATAATTTACGGGTAGGTATCGATAAGTTTTAGAGTTGGTATCGATTCGCTTATTACAAATTGAATATACGTAATTCTCGAGTCTCACTAAGAAGCTTAAAATTCTGTGATGTCGATAATGATGGCCGCGACACGGAAATGGTAAAACCCCATTTTTGGGTAACTGCGATAGTGGTAATCAAGTATACCTCACCACTAATGGTAAAGTTGGGTCCCTTCTTTATTGGCGTAGTCTTCAGTTTCGAGCAATCCCCGCAAGATGTTCCACTGTCGATTTCCTGCCTGCAGCGATCGCCTCATTGGTACCCTTCAATCATTTCCATTTAAACACTCTAAAACATCTTCGAAATATTAATACTTTTAAATTCCACATTCTTATTCAATTAACATATCATTTGACTTTCACTCTTTATCTAAAATCTATCACGTTTTCTTCACAATAAACATCAAAATTGACCTTACAAACTCCACATATATTCGATAATTCTTTCCTACACCTTACACACAATTTTCATTTTGAATCGTTCAACAAATTGCCATGTTCCGCGGGACAAGAGGAACACAAGGTGACTACCATTAGCGTCGGTTGTTTCTTCATGGTCACGAATGTTTGAATTAATGCAGGGGTGTGGACCGAGAAGGGCGTTTCGAGTTAGTTAGACGATCGAAGGGTGGGTCAGGAATGCTTGTCCTTCCTGATTCGGTCGAAAGGAGGAAGAAGAAGGCTTCTCGAGGAGATCGATCCGAGTGGAAAAAGAAATAGAGAGCACGTGGAGACGCGGGATTAGAATGAAGGTGAAGAGGGCGAGGAAGAAGCCGAGGAAGGCCGGGGCGTGGGAGGAGGCTCGACGAAGAAGGTGGGACGAGGAAGAGGGCAACGATTTTGGCACCCTGCTGAGCCTCCTAATTGCCTCGCCATCCTTCCCTCGAAACGTCCAGCACGCCCTTGAACCCTCTCCCGGTCCGCCAAACGTCCTAAAAGCCTACCGAGAGGTCCGCGCCTCCTCTTTCTCTGGTGCTCGTTCGCCAGGCGATCTTCCTCTTCCTCTACCACTCCTTTCTCTTCATCCAGGACGGTGAATAAGCAACATCATCTATCACACTGCGCGAAACGATATATTTGTTTTCGCTGGACCTCTTTAATTATTTACATCCAGCCTCCGAGTGGAATCCTCGGGAGTGCCCCTCCCTGCGCCTCCTCCGGTCGTTTTCATCCACGAATCCACGACGGAAAAGGCGCTAGAAGCACCGGTTTCAGATGGAACCCTCGAAATTTGCTACCAGAGCTCCATTATCCGGGGATAGATCGATCGGAAAGGAGGCCGATTATCGCGGTGGAATGTCCGTCCTGGAATTCGTGATGAAATTCGATCTCGCTATTGGAACCACCAGATAATGACTAGGAAGTCTGGGGGCGTGGTAATGAGGGCCGGAGCCGGGGCCCCGTTCCTCGGAGCGCGACTGCTCTTTCCCCTGTTCGTTTCGCGTTCCTCGACAGCGGCCGGGCCCCGTGCCCAGCAACTTTTCTAGCCGGTTCCCGGTTCTCTAGTGATAAATTACGCCCGAGATATCCGCGCCTCCCCCTGTCCAGTCGACGAGGGCATGCTCGCGTTCCCCGCTGCAAGAGACACCCCTCGACACGGGGCCTCGGGCCGCCTCGAAGCCCACTTCGTCTTCTTTGGCAGTTTCATCTGGGCCTACTAGGCGCAACGCATCAATCTTTGCTTCGCGAATCGGGACCATCGCGCCCCCGTTCGTCCACGAGGTCAGCGGTCCTCGAACTGGAATTCTGGTGAGTCCTCATTATGCTGAAATTACACCCGCTTGCTCGGGTTTGACGGATTTTTAATCACCTAACCGTTTTCGGCAACTTCCTCTCGCCTTTCTGCCTAATTTCTTCACGAAATCTTTGGGCTTTCGAATTTACGGACTTCAGTTTTCAACATTCGTGATTAAACGTAGCCTTTGTGACTGGTTATTGGAAATGTTGGAATGTGGAGAACTGGCTTTGCCGTTATCTTACACTTGAAAGATGTTCTCCATGTATCTTACAAATATTCTTAATGGTATCTGTAAGTGCGTGGCAGTACCCAAGTGAATTTCTGAAATAAAAGTCCTTTTGTGGGCTGCTCATGGACCTCCAGTAGGAAGTGACATCTATTGGTAATAATACATGTGTATCTATATAATATTTTATGTCTATTTATTAAAACTGGTATAATATAATAGTATCGTTTAATTAATACAATAACAAATATGAGGAGAGGAGACAACCGAAAAAAAGGGTGATTCTATATAAAAAAAAAAACAAATCGAAAATAAAGAATTTAACTATTTCAGTTGAGGCTTCGTTGTCGCGAAAATGGTCTTTGAATATTTAACTTCTTTGACAAATTCTAGCATTAATGAAGTAAGTATCTAAATTAGATGTCTTATTTTCATTTAAATCCATATAATTCATAGGCAGAAACGAGTAACACAATACATCACGTTGATACTGATAATATTAATACTATTTATAAATGACATGTGACTTATCGACATCCATATATCGAAACTATTCCAAACCACAGTAAATCTTAGTTTACACTCGTTGAATATTTAAAGCCGATTTTCTTGACAACGAAGTCTTAAATAGAAAATTTTATTCTTTATTTCCGATTCATTTTTTCATGTAGAATTACCTCCTACTCGTTTGTACCACCGATGGGGATGCCCTGTATAGCATGCCAAAAACGAATCTCATTAGTATGTACTCTTTGAAGTCTTTCATTGCCTTTTGAATGTATCAAATGCACATTGAGATCCATGAGGAGATCCAGACGTCTGTACACGAAGCGAATCAAGAAAAGACTTATAAAACGACCTAATATTTAACCGATCGAACACCTCCGAAAATCTGAACCTGCCCAGTCTTTGTAGCATGGTCTCCAATTTGAGGGCACAGCAAACAGAAGACAGCATCTTCCCTTGAAGAGGCCCCCTAACTTCGAAGACAATTCCCGGGGAATTAGCTGGCTGGAAGTGTTTGCCCGCGCCCGAATATTTCACGGGCGAGGATCGTTCGTTTTTGGTGAAAAGGATCGCTCCCTTGTTTGTTTTACGCTGGCTCGATTGTCCGGTCGACCAAACAGAGGTAAAGGGAGGCCTAAACAAGGAAGCGTCTCGTGCCTATCGTCTCCTCTCCTCGGCGGAGAGAGCCTCGTTTACACCAGCCACCTTTGTCTCCTCTTTCCTCCGTTTCCCTACCGTCTTCTCCTCTGTTCTCCTCTTCCTCCGTTCTCCTCTCCTCTTCCTCTGCTCCTCTTTCGCCGTTTCCGAGAGCCGGCCGTGCCGAACAGTCGCAAAACCGTCGCATACTTCGGAAGATAGGAGGTCGCGCGCGACCGCAGCTCGAATTTGGAACAAGGCCGATCTAATGCGCGGACAATGTTAACTGATGAACGAAGCCCTGGGCCCGTTGCAAAGAACAATGCAGTCACAGGGAAACACGGGAGAAAAAACAATGGGCTCCCATTAGCATCTACCTGAGTCTCTTGGGTCTCCTCTCATGGCCAGCTCTGCCCCTTTTGCTTCCTTTTTTTCTTTCTTTTCTCTTGCTCTCCTCGGATTCTCCTCGGATTCTCTCCGTCCTCCGACTCCTCTTCGTCCTCATCCTCCTTCTCGCAGCTTCTCCGCCCTTGTTTCTCCGTGCGGGCTGCAACTCTATTCTCGCATAATCGAGGAAACTTTCGGGTAGCTCCTCCCGGTCGTTTCACGGTTTGCGGTTAAGTACATCCCACATTTTCCATTTTCGTCAGCATAAATGCCGGCTGCGTGTACCTCCTCGAAGTCCATCATCTTCCGACTCTGTCTTCTTCAATCTAACTCTTCAATTTTACTTTGATCAAGAACAAAATTCTTTACATTTACAACATTTCTTCGTGGTGGTTGGCGTAGCTATCAAAGTGTTAAACCTCCAATAACAACAATAGGGTACTTTTCAGTAGACAGTTTGACACAGTCATCACTGATCTTTTGTATACACTTATTTTTACCAAATTAATTTTACGATTGTTATAGGAACAGTTGCAGAGCCCATTGAGGGAAAGCGATTAACTTTAGAAAACAGTTTAAAATTAAAATTTTGGAAACTATGCTTCGACGTCTTTGCTGAGAGTAGCTTTAAATGATTAACTGTGTAATTATTAAGTCTTATAACAGGATTAACATTGATCTGAAGGAGAAATCGATGAACAAGCATTCAATGATGGATTTTTGGAAAGCATTCTTTCCAAAATATTTCTTTCGGTGTATCCTGTACTCCGACCAAGGTATCGTTCGCAGTCGATTTGCCCTAATCATTAGTCGAAGTTCCCCTCGACTCTGTGTGCGGACTGTTAGTATTGACAAATAAGAACAAACAGAATTGTTTAAGGTGGATATATCTGGCCATTCCGGCGACTAAACGAATTAGCGCATCGAACGCTAACGAGAAAGAGGCTCCGGACTTGTATCCCTGCGCCTCTCGCTTTCCTTTCCTCGAACTCGTACCGAATAGCCCGAAGGGACCGTCTCGTGGCGCCGGTGAAATATCGTTTGACCGCAGGTGGAACCCTCTCTCGGCTCTCGAAAAGCCATAGATCGTTTTCGAAATTTCCACGGGGGCGTCGAGAACCGCCCGGGCCCGTTCCATTTCGAGTTTCGATCGTTTCCACCGTGGCCGAACGGTTATTTGTCAATCGTCCGCAGACAGCGATTACCTTCACAGAATATATTACGCTATCTCACAATATATTACGTTATAGTGTGCTATCGCATCATATGTTTTGCTTTAGGATGTACCTAATCGTTCTTCGACGAGGTCGTCTTCCGATAAAATTGACGTTTCAACCACTTTGAAGTTTTCCTCCTTGCAAGTTGATGTTTCAAGGACTCCGAGCACCTTCGCTATGCAAGGTATTAACTTCCTACATGTTTTTTTTTTACATTTTTCGTTGTTTCCTCAACAAAAATTCGTTACATGACGCGACACATTTGATGCAAAGGTTCAATAAATAAAACTAATAAAATCAAAATCAACGTAGTCTTATGACAAATGTTTATCTTTTTTTTTCATGTACGAAATTTATTGAAGACAAGAGAGTGTCAATCAACGTGGCTGTAAAAAATCTTAATTAAGAGATAGTTAGTTGAAATAGATAAAATCAGGGAAATCCGAGATAGTGCTCACTTGATATTCGTCGATTTGCAAAAGTAGTTTGTCAGTGCTCTGGAGGCGGCGCTACAAATCGTCGATCGAGGTGCAATTTTCGACGCGACACCTTACACCTGCGCGATCGTTTTTCTCTCATCAGGGTGCAGGACGAGCCTCAGGTTCGAAGCGTCACTGCGTGACGATGCGTTCTTTTCTCGAGGTGTTCCCGAGGCACGAGCCTGTTCGTTGACGAGACGAGCTACACGATCCCCTCGCCAAGAACATGGTCCACGTATTCCGCTTGTGTCATCTTGCCGCTAAACTCGAGGTTCGATCCTTCCACAGTGCTACATCGTAATGTCTGCAAAATGATCGCATAAAATCGACTCTTGAGCTTAGGTGCTATTTAGGTACAATTCGCCCGAGTGTTGCAAGGGGTTGAAACGTTTCAATTGCTGTTGCGCAACGAACATTCAATTATCGATACAGAAATAATGAGTATTGACTCCACTTGCGCTTTATTCAGCCAAAAATGAATCTTGATGTTTGGTATATCTTTCCTGAGGTACACAATGACTCGCACTAATATTCGAACACCTTCTAAAACAGAATAACTTGTTAAAAAGTGGACACTGATGTATGGGGACTAATTTACTAGGCAATGTCTACAAAATTTTGTTTAGAAATTGTAATTCTTTGTAATGAAAGTAAAAACAAGAAAGTCGCAATTTTAATATTTTTTATCTCAGCTTATAACAATTTGAAGAGAGCTATTCTATTCTAAAAGGTATTCTATTCTAAAAGTCTTAATGCGAGTCACTGTATTTTTCTTGCGTCACGTTTTTCCGGCGCACATTGTAGTAAATGCAACGAAGGCCAGTACACTACATTCCATTGTTTATGAACGGACTTTGAGTCTGTTTTAATTTAAATGGAATTGGATTTCCGTCGACGTTCGATTCTGGAAAAAGTCCGCACGCATCGTGCGTTCCAAGTAAACAGTCAGAGCGATCCACGAATCAAGGATCTCGAAGTAAACAGCAACCCTGAGCGACCGGGTGTTGGATCGTCGTCACGTACGCTCGGCCCGCCTAACGGAACGTCGTGTTGCGTCGCAGCGACGGTAACGGTAGGAGAAACAACCGCAAGCTCATAAAGCGTGCACGGCGGTTCGATCGATTAAAGAGGCCGGTCGTTGTAGAACAACGGATCGCGTGGTAAACCATTTATGCGTTGTCCTCGTCGAGTAAGGACACGGGACAGAGGGTTGCAGGCTGGTCGCGCACGTTGCATCTCGGGTAAGGAGGATATCTCCCTTCGGAGAGCAGGCTTCGTTTCCCGAGGACGAACGCAGAGTAAGTATCCCCCGATCGCCGCGAGATAACGGGAGTAGCGCGTAGATCATGTACCAGGATCGCGATCGTGAGCTGATAGGCCGCGTGGCGTTTTGTTCTTTCGGCGATGAGAGCAAGGATCAGATAATTCTCGAGGGGAGAAGCGAGAAAGAAAGAAAACATCCTGGCTGGTCGTTCCGCACCAGTTCCTGGTACCGGAAAGCGAAGCGTCACCGGACAACCTGTCCGCTCAAGAAAGTCCTTTCCTCGAGACCAGGTAAACGCGGCCCGCTCTGTTCCAGCTTATCTCGCCTACTTCACTACGCTTTCCTCGCCTGCCTCGTGGCCCTTTCCTTCCGCTGCCCCGTGAAAAATGAAGTTCCACTGGCCGAGGAAAGTGAAAAAATGACTGCGGTCACGAACGCGAAACAGTTAGAGGGTGCACACCGAGATCCTGCTCGATCGCACGCCGTTTCTTCCACTGGCCTTTCTTCTCCAGGGATCGATAGTTCTTATCTCCCCATTGGTCCTCGCACCCGCAATTTGTTGCTCAGCCTGGAAACTGTAGCAATTTGACGGTCTCCAGCGTCTTTCAATTCGCGTACTTATTTGCTTGGACGCTTTTTGGATTCTTTAAATAATACTGTCTGTACTTCTGCGAACGCAAATATTCAAATATAATATTCTGCCTTCAAATTGTAGTTCGTAGTCTTAAATGCTCACACAGGTGTATTTTTATCAATAAAAATGGTCCCTAAGACATTGTAAAAATATCCTTCACACAAGTCCAAACGTTATTAATGCTTCGCAGTCTTACATCGACTCTGTGAATCTATATAAAAAATGAAAATCGTCTGCATGAATTGCATGAAACAGTAAAAAATGATTTTTCATGTTAATAATTTTGGCAGGTTGTAAATAATATACCAGTAATGTTAAATGTCGCTAATGTTTCTTTTATGATGTGTTTCGCGTACTCATTTTTATTATAAATGCATAAAATTCGTAGCCGACTTATTATTCTGCTGATTTATATTCTTGACTGATATCACAATTGCAGGGTATGTAAGAACCATTGTGATATTTCTCGCCTGTTATAACGTCGCAAACTCACGTACGGTAAAATGGTCGAATAATACAATCTCGCAACAAATTTTATAATAAAAGAGAGGAAAAATGTTAACTCTCAAAGCTTAGTGTGTACGATTTATTCACATTTCCGTCTTTCTGAGAGTGCGACGCGGCGCCGAACAAAACAAAGAGTGTCGTGGATCGTTGGCGACCAACGCGTCGAGCGGGATCGTCGGTGGTTTGTCGATCTCACGCATCGATCGATCGCGAATGTCATAAGGTCGTGACCGTGTCGTGCGATACGCAATGCAGATCGAGCTCTGCTTCGAATATCCGAGCGAACCGGACGAATAGATCTCGTCTGTGACAATCACCTGCATGGAGGCTATCGCCTGGCCCATGGAAAACCTGCGACATCGACGACGGCACGAGGTTTGAGGAGGGAAGAAAAGCAGAACAGAAACGATGCCGGCTCGATCACCGAAGATACATAAATGCATTAACGAACAGCGACTCCTTTCGACGCCTTCCCCCCTCCTCTGCCCCCTCTCTGTCTTATCAGAAGCGACTCGCGCAAGGGATATCGGAGTTGCTGTCCGATTCTCGTCCGAGTCTTTATCACGTTATATATCCTACCGTCGGCACATAGATAACGCCGAAATACATCCATTATTCAGGCATTTGTTCGCATATTACGTAGGCATCGACGTGCGTGTCCGACTTATCGGAGCCGGCATATCGACGTTGCCACCTTTACGTAAGGACGCTCTTAACGCCGCTCTCGAAGGATATTAACCGGCGATCGGCTATTGTTTTTCCACGTTTCCAGAAAATCGGTTAACTTCGATCTACCTCGGCGTTGAGTTACATCGAGGGAAATCATTTCCATGGAAAATCGATCTGCGAGGTCCGCTCGACTAGTCTGGGCCGATGAACTAAACATCAGTCGACGAGAAACCGCGCGTTCAACTTTTGCAAATCGCGACATTTCCATCCCCCCTGGTATTGTTAAGTAGGCTTCCTAGTCTAGACCACAATTTTTAACATTTTCTTTTGAAGTTGTTGGCAAAAATCTGGAATTAATATTTGTATCGGATTGTTTCGTATATTTTCCGCCTGTATTTAACGAGTACACGCAATTAGTTTAATGTAAAAATATTTAAGATTTTACTATATACAGCTACTTTAGTACAGCCTCTTTTGTTGGAATCAGAATTTTCAATATTCCGTACAATCCTGGTTCCAACCATAGCCTCGCTTATACTGAATATAATGACATTTTACTCGTTCAGTTCAGATCAGCAGAACGTCCGGAATCGTGGCAACCGTGGAAGTACTGTCAACGTAAGTATAACTCATAAAATATTCAATATTTCTACATTAGACTAATTGTGAATGTTCTTTAAATATAGGCGAAAAATATGCAAAGCAATCCGATGCAAATATATGTTCTAATTTTGTTCCTAAAAATCTCGAAAGAAAGTCTTAAAAATTATTATTAATTCTAGACTAAAGTTTTCGATACTAGGATTTTCAAAACGATAAATGATTTTCTCAAAAGTTATGATCTTTAGATCGAGGGATATTGTCGCAGGTGACCACGGAGGACGATACAAACCAGCAGGCCTCGGAAATATTACGTTTGTCCACTCGAAGAAAATCATTTCTGCGGAAACTGTGATTCCCGGAGGGTCCAAGGTGACCACAAGGACCGGCTGGAAGTTAGGCTGACGTGCTGGCAGAGAGTTATGCGCCGGACGTGGCTTCCGCGACAGTCACGGCCGAATCTTCGGCGCGATCTCCCCGAAGAACCTCTGTTTTTGTTTTACAGCCACGTCCACGGTCACGGGTCTCGATCTATCGACGCGTAAATCTAAAAACACGCAGGACAATCGGTACAGTTGTTCGACCTCTTGCCATGCAACCGAAAAACCTTCGTTTCCTCTGTTCGCGAGCGTATCACCCGAAATGATCTACCGAGACAGACGGAGAACGATTATTCTTCGGAGACGCGCTGCTCGGATGTTAGCTTCTGGTGGTTGCTGGATGCCTGACCGCGGGGGTTGTTGGCGCGAACGATTAGCGCGATTGTCTTGCCAACTATGCGGCTGATGCTCCTTTCTGTCTTTCCTTGAGGTTACATTGTATCGAGAAGTTTAAGAAGGAAGGATCACTTCGGTGCGAAGAAATTGTTCGGTCCTTAGATCATCGAGAACTTTTGTTGTTAAACTAAAAATTAATTAGAGTACTTGTGAACCGCAGCACATTCTTGTTTCGTTTATGTATCAATATTAACCCTTTGCGGTCGTATTAAGTTTATAAATAGGTGTCATGCTGGTCGGAATTAATTTTGTTGAACGAACATAATGTGCAAGATTAAGTAGGAAAAACAAAATATATTAATTCATTTTTAAAATTTAAATATATGTAACACGATAATATGTTTTAATTTTATTTAAAAATAAAAAAAAATAAAAAAATAGCTTTGGTGGCTAAGAGTAGACATACGACGGTAAAGGGTTAAATGCGCCATATTGCTTTTATACATATTAGCCACTGTTCTAAAAAATTATTTTAACCCTCATTTTAACCTAAATTATATTATAACCCTCGAGCATGTTCGACTTGCATGCGTACGTTGACGAGACCGCACTGATTGCTATGTACGTATAAAAACTCCATTTATATAAATATAATACAATACAAATAATGATTATTCCGTGTATCGTTAATGCACGTTTACAATTCGAAAATTAGCGAAAACATTTTGTTTTATACAACGTTAAACATATTACAATAAAAATAATTGAATTCTCACGAACTTGAAGAGTTGAGAAAGTGGATCACAAAAATAGGAGGAAGTGAATCACAAAGAGGAAACCATTAATTATCAAAAGACTGTCTATTATCCCAAAGTTAAATTCTAACAGAAACGAATTGCGGTGAACCGCAGTTCAATCTTAACAAAACTAAACGACACTTTCGCATTGTCTCCAGCACAAAGAATCTCCTGGAACAGAATCTCTAGGAGACAACCGAGGAAAAACGATAAGATTTACATGAGAATAAAGAACCTAGTTATCGATCGATTCGTGTGGATTTTCACGGTGGGAAAATCACACGGCGAACAGGTTGAGCAGCATGGCGCAGCATACGTGGATCGTCGGATCGAGAGAGGAGCGTCGTCGAAGATTTTCGAGCAGTCAAACAATGAGTGCGAACCCGAGCAGCGGGAATCTTCGAAAGTGTGTCGAAACGATAAAGGAATAACCTCGTCGGCGTGAAAGAGTCGCGTCAAGTTTCATCGGGGGGAGCGTTGGTGGATAGGAAAGAGGATGGAAGTTCGAACATTCGAAGCCGTGAGAATACACCTGCACGCAGACCAGGCTGCTCGACGCGTGAAAACGAAAAGTGAGAAGTGCTAGGGGGAGGTCTCACCCCCGCGCGTTCTTCTCGACGTCCTCCGTGGATCGGCCATAAATTGTCCACTTTGGTTACTTAAACGATAGATCATGTTTTAAACAAAAGTCGCTCTGATCCAGGTTGCATCGAAATGGTACGAGGAAATGCGCGTGCGAGCGAGAGAGAGAGAGAGAGAGAAAGAGAGAGAAAATGAGAGAAAGGGGACCAAACGAAGGGAACGCCCTGAGTTTACGCCGTATATACTGAACCGACCCCATAAATCCTTCAACCGAGCTCCGCCGTCCACGCGGCTGTTTTCTAATATTTTGATTTATGCCGCTTTCACTGGGCTAATTTGCCGGCCTTTATCCTTTATTTGCGCGTTTAGGGGTGAAATTTGTCCCTGGAGCCGCTCCGGGCCTCGCCACAATGCACCGTGTCGAGGATCGCTTTCCGTCGACTATTGTTGACGATGCTCGCAGCGCGGCGGTTTTGTTCGGGCCCCGAATAACGCTGAGAACGCCAAGCCCCGAGGAACCGCGGGGGTGAGGCTGCTTATACTCGGTTGCGAAACCTCTTTAAAGTACCACGATACCAAAATATTTGAGGGAACTGCGGCTCGCTCGATTTCTCCGCGCAGGGGGATACCTGCGATCGGCATTCTCTTCGGACCGCAATTCTTCGGGTCACAGTCGGATCACTCTGTGAATCGTAATTAACCCCTACCCGTGCCATTTAGCTCGACGAAACTCGGGCCCGAGCGGTCCGCATCAACGCGCGCTAAACAGACCAGACTGATGTTATGTTTACGTTTGGCCCAAGTATCTGTTCGCGACTCAGACTCGTGATATTTATGTTTGGCCCAAGTAATTCATCGCGAGTCTGACTCGCGATATGCATGTTTGGGCCAAAATCTTCATCGCGAGTCAGACTCGCTAAAGTACAGGAAGGGGTTAAGGGGTCATTCAATGGAATTCAATCAGAATCACGAATTAACATAATTACAATGATGTGTGGATTATCATAGACACAAATCTTACGCAACGATGAATATTATTTTACATTTAACCTTTTGCCGTATGTGTTGTTACATAACTGCATCGGTGGGAACTTCTTCGTTCTTAACAGCTTTCTTGATAGAACGAGACTTTTAACTCATTTACTTTCATCCCAACACTTTGATAACAGAAGAATCTGTTTCGATTTAGAAAAAATTATGAACGTTCATATTTAATAGGTTATGCATTTAAATCTTTATCACGAATCTGACTTGTTACAATGCAAAGGGTTAATAGAACGTCGAGAGATTGTATTTATTAATATTTTTGCCCATTTCGTTAACTCTTTTATAACAATTATCTAATAAGTATATAGTAATAACCTTCGTTCTGAATAAAATTATACTTTCAGCAAGTCACAAGTTTGAAGAAACATTTTATGCCGAGGGTGTTAGTATGGATTGTAAGAATCGATTCAATGAGATAAATGTAAAAGACAGGTAAACAAATATACAAGCAAGGACGCGTGCTTACACATTCATACAGACGTCAGCAATTCTATATAAACATATACATCATTTTCAATTTCTCTCATATAGTCCTGTATTGCAACAACGAGTAAGACGGTTAAAATATCAAGTTACATAAAGCAAATTGTGATTTAATTGACAGTGCAAATTGATACGATTGTAATTTACGTCAGCTTGAAATTTTAAATAAACATTAACAGCTTAACAATAAATTACCGATTGATCAACTGGCGATGGTCGAGGATGTAAGGATCGCGATCTGTGATCGCAAGAGCCTGCTGAACCACCGTTCCTCCGTGGAGACATGTAGAAAAGGGGTCGTAAACGGCGTCCGTTTCGGGGGCGGACAGCAACAGTCATCGAAACGGAACGACGAACCGTAAATTACGACAACGTCGCGGCTCCTCTTTCGTTCCGGACCTGCGATCTTCTGTGCGCGCGTTACGCCGCTGCAAGGAAGGGAAAAAACACGAGGAGAGCCGCTCTTCCATGCTAAACTTCCTGGGGATCCACGTGGCTCCTCCATTGTGTCCGCAATGGTTCTAATGATTCGTTCTGATCCGGCCGCGTCCCTCAGGGGTTCGTTTCATGGCGTAGAAGTCCGCGAGCATCCCAACACCAGCACGACATCAATAAAGAACGAACAGACAATTTTGCGTTCCCGAGCATTTTTCTCGACGCGTCAGTTGCAAAAAATTTGGAATCATTAAACCGATTTAGCCGAAAGACGACATTTGTAAGTTCAACAATAGAGGTTCCGCTCTTTGAAACGAGTTCGTTCTGATCAGCATATGATTTTTTTTTTGCGAAGTTACAGCGGTTCAAAGATTGATCATCTTTCGGCCAAAGTTGATCCTTTGATCTCTTTATCTATCATTCTGAAAGATATTTGGCAGTTACTACACTCTAGTTCAAAGGTCTCTTTAGAATTTCATGAAATTCTGTTGGCCAGCTTCGTTATTGAAAGCGTTTTTGCAGTTGACTTTGGTAAAATCGCGAGAAGGAGGATTTTGGTGACGCGTGCCCCAGCGATGTTACGGGGTGTGTCTATGGGGTGGTTTATTCCGAGGGGATCATCGCCGGACGAGTAATGGCTTGGTAATAAGAGGTGGATAGGGGCTATAGCACGCGGCGACCGGAAACGATTCAATTCGTAGACGTCTCCTCTCCAGCCTCCACCCTAACTGTTAATTTATCGTTTGGTAAGTGACGCAGCTTATCGAAAGGATTCCAGGCCAAGAGACCGGCATTGTTCGTTGTTTGCGAGCACCCGGCCACTGACGATCGTCGCTTTGTGCTAGATTTTGGCTGGCTGCGGGAGTTTCCGTCGCGATCTCCGCCGACGTCGTCGAACAAAGTTCTCCTCGGCGGTGCCTGCCGGCGAACTTTCCTCGATAATGTCCTCCTCATCGAAACTGTCCACGGTTAAAAGAGCTCGGAAACAGGGACATCTGTCCGCGGATCTACTCGGCCGCCCTCAGCGATCCTGCTAAGCTCGAGTCGAACAATCTCGCGAGGAGGAATAATGGAAACGCGGTGACATGTCGTCTCGACGCATCTGCTCGGCGACGCGACTCCCGTAGACAATCGGCTGCGGTTTCAGAGATGAAGAAGATCCCGTTTCTTGGTATAGCGGAATATCTGCGGTATTTTTCTCTGACTTATTTTATAGCTCTGAGATGCAACTACTTTTGGTTCTCAGCGTTCTTTCAAGAAGTCGTACTTGGCTCTAGAAGTACTAGGTTTAAGCGAATCTAGTTTTACAAACTTTATTTTATAAATTGTAAGGACACATTTCTCGAGGCTTTTATTCATTTTTATTGTAATCTGTGTACCAACGAACCGGTCTATTCATAAAAGTTTAATTCGACGTTCTAACTTTTATTAATTCTTTTTAAATAAATCATAGTCGACTATAGAATTACCAAGTTAAACTGAATTTAATTTTATAAATTTTGCTTCACAAAATGCGGACGTACATTTCAAGAGAGCAATTCAGTTTTATCGTACCAATAAACGGATCTGTTAAAGAAATTATAGCTAGTTGCGCTAATTTTTATCAACACTCCGAGTAAACGGTGTTAATCTTCTGGATGAACGCAGATTCGTGTCTAAGCAGAAATGCCCTCATGAAGATTTATCAAACGTTCTTTGAATATTTCGCCAGATTTTGGCTCGACTGCTGGGCTCCTTTGCCAAGCTTTAAGACAGAAGCGCACCGTCTGGGAACCAGCTCCGTCGCCGTAGGATTCATTTCACGGTCGATGGTTCTTTTCTATCTTCGTCGAACAATCATGTGGGTGTCCGATAGCGACGCCCATGAAGAAACTCTAATTCGGATTTGTAGGCATTCCGGTCCCGTTGCGAGAAATGAGCCGTCGTTTATCAGCTGTCGGTACTGTGGCATGCTCGCGGCTGTTCGTAATGAACGGTTTAAGCCTTGCTTCGACAGCGACTGGGTCGGGGAAGACCCAAACCGTAAATACTACAAGTTCTTCATCATTCTGACTTAGGATTTCCTGGTCCACTGATACGTTGATTTTTAAGTTCGTATAGAAAATCGTAAATACTAAAGTTACAAACTTTTTTTCATACGGAGTGAAAGATTCTCTGTTTTAGGGTGTCCTTTGTTTTTGTTTCATACGGAACTGCGCGTCCTTACTTAGATAAATGCTTAGCGAATATTAAGAGGAATTCGCTGATCTTTTATTCGTTAATTTTTCAAGACAGGTCATTTAGCGTTGTTGAGAATTTACCTTCATGGTCTATGAAGAACTGATTTTGGTCATCTAAATCTAGTCATTTAGCTTTACTAGATAAGAATATAGTGTACGATCTTTGGTGACTGAGTTGTAAGCTTCAGAATCCATCATCGACGGTTAATTATTACCGAGTTTAACAGGCGACCTGGTAACCCTGACGGAAAAGACCACGGATCGTTTCCCTCGAAGACGAAAGGAAATAATCGAATGATGTCGAGAGCGATGATAAAATTTTCGGAAATTCTTCGATCGCGAGGAGACGAGGCTTGGCTGCAGCGAGGATGAAAACGATGGTACGTGAACGCGGGGGAGGATAGGTGCGGGGGTGGGGTGGGATGGCGCGAGTCCCGAATCCAGCGCCGAAGCAGGAATATCGGGATAATACATTGGGGTCCAGACAGGCCTTGTTTATAATGGGTTGAACAAGGGTGCTAGAAGCCAGTGGGGGCTCCGGCCCCCCTAAGGCGCGGGTCTTATAGGGCCCCATAGGGACCGGCGGTGTTAACCGGCGGGCAGTCTCACTGCGGTCGGTGTTTGCTCATGAGCCGCGCGTGGTATTTAGGGATAACAAGAGGGCCACTTCATCATCCGCTGGAACGACGACCCCACGATCCCTTTCTGCCTCTGCTTCGTGTGTCCTCTCCTCCTCTTTCCTCGTCCGCGCCTCTATCATTTTCTTCGACTCTCCCTCCCTCTTTCTCGCTCTCTCCTCGTCTCTCCTCCTCCCTTTCACCTTTTGGTCCGCGAGTCTTTCGTTTCTCTGGCATCCGCGCCACCCCATGGTCTCCACTCCGTCTTTTGTTTCTCGCAGGAGTTTGTCCGCCCGCGCGGTCCCACCTTCCCACTGAGAACACCGCAGTTCGTTTCGATTTTGGGAAATCGATTTCTCCTCGTTAACGGCCGAAATGCCTTCCCGCGGCCGTCTCGATACAAATTGATTCACGAGATCCTCTCGTAAGTTCCAGGCGGAAGAACGTACCACGAGAGTCCTCTGCGAGGCTCCAACTCGCAGATCCAGAGATTCGCGAAGTTGGACTCAAGTTCTTCAGCTTGTGTCTGCGGGGCAAATCGATCAGAAATCGTCCTTTCCGACTGCTCAGACCGACGATTCTGAAAATGAAATTGCAAGACGATCCAAAAAGTGTTTCAATTGCTATTTAGAAAGTCCTAAAGTGAATACGACGTCCACTGATTCAAGAACTGTCTCACTCTTTTTTGTCTTCTAACAAATAATGTTTTACCTTCTTTTTGATCAGTTCGCGATAATCAATTTAAATCGAAGACTGTTTAATTGACCGCACTATAAATATTGTTTTTTATTTATACATCCACCTCCATTTTTCCGAACTTTCAACTGAGGAATGTGGACCATCTCTTTTCGAAAAGTGAACTCCAGAGATATATTACAGGAAAGTGACGTACGATTGGATATGAGAATACGGCTGCTTTGAAAGAGTCGATCCTTGTAGCTAGAGTATCTCAGCATCTCGCGTAGTCATATTTTGACGAGCCTTCGAGCGCTAGGAGCCGGAGCGGATTGAAGAGGGCTAGAGCGGATCGAGGAAGCGCAGGGACGTCGATCGAGGGATCGGTGAGAAATCACGTAGGCGACGTTTCGCCGGCAGATCGATCGATCGGCCGGTCCCGATGGCAGGGAAATAGATTCTCGATGGCTCGCCCCGAAAAATCGTCGCTCTCCCCGGGTATATGGATCCCTTTTATGGTAATGCGGTGTTTATGCGTTGACAGTTGCCGGCGCTTCCGAACCCGGGGAAAGTATGCAAATCCCTGGTAGTCAAAGATTGAATTTCATTCGGCGGTCTCTAGGAACGGGGCTCTGGTGTGTCCGGCGCACACCCGCGTGTCCATCGTCCGCAACGTCCGCGGCCAAGATAACCTTTCGACACCCGAACGACCGACGACTCGGCCGACCTTTTGACGGCAGCCTTCCTGCTTCCATATGCATCAACCCCGCCAACTGATCTGGGACCTTTTGATTTTCAGGCGATCGGCTCTTTGCCCTCGGACGGCCATTTTTCCTGGCTGTTTCCCACGTGGCCGCGTATCGCGGCCGATCATTCTCCATTGGACTGTCTTCTGCTTTTGAGTGCATTTTATGAATATCTAGACGCGAAGAGTTTGTCGATGACTCTGATAGTTTTGAAATTGCTACACGTTCCTTTTACTATTGATTTATGGATCAGTGTGAATAGCCAGTAATAGTTGTAGGAAACAGGTGCAATTTATGGTACCTGCGGGCTTCCTCGTCGAGTATATGAAGTACTTTGGATGTGTATGAAGATATTTTACGTTTATGCAAAGAATGAGGATCCGAAGAATGAAATGAAGAAGTTAGTTTAGCTTCAAGGATTATTATAAACTGAAACTTGCAAGGAAATAATTTTTGTAAAAGGAATAGTAAGCAGGTTTTCCTTTAGGACTATGCTTTGTTATGTTAGCAGCCTTGATTCGGCTACTTGGCTACTTATTTTCGTAATAAGTAGTATGCATGTATTTACAATGACTTCCAAATTTAATTATCTATCTTCTAAAGAACAAATTAAGTGTAAAGGTTACGTCAACTTTGTTATCTTTGCTATGTTTTACTTCAAGGTTCTGTGTCGCGCTATCTGTGTAATCTACAACATAGACGCAAGGGTGCAAACAAGCGGAAATTGGACCATACACAACTGTTTAATTGACGAGGTATATGATGATTTTCAATTTTATTCATCTACTGTAACAGCGATTTGTTTAATTTAATTGTCGAATATTAGTTTAATTATCAAAAAGACCCAATAACCATACGCCGATGATTAAACGGAGAATGCTAAACAATTTTGTGGAAAAAATTGAACTCCTCCTCCAGATCGATAAGCGAAGACCCTACTGTAGTCAGTCGTAACTAGACTGAAATATAAAAACGCAAAGACTGAAGAAGAACCTAATCATTTTATTACGCTACTTTGAACCTATCAATATTATTAAAGGAAACGATTTACTTTCGTTTAATTCCTGTTTTTTTTTTTTAAATCGTCTTTCAACATTTCCATTTTGCATAAAGATCCGCAGTCTAGTTATCAGTCCGCAACTGTATCGTTCGAATGTTAATGGCCGTTTGTTCTACGAAGAAAGTTGACTAATCCTTGTTTTTTTCTGTCGAAGCAGCGACCTCGAACGGTAACCGTGTAGCGATTTATCCGACAAATTTTTCAATGACTGCCGGCCGAGCTGTCCAGAAATAACGCGGATCACCCTTGACTAGAGAACACAACGCGATAACGAGAACGTTGTGGACAGCGGTTTTCCTTTTTCCTCCGTTGCGGCGCAATTAATTTAGATAAGGCGGAACGCTCTTAAATATTCAACGCGTCGCGCTCTAGGTCACTCGGGAATCGGGCCTCTTAATTATCTAGTAGCTGGCGAATAAATTTGTCACGTTGGGACACTGTGTCGACGTCGCCGGCGATCGTGTTTCCCGCGGCTACGATCAAACCCTGCAAACCGGCTCGAAGAGGATCGTCCGCTGCGCCTTTGACCCCGCTGGAGGAACTTTGATCTCCGGACGCAATAATTCCAGGCTAACTCGAATCTCCTTCCGGCTCCCTAAATTCGAGGGGCACCGGTTCATTGCGTATTCTTCGCGATTCGTTTCAACTGCCCCGTCCATACAACCGGAAAAAATCTCACCGACTTTTTTCCACTGGAAGAAAATACTGGATCCGATAAAATTAATCCACATTAATAATAATCACAACTGTGACTTTTTATAGGATCCTAGTACCTCGCAGTATCGGTGTATATTTTTCTGCTCTAAATAGAAATCGTTTAACACTCGATCTCTTTGATAAATTTAGTATGCTTAGAATTATTCATAATTTCATTTATCAATTTTTTTTTTAAACAGATGCTTTAAAGTACTTCTTATAGACACGTTATTTTTTCAGTAGCACTTAATAAAATATATACAAATTTAAATTAATTGTTAGAAACTGGATAGTCAAACTACGATACTTATGTACCGCGTTTGTTAACTGCGAATGTTAGCAATCATGAAATCAACAATCGAAACGATGCGTTGAATTGCCGCGCCGGCCACATATAGGTGACACTAATTTTTGACTAGTTTTAAAATTCATTTTAATTGTAATATATTTGAAAAAACTGTATTTTATCTCAAGAATACTATTTCTCACCTTAGCTTTCTACAGAAAATCGTAGAAGGAAACTTCCTGCTCTAAACTTAACATTCCACCCAAACGCTCCAGGTGTCCACTTTTCTTGAAGATCCGTATTTATAGTCATACTCCATCAGATCCAATAAACAGAGTGGGTACTTTAGATAACAAATGCTTTGTAGAAGTTTGACCTTCATATTTCCACTATGGCTCCACCAACAAAAAATTTTTGATATCATATTACGTGCCCCTTGAAATCAAACATCTTTCGTCTGATACTTTTTTTTCTGTTGTAACAAGCAAGCAAGTTATTCGTATGACCTATTTTAAGTGTTTCATCCTGTATAAAAGGTTACGTCTATTAAGTAATATACAGGATGATCCACGCAACTCGATTCATGCAACTTTCTGCAACTTCCAAGATATGCATTGGCTAACAAATTTTTCGATACAAAGGTTGCGAGATGTAAAGGGGCATAGTATGTAGTGCATTTATTTCTTTTATAGGCGGAGCCCTTCCGGATATTGAAAGGTTAATTTTCTTTTCTTAAGCGAAATACTATATGTTTTATATCAGATTATAGTAGCATATCGAATTCTGAATTAAAAAATGTATTGACCTTTGTTAGCACTAACCTTAATAGCTAACGAGTAATTTCGCTCATTCTTCATTCATAAGGTTGAATAAATAAGGTAAAATAAAGCGAAATTACTCGTTAGCTATTAGGTTTAGGGCTAATTAAGATCAGTACTTTTTACTTAGAATTCGACAGTCTCCCATATTTTTATAGAAAAAATAGAGTATTCCATTTAAGAAAAAAAAGTTAACCTTCAAATCTCCGGAACGTCTCTACCTGTAAAAAGATAAAAAAAGATCATCCTTAGTATACAATTAGTACACCGCCGATACACGCATGATACACATACACATGTAGTCACCGACAATTTTTTGGAAAGAAACCTTAATATCACTGTTAGTCGAAATCCAGCCGCTGTTCAAGTTTTATGTTCAAGCTCTTCATAATAAAACCTCTGAATAATAAAACTCGAACATAAATAAATAAATCATTTGTTCATTTACGAAGGGAAAATGCTCGCGAATTCTATAGTATCGCGCGAAAGATGCTCTGGGGAGCATTCGAAACGAAACCAATCGGAATCTCTCGGTGAATCTCGGCGGGCATAATTTTTCCATTCCGGCTCGCGCAGGATCTACCGCGCGGTCGGTCGGCTACACGTAAACAAACGCGCGCTAATGCGAACTAATGTCACCGGGCCGAAACTAACGACCCGACTGTTGTTTCTACCAGTCGTTCCGGCGTGTCTCGTCAAAGGCAAAAACCGTCTGGACAAGTTAGGGTGTCGGAGAGGGTGGGCGCCGGATTTTTGGTCGAGATCCTGTCCAACGCATTTTTCTCGAAGATCATGCGACCGATCTGTCAGCCGAACTTCTTACTGCCGAAGATATCGGCGATATCGTTCGACACGCTTGAAACGATGTTTCGGCCGAATTTTTTCCGATGTTCGACAACCTTTTCTCGATCTCTTCGATCTTGCATTTGTAAGCCGAATTCTTGGGGGAAATCGCGGCGCACGGTAGTCAATTTCAATCGTGAAGAAGGAAGCTCCCAGTTCGTGGAAGACGCTGTTTATAAATGCAGTGAGCCTAGAAGGATGATTAGAAAACTGTCCACGTTTGAGTTGTGTAACCATATTAAGAAAATTCATACGACAATGAGCATGATCTCGTATGAAAGCTTGAAGACTCTATTTACATACCACGTCGACAATTTTCTTCTAAAAATTGTTTGCACGGTGTAGCAGGTGGGAAACGCTGTTCCCCTAAAATGCTAGAAACTGAATCGCCTCTAAAAACATTGCCAAATACACGCACCCCTAGAAACACTAGAAAATTTTTCTCAGAATTAAAGATACCACGAATTTGAAGACTTTACATCAACCCCTCAGAATTGGATGCACGATTTTTCCAGTAGTTTTATCAAGCTTTGGATGAAAGATGCATCGATAATCTTACAGTAACAGAAAGTACAGCTTCACAGAACGAGTTCATCGTTTCTGTTTTATAAAACAGTGACAAAAAATCGTACGTCGACTTTTGCGTAGTAGTTGCAGAAAGGAAGCGTCATTTTTCCAAGGGAAAAATTTGTCAATGATTCTACAGACGCCGCAGTTCGCAGTGTCTTCGAAAAAAGAATGATGAGAGCGGACTCGGCGGTGCTAGGCGAATGCTCGCAGGAATCGTTCGTAAAATACGTGACGGTTCTCGGGAACGATCGAGGTACACCGACTCCACCCGTGGCATGGATGTTCTTTGCGGCCTTGACCGGCCAGGAAATCAGAGTCGCCACGAATTCAAATTTGTACAAGCGTGGAACATCGTCGTCCGAGTCGCGTCGCCGGTTCCGACGATAAACTACGCGTTTGATCGGCTTGTAAACGTCCGTTCGTTCTCTCTCTCGGACTCGGAGCAGGCTCTCGGTTCGAGGGGACGACGATCGACACGAGCGTCGAAGCATATTTAACGAACCGGCCCGGCGCGGCCGCGGGAAGAAGACGAGCGGAATGTCTCGAGGCCGATTCGTCCGCCTCGGCCCGCTCCGGAAAATATCGGTGACGGGAGAACCGATTCCAGATACGAGCTGTTTTTCCCCGGCCCGATTTATTAATACCCATGAGTCCGTGGCATCGAACAGCCAACGGCAAATTAGGGTGAACCGTCGTCGACTCCACTCGTGAATCTTTTCGACCCTTCGTGAAAGGAGATGACTATCGTTTTGTCCTCCGAGGACTACCGTTGCTACCGACGAAAACTCATGAATTCGACGCTAATTTATCGTCCCGGGACACGGCCCTCTGCCCTTCGCTCCCTGCATCCGGGATGACGCCTCACGGAACCTCAGCCCTAGAATTCTCGCTGACTCCCAGAGATTAATTGTTATACACTGCGGAAACGTTCTCGCGCGACGAATCGCACGCGGTACGCCATTTTTGCTCTTCCTTGAGCTACGCAGACTGGGATTGTTGGGTTATGTCTGCAATCCCTGATCATTGCATTCAGGGATTGCAGATATGGAGGGATTGAGACTGATGGGGGTTGGAAAATTTTAGTTTCAATGTCTGAACAAATTTTACGCTACTCGAGCCATTTACTTAACCCCTTGAGGTACCATTTTCTTTACAGTTACTGCGATTAGAAATTTTTAGATTGCAAT
>CM052168.1:9150575-9169370 GCA_028455555.1 Augochlorella aurata | reverse complement strand
GAGGGGTCAAACTTCTTTAAGCTGAAAACCGCAACTCCGAAAGAAATTTTACAAAGTCCGTGCATTTGGTCAAACTTGGCAATTTTCAATATGGCAATCATGGCCTCACATTTAGGGGGTTAGAGTAGTGAGGGTGCATTAAACATAAAATCCAGAAAGATTATCTTAAAACAGAGACTTCATGCTTCAATTTAAAATGAAAGTAAATCCTGCGATGATTTTTCACGGAGTTATCTAAAATTTATTATCTAAAACTGTTATCCAAAATTTTTCTATGCTATAATTTTATTCAGCATTGTATGTATGGAATATTCTAGATTTTCTAAATGTTCCAAATATTTTAAAATATTCCAAGAAGTGGCAAATTAGTAAATAAGCAACTAAGGACAGCCGAGTAGTATATCTATCAATGATCTAATTAAACGAAGTTCAGTGATCAAATTGTGCCAGCAGTGCTTGCCTTAACATTGCAAAAGAAGAACGTGTGCACAGGTGCGTATCCAGCAACAATTTCCGTAACCATGACAATTTTCCACTAGCTACGAACCCAGTATTACAGCCAGATAATTGCAATTTCCTCGCGATGCCTTGATGCTCAGACTCTTCCAAGCTAGAAACGAGAGCTTGTAGACAATCGTAAGCGCATCTCAAAGGGGAGAGACGGTAGAAATAGTAAAAAGCAGCGACACGGAAAAAATCCGGCCACGACAACGACTACGACGAGGACGACGGTGAAGAAAAAGAACAAGAAGCAGTGGAAGAAGAAGAAGAAGAAGAAGAAGAAGAAGAAGAAGAAGAAGAAGAAGATGAAGAAGAGGAGAAGCTAAGGGGGGAAGAGGTCCCTGACGCGCTCGTGATTCCCTTTAGGCTCGAGCTACGGTGCATCCGCGATCCGGCGCAGCATCGCACACTCATACTCGCAGACACACGCGCGCGAGGGGGATAATAACCAATTATTTTGGAGTATATAATTAGAAAATTACGGAGTCAGCTCCGACACAACGCAGGGACCCGTTTGGCTCTCGGTTCGTCTCTTTCCGACTTCCGAGCGATTCGACGTCGTCCCTTTCTCGCACCGGGTCCGTCCCTTTTTCTCTCGCGGGCTCCTTCGTGTGGCGTCAGAATTGAGATACAGATACCACGACCCAAAGTATAGACCGTGTAAGCACTCGAGTCGCATGTGGTCCATCTCTCTCTCTTTCTCCCTCTTTTCCGCCTTGTTTCTCCCCTGGTTCTCTTCTGCTCCTCTTCTGCTCGTCGTCCTCTCGCACGGCTCCTTCGTCCGACTCGTTTCTTCCCTCTTTCGGCTCGCCCTTTCCTCGTCCTCCTCTTCCTTCCTCTTCCCAGCTCGTCGTCGCCTTACTCCGTACCGTCCTGTTCCTTTTCTCCTTCGCCCGTTCCCGTTCCCTGCGATCCAGTGCGTGTAGGTGAGGGTGTAGAGGTGGGCCGACCTTATGGCCCTGGGCTACCGGGCTTCGTACCCAAGCTGGCCCTTCTATACGGGGTGTCTCGCAACGAAACGCTCCGGAGCCAGAACGATCTCGCCCAACGTCGGGCCCTTTTTCTCGAAAATACTCAATACTATCTGCTGGGAACGATTTCATCGAAAATCGATACGCTATTCAGAAGTCGGACGTTCCGTGCGATGTTATTCTCATTTAGTGGAATGTACTGTAGAAAAGCCTCAAATACACTTATAATTCACTTAAATACCAGTGCACGAATGACAGAGTTGACAGACGATTAATTACGAAACCAATCATCGATGCTAAATTGAGGCAAGCGACATCATTATGTGAATGGAAACGGAAAAAAATCGGAAGCGTTCGAGAGGAGGTATATATCGAGAGGAGAAAAACTTTGTGATACAAGAGCCGCGATTACTCTGTCGTTAATCGAGACAATTGCACGCTGCGTCGCTGCACGCAACCGCGAGCACGAATCGTACTCGCGAAATAATTAACGATCATGGGATTACAGTGATTCGGCGATCTTAACACCGTTTTACGAGGTCTCCGGTGTCTCGGCGGCAGAATTATCCGTTCAAGTAGAAAATTACACTGTTGCAATTCACTCGGCAGCGTGGAGCAGAAGGCCGGGCGCATGTTCGACATTCAATATTTTATCACTGGTCGGACCGAGTTGCTAATTCGCTGAAAATTATTTCTGTCCAGGAGACGTTCCTGCTTGGCTCGACGGGCATAATGAAATGTTTAGTTTCTTATCGGAGGCGCTGGGAAGAGTCATCGCGCTTAATTGCCAGTTACACCGTGGAATCCGCCTCGCAGAAGCTGCACGCCGCGTTTCGGACGCCTTGTATAGCAGGAGGCGAGCCCGCTCGGCATGCAGCTCGCGACGCGCTAAATTATTAATCCTAAATTTTTTCGCCGCCATAATTCTCGCCGGATGATTCGTCTCGAATTAGTTCCTATTAGGTGGTAGTCGGGCCGGGTTAATTCGCTGGGCCCGGCTCGGCGTGCGCGGGCCGGGGCGCACTTACAATTTAAAATCGACTTGTCGTCGTTGGCGGTTCGCAGAGGCACGACCGGCGGTCGTGCAGTCGCGAGACGGGTTATTAGGTTTCGTTTCGAAACGGAGAATCGTCGCACGATTACGATTAGCGAGGAGGCGGCTCGTTAACCGGAGGTAATCGACCGAATCCGAAGACGATTACAGCGTCGGCCGCGGAACTTTTCTGATTCCCGCGCGGATCGGAGAACGAGATGCGGACCGATCTCCTCGTTAACCCACGAATCTTCTCGCAATTATCCTGCAACGTACCTAGGACTCGCGTTTCCAGCTGTCCCGCAATCGCTGCGAGTCCGATCGCTGTCGAAAATCATCGTTACGTCCCGATCTTTCCGCGACCTTTAGCAATTCGGGACGAATCCATTAATTGTTGCAGTGGGCACATCAAATTCACAGTCGAAGTGTCGTTTTCGTTGCGATTGTTAACGTTGGTTTGCTTACTAAAGAAGGTCTTCGGTAATATATATTTGAAATAATACTTTATACAAATGGCGCTTTAATAATAGAAAGATGCAAAGTTAACTGACGGACGCGCCCAGAGGACTAACTAACTGAAGACATACGAGCTCGATACAAAAGACACGTACATACATACAGACTTTGATCGAGAACTCTTTGAAAGATGTCACGATTATAATGTAGGATCGATTATATAGATCTCATAGTTAGATCACGTAAAGATCTCTCAAAGGACCTTCCGAAGGTCTTCGCGTCTGAGACGGCTTCTTTGATTTATAGTGATCGTCTATGCTCCATCCACTCGTCGAACGTACAACATCCTTATCCTTTGCATTCTATCATTATTTTAATTAGATTCCTCCCGTCGTCCTTCTGTGTCTTTATATTCTTCCATACTCGAGAATTTCCATAGATTCGCAATATATTCATAATTACATTGCGGACTTCGTTTTGTAAGGACGCACACGCGAAACGCGAGTACACGAAGAACTTTAGGTATCAATTTATTCCGCTCATCCAATTAATGATTATAATTGCTTCGAAATAGGACATAATTTGATAAAGATCTGTTTTCGAAGAACAAACAACATGGACATAGTTTCATGCGCATAAAACACAATGTAATCGATCTATGGCAGAGAGAATCGTATTTTAACAAGTAGCAATAGCCAAAGGAAGAGAAACAGTTGATAATAAGTAGTAACAAACTCTTTCACTGGTCATTTCTTAAAAGATGACAGATTTGTTTCGAGTGGACTAAATGAAGAATGCTTTGAATTTTTCTGGTTGTGTTACATTCTTGATTTTTCAGTATCGAGGATTTCGCGGCGAGGATCGTTTTTAGTCAGCGCCGTCTGCGCGACTCGATGGAGGTCTACCCGCTAGAAAGGAGAAGGATGGAACATCAAAGGTTTCATCGACGATAGATTATACACCCGGTACAGAAGCTTCACCACCCACTCGAGCCTGGACCAGCCCCGCCGGATCGTGATACCCCGCGGACAAATGCCGATAATTGCATTTCGCAGTTCGTGAATTCCTTCTTTCCTTCCCCGTCCGCGTCCTTTCTGTTTTTCCTCCCGCTTGCTCCTCGCTCCCGATCCCTCCTTGGACCTGTTCTCCCGTCGATTCGGCCCGCAAACGAATTTTTCTCTGCGTCGTACTAGAAAAATATACTAAAATATTAATTACGCGAATTTTTCGTCGCAGCACCTACACGAAATTCTTCGGCAATGGAGCCTCTTAGCTGACAAGTGGCATAAGTCCCGTTCCTTAGCATCGTGAAAATTAAACATTTATGTATTACTTTGTAAAAAATTAAGAATATGTAGCTTTATTGCAAGAAAATAAAGTGAGAATAGTAATTATGATAACATCATTCAAAAGAAAATTTAAAAGGAGAAGTTGCTGAATTCTTCGTCACTTTTTACACTTCAGGTAATCTCTGTTTAAAAAATGTATGATTAATTAGAGGAATTTTCAGCAAATGTATAATATATATGCAGTTAACTCATTCTTTGTTAATTTAATCTTAGGCCATTCGTCGCAAATCTCCTATTCGCCCGACTCGCGATAGACTAACAAATTAATTCACAAATAAAACGACCATACTTAATATTATCTATTTATATATACAATTAACTCATTCTTCAACATTTTAAACTTATATCATTCGTTGATTAAGATTGCTCCGTTTCTCGATTTTCAATTATCCAGAAAATTCACTCCACTTGGCTCCTATTCGCCCGACTCGTAGGCTAATAAATTATGCTCCCTGAGAAACCCATCGAGCTTCTATGTTCAGATTCTTTCCAAGGATTCACCCTGCGCTCCGCAGAAGAATTTGTTCGGCGCAGTGGTCGTAAACCTTCGGCAAGAAGGACTGCCATCGGTCCGAGTTGTAATAACGAGTTGCAATGGTTAATTTATCGCGACTGCTGCCGTGATTAGTACCCGCGTTGCTTCCACGTTAACAGGCATCATCCTCCTCCATCGAGGACATCCGCGGCTTATCCGGTCGATCGAATCGGAGAGCCGCGATTCCTATCGTTTTGAATTCAAGCGACTCGATTGGTAATAACTACCTCAGACTGCGGAACGCATACGTTACCGCTGATCGATTAATAAGCAGGATCCTGGCACTGGAATAGTCCTAGTCGAGGGGCGGTTTCCTTGCGAGCGGCGTCTTCTGCGATCAGGTTTATCCACAAGCGCGACTTCGAGTAAGTTGATAATTTTCGTCCATTTGGCAGTTTCAATAAAACACATTATAGACCGGTGATTATGTGATCATTCAATTCTTATTTATGATAAAGATCTGTGCCGTTTATACGCATAACGATTACCGTGAAATTTCCTCTATTTTTTATACGATATTAGGGTATTCCGATGTTTTCTGGGAAAGCTGGAATAACTTCTGCAGGATAACAACAAATACAATTACTGCCATCAATAATTAACTGCCAAACACGTGTAAAATAGCTGAAACGCTTGCGGCTGTCAATGTGTTCGCACTGTTGCTAAAACGCGTTCTGCGTCTCGTTGCACCCCCGAGAGGGATGAAGCCACGTCTCGCGAGTAAGAAGGCAGAAGGGCATCCTCGATGGTGTACGTGCGTGACGTCAATATGTCCAGGATAATAAGATGGCCGACGATAAAGTGGTGGGTGTAGATACAAGATAACAATCAGCTGCAGTAGCTCCTGGCAATCTCGTGATTACAGGCTTAGCCTCCAGTCGCTGCGTCTCCCTTTCGCCTTCCATCGTTCGCCTCCTTTCTTCCCCTTCTCTTGCTCTTTCGCCCTTGCGCCGTCTCCCCCGTGCCGTCGCCCTTTCCTCGGCTCTCCTCTTCCATCTCGTTCGCTATCCGGCTTTCTCCGAAGCTTTACGATATACTTCATAAGCGATGTAGACGGTCTCCACAGTGGGTCGAGTCGAAGAATGTAGTGACAGTTTCGGCGAGAAAGAGAAATCTTTACCCATCGGAACTCACACCTTTCCATAGCAATTACTGCTAGTAATGCGTCGAAATTGCAATACTGAAGTTCTCCAAATTTCGAACAATTGAGAACAGGTTTTTAGAGGCTTTCAAGATCGAAAAAGTTTTCGCATTCTAGGGGATTCGGCACATGTTTCTTTTAAATAACAATGGAACTGCCATTTCCCGCTTTTTAGGAATCTTCAAACTTTTCAGATTTTTACTGTTACAGAAATTTCTGTTTATTAATTGCTATTTAGTGTTCCCGATCCAGTGAGATTATGTCATTGCGTTTTGTCGAAGGAATTGTTGCGAAGTGAGTGGAGTAGGGGACAAAACACAAATGTATATCTAATCTACCTGAATGTAACAATAATATTATAACTGATTCTTGACTCTCTCTCTCTCTTTTTCCACGTATTGACATTCACACAATTGACACGCAATTAATTAACACATCACAATATTTCCTTTTCTTCATTCAAAGAAAATAAAATATTAGACATCTAGGTATATAAGTCATTAATATATATACATAACTTCTTATTTAAAGTAGAATAAAGCACTAAATTTTAATATTAATGTTAATCCAAAACATGTCAATTATCTTGAGAGCATCAATATCTTGTTCTAAAAGGAAATTTTATGAATTTTACCAATAAATAAAAATTCTTAACGAGCAATGCCAAAGATCATGACATACGACAATATTTACATTCGTCACTCTTACACCATCATACAGTCTAATTGTCAATCACATCGCTCATACCGTTTCGCATCTCCTTATATTCTGTGAAATTGGAAAACCAACATTACAGTTCTTTCTCTCGCCTTCTCAATTTTCGCGCATCGAATGTTGCCGGCTGACGATGCAAAACGAGAAGAAACCGCGGTAGGCTCACGGTGGTGACGGTGGTAGGAGGCGGCGCACCATGCCCCCGGACCTCTCGCCGGCCCCTTGGCCAGAGGTACCTCTTAATAATAATTTTGATCGGCAAATTGGCGTGGTGCATATTTCAGGCTTCGATCGTTATCTCGCGAAACTTTCGGCCCTTCTTGCGGTTCCGATCTGCGTCGGGCCAATGGCGGGAAGGGGGTTGAAAGGAGAAGGGTGAACCGCCCGGGGGCTCGACTCGCTCCGAGAACGTCTCGCGGACCCGTCGCCGGAGAACGATCTTCTTCGAGGCTGCACCCGCGAGACGCTTAAAAACGAACAGACCTTCCGAAGGCTCAGACTTGCCTGCCGAAGAATTTTCTGTTGGCCCCTGCAAAGGGCCTTCGATGGACTGTGAAACCTTCGGATATTCTTGAAGCCACTGATTACGAATGCGGTTGCTGCAATTTAACTTCGGCTAGTGCAGTTTTTTCAGAAAATGTAGACTTTGATTTACATGTAGGAACGTCATACAAACGCTAAATTAATTTTTCCATTAATCTTTATGTAACTCACGTACCGTATGTACATCTTTACACTAAAAATCGTATACTATTTTGCTCTTTTCTATTGACAATTTATTCTGATTTTTTCTATTCAACAAGTGAAATTATTATGCGCGCACCTGGCGTTGTCACTGAAAACAAAAATTATCTGCATCGCAAGGTACAATTGTGAAGTGCAAAGGCGAAAGGACTCAACAAAGTCACGAACAAAGGAAACGTGTAAGATGTAAAATATGAAAGCAAAACACATCCGTCACGAGTGAAACTTCAATCTCATTCTATATTTTCAAATATCATCAAGCTTGAGTTGTCATTTGTTATCAAGAGCCGCTATATCTTATTCAATGTTTGAAAAGTGCGATGTGATAACGATTATAAAATATGTAAATTAAAGCTAAAGCTACTGTAAACAGTCGTCATATGCATATGCATATGAGAAGTCCATTCTATATAGATTCCATAGATTTATAGAAGTAGGTAAACAAGATTAAAAATGGTTAGAAATACCAACGGTGACGAGCTGTGAAAGTTGCCGGCAGCTTCCCGAAGACTTGCTGGCGAGTATTTAGGCGATTGGGGGAGGGTTAGAGACAGTACTCTGCCGGCTATCGTCGGGTAATCTTGTAGCCCGGTCAGTAATCGCATTGCGCGGTCACGTCGGCGAAGTTTCGCGGCGTGTCGGGTCCTTGGAGCTGGGAATAGTTTGCGGGTCCGGCGCGAGTCGTCGCGAAGCGAAGGACGCGGTGCTCGATTTCAAACGCAAATTCGGCGTACGCCGAGACTCTGCAGCTGCGAGTCCCTTTGCGAGTTTCGTCCTTCCCCTGGCAAGGATCGTGGTCGGCGAAAGTTAGCGCGGGACGATTCGATCCGCCGCCAGGCTAGCCATAATCGAATCCCCGGACAAGCTTAATCCGTTACAGCCGACGCTTATGACGCCTTAACGGCGCGATCGGGAGGACCCGAGAGGGCCAACTAAGCGCGATGTTTCGCCAACTAATTCCAAGTACTACCTATTAAGCCTCCTGGCCCGAGACGACGCGACCCGTCTCCCAACCAGGTACTTCCGGAGGACACGGAGGAAACGCCGTCGTGAAAAACACGTTTCGCTGCTCCTAACGAGACGTCAGATTCACGCGGACCTCGAGTCCTCCGGCAGGAATCGCGTCGTTTCGAGATCGTAAAAATTCGGGTCACGAGTCCCCGGCAGTAAATAAAACCATTGTCTTTTTCTCTCCCCTCCTGCTACCATCGCTGACATATTTCTTCGCGCTCCTCGCATCGCTCCACGCGCGGCCTATCGATTCCCCACTCCCTCGCGACCTAAACGAAACGCTAAAGCTAAACGACCAGCTTTTCTTTTTTTATTCCCACAGACAGCCGCCAGCAATTTTTATTTCGATGCGCGACCGTGATCGTTGAAATTATTCTGTCAACCGCGGAGAATGCATCTCCGGTGGCTAGGCAGAAAACTTTAATGTAAAGTTTCGCTAAAATAACACGGGTCGTTGTTTCCAAAAAGGATCTTCCTAGTATACTTTCTAAGTAGACTGCAGATTTTATGTGTTTATGATAAAAATGAGTAATGCGAATTGAAAAAGATATTTCCCAGTGGGTCCTGTTCCTAACAACAGGCGCAGCCAATTTTTATTCTATATAACAATCTTATTTACAAGTCCAACGTGTCAAAATCTAACACTCGATCTCACATTGCGCTTTGAATGTATCTTTCTATACAATCAATAATTGTAACTAAAATAACATCTTCAACTAAATCCGATATTAAAGCGTCGCGTCTGTTTCATAAGAATCTTCCCAAAAATTCTGTAAAAATTGACTGAAATACTATATAGTTTAAAACGAACCTCCGGATTCGCAATTATATTACAGCACGCAGAAAATTGTGCTAGGATTCCGAAAAACCCGGAGGTACCATAGAAGGGTCAATTCGAAAATTAAAAAATTTGAATCCGCAGACTGCTGAACAGTTACCGACATGTACCGTTAGCGCACAAGGAAAGAAGTTTGTACCGTTTCCACAAGATGGCAGCACAGTGACGAACAACCCCGCGACCGCTCGAAAATTCTCGTCGAAGGGATGCAAGGGAAATTTTTCCACCCTTTTCGGCAGAAAAGGCCGCGCGCTGCTGCCACCTGCAGGAGGATTTCCACACTGATCTCCTCTCTTCTTCTCCGGACACTCTGTCCTTTTTCAAATTTCCCCACCAGTAGCGCCGTCCCCACCGCTCGGCCGTTGTCCCCACCCTCCGTAAGGTCTCCTTTCACGGTTCCCGGCGAGCTTCTCGGTCTCTTTCGGCGTTTCCCGTCTCGCTTTCCTCTCTCTTTCCGCGTCTTATCGCATCTTTGTGTCGACCCTTTATCCGTTTCGTCTCCCTGCCGGCTGTTCTCCCACCCTTTCGCTCTCGACAGGGAAAGCTTCGGGTACGCGAGCTACCCGCGCGGACAACCCGCCACGAGGGAAACCTATAGTGCGGCCTGCCGTAAAATCCCTCGTAGCGTATTTCGTATTAAAATATTAAAATATTCATTCGAAGCATAAAGGCAGTGAAATTACGCCGGTTACCGTCCTCCATTCACGCACGGGGGTCGAGGCGATCGTTCTTTTTTACGGCCGCCGCGACCTACGACACGACACGGACGGTCTCGTTTCCGAACTTTTCTGCCGATCGTGTCCCATCTTTTATTTCTACGCATCGATCGGTTAACGTCGTTTCCTCCTTCTTCGCGCCAATCGGAATACGATCGTTTACTCTCAATGGTCCTAGTTCGATTCCGTTGTCACGGCGGCCGCGGCGATGCTGTCTTTGGCCACCTGTCAGAATCCTGTGTTCGTTAACTACCCTCTTCGATATCCCTACTTATTAACCTCTTGCCGTACTTTGACGAGTCTGAGACGTGATTCAGATTTCTAGACATAACCTGTCACGTTTGAATGTTATATCGCCCTTTCCAGTAGGATTATAATTCTGTTCTCTTGTCGTTGTTATTTAAGGACTCGTGTAAATATAGATACAAAATAAATAATTTCTCTTTTCTCTTTGCAAGAAGTTCACTTACGATTAATCATCTTTCGTATGTAAGACCTTAGCCGCGTAGTTTCTAGCTATTTTTATGGTTTCGTTTCATGGTTTCATGCAAGAATGCAAAGATGCTACTTAACTCTTGATTTTAAATTGTTAGGCTGTCAGGTAAAGATCTGCAGCAATTATTATTACTGTATGGAATACGAGACGGACGCTGACAGAATTTAGTGACTCGACTCAAACTCTATTTAAGTTCTAGATAGGCTAGAGTCATTCCTGTTTAATTCCTTATCACAGAGGACTATTACCGTTCGGATGATACGGGTACGCATTCGACAGCTTTGCAGCGCGCTTTCTGCATCGACAACTGTCGACAAATAATTCGCACAAGGGTCAGGGATGCAAATAGGCGATGTATGTCGTAGACGATGCGGCAATCACTTGCTTTCGCCTATTACAGAACAGCCTACATTTCACGAAGAAACTCTCCGCGTACCCCAATGTTCGATCCTCCCTTTGTCGCTCACGTTGACGGTCAGCTTCGAAATTCTTATCGAGATTCTTCCCCGAGGTCGAGGGTCAAGCGGTGTCTGTCCGTGACAGCGTTTCCTGTCCCCGACAACGTTCCTCACAAATGTTTTCGCACCCCACGGTGGTGTTCTCCCGCGGAACAAGGTGCAGCAGCAAAGCAGGCACAGGCAGGGACAGGCAGGCAGGCAGACCGCGCCCCCCAGGGCTGCCGTTGGGTCAGAAAAGACTGGCTAAATTATGCAAGCAAACGTTCAGGTAGTAAAGTGTTTTCACGTAGAGTGAGGAACAGGCCGTTGCCGCTCCGCTCGCTTCCCCCGTTTCCTCCGTTCGTCTCTGTCGCTCCACTAAGAGCCCGCGATGCTCTCGCCTCTCACCCCTTGCGCAGCACAACCAGCCAACTCGCTACCTGTCGGGTCCTAAGCAAATATTTCTCGGCAACGTTCGATCCAATTTGACGCAATGGGGCTGCGCGAAATTGAATTAAGGGTGCATTACTCGAAGCTGCTTCCTCCAGTCCCGATCGATCGAGACATCGAGTCGCGCCGCGGGCCGAGCCAAACGTTAAGATCGTGCGGGATCTTGGAAGCACCGAGATCTCGAGACCTGCGATGGTCAATTCAACTTTGACCCTCTAAGAATTCATCGAGAAAGATTCTCAACTCCTTTCCGCATGATTCCGATGATCATCCGGCGATGATTTAGGATAACTGTTGATGCGTTCCTCTTTAGGGAGGTTTTACTGTCTTTATTAATATTTTTTAGTGGATCATTTTACGCACAGTAAAATGTTCCAGATTTTAGTTTCCCATTTAATGTACTTGAACGTATAATAAGGCGGAGCGTGTTTACAGGTAGTGTTATTTTTAGAACTGTCACAAGATCGAATATATTTGAACTGCGAACTTTTATGCACAATACAAATGTTCTGCATTAATTGTAAGAAATAGAAATTGCATACTCTTTCAATAGTTTTAATAGATTAATGATTACGTAACAATATAACACCGCGTTCAAATTGTCCCTTTTCACCAACCGCTCGGCAATCGGCGCCTGAGGATGTTTCTATCAGAGTCTAGCTGCACCCTTGCACCTAACTTTGAAGTCGTGCTTCACGTATTTTTTATTTAATTCGTGTTGCGCGTGGTTCTTGTAAATATATAAGTTATTGCCATACGTAAACGTAACTATCAGATTTATTTCCGCCCCTATCCAATCGCCGGCCAATTAGTTCGGCCAACACTAACCGTGAACGTTCGTCCTAATGGTATTTAGCGAATTTTGCTCAAAACCTTCGGGAAAAGTTTCGCGGGACATCATAACGCGAGGGATTAACGTGGAAAATGTATGACACCTGATAATCCGATTCCCGCCATAAATTTTGAATTATTTGTCGAAGGGTTGACAAAGCAGCGAACTTTCTCGAATTTTTCAGGCTAAGTAGGATAAGGGTGACAGAGTCTCGAGGCCGTGGAGCTGCTCCGAAAGGGTCGCGCGTGTAATAAAGTTGGCAAAGATGCGATAATGGCGGGCTGGCATTAAAATGCTCGTAATTCCAACGAAACAGCCGACGCGCGGCCGTGTAATAACGGGCCGCGTAAATGACAGAGTCGAGCATAATTGGCATCGGAGGTGCGCTCGAAATTCCTAGGTTCGGTAGGAGCTCGGCTATACTTATCGTTTGCGAACGGACCACGAGAGGTATCGCTAGCCCGCGCCGGTTGCTCGCTCGCTCGCTCTCTTCCGCGAGGAGTCTTGTCAGTCGATATTACGCGCCGCTAGCCTGGGGACGTGCGTGCGGATTTCGCGCTGAAAGCTTCGAACACTCGCCCTTCGATTTCTTGGAAATTCCGAGGCGCGGGAAAAATCCGGAAAAACGAGGGATCTATGCAGCCGTTGGCGGTAACAGTGGATCGAGGTGGTTGCTAACCGTGGACAACGATGATGGTAGCATTTCCAAAGGGCAGTCTGCGGTCCCTTGCGCAAGATGCAAATGTTCAACAAAGTTAAACAGAAATTGCTTTCGTTCGTTAATCAGGAAGAGTAGATTGCAATATAACCCGGCAGACCTACGCACCTGAACTTTCGAAACAAAAATACCCACATGAGGTGCTCGGCAACCCTCAGTACACGTGACATTTACCGATAATAACATCCATATATATTTTATGTCTCTTTACGAAATTTAATATAAAATACTAGTATTATATAATTAACTTAATATAAATGCGAAAAGGAAAGAAGACTTCTTCTGCTGAGGTCCACTCGAACTTCACACGTGTACTACCGGGTTACGTTCGCCAGGAGTATGTAGAATTTGATGTTTAGTTATTGAGAGCATCGATTTCGGCACGGGCGATATCTGTCGCATGAAACAAGGAAGCTGGAATCAAAGATAGTAAATAAGATCGATTGGCAATTAGTGGGGGATCTTCTGTACAGCACATCACGGTGCAGCGGTAGTATGCCGAAGCGACCAGCTTGTAGGAAGCTGGCAGGACCGTCAGAGTAGGAGT
Organism: Augochlorella aurata; assembly: GCA_028455555.1. NCBI lineage: Eukaryota > Metazoa > Arthropoda > Insecta > Hymenoptera > Halictidae > Augochlorella > Augochlorella aurata. The sequence goes on along the minus strand of CM052168.1, from coordinate 9,155,881 downwards.
AGCAGAAGCAAAGGTGAGCGAGTATCGCTATGGCCTCGGCGGAGCTCGGCGGTGCCCACAGGTGCGAAGGCGCAAAGCCAGCTGGGTAGTTGAAACGGTACGACACAGGGGGATCCCGGCACACGATGATCTAACTCACCCCTCCTGAGGGGTGGCTGGCACGTACTGCATAATGCTGCTACCTGTGGCTCTCATTTAAATGTACTAAACCTCGCTGGCTGGCTCGGTCTGGCTGCCTCCCCCTGTCCGCTCCGCGCGCCGCGCCGTTGCGTTGGTTCGCGCCCAGCGAAACAGGCTTTTTTATTCGGACGCGTCGTTTCTATTGATACCGCCCCCTCGGGGCCCTACCGGTCCGCGTTTCTCGCTAATTAATCACCACGGACGAGAACCTGTTGCTCAGGGAAACGCGGTTTCCTCCTGCGATCAACCACCTCTCGACCCTGTCCGAATCGGTTCTCGGCCTACGGATTGTCTCTCGTTCGAAACGAACGGCGACGGTGGCCGGGTGTCGAGGGAGGGAGGGTGGCAGGACCGTAAAAGAGAAGCGTCGCGACGCGGCTGAGTGTCCGCTGCACCTGTTGCACTGCGAGCTACGCGAACAGCAAGCGAAACCAGGTCCTACTGTCGCCAGAAGGTATTCGTCTTTCGCGGATGCTCTCGCGCGAAATTAGGACCTGTTGCGCGCGCGATCGCTCGCGGCCCCGCGAGTATCGGCTTCCGGCGAGGCCGACAGAGTTTCGCGGAACTCGGGAGCGAGGAGGAATCCGTGGGAAATTGAGAATCCATCGAGGGTCGAGATGTTTGCGCGACGACGAGGAGGACGACGGCGGAGGTGACGACGAAGGCACGACATCGCGGAGCGTAGCCGAGGCGCGCGAATCGAGTTGAATCGAATCGAATCGAGTCGAGTCGGGTCGCGTCGCATCGTGTCGCGTTGTGTCGGGTCGGATCGGGTCGAGGTGAGTTGAGTCTCGGCTCGAGTCGGGTCGGGATCGAGTTGGCCGAAGGTAGGGGCTAGGAGAGGAAAGGACAGGGGTGAGAGCAGTGGCGCCTGGGGTGCGTAGGTTGCCTCGGGGGCGTGGCCGGCCCAGACCCCGCCCGACGGTGACGTTCGTCGACGGCCACCTTGCAAGCACGGCCAATGGGGAAGCTGAACGCGGTTTCTGGTGGGGATGTGCAGGACGGTGGCGCGCATGAGTCGGTTCCACCGAGCGGCGGTCCGGGAGCCTCGGGAACCTCGAGCGAGCTGCGAGGCGAGGCAGTCAGTCGCTCTCAGCTACGACATGCATAACGCATGAGAGAGCTCGAGCGAGATCTTTTGCGAGCCGTCGTCGTCTCTCCTCTCGCGCGCACACACTCTCTCTCGCTCTCGCGGCCACACACTCGCGCACGGGAGAGACTGAACCGTACGCGAGGAAAGCGTACACGCGCGCACCGCCGGAGAAGACGCCACCGTGAGCACCTTTTACTCGTCTGCTGTGCTGCTCCTGGCCCTGGTGTGCTCGTCACTTCGCCAGCAATCGCCAGTAACCGTCAGCAATCGCCAGCCGTGGATTCGCGTACCCGCTGGAGGATAAACCCGATCGTGTACCGGTCCAGCGTTCTCGTCGGGTCGCGTCCGCGCCGAATCTCGGCCCGCGAGTGTCGCGTCGTGCTTCGTTTCCGACGAGGATCCACGAGTTTCGAACGGTCGTCAGTGATACCAGCGCCGGTGATGAGTGATCCCCGATAAAGAACCGATCTACCGTCGCGAGTGATCTACTTGTTCGTACGTAACCCGCGTTACCCGAGCTCTGGTGTCGGGGTGTTCGAGAAACCAGTTGGTCAGGACAGGGTGAGACCGTCACCGACGGGGACACTCCCCGGAGGACTCGAAGCCACCTTCGTGGCTGTCCCTTGTTCTCGACTCCGCTGTCACGGATATCCTTCGACGCTCCGGCAAACTATGGACTACGAGTTGTTCGCACGCGCAATCATGTCGCTGATCAAGGATTTCGAGTGCCCCCGCGAACGATGGACTGTGCGCTACGTGTGACTCGTAGAGATAGAGAACAACAGGGACTCCGAGGATCTCGCAGTAGCTTCGCATTGGTGATCGAATAAAGTTTCGTGCGAGAATTCTGGACGTTGTACGAGAACAGTGATTACCGACGACGATTCGAAGGGGCGCAAAGAGTCAAAGTCGGAGGCGAGGAGGAGCAAGAGAAGGAAGAGAGTCGAGGGGTGCCCTGTCGGGGCAGCCCGATTCGGGTGATCGTCGGGAGTGTGTCCAGCCGTAGGATAAAAGATCGAGAACCAAGAGAGCGGGTTTCGCGAAACCTCGGACGAGGGGAAGTAGATGGCCGCTACCACGTACATGCCGATTGGTAGCGCAGTGTCGTCCGAGCTTGATGGTGGTTCGGGTACCGGGATCGGGATGAACATCGCCGTGGGTGGCTACTCCTCGAGCTCGCCTCGCAGCGCCGCCGACGCCGGGGAGATGAAGTACATGCCGGCGCCGCAGCATCATCACCACCATCATCATCATCACCAGGTGACGTCGTCCCCGTCGCCGAATGGGCTCTCGCACCCGACGGCGTCGCTCTCGGCGGCGAACCCCTGGGTGAGCCTGCAGCCGAGCAGCGACCACTGGGCGTCCTCGATGGGGATGCATCACACCAGTCATCACCCTCATCATCATCCGCACCAGACGAACGCCGGGCTGGACGTGAAGCCCTTGGCGGCGGCGGCGGCGACGGCCGCGGCCGCGGCTGCTGCGGCCAACGACCAGTCGATGCACCCGCACCGCGGCGGGCCCCATCAGTCCCCTGGCATGGCCTCGCCGCATCCTTGGCACGCGCCGGTCGTCCCGTCGGCGCATTACAATCCGTCGGGTGGCGCGGCCTCGCCCACCGCCCTGCAACAATACCACGCCGCGATGAACGGCATGCTGCACACGCATCCGCACCAACACCATCCCCAGTTGCACAACCACCAGACCGGCCTGCATCCGAACCTGAGGGACCCGGGCTCGCCGGTCGGCCACGCGCTCCACCCGGGCCACGCGCACGACCGGGACCACAGCGCCGGCGAGGACGAGCAGCCGACCTCCGACGACCTCGAGGCGTTCGCGAAACAGTTCAAACAGCGGAGAATCAAGCTCGGATTTACCCAGGCGGACGTCGGGCTCGCGCTAGGTACTCTATACGGCAACGTCTTCTCGCAGACGACGATATGCAGGTTCGAGGCTCTGCAGCTGAGCTTCAAGAACATGTGCAAGCTGAAGCCGCTGCTGCAGAAGTGGCTCGAGGAGGCGGACTCGACGACCGGCTCGCCGACGAGCATCGACAAGATCGCCGCCCAGGGCAGGAAACGGAAGAAGCGCACCTCGATCGAGGTGTCGGTGAAGGGCGCCCTCGAGCAACACTTTCACAAACAGCCGAAACCGTCCGCCCAGGAGATCACCACCCTCGCGGACAGCCTGCAGCTCGAGAAGGAGGTGGTCAGGGTGTGGTTCTGCAACCGACGGCAGAAGGAGAAGAGGATGACGCCGCCGAACACGCTCGGCGACGGGATCATGGAGGGCATGCCGCCCGGCCACCAAGGACAGGCGGGTCTGCATCAGGGATACCATCCGCAGGATCACCTCCACGGCAGCCCCATGGGCCACAGCCACAGTCCGCCTATGCTCAGTCCTCAGGGTCTCACGGCCCACTCGTTGGCGGCCCACTAGCGTTCGCCCGGGCCTCCCCCGTTGGGCCTTTCGATAACCTCACAGAACTCGGCGAACAATCATCCGGTGGCGTCTTCGCCGCCGGACACGCTCCCTCCGTTCTATCACCACTACCTGCAGGCGCGGACCGGCAGCTACTCCACCAACTCGTAGCCGTGGTCGCAGAGCGGTCTAGACGCGACTCGTTCGCGATATTCGTGCTTCTGAATCGACGCGCCCTTTGAACGAAGGGAGCCTTTGTTTATCCTGGACGGCACACAGCTTGCACACCGAAACGGGCCATGACCCTTCAATCGCCGGTGGTTGTCGTCGCGCAAGAAGAGTGCGCGCGTGGGTGTGTGCGTGCGTGTGCGTCCGCGTACTGAGAGAGTTGGTTCTCCAACGTCTCTCGTCGTCGAGATTTAACGGGGTTTCACGAGGCCGAGCCCGGATCATCGGGGAGGCTTGTAACCGGGCACGATTCGACGGTGAATCGTGCCTACACCAGACAGACACCGTCTCGGTATCGTCGTCCAGCTACGCCAGGGAGTTGTATCGTGTTCTTCATCGTCCCGAGAATCACGCGACGGGGACCAGATCGGCGCACAGTTCCTGTCCACCTTCGAGGATCGAGCATTGTTTGCTCGTCGACGTTTTCCCCGTGATCGATACCTAACCCCCTGTGTCGGAAAGTGCGTAACTCGTCCGCGGTCGACTCGATCCGTCCGTTTTCATACCCGTTCGTTCGTTCGTTCGTCTCGAAGGACCCTCCGTGGTTTCGCCCACGCCGTCGCCGTTGTCGTTGTTTTGTCGTTTGCGACGGTGAGAAAAATCGACGGGGAACGAAAACGAATAAGTGCGCGCTCGAGGGACGTTTTCTGTGCATCGACGAACGACGGGAAGCCGTCCTTCGGGGATAAGCGACGGATGGACGGACGGACGTACACGGCCGTGTATATAATACCGAAACAGAAAAACGAAAGGAACACGCAGCCGGAGGCGAAGAGCGGTGATACGTTCGAGCGGGATTTGTTCTTGGCAAACCCGCCGGATGGTGTAACATAAGTAAATATGGACTGTAAATAATGTACTAGATAAAGCTAGTAAGTTAAGTGTGAGAGCGCGCAGCGTCGACGTTTGTTCGTTCACATTGTCGTCTTCGTGGTCGTCTTCGTCGTCGTCGTCGTCGCAGCCGCCACCGACGGGCTCAGGAAAACGCGAGAGTGGTTATACTCTCGAGGCCTGTCGGAGGATCGAGGGAGCTGCGAGAAATCGAGAGAAAATCGGATGGGAACGACGCCGAGCGCTCGCCATGCTCTCGAGACGCCGCGGCAAAAGTAAACGAAAAGACATAAAAGAACAAAAATGGACACGCGTGACGAACGGGGAAAAAAAGAGAGACGCGCGTGTCCGGAAACGTGTGCCGAATCCTAGCGACAGCGGAACCCCCTCGCAAAGAAAAACCCCTTCTGTATAAAGAGTAAGTATATAGATATATATATGAACAAATATATATATATATATATAAAAGAAAACAAGTGAAATATATGTGTATAAACGTGGCGAAGAATCCGTGTACATGAGAGAGAGAGAGAGAGAGAGAGAGAGAGAGAGA